>JBAMMX010000015.1:1593676-2196176 GCA_037126225.1 Dillenia turbinata
CTCCTCTTGTTGAGGGATGTGATTCATCGACAAATTGTTGAGGTGGACCTTTGCATGGTGGTTTGGTTTATCTAGTAGTGTTAACTGTTAAGGCTTTGGTCGATGAATATAATGCACTCTGAGGGGGCCCGCTAGGATGCCCAACCAGCGGCTCGCCCTCGCCGATTAAAAAATATCCAAAACCGGTGTAAAACCGACTCAGTCAAGTCGGTCCGCTTTGATCAGTTAATGCTGGTTGCATCCGGTCATAAAAAATATTGAGAACTTCAAGAAGAAAGAAGACCTTCCAGGAATTACATCGAACATGTAATGGGTAGAGGAAAGAAAAAGTAAGGAGCTGCAAAAATATACCTCGAGGAATTACGAAAGTAAGGTTCTCTTCCCATCCACCAAGAATTACATCAAACATGTACTGGGCAGAAGAAAGAGCAACTAAGTTATTACAAGAAAGCACCTTCATGAGGAATGGGGAAGCTAAGTTTCCCACCCATCCATACTGCATGCGATTAAAAAAGTACGCAGAGAAGGGAAATATAATAGTCTCCTAAGAGACTAATTGTGAGAGAGAAAAATCCCACAAACCCCATTCACTACTTCACTACAAAAACCCAAATATCTCTCCGATAGGCATTGCAGTGGCAAAGTGAGAGAGATATGAATCGATTGTGAGACAGAAGAGATGGATTGAATGACACAAGTGAGAGATCAAAAAATTTCAGGAGAGGAGAGAGATTTCCTATGTTTTAAGAGATCGATAGACCAATAGAGCTGAGTTTTCTTAAATTTGGTGGTAAATTTGATTTTCATGGGTAAAAAAAATACCATTGAGATCTTTCGGTCTGATAGTAAGTTGATAGTAAGTCAATTTAAATTAATCAGAGTAAAATTTTAGATACCGAATGAAAAAAAAAAAAGAGAGATCGATCGCCGATTATTAGAGAGATCAATTGTTTACCGAGAGAGGGAGAGAGAGAGAGATTTCTAATTCTGACCTGAGAGAAGGCGGGGCATTGAAATTAGTATGGTTTTGAGTCTCAAAATATCTCTCTTAATAGTTTCCAAAATATCGTGACTTCGAGATAGTTTAGTAATTATAAACCATTTCTCCAATCCGATAATCTCGGATTCAAATCTCAATATAATTAACAACCCCTTCCCCAATCCGGTAATTTCGAATTTAAATTTGGATATATATATATATATATAAAAGAAATGGTCCCGTGACTTCTCTCAATCTCTCTCACTTTCTGGAGAACCCATAGTCCCTATGTCTCTCAATCTCTCTTACTAGAGATTATCGTTTCCTTATTTTTATTCGGTAATAATAAGTAATTTATTTACATTTATTATGAGTAAGAATATATATACACACACACATATATAATGCCCTTTTTTGCTTTCTTTGTTAGTAGTGGGCAACCTTGAATCTCCTCTTGTTGAGGGATGTGATTCATCGACAAATTGTTGAGGTGGACCTTTGCATGGTGGTTTGGTTTATCTAGTAGTGTTAACTGTTAAGGCTTTGGTCGATGAATATAATGCACTCTGAGGGAGCCCGCTAGGATGCCCAACCAGCGGCTCGCCCTCGCCGATTAAAAAATATCCAAAACCGGTGTAAAATCGACTCAGTCAAGTCGGTCCGCTTTGATCAGTTAATGCTGGTTGCATCCGGTCATAAAAAATATTGAGAACTTCAAGAAGAAAGAAGACCTTCCAGGAATTACATCGAACATGTAATGGGTAGAGGAAAGAAAAAGTAAGGAGCTGCAAAAATATACCTCGAGGAATTACGAAAGTAAGGTTCTCTTCCCATCCACCAAGAATTACATCAAACATGTACTAGGCAGAAGAAAGAGCAACTAAGTTTTTACAAGAAAGCACCTTCATGAGGAATGGGGAAGGTAAGTTTCCCACCCATCCTTACTGCATGCGATTAAAAAAGTACGCAGAGAAGGGAAATATAATAGTCTCCTAAGAGACTAATTGTGAGAGAGAAAAATCCCGCAAACCCCATTCACCACTTCACTACAAAAACCCAAATATCTCTCCGATAGGCATTGCAGTGGCAAAGTGAGAGAGATATGAATCGATTGTGAGACAGAAGAGATCGATTGAACGACACAAGTGAGAGATCAAAAAATTTTGAGGAGAGGAGAGAGATTTCCTATGTTTTAAGAGATCGATAGACCAATAGAGCTGAGTTTCCTTAAATTTGGCGGTAAATTTGATTTTCATGGGTAAAAAGAATAACGTTGAGATCTTCCGGTCTGATAGTAAGTCAATTCAAATTAATCAGAGTAAAATTTTAGATACTGAATGAAAAATTAAAAAAAAAAAAGAAATCGATCGCCGATTATTAGAGAGATCAATTGTTTACCGAGAGAGGGAGAGAGAGAGAGAGAGATTTCTAATTCTGACCGCAAAGAAAAAGGAGAGGAAGCGAAGAGACCGATTGTATTAATGAGTTTTTTGGGGGGGTGGAGAGGAATGGGAGAAGGCGAGACATTGAAATTAGTATGGTTTTGAGTCTAAAAAAAAAAAAGAAACTATACTATACAAAATTGCACGTAATTATTTTTTATTTAAATTGCATTAAACTAATAATACAATATCATATCATCATCGTGACTAATCTCTCTCTATTCCACCGTAAAAATATTTATTTTTTGTGAGGTGTTTTTCTTTTTTGGGCAAACCTTTTTGTAAGATGTTTCAGCACATTTCTCTTTATTTTTTAAGAGACATTAGAAAAAAAAAATATCCAGATTTTATTTGAATTAAATTTATTTCAACGATAAATTTTAGTTGATTCTGAATTGTTGATCAATGACTCTTAATTAAATTGTATGGATTATTCTAAATTAAGGGGTAAAGATTTTAAGAGCTCTTAACTAACGAGTTAGGCTTAATTCAGACCCAGTTTTGAAGTATAAGTAATTTTAATAATTATTTTTATTTTGAATGATTGCAAATGAAAATAAAAACTAGCTTTATTTAGTTATGTTATATAGTTGAGACCTATATTAATTTTTTTGAATATTGTCATGAAAATATTTATTTTTATTAATTCACAAACATATAGAGGATTTCATTTTTATTTCAAGTTATAATACTTTAAAAATGAAGAGTAAAACATAATTAATAAATAACAATATTTAGAAAGGAATTCAGTATTTAATTTTTTGTTGTTTTAAGTAAAGAATTTTAATTAAATTTCATATTTTATTTTTTGATTTAAAATATAATATTTTATTTGTACATTAATTTCACAATTCAATTCATTTTGAAACGATTTTTTTTTTTTTTTTTTTTTGATTTGGTTCTAATTATGAAGAAAATGAGCCGGAGTCTTCCCTTGCAAGAACCGGACATACCATGACTTTGGGCCGGCCGTACTAGTAAACAAAATGTCCACAGGAAGACTGTCAATGTTTGGGCCGGTAATGACTTAGATGAGGATCATGCGCAGGTATGAATTTTTTTTTTATTATTATTATTTTTAAAAGAAAAGAAAATTTGAACTCAAAATATTTATAGAGAGAAGAAGGTATGGACTATGAGTACATGAAAATCCTTCCAAAGTCTAGAGTTTTTTTTTTTTTTTGTAAACTAATCGGTATCTGGAACCATATTTTGATTAATTCGATCCAAACGTTATTAGATCTAATTTAGAAAAAACTCTCTCAATATATATATATTTTTCATTCTCAAGTTTTGAATCTAATATTTAATTAAAAAATTTAACACATTTATCTGTTAAATCGACTATACGTTGGTGCGTATTTCTCCCAACAAATTAACAGTAAAATCTTTTTCCATTTTTTTTTTGTTTCATTTTTTTCTTCTTTGTTGGGAGGGGGGGGGAAAAACACCACACACAGTCTTAAAATTAACCAATAATCATATAAGAAAAATGTAAAACAAAACAAGCCACAACCATATTAGTAATTTTATATTCTCATTATTTGTTTTTTTTTTCTGTATTTAATCTCATAATTTTACTTGTGTGATTTGTGAAATTAGTCACAAAAGTAACTCCAAATTTAAGATAATTAATCACCTTTGAAAATTTTATCACATTTCTCTTATGACTTTTCCTGATTTGCTAATTTGAGAATTCTTTTTATCACATTTCTCGTAATTTTGTGTGATTTGCAAATTCCTTTTTTTTTTTCTTGCTGATTTGAGAATTCTTAATTTTTAGAGAGTTAGAAATGAACTCTACATTTTATTTTTGGTACCACACATTAAAATTTAAATTTAGTAATAAACTACACAAATAATATGAAATTCATTCGAATTCATGCGCAGCTGATAAATTCTTAAATATAATAAAAATATATGTTATTTTTATAATTTTTATATGAAAAAAATTTAAGTTGAGTTTAAAAACTGAGTACAAAATCGTTCTTTTTTAAATTATACAGACTAAAAAGTAAATTTATTATATTATTGTTATATATTTTATTAAACTTCTTATTTTTTATTTTATTTTCTCTTATCTACTTATATCTACGGTTTTTAAGATTACATACTTTATTTTCACAGATATTCTTTTATATACTTTTATCATTATTCATTTCGATTTTATACATGCGCAATGCACGTGCAATCCGAGATTAGCGTACATAAACATGCACATATGTGAATTCTTCAAAATTTTGTTCACAAAACAAAATTAATATGTTTATCTATAATTTATATAGAAGTTTGTATCTAATATAATCAATTTTTGTCAATATTACAATAATTAAAAAATAAGTTTTCTATATCAATTTTATATATTTTATTAAACTTTTCTTCTTTTATTATATTTTCCCCTTATCTATTTGGGTTTGTAGCTCTCGAAATTACATTTTTTTCTTATATATATATATATATATATTCATTTCAAATTTATATACCTGCAACGGAATGTGTGCCTTCTTGTAAATTTTTGTCCACATAACAAAATAAATATATTTATTCATACTATATATAAAAGTCTGCATGTGATAAAATTATTTTTTACCAATTTCACCCTCATTAAAAAATAAATATTTTATTAAACTTTCCCTTTTCTGTTCTATCATTTTTTATCTTTTTGAATTTGGGTATCTTGTTTTCTCATACACATCATTTTATATACATTTATATTTATTAATTCCAATTTTATATACAAGCAATCAAAAACAGATAAAAAATGTAAAAGGCTATGCTAGTTATACTAATGGACGGTCAGCCTAGTAATGGATAAGGATATTGGTTTCCTAACCAAATCTCAAATTTGAAACTTGGGAATAAAAAAGACTGCGTTACAAGAGCTCTCTCTTAATTAAATTCGATAATACTCGAATTAAATTAGTTAAATATGATTTCGGATACCAATTGGTTATAAAAAAAGAAATACAATCTAAAACATATATATTTAAATGGCATATATGTTATCTTCTAAATTTTGTGCAAATAACAAAACAAATATATTTATTTTTAAGAAAATGTTACCAAGGTCACATATATTTAATTTCCATGTATTATTGGGTTAATTGTTAGGACCTAGAAGGAGTAACTGATGAAACATTTGTCAATTTTATACCTCTAGTTTCCAAGATTAGTCCTTTCTTAATATAACAAATGGAGTTTCTTTTCTTGTACTAAAATAAAATGATAGAAAAAATTACATTGTATACACATTTTCAGTTTGTCGTTGTCTAAATTTTTTTCACAAAAAAATTTATTACTTTCTATTAATTGATTTATTTGAAAAAGAACTCACATGTAGCACCCACTTGCCATATAAAATCAATTTAGAACTAAAATTTCAAAATAATAAGAATTGTTTTCACAATTGCAATTGCAATGTGGTTAAAACAAAAAAGAAATATAGAACACTTTAATCTCCATGAATATCAAAACATGTATTAAAGCAGAAAGAAGTTCAAGGATGAACTAACACTCTTTGTTAGAATAGATTAGTAATTGCTAGGTTGCTGGGTGGGGGAGTTTTGGTCATGATCTGACGATTTTGGTTTGCTTTTTATTCATTTATATGCGTCATCCAACGGTTAGAATTTGTCAACCAAGAGTAACACCTAAATGTGAGATAATATAGAAATCAAACCCCCATGTAACAATTACTCATCTCTTTTGGCCATGGATTCATAACCCCCATGGATTCATAACCCCATGATAACAATGGAATCTCTTTTTTTTTTCTTTTCTTTTTTTTTATCCCAAAATCCCCACCCAACAATTACTGCTCTTCTTTTGCCCATGGATTTGTCAACCAAAATTCATTGCTTTCCCTTGTCATTTTCCACCACTCCTCTATCATCTTAGTCATTTTCCATCATCATTAGCATCCGACACACAAATTTGACTTCAATTGTACTTGGTTGTAGTTAGGGTGACTTGGGCGGTTTTGTAGCTTTCACGTATTCTTACCTTCCCACTTTTGCCCATGAAATTTCTTTTATCTTTCTTTAATCCCTTAGTGTAAATGCAATTTAGTTGGTGGATGGGATAATAACAATGAGCCTATGCTATTACATAGTGGTTTCTATGTTACTTCTCTGTTGCTTATTTGATACAATGATCATGATAATACGTTTTTTATTCTTTTTTTTTCCTTTCTGGCTATTTCATGTGTATGTGTATGTATTTCTTCTTTAATAATCTTTTTTGCTTTTTTCTCTTCCTTGTCTTCCATCTTAATTGTTTCCGACATTTTGTTTGTGCATTTGCCCTTCATCTGTCTTCTATTGGGTTTGTTCTCTCTATTTTGTTTCCCCCATTGATTTTGGCTCTGCTTCTGATTGTACTTAATGCGTGGTTTCTATTTTGGTTGTTTTTCTTTATATTTTATATTTAACCGTCTGATGTTCTTTATTTGTTTTGATTCTTTGCTACATTATCTTTGTTGTAGGCTTAGTTTTGTAGTGAAAATAGATTGTATTATAAAAAATGTTGTTGCTCCTTTGCTACATTATCCTTTTGTTTTCCCGTGTTTATTGTACCACCCATTTGTTGTGTTTATTTAATTGTTTTGTCTTTTGGTTTAGTGGACATCCAACTTGTCTTTAGCCTTTACCATTGCCGAAAGAATTTTTTCAGCCATTCAGCTTGCTTTTGATACTATTTGCAGTGGTCATTTGTTTTTTAGACAAGCATTGAGCCTTTAGCACTACAGTTTTTGTTTTGTTAAACAGAAAATTCATTGATTATATGTAAAAAACTATAACAAGTAGCGAACTCAGTCCCATGCAAAAGAACTCTTCTTCCTAAATAATGTTTAGAGAAAACTTTTGTGTTCATGATTATGTCAACCCTTATTACATGAATTTGAATACAATCCATGATGGTTTGTGGATAAGAAGAATACAGTTCGGGTGCACATTTGGATCTACAGTTCGGGTGCACATTTGGATCTAACCCGTTCTTTTAGCTTCAGAATGACTTTAACTATTGAGATTGCTACTTATTTTTGTTGCAATCTTTCACTTTGGATATTGTGTATTGTCAAGTGTTGTTGCTAAATGACCAATATTTTGCAAGTAAAGTGACAAAAATGATTTTCTCATTGTGAATTTACTTGTGAATGTTTTGCTTTCTCTGTCTGAATTAGTGCCATTAAAAGAACTAATGTTATGTATTATTTTTTTAAATAATGTAGTTTTAAACGAAAATGCTTATATATTTGGTAAGTGTTTTTTCCTGTTGGATTTTAGGGTTCTAATGCGTAGCGGAAATCAATAATTTTTGAAAAATAAAAGTGGATTGGGTATAGAGTCAAATACCTCAATATGTAGAGTCTCTAAAAATCCATCGAACCGTACGACATATCCCTTGATCAGATTTTGCGGCCGGGATGGTGATCATGAGGTTAATCGAATCGCCACCGTAACTCCACGATACCTCAACCCTCAGTCCGATTATGACAACGATTGGAGAAATTTTCCTACACTAAAATTTCTCGTTCCCTCATTCGATTCTCACTCTAGAGAAAAATGGATCTCACAAGCTTTTCTTTTTAAAACCCTATGTGGTTTTATCACTCACATAATACTAGAATGGAGAGGTCAGTCTCCATCCATGATTGTGATGCATTAATGGTGGAGGGAATAAAGGAGAATAATAATAGGGTAATTATGGGTTAGTGGGAGTTATCCCACTAACCCCATTTAATTACCTAAAATGCCCCTCTATGGCATAATAGACCAACATTTCCTACTTGCACTTGAGGACATTTTGCATCCGTCAAAAGATCACAACTCATACGATCTTTCTCAAATCACCCTGCTGGACTTTCATACAGGATTGAACATCGTGTGACTGGCAAGTACACCTGTATGCAAAGACTTCTCGATACACCTGTTAGAATGATCGAGAAGCCATCGTTAGTATAAAAAATAACTCGCTGCACCCCAGATCTAAGACTAATTACATCATCGAGCTATTTTCCTCATCGAAAGTAATCACCAATAAATGCTCGACTGTGTATCCACTATTATATTTACATTTCAACATGGACATATATAATAGGCTAGCCAGTGAATAAAACACAATGATATAATGTCAATTGGTCTTCCTTTTCCCAAACTCGAATCTATTAGCCTCAATTCAGCTGATTTTCTAGACCTACCTCTTAAACCTCAATTTATCTTCCAGTCCATAGATAAACAGACCAAAGTAGCACCATTGAACCAAGATTTCTAGAAAAAACCGAAAGTGATAAAGGAGCAAGAGATCCCACCCAATGATCTCGGGTCTTATATAGTGGGAACGAGAATCTAAATTATATCAATACCTCAAATAATGCTCCTCTATCCATGGTCGTCTTATCACACATGATATGAAACGTGTGTCACAGTGTTATTCCTTCATCTCTCAAAGGGCATATGTCAGATTTTCCTAACACTATGTATGTATGAAATTCAGTCTACACATAAGATTTTACCTAGAGATCTCAGAAAGAGTGTCTCAGAGCTGGAGGTGGTCACTCGTGTGAGAGAGTACGTCCATATTGGTCATATCGCATATGATCTCATCCTGAACACGTATCAGGGCGATTTCTGTTCTAGTAGAGCCACTCTCAGAGTTTCTTACAACTAGAAACCATATCATCTCCACTCAATCAGAGCTGGAGGTGGTCACTCGTGTGAGAGAGTCGACCATATTTGTCTGACATATCATTTATCACAATAAATCACAAAATATATGACAATTAAAATAGTGTCATAAATAAATTTGTGACTCAATTATGCACACATGTCATATATATATAATACAATAAGTATCAGTATAAAGTGAGAAATATCAAAATATACGTAAACCTAATGATTCTTATATCTCATACAGAAATCTCTCACAATGGGTTTAGAGAAGGGATCAGTTACCATGCTGTATAGTAGTGTACATAATTGTCATTTCACCATTCTCGATAATATCTCTCATAACGTGGTATTAAGTATCAATGTATTTGGTATTACTGTGATACTTAGGGTTTTAGGTGTGGTCAATGACGACCTGATCTTCATAATAAATTATCATTGACTTCCCACTATCTGTCACAATCCCTAAGTTATCTGGAATTCTCCGGAGCCAAACACTCTCCTGAATTGCCGCTAAGCATGTCACAAACTCAGCCTTTATCGTAGATAGAGATACATAGGTTTCTCACAAAACTTATCGATTTGCGTCTATCAAGATCACTACCTCAATTAGTATCTGAATACCCAACGAGATGTAAATCACCTCATCTTTAACACAAGGAGAGGTCTGCAGTTCCCTTGAGATATCTCTGAATCCTTTTCACTGCTCTCCAGTGATCCCTTCTAGTATTCGATTGATATCTAATCACCATACCGACTGCAAAGCAAATGTCTGATCATATACACAATACTGTGTACATCGGACTACTCACTACACTGGTACAAGAGATTTTACTCATCTCCCTTGTCCTTTCCTGAGTCTTAGCGTACATGTCAAAATTTAGGTTTTAACCTTTTAGTGATAAGAGTATCTATAGGGTTGCAATCGTTCTTTACAAAGCGTTCGAGAGCACCCTTGATGTTGGACTCCTATGAAAGAGTCAACACCTGTCTTGAGTGATCCCTCTGGTTCTTAACTTCGAGGAAGAACTAAGTTTCACCCATGTCCTTCATATCAATACTCGACAATGACCATATCATCAGGGTCATTAGATACTCTCTGTTGTTCCCAATTAACAGAATGTTATTTACATATAAGGACATGATCACAAAAGAATCATGAGAATGTATAAGATATATGCGATGATCCTCATCGATCACCACGAAATAGTGAGATATCATCTTCTCGTGAAATCTTAAGTACCACTATTTGGATTGATGATTAAGGTCGTATGTCAACTTCCAAAGTCAACGGAGCTTATTATCCTGATCTACAAGAATAAAGCCAGATGGCTGCTCCTTATAGATCTCCTCATCCAAACTCCCACTCAGGAAAGCGTCTCAATGTCCATCTGGTGTCACTCTAGATCCATATCCATGACAATCGCTAAAAGTAAATAGATCGAGATAATCTCGCTCTTAGTCTGAGTCTAACCCCTGGTTATCAAACCGGCCTTATACATCTCCACCGATCTGTCGGCCTTTCTTTTGATCTTGAGAACCTACTTGTTTCAAACAACCTTACTACCCTCAGGAAAATAAACTAGATCCCAGATCCTGTTGATTCTCATCAACTCCTTCTCTCATCCATGGCCTCGAACCAGTAATCATTTACAGAACCCTCAAAAGCTTCTAGGACCGTTTAAGGTTTTTCATCATGCTCAATAGTCACAATGAGAGCCTCTCCCTTAATTGGGAAGTGACAGTTAGGTGCGCATCCTCGATTACTCTTACGAGGATGGGAAACCTTTTCATCTCTAGATAGATTGCTACTACTAGGATCGAGATCCGTAATGGATTCTTGGGTCCTGCTGTTGGGATCAGTTAAACCACTAGGCTCATCTGTCTCACAGAATGTAAAGTCCCAATTGATTTCAGCTCTCATAGGGAAATCATTTTCAAGAAACTCGATATCACGAGACTCAATCTCAGAGACAGTGCTATTTGTAAGCTCATTATAACATATTCTCCTTGGAGTGTCCTGAATATCTCATGGAGATACATTTATTTTCTCGCATACCTAACTTGTCATGTTAATGTGAGAAACCATGAACATACGTGGCATAACCTCATAATCTCAAATGGCTAAAGTCAGGTTGTCTCCCTGTCTAAAGCTCATATGGGGCACTCACAGCGGACTTCGATGAGACACAATTGAGGACGTAAACTGCAGCCAACAATGATCTCCCCAATGGGAAACGTGTAAATTGGCACGCACTATCATCGACCTCACAGTCTCAAACAAAATCTTATTACTCTCTCGCAACTACTTTACTCCATTGAGTAGCAGGATTAGTCAATTATCTCGTAATATTCTTCTCGAAACAGAGCTCTTCTAACAAATACTCAGGTCTTCGATCGGTTCTGAGAGTTTTAACTCTCAAGTCTAACCAATTCACAATCTCGCTAATAAACGTCTTGAAACATCTCAATGTCTCGGACTTTTGTGAGATCAGATAAACGTAACCGAAACGTGTGTAATTGTCTATGAATATAATAGAGTACCCAACACCATTTCGGGATTTCTCATTCATAAGGCCACAGATGTTAGAGTGAGCTAACTACAATGAAGTCCTAACTCTTATTGCATTGTTGAATGGTTTTCTTATAATTTTGTCATTTAGGCAAAATTGGTTAGCGGGCCCTATAGACCACTCACTACTAACCGGTTCATCCTCTCTCATCCTAGGAGGATAACAAGAAACACCATTAAAAGGATTCACTTCTAGTGCATATAGTCCCTCATGGACTAAGCCAGAACCAATCAAAAAATTGTCGTAATAAATGAAAACTATAAAATTTCTAAATTAACAGAGCATATCCTAGATTGAGATTAAGTTCAGTCAAATATCCGAAGCGTAAAGAAAGTACAGAGTCCGATATCCTTGTAACTCCATATTGTAAGTGTTATCCCCTTTGATGATGACAAACGCTCCGTTCCCCGCGTAAATCCTTCTTCTTAAGGACTCACTTGATGGAACTCTATATACGCGCTCCTGTCTCGAACTACGTGGTCAGTTGCTCCTGAGTTTACAATTCACGAAAGAGAGAAATCAGTGAGTATCTCAAACCACGTAAAAAAGAAAGAGATAATTTCTGTTCGTCACACTTACGAATGAAATGACCAAGTCTACTATGGATGTAGCACTACACATTGATCTTATCTAACTCCTTCTTTCTGCACTTTAATATTTAGTTGTCGGTTTTCTCGGATGATTTCTTCTTACCTGAACCTCGAGACTTTTATTTATACTTATGCTATTTTGTGTTCGGTGTCACGGAAGTTCTTGCTCAACTCTACTACATAAGCATGACCCGAGTGTGACCTACTCGCCTCCAGATACTCCTACTCGAGCTCATTGTGTCTATTTACATTAGCAAAAGTACAAATACTTTCGTCGTATGTGAAATAGATTTTCATGGTTTCTCATGAATCAACTAAAGACTGGATCGCATCCAATGCTTGAAAAATACATCCAAAATAGACTCGTTCATATTCCCCAACTCGGCGATCATACTCCACATTTATATCAAATATTGTATTATTATATGATCAACCCTTTTCATATAAGTTATTGAACTTATAAGTTAACATCCTTATCTCAGAAGCTATAAGACTATCACAATGCTCTCTTTAGGGTGAGCCAAACTGACATAACCATAGGATATTGCTCATAGACTATGATCACATCATCGTGCATAATGCTCAGGAGAATTGCCTTAATTCGGCCATCCTTCCTCTTTCATGTACATAATGCCTCATAATCCCGTCTCTCTGAGATATGGTACCCTCCCTGGAATCCACCATCTCATGCCTAAGAATTTCAAATAGATCTTGCTTCTCGAGAATAAACTGAATCTACCGGTGAAAAATCTCGTAATTATCACCATTCAGTTTTATCCCATTTGCAAAGATTTAATACGATAATTTTTGAAGTAATCAAAGAGACAATAGTAACTTGTGATACTTATTTTCGTAATTTTGTGCACCCTTCGAATCATCAAGACCCAAATGACTCGAATATAGACCCCAAGATGAGTGTATGAGTCAACGGACACCATACACCATAATTCGGGATTGCATCTCACCATTCGAACTAGAATTCGATACACAAAAACTCACAATTAGTCACATTTTTTACATAAAACCCTCAAAAATTGGAAAATTCCATTTCTCGGCAAACCTGCGCACCGCCGGGAGGGTCCACGTGCTGCCACACGCTGGCGCCACGTTCCCATGTGTCGGGGAAAGCCTAGGGCGCGTCAACGCACGTGCCAGACGTGCAGGGGCGTGGTCGCACCGACCTGCCTTCTGAGTTGGTACCAGGGTCGGGCGTGGATCGGGGACGCTGGTCCGAGTCGAAACCAACCAAGACCACCTGACTCGGTTCACACGCCTCACGAGCGCGTGAATCTTGCACGCAGGTCTGGATGTCTTCTCCTTCACCCAACAGGCATAAAACTGAGTCGTCTTGACTTGGTTGCCGGAAACCACCATTTCCGACCTCGATCTCGCCGGATCTCAACTAAAAAATTAAATTCAACCCTCTTTCAATCATCCTAACTTGATTTCATGAAGGATTAATGGTCGAACCAATCAAATTGAATACCTAAAGTCGCAGCCCTCAGGGCCAATGTCAGAAATCCCAGTTTTGGACGACGGCAACACACAAAATATATATCAAAACGTAGATCAGCACACGTAAAACACATATATGCCATTTGTTTAGCTCAATTTGTCTTTAAACTCGACAAATCTAATATTTAAAGATCCGATCAATATTTGGACAAAAAACTTCAATCTTGGTTTTGATGGCCCTATTGTGTTCAAAAAATTACGAAAAAATTATTTTCGTGATCTGCGTGTCATGGGTAACACAGTGGTGTAATCGAATTCATGAAACTCATCCGTGATCTGAACTCTAAATTTAATACCTGATAGCAATATTTTTATACACTTGAATTATATCTTTTGTAGTATTTATTTATGTGTTTTATAATTGATTTGAATCATATTATATGATTTTATATTAATTTATTTCCGTGGTCATTGATTTAGGAAAAATTGAGCAAACTTGCTATTTTCGGACTAGAAAGATAATATTCAGTATTTTGACCACAACATTTTGTCCCGATATACGATTGAGGTAATTTTTATGGTGTTGGAAAGAAGATTTCGAGCCCTACAACTCTTATGAAGACCTTAAAGACTGGGTCAGACTAGAAGATATTCAAAAATAATGGAGGAATCTGGTTGTATGGTTTCTGAATGAATGTGGGTAGGACGAATGGGGAGATAGTTGAATTCTGGGCTTTGAAAGAAAGCTTAAGGATAGCCATTAGGAGGAATATAGGTAAGCTTGATGTTGAGAGTGACTCATTCATGGTGGTCAAGGCGGTGAATAAGGGAATTGGTGAAAACCATCTCTTGCTCAATTTGGTAAACGACTGTAAAGAGTTGATGAAGGTTTTGGGCATCCCCAAGATCAAGCACATTTACAGGGAGGCTAACAAGTGTGCCGATAAGCTGGCGGATATGGGTAAGGAGGCAAAAGCTAGTCTTCATGAAGCTGTAAATCCCCTTCATGATTTAAAGGAGCTTTGCAGGTAGATGTCAACGGGAGGTCATGGGTCAGGAGGATGCGTGTTCCATCCCTCTCGTATGTTTCCTTTGTTCTATTGTTTTGTTCTCTTTTGCTACCCAAAAAAAAAAAAAGATCTTGAACATCAGTTTTCTATAATACACAAGAAGTATTGAGAAAAATTTGTTCACAATACAAATCAAACCATCTATAAAGTTAAGACATGGTGACTTAAAGTAGCGGTATAACATCCTATACTACACAGAAGGAACTACTGATAGAATGACTCTGCGGTCAACTAATGAGCAGACTCTGGAACCACACAACTCATGATTTCTGCTCCATCTCTTCAGCAATCTTCTATCAATGTTGAATCATCAAATATAATTTTAATTACACCAGATCTACATATTACTTCCTTATGCTACTAACCACCTATTCAACACTATGTTTCAAAGTCTATAATGTTTTTCCAGTTATCTACATTAATTTTATATATCTACTACTTTTTATGTGTAGATGAAATCTATACCGGAAAAAAGGTGAACATGTGCCTAGATGAAAAGCTACAACTATGAGATGATCCGGCCAATATTGAAAAAATTCTTACTTTTGAAAAACCACCAAAAAGGACAAGAAAAGCTTAGGTATATTTTATTTTCATTGCAGCTATTGTTAGTAACAATAGATTGTTCCCTTTTGTCTTTAAATACTTTGCAGATATTATGTATGCATATGTGGCAATAATTCATTGCTAAAACGTTGATGCAAAACTTAGGAAGCAACCATCTGTTTATATACATGTATTACCGAAACTGGATGCTACACTACTCGGTTTCTTAGGTACATGTATTGAAAATGATGTCTTTTGTTATTGTAATTGTAGGATTATTTTACTCTATTCACATGTAGTGGAAGCATTCAAATAATTTTTAAAAAAATAAAATAGATCGGGTATAAGATTAAATATCTCGAATATAGAACCCCAATATGGATCCAATCGTACGTCCCTCGAACGGATCTCGTAGTTGGGATAGTGATCACAAATCGAACCACCACCGCAATACCACGACGCCTCAACCCTCACTCTGGCGATCATCGTGACGGGAAAAAATTCCCTACGCAGAATTTTTTTTGAAGCCCTCATATTATTCTCTCTCTAGAGAATAATCTTTTTCTCTTACTCTCTTAAGAATTCTCTCATGGCAACCATGTGACTCTCATGGAGTAAGATTAGAGAGAGAGATGAGTCCTCCATTATAGTGATACGTTCAAGATGGAGAGCATTAAGAAAGAATCAATTATGATAGTTATGGGTTAGTGGGAGTTATCCAACTAACCCCTCACATTTATCAAAATATTCCTTGAGGCCACATCAAACTAATAGTCATGTTGACTGTTATGGTCAAAATTCAGTTTCTTCACCAAATAATTATTCGATCATTGCAATGAAATCTCAGCAGCCTTTGTGAATTCTAATCCTTATTACTTTCCTGCTATTGGTTTTCTATTTTTTACGTGGAGACATTATGACATATATTCTTTTACGTGGAGACATTATGGTATTCTGCCTTTCCACTGCTAAGTATGAATTCTGAAATGTTAAACCACCACAAAATATGAAATCACCAATTGTGTATTCCAATTTGTAAAAAAAAAAAAATACATGAAATAATATTTCTATTTTATAATATGAGTGTTCATTCAACTGAATTACTTTCCTTCAATACGAGTCAAAAGAATTCCCGTGAATACAACTCCATCAGATGTCCCCGAAGGGAGTGTGAATACAACTCCGATAGAAGGTCGATCCAATTTAATTGGGACATAGCTCAGGATACCGGATGGTGGCCAAGGCAGAACAAAAAAAAAAAAAAAACAAATGTAAGATTCCAATGAAATACATATGACCATGTATTCTAAAAATTAACTATTACAACTGACATCTATGAATCTCAATGACCATTCTAAAATATGTTGAGGCACAAGCAACCTCATCACTTATAAGATAAAAAGTACATTTATCACCATCCTTCAACTCATTCTTCGCATGGAACTCTAGTTAATTATTGTCGAAAATAACATGTTTTGGATTCTTTACTCAATGAACTCCAAAGGTTTTTGCCTCCAACTCAAATGTTCCTTTTGATTTTTCTTTGGCCTCACATCAAACACATCAAGAAACACTGCTGGAATTGTCTTCGGTATATAAATATCAATATAATTAATATTTAATTTCTAAATGGCCATAAATCTACATAACATTTAATATAATATACTCAAATGTAATACAATTTTTTAAGATGAACTTTCTTTTACCAAATAATTGTGTTTCCTATGTTGTTGTCCCATTATTGCTCCAAAATACATTTCTCTTCTATGCAAGCTCTCATATACAAAAATAAAAATAGTAAAACTTAAACAAAAAAAAATGATACACGGACGTCTTCATTCGACCAAAAAAAAAAAAAATATCAAAGTGGTTCCTTGACAAAAATATCAAAGTTCAACCCAATGGCAAGCATACACTTCGGTAGATTAACAATGGAAGAATAGTAGCACAAAACCCTTATAGAAGAAGAATTGCAGAAAAAAAAACCTAATCGTACTGATCTTATTTTTGATTTGGTTCTAAAAAGTTAACAGTATAAAGAAAGTAAAAAAAATTAATGGACTATATAGCCCAATAGATTAAAAAATTGTTTAGGCTAAAAACCATACGAAACACATATATATATATACACACATGCACAAACGAAAAGTAAATAAACGCAAAATATTAGAACAAAACATTAAAAGACTCCCACTGTTATAAACATGCTTCTTAAGCATTCTATGAGATCAGTCACATTATAAATAGACAAATCAACATATTTAATACCCAATATTTGGATTCGATAGATTTAGTCTCCAAAGTTTCTGATGCGCCAAATTCAATCCTCAATGTTACATTTTTTTAAGATGAATTTTAGCATACTTAACAATAAAAATACATGAATTAATGGTTAATCCACTATTCCATGACTTAACTTTACAATTAAATTTTTTATATTAAAATTCAGTCTCACTACAAATTTGGAATATTATTAATATAACAATGAATCGACCATTAATTCATGTCATTTTTCTATTAATAATTCTAAAATTTCTAGAAATTGAAACTTTTGATATTGAATTTTTTACATTAAAAATTTTAACAACTAAATCTGTTGAACGCCCAATTATTACGAACTGGACCTGTAGATTTCTCTTATAAATAAGACCAACCTTTCATACATAGCACTAAAACTATTTACGACTTAAAGTTACATTAAAATTTATAATTTTCAATTGCATCTTTATTATAGTGCTCAAATGAAAAGGAAAAAAGAAAAATTGCCGTATCATATATTACATTTTCCTTTTAAAATTAACATGTCGCAACATATTCGTTTTATATCCTTCGTCTTGTTAGCTTTATTCTACTATAAATATCGTTTATATTAAAATTTATAATTCCATTTTATCTTTATATTTTTATTTTTGCCACATTTGCATTAATAGGAAATATGTCCCAAATTGTTTAAAATAAAAGTTTACGCAAAGAACCTATTTACAACATTAAAAAAAATTAACCTAATCCTTCATGTACTATTAAAAAATTTTATAACATTTGATAATTATACAAACATTCAAACTCATTTAAAGTTATAATAAAAATTATATCCTTACCAACTTTTAAAACACTCTATAATATTTAACTACTATTACCTTTTTATCATTCAAATACAATTTTTCGCTCACATTTTCTTTCTATTAATTCAATTATTTTTGCTTTAACCAATTCAATAGATAAATAAAAAAAATGCAATAGACTAAAAGTTAATACTTTTATAATAATTACAATTTCTTCTAAACTCTATATTTTCTAAATTATAGGACACCGTGCTTAACGTGGCGAACTCCTCCAACCAGTAGAGGGTAATGCCATATTACTAAAAATCAAAAGAAATAAAAGAAATATCATACCTCGATTTCAAATATTGAAAATTAATAAAAAAGTCCGATAGAAAAGTCAATCATTAAATTGAACCCTACAATTGTTTGAATAAAATCAATCAAGGTATAGATGATCAAATAAAAAAACAAAAATAAATAAATAAATAAAATATGATTGTAATTGTTGGGTTATTTTTTCTATTGGTCAATTTGGCGCATATTTTCTCATTTCTAATTAAAACAAACCTTACTTTTCAAAATCAACCAAACAACTGAAGATATATAATTTTTTTTTGTGTCTTTGGATTCGGTTCATCACTTGATGTCTGAAATTTTATTCTGACTAATTCAGATTGACCTGACTGAGATCTCTTTTAGGAGGTAGGGATATTCCGGTGTAATTGATTTTATATCTAAATTGTGAGTCGAATTTATAATCTTGGTCAAAGGATATAACGATCTACCTATTATACCAACTGTCCGTCAATAAACAATAGAAGATATTATATAAAGAAGATCTTAACGAATTGATTTGTACGATCAAAAAGATGGACACAATATTTAACCAAAAAATAATTAAGAAATGCAGCATTTTTTATGGGAGCACTTTGCATGTATATTGGACTTAAAATTTAATATCTTTTTACTTACTAATATTTCTTATAATTAAATGTCAACCGATAATAAATACTTTGCGAGAGTATCAAATTAGCTTTTCAATAATATTTTACTTCAAAAATCAATGCCATATTATAAAGTTTACTAATATTTCAAGAATATTTCAATAAATGTAAGTTAACATAAATTAATCAAAATAGGAACATATAAGTCAAGTCTGAGATTCATTTATTATAAAGAGTTTTAAAGGCCAAATGCATCCCTTGAACAATGTGGGGATTATACTTTAGCATTATCTCATGGAATATACTGAATTATTTAAAAAGTAAACTTTAAATTAGTATTTAGAAACAAATTAAGTTTTATCTCTCCAACCTTTTTCTATGTAATTGTATTTAATTTATTTTTAATTAAATAATGTCAACAAGATTTAATGAATTAAAGATCAATTAAATTGAACGGCACATTCAATTTATTTATTTATTTTCTTAATTAACCTATATTTGTCTCTTCAAAATTTTAGATTAAAATTAAAATTGTTATTGTTGTTTTTAGTTAATTTAAAATATATTTAAACTAATTCAGAATTATTCAATTTAAAAATTTTAATTAATAATAATTATTGGTTTATTTAATATGTAACTCATTTAAAACATATAATATTATTTTTTTCTAATATTTTATATATAGAAATAAATTTATTTCTTTAATTTTTTTTAAATCAAAAAATTTTCCGAAAGTTTACCCTTTTTTTTTAATTATCAATTCGTTTCTTGTCCTTCTCCGAAGCACGTTGTCCTTTTTGGTCAACAAACAAATCGCTGATGTTTCTTTTCTCATTTCCGAATTTCCCCTCTCTCTCTCTCTCTCTCTCTCTCTGTGCCTAGCAAATTTTTGCATCGTCTCTCTCTGTCACGCCGCCCCCTCCGTCTCTCTCTCTCTCTCTCTCTCTCTCCCCTCCCTTCTCTCTCTACTGTGAAGTTTGAAACGGAGGAGGCTTTCTGAGAGAGAGAGCAATATCTTGAAGCTGCTTGATTGATCACGGCTTCCTCATTCTGCAAAAGAAAAAAACCCTAGTATGTGAATGGACTTGATAGGAAAAACAGTTCGGAAGGAATTTCTAGGGCTCGGAATCCTCTCTGGAACTGTGAAGCAATTCGACGCTTCACGTGGTTTCTATGAGATCTTATATGAAAATGATTCAACCGAGGAGCTCGAGCTCTCTCAACTAGCTCCTCTCATCGAGGAAATGACGAATTCTGATTCCTACGCTGAGCACACTCTCAATTCGGAGGCGAAGATACAGAAGAAGCGTGGGAGGAAGCCGAAGAAGAGGAGGAAAGTTGATAAATGTGATGCAATTTGCAGTGATTCAGGTAAAATTTCTGCCTTGATGGACACTGGTAGTGATGATGCTGTTGTAGGTTATTGTTTAGGGGAGGGTTTAACGGGGATTATGGTGAATTGTAATAATGCTTCCCATGGTTCGTCCAAAACCCTAGAATTGGAAAATGGTCTCGGGGAAAATGTAGGAGAACGCGTTTCTGTGAATGCGGGTCCGAGAAATTCTTCAAGTGTTGGCTCTGGTGGGGTTGGGATTGATTTGAATTTGGATGTGAGTGTTGATGTTGATGGGAATTTGGTGGATAATGCTTTAGATGACTCCAATGTGCTGACCCGAAAGCAAGAGCGTGGCTTTGATTTGAATTTGGGCTATAATGACGTAATCAACTGTGTAGCTGTTGAAGAAACCCCAGAAAGGATTGATCAAGCTACTGAAGCAACTTTATCAAATGGCTGTGTTGCGAATGGGGCATTGGAGGATGCCCATGTTAAGTTTGTTGGAAATGCTGTAAAAAGTGGTGTTGTTTCCCTTGGGCCGGGGGGTGGTGATGGATATGCGTGGCTGCTTGATGGAATTCAGAATGCAGATCATGTTTCAGGCATAGTTGAGGGAGTAAATAAGCCTTCTGAAATTTTGGACGTCAAGCCTGTTAAAGAACATAGTTTAGCTGAAGCTCCGGTGGAAGAGAGCCTTAAAGATCTTCAGAGGAGCTATGATGACATCGTGACACCTTCCGAAGAGAAAAAAGCTGGTCCTCGGAAAAGAAGAAAACTTTCCGAAAATATGAAATCTGCAACAGAAACAGTACTGAGGAGAAGTGCTCGTAGGGGAGTGGCTGCTTTGTCTGCTCAAAATCACTCTTTTAGTACCATCACAGCAGATGAAATACTTGAGGAGAGGCTGGAGGTCTCAGGTTGCAAAGGACATGGAGAAGTGGAGGTGCTTCCTGCCAAGCTTCCTTTACCCCCTTCAGATGACCTCAACTTAGAAGGGATCCCCATACTTGACCTTTTCTCCGTTTATGCTTGTTTAAGATCATTTAGTACATTACTATTTCTGAGCCCATTTGAATTGGAAGATTTTGTCACTGCATTGAAGTGTGATTCACCTAATTCATTGTTTGATTCAATCCATGTTTCTGTATTGCAAGTCCTTAGAAAGCAGTTGGAGTTTCTTTCTAATGAAGGTCATCAGTCTGCTTCTTATTGTCTGAGGTAGTCTCTTCTATCCATAATGAATTCTTCTGTTAGTTTCGTTTAGGAATAATCATGAGGATCTATCTATCTGCCTGTATATAATTTCTTTCCCCTGTTTGATATTTATTGTAGGGATCTCAACTGGGATTTATTGGACCTGATAACGTGGCCTATTTATGTGGCTGCTTACCTATTGTTTCATGGTTCCATATTAAAACCTGGTCATGACCTCAGTGGCATGAACCTTTTCAAGAATGACTATTACAAACAACCAACATCTGTAAAGCTTGAGATTCTTAGGTCTTTGTGTGATGACTTGTTTGAGGCTGAAGCAATTAGAACAGAGATTAATAGGAGAACTTCTGGTTCTGAGTTTGATGTGGATTCAGATAGAAATGGGAGGCCCGATTTTGGCAAGAGAAAGCGGAGTCAAATGTATTCTGGTGGTTCTTGCTTGGCCCAGGACATGGGGGATGGAACTACTGACTGGAATAGTGATGAGTGCTGCCTCTGCAAAATGGATGGGAGCCTAATTTGTTGTGATGGTTGTCCTGCCGCCTACCATTCAAGATGTGTAGGAGTTGCTAGCAATCTTTTGCCAGAGGGTGACTGGTTCTGCGCGGAGTGTGTGCTCGAAAAAAAGAAACCCTATATGACACCACGGAGATCTCTTCGTGGAGCAGAGCTGCTTGGAATTGATCCTTATGATCGGATGTTCTATGGCTGCTACAATTACCTGTTGGTGTAAGTTATAGCCCTATATGGTTGATGAGATTAACTTTCATTTCATCATTCTTGTTTGTTATGAACATTATAGTTATCATCCGTTTCAAAGGTAATTATGGTGGTTTTTCTTTTTCACAAAAAAAAAAAAAGAAAGAAAGAAGGTAAATTTATTAAGGAGGGAAGAGTGATAGAGAAAAAGATGAAAAGGATGAGAAATCCTCTACAAGAATAAAACAAAATATATAAAAATTTAGAGAGGATTACCTTCCAAGGCCTCTAATCTAAAGACTTTGAAGACTCTTAGTGCACGAGTCCAAGGTCACATATAAAAGAAAATGATCTTTCCTGTATGAGAGAAAGACCAATAGACTAACTTTTGAAGATCCCAGCGCTTTGTTTCGTCCAAGTACACCAAAGAAAACTTTTCACAACAGAGAAGCATCCTTATACACTAAGGTAAAAACCATAGTGAAAAAGGTAAAGAATGATGTTGGTTTAAATTATTAGTGGATTTGCAATGATGCTCTTGCCTCTTACATGGGTTAAAAGATGAGGGGCTTATGGTTTAGGGTCTTAGGTGATTGGAATGAGAAAGAAAGTATAGTGGGCTTTGGTGTTCCAAAAGAACCATTGTGATGAAAGAATAATCAATAAAGAGAAAAATTTTTATAAACAAAAGAAAGGATAAGTTTTCCTTGAACTCCAAAGGAAACAAAGAGGGAAATTGAAAAAGAAATTAACTAATAAGAGGGATAATCAATGCTAATAGGTGTCCTTTATTGATATTAATGGTTGAGATGCAATATATATATATTTTTTGTTAAAATATGATTCTTCTTTATAAAATAATTGTTGCAACTATATTAAACATTGACCTTATTTTGTTGGTCCCAAAACTTCCTTTACAGCAAGTGTAAATGAAGTAAAATATCATTTTTCTAAATATCACCACAAAGACATTTCAGCATGACAAGTTGGTGTCCTCTTGGAGGGCGGGAGTAGTAGAAAGGGTGCTTAAAATTCTAAACACTTACTATGTATTGTTATTATTAGGAGAGACTAAAACTATAAATAAACCCTAAAATTTAGACATTTTCGTAGCTCTCAAACTTTTATTGCAATCAATTATCTCAGAAGGTTTTAATGGGCCCCTAAATGAATGACATCTCTCTCTATCTTTTGCAAAAATTTGAGTGTAACTTCCAAATTATGCGCATTATTTATTTTCTTCCTCTTTATTCTCTTTCCCAAAAAAGTTTATCACATTTTTGGCAATAACTAACATTTTTAATGGCATTTTAGATTTATTTTTGTCCTTTATCGATAATTTTTCACAAAGTCGATTTGACTCTCCAAGCTAAAATTTTTCTAAAAATTCTATATTTAGTCTCCTAATGAATTTCCCCCTCTTGTATCCTTTGTGTAGACCTTTTTTTTTTTGTAGGAGAAAGTAGGAAGAGAAAGACTCATGTGGATGCCTTGCTCATGATCAACCTTTAAGTGGATAGAATACTAACTTTATCAACTTAAGGGCTTTATTGACTTCTATTTAAAAGTTTTCGGGGGTAATTGATTGCGATAAAAGTTTAGGGCTATTTGAAAGGAGGCCTAAAGTTCATGGAGCTATTTGTGGTTCTGGCCTATTACATGGTTATCAGTAAGTGTGATGAAAATTTCAGGTTGTTTATGTTTAATGAAGCACAAATACAGGCATGGGATACAAACACGATACAAGATGGATAGGGCAAATTTTGTGAAAGTAAGGTAAAATAGAACATGGTTACATCACCTAAGTAATTTTATATTTATGTCTACAATGTGTCTAATGTAGTAAATAGGCAAGTTGTACCGCTCAGAGAATGACTATAAATGATTCTTATCTTATAAGACTAATGAGATGAACTTTAGGACTATTAATAAAATCCATTATTTGTTGTTCAAAACCTATCACAAATTTTATAAATATTCTTGAAATTTGGTATCTAGATTTTTGTAAAAATGTTTAAAAGGATAAAATTGGTTTTGCATATTAAAAAATCCTACGTAAAAAATGTTTAAAAGGTTGTTGTTGTTGTTGTTACCTATAACTCCTTTTCCCTTTATTCTTCTCTCAAATTCATCTTCTTAAAAATTTCCCTTTTTGTTTCTCCTTTTTTATAAATGAAATTTACCATTTTTTGGATGCATGGTGTGGGAGGCTATTGTTAGATTTAAATAATAAAAACATCTGAAAAGTATATTGTTTTACATTGTGAAAAGCTGTAAGAAATGTACAAGAGGGTTCTTTATAAGATTAGAGTTAGTTGGCATTATTGCTAGAAGATCAAAGTGATATGCTTGCTAATTCTTATGTGGATCTTGAAGCTCTTTTTGCAACACATATTGGATCACTACAGCATAAGGTGTTGTGGTACTTAAGCGCTTGAAGTTTGAGGAAGGAAGTTTATGGCACTAGATTTGAGAATTTGTGGGTCATGAAGGGAGGGTAATTGGGGTAAGGTTTTGATTATACAAAAAAATAAAGCTACTTTTGCAATGTTTGGGACAATACAACATATGGTATTGTGGTAATTAAGACGTACAAACTTAGAGAAAGAAAGATATATTGATCTAGATTTGAGGATTTGTGGGTCATCAATGAGGGAAATTGGGGCAATATTTTGGTTATATGAAAAAAAATACATGGTTTGCTCAGTCATGTATTGCATCATCATCAAGTATATATGGATGTTAAATATTATATAAGTGATTTTTTTTTTTTAAATGTTTAATAGAAAGAAAAATTTCTATCGAAAAAGACAAGTATTACAAAGAAATGTATAGGAAGATAACCTTTTATGTAAAAATAAGACATAATATAGAAGGGACAACAAAATTTCAAAAGAGTCAAAACAATAGAACTCTTAGATGTAGTTGGATGTCTTGCAAAGAAGGTCCTCTAAAAGCTCAATGAAACAGGGACCGTAAAGATGCTAGGGGCACAACCTTTTCTACAAAAAATGGGGTGAGATTGTGTCATTAAAATCATTGTGTTTCTTTCCAACCAAACTCACGAAAACACCAACATAAGTGTATGTAACACAGAATTTTTGCTTCCTTACTTGATATCAAACCCTTGAATTGTGTGAGAAGAATACCTCAAGAGATGGTGGTGTTACCCAAGTCTTACCCAATGTGTGGAACATATTATTCAAGGCTACCGTGCAACTCTATAATTTACAAGGAGGTGATCTCGTTTCATTGCATTGATGACGGTAAGCAAAACAGATCTTAATGTTGTAGACAAATATAAATGGAGTCTCTCCAAGTATCCAAAAAGTATTCTAGAAATATCTAGGTTCTAGAAAATATTTAAAAGGGGATATTCCATATGTAAATTTCCACCTGTATCCAACATATATTTGGTCAGAATGATATCTTGCACAGGTAGTGCTTCCAATTTGAAGTACATGTGCTTGGCAGGATGTAACTGAAACTTGCATAAGCTTGTTGAGGGGCACAACATGAAAGGAGAAGAATCTCATGTTACAATGGCATAACGTGACACATTTTTTTGAATGTGTAACTTGTAGCATGGAAATATTGGATTCATGATGGATTATGCCTAAATAGATTTGTTTGGCATTAATAGATTGATTCCTATATTATCTTATTGTAAACGCCTTGCCTAGATTGAAACTTTTAGTCGATGTTGAGACTATGCAAATGAGTAGTAAGATAACTTTCCTGCCATAATTCACCGCTGAAGCTAGAAATATACACTCACATTGACAATATGAAATGAAAATGAGGGTGAAAAGAAAACCCATAAAAAGGATTTACATATCCCCCTCTTTGTCACCTTTTCCATTGGTATTTTTTGCTGCATGTGTTCATGTGGTGTTCATATGAGGCATGAATAATAAATTTTTTCTCTATTTTTCTGAATTTCTCACCTTATCAAAATTAATCATCCCATAAATTTCTTACAGATGGCAATGGTGATATTAATCTTCTCTTTGGACATTTTTGGGAGTACCAAAGTGGTGCAACAGAAGAAAATTTGTTAGCATAGGAGCTTTTTCTCCAAACAAAGGGGGGGAAGTGGATACGGACTTGAATTAGTGTTGCCTTTGGAGAAAGAGCTACGATTATCAAAATAATTAGGTTTTTGAGACATAGTTGTTTGGCTTGAAATTAGAGAAGAGAATTTGCTTTGTTGTCATGGACTTGTGTTAATTTCTGATGGTAGAGTTGTTCCTAGATATTACTTGAACTCCTTAGGCATCAGATGCAGCATGTTAGTTGTGTCATGATTAATGAATTGCTGTGCTAGCTGCTTAAATGATCTAGCATTTATCTGATTTGGTATAAAAGGAAATGAATCTGGACCACAATAATCTGTTTTTCCTGTAACTGTGATATGGCATATTTTATGTATGTTATTTTGGTTCATCTCACTATTTAGAGTTTACTTATGCTAAAGGTAGGATTGGTTGTTTATCTATATCTATTAATGCATGTATCAATTTACCAATAAATTTGGCTTGGCATCTGTTCTTAACTATTATGGAAGTTGAAGGTGGCATAAAATTTTGATTCTTCTGTATAGTGACACTTTCTACATTGAGAGAAAATAATTATATCCTTGATATTTGGTGTATTGCCTGATAAGCGTTGTTACATGAGGACTATTTAGGAAATTGATCAAATCAGCAAAGAATGAGATAAAGCTGCGCCATTTGGTATCTGGTTCTATTCCTTTAGTGAAGAATCCTGCATTGGCAAGGTTTGATCATTTCAATCTTCAACATAAAGGCAAAGTGGAGTCTGATTTTAAGTAATTCATATTCAATAATAACCATTAAAGATACTGGGCGACATGCTTATGTCATGCTGCTGTAGCTCAAAAGTGGAAGACTGTGGACCTCAAGTCTCTTTCCCTATGGGAAACTCAGAAATCTTGCCAAATTGAAGTACTTGAGTGTACAATTAATGGTTTTAGTGCAAATGGAAGTAGAAGTTAATACCATAGTTGCCAAAAACTTAGGATACACACTATAGATATTCAAATGGAGGTATTATCATTCGTATCTTATTTCCATATCTTAGGTGTAGGTTTTGTCACAGTGCATGAATGAGTATGTTACGAGATGATATGAACTTAATATTCACAATATCTTACTATACTTTCTAATCCAACTTTTTACTTTTAAGAAATATTCGAATTTTTATAGAAGTTTGATTTTAGAACTTCTACAAATGTTTTTAGACCTTACAGTATTCTTTTGAACATTTCTTTCCCTTTTCAAGTTCTAGGCTTTGAATGGCAGTACATTTTTTCTACATTCCTCTGACTTCCAGGTATTAAGAATAATAAAATGTTGTTTTCTTGTTGGATCTTTGACCCTATGATTTACTTAAAATTATATATGAACATTTTTAAATAGGCACACGGGCGAGAAAAGTTGCTGCCTAGCTTATTTAATGTGAATTAAAGTTTACTTATTTATTTTGGGCTAAGATAGAGTTTTCGCCCTGAACTTTAAGTCGTTTCTATTTTGGTGCCCAAACTTATTTTACTACTGTAATTGTCCATTGAACTTCTTAATTGCTTGTAATTTGGCCCAAGCCCATTGGATTTGGATATGTAATGACTTCAAACAATGCAAACTCAATAATACTGGTTACAGGAACTCCGTTACTTTGCAAAGTTGATAATCTAATCTATTTGCTTTTATTGGTCCAAATTTAGTTATTTTGGGGAATATTTTAAGCAATTAATAGGTTCAAGGAGTAAAATAAGTTGAAGTACAAATGTTGCTATGACCCAAAAAAAAAAAGAGGACCAAAATAAGGTTTGGCCTTTATCTTAATGATACATATTTCTTGAAAATATATATTTTATAAAATCAATTGTCATCTTCTAAGGAACCCCTATTGTATATGATACAATTGAAAGAATAAAGGGATATTGATTTGCCCTGTTTGACAACTATGATTAATATTATTGGGTTTCATGCCCATAAGTTTGATGCCCCATATTGAATTCTTTTGTCACTTGTAGGTGGAGCATAGTGGGAAGCAAATTTCTAAAGTGCAAGATTGAGAGATGGGTACTGTAGTTTTGTCCTTTGATGTCATTAGATCAATGAGACCTAGGACAATGTGGAAGTTGCATTTGGGGCCTATAATTGTGTGAGATGCTCCATATTGAATTCTTTTGGAGACATTCACTTGTGGGTGGAGCATAATGCGAAGCAAATTTCTAAAGTGCAAGATTGAGAGATTGGTACTTTAGTTTTGTCTTTTGATGTCATTAGATCAACGAGACCTAGGACAATGTGGAAGTTACATTTGAGGCCTATAATCATGTGAAGTACGTTTCATATAAAGGACAGTACATGTTTTTTGATTTTCCATTTTTCAGTTGAAAAGAATGGAAATTTTCTTTTGATTTTCCATTTTTCAGTTAAAAATGTTACACTTCGAAAATCTAGGGTAAATTTGATATTTTGGTGTTAATGGTTGGGATAGATATTGTTGCATAACTATAATGTTAATAATTCCAATGACATGGAAA
This sequence comes from Dillenia turbinata, assembly GCA_037126225.1. Lineage (NCBI taxonomy): Eukaryota > Viridiplantae > Streptophyta > Magnoliopsida > Dilleniales > Dilleniaceae > Dillenia > Dillenia turbinata. The sequence goes on from JBAMMX010000015.1 coordinate 1,622,812, forward strand.
AACATTCTCTCTTGGACTCCTGGTCCCTGGTCTTTGCTATGGAAAGAGATAATGGGTAGGCTTTTAGATTTGTTGGGAAGACTTCCATTTTTTTCTTTAATCGTTAGGGTTGGTGAGAGAGGAGCGAACAAGATGGAGGAATTTCATGTTTGCTTCAGCTGTTGGTTACTAGGGGTCGTGGCCTTGACAATTTTATGGAGTTCGTATGACATGCTTTCAGGTCTTCTTTGTAATAGCTTCTCAAATGGCTGAGCACGTCTCCACCCGACACTAGTTATGACTGGTTACATCACATCTACCCCAACACATCTAAGCTTTACATCCCACTCTAGCTGGTGAGGGCTATATAAATCCAAGTTTCCTTTTCTTTTCCTACGACTGGACAACAAGTTAAGTTCAAGGTACTGTGTCCCACTATCATATCTGGAGATCTCTTAGGCCTTCCTCTAGATTTCAGAGCACTCCTCTCTCTCTCTCTCGAAAAAGGATTTGATTAATGAGAGAAGAAGGAATAAGAAGAGCTCATGAGAAATCAAAGACTAGGAACTACAGGTTAAAAAGATGTTCAATTTGTCTATTATGATTTCTCTTATTGTTGCATTAGTTCTTCTTTGTACATGACAAACCCTACCCACTTCATTCGTTGGTGGGGCGGTCCATAACTTATTATTTCTCTGGTGGGGAACGGAGCATGCTTGAACCCTAGACCTCATCGTTGTAAGTGCAAGAACTTGTACACCTTGATCCTAGGAACTATTACCTATTTTAAACCTAATTCTTATTTTCAATTCTACATGTTCCTGCCAAACGTCTCATCCACCTTGGCATTCTCATCTAAATGACGCTCTTCCTTTTTTTTAATATAAAAAAAAAATTATTGCAGTTTCCACCGCATTATGTTATAAAACATTGCTATACTGCAATTTTGTTAACTATGGCGACCAGAACTTTTCTTATGTTCCCTTTTTGTAGCACTAGTAACCGCTACATCACATAACGTTAATCAATGAATTGTTTAACCATTCCACTATTAAGTTGCTGTATCAACTAGATCTGAATATCCAGTTGTTTTGTAAGTTATTTAGTTAGCAAGACCCATAATTTGTTGATTGCTCAATACTTATCTTTTGCTATTTGAAAGTCTTTATCATGCTTAATGACTGAACTGTTTCGAGTGTTTAGTGAATTTGGATTTTGATTTTGGAGTTGAAGCATATCTACCAATTAACATCATGAATATAGAATTCTTGCAACTAATTACCTTAGATATTGAAATATGAAGTGATCTATCTTGAGGGATCATAGTTCTCTTTTCAGCCTTGAATAGATGCAAATGAGAAGTTAAAATCTTGATGAGCTTGACAGCCTATGGCTTCAGAGACTGTTTTGTCGCCTTCACACGTTTTATGCTCTAATGTACTGGTTTTGCTTTCAGGTCAGAGTCTAATGATGCTGAATCATCATCCACATATTACCACTGTAATAACTTGGGCATTGTTATTGAAGTGTTGAAATCTTCACATATTGTATATAGCAACATACTGGGTGCAATATCCAAGTACTGGAACCTTTCTGGTGAGATAAATGGATCAGGAAAATTTTTGGATTCACAAAATCATCTAATACAGTCAGGTTTTCTCAAGGGGGAGCCAAGGTCTCCTTTTTGTGTTCCATTACTACCTTCGGTGCCTTCAGGAAGCTTTCTAATCACAGATGAAACTGTTAATGACAACAAAGAGAGTAACAGTTTTGCAGCTCAATCTGGAAATCCAGGATGTGGAAATTCGAACTTACAGTCTGCAACCTTGAAAAATTTTAATGAGGTGGAAAACCCCTTGACAAACTCTGAAGGATCTGTGGAGACATCAAAAGTAAGTCAAGGATTTCAGAATATGGATTGCAATGTTGAAAATATTTTGTCTGCTGGAGACTGCTCTTTTACGTCTACCACTTTAGATAGCCAAGAAAAGAAGTGCAATGAATTTGGAGCTCCTGGTCGTGTGCCCTGCAAATTAAACCCAAAAGGTGAAGTATCAGATATGCAGCATGTAAATGGCTACTTCAACTATTACAGTTGTGCTCGGGTGGCCTTATCGATTGCTGAAGAGTTAGCGCGGAAAAAGCCAAATAAAATCAATGAAGAGATCCCCAGTCCAGTGGAGGATATAATATCATTGCAAGTGCAGGCCATCTTGAAGAATTCAACAAAATTTTGTTGGACAAATTTGCAAGAGTCAAGTGCGGATGCTCAAAAAGAAAAATGTGGTTGGTGTTTCTCTTGCCAAACTTCAACAGACAACATGGGTTGCTTGTTTATGAAGTATGGGAGAAGGTCTGTTCAAGATCCTTGTAACAGTGAGGTGGTTGGCTTCCGTTCCCAAAAATATAAAAAAAGCCATCTTATCGACATCCTATGCCAGATTCTGTCAATGGAAGGTCGCTTACGTGGGCTTCTCTTGGGCCCATGGCTAAGTCCACACCATTCAAAGATTTGGTGCAAGGGTGTTATCAAGGCAATTGATATTATGTCTGCCAAACATATGCTACTTATGGTAAGCATTTGATCACACTTTGCATATTAAGACTTAAAAAGTATGGCTACTGTGATCTGGGTGCAACTAGGTGGGGGTTAGGACGTCCTCTAAACTCATGAATTGACAATCCATGTCAACTCTCCATTTTGTATTGGCATTTGATAAAGCAGTCCAAAGCTGACAACTTTCAGCCTAAGGCTATTTTAAGTATAAGAGAGACATCGTTAAAGAGTCACCAAGTCACTTTGAGGAAAGAAACTTAATTCAGGCAATTTCTGTGATGTGGTTAGTTTTATTGCTTTTGGTAGTTAACACAATTTCAATGTTCATATATGCTTATTTAGCCAATCAGGCGAGATACTCCATTCTCAGTTCTAATAGCATCTATCATTTTACAAGTCCACCATTGAGCTATAACTAGTAATGCAGAGGAAAATTTCTCGTTCATCCTAATGATTGGTTGCCTTAGGACACTTGTTTGTTTAAAGTTGCTACTGTCCTGTGGGTATCCTAGGTTTCTGCTTTTCCTCTTGCCAGGTTACTGCATAAAATCTATAGAAAGGTTTTAACATACATTGTCAATTTGCATTTGCAGTTAGAATCAAATTTGCATCATCTTACATTGTCAGCAGAGTGGTTTAAGCATGTTGATTCAGTTCCTACCATGGGTTCGGCTGCACATATCGTGACAAGCTCATCTCGTTTCTCTACAAGGGGTGGGATTGGAAGAAAAAGAGCTAGATGTTTGGATTCTGCTTCAAATCCTTCTTCAAATGCTGCCACCGGACTAGGTTTACTTTGGTGGAGAGGTGGTAGTGTTTCCCGCAAGTTATTCAATTGGAAGCTTTTGCCTCGTTCTTTAGTGTCCAAGGCTGCCCGTCAAGGTCTGTAATCTTTCTTTCACTCTAGTTCGTAGTGGTAAAAATCCACAGTTTAGTCACTTGAGTACTTCTGAATTTTTTGATGTCTGAAACTATGCAGGCGGACGCTTGAAGATACCAGGTGTTTTTTATCCCGATGGATCTGAATTTGCCAAGAGAAGAAAGTGTCTCGCTTGGAGAGCTGCAGTTGAGGCATCAACATGTGCGGAGCAGCTTGCTTTACAGGTAAAACAACTGCATGCCACTCAAAAGGTTTTGCTTCCTAGTTTTGTGGTGAGGGTGCTGTATCCTGAAGATGGTAATGTCTCACATTTCTTGTCAAAGGGGTTTAGCCTCCTCAAGAGGTGAACTTGCTTCTCATTGTTATTTATGTATAAAACTAAAAGAAGAAAAGATCAGAAAAATGGAATATTTTGGTGTTAGTCTTTTTCTCATGTCAAGGGGGTTATCAATGGCCTACTTTCCTTTTAAGTCTATTCTATTTCAAGGTCTGGTTCATCTTAAGGTTTTCTTTGTTACAAAAGTGTGTCAATTTGTAGCTCATTCAAGTTGCAAATATTGTTTTTGATGAGTAGATGGACAAGAACAACCATATGAAGAAATTTCAACTAAACGTGGAGAGATCGCTTGAAAAATAAAGGAATGAAAGTTTTCTATCAAAATAATAATAAGAAGATTTGGTCTCCTTGCTTGTAGCAAGTTATTTGTGTTCATATTAGAAGAAAAATAGTGGGAAAGCTGTTCATTTGTACATGATCAGAATGGTGTAGAAGAGGATTTATATTTTTGTTTGAAAAAGAAGATTTATGTTGTAAGGAGAAAGTACTAAGCCACATACTTGTTATAATAATCCTAATTTTAGTACCCTCAATTTAGCATAACCACTTCATTAAATGTTGTTAGAGATGAATTTTGAAGTAATTGTTTATGATATTTGAAGTAATTGTTTATGATATTCGGTTCATTTGTTGTCTGTTGGCCTCAATTGATATGGTCTCTTGAATTATGCAGATTAAAGTTTCCACTAAGCAATCAAATCTTGTAAAAAGTTTATTATTGCCCAGCTTTACCATCAGCTTGATTTATAATCTTTAAGACACTGTGCAATTAGTTGCAACTTTTATCTTCATCTATTTTTCAGGTTAGAGAGCTGGACTTGAACATAAATTGGGATGACATTGAAAACACCCGTGCTGCTAATTTGGATAAGGAGTTGAGCAAAGCAGTGAGACCATTCAAAAAGGTCATTATCCGCCGGAAATGCATCGAAGACTCAGTTGCCAAATATCTTCTTGACTTTGGGAAGAGGAAGATAATTCCTGATATTGTTGTCAAGCATGGTACCATGATTGAAGAATCCTCAAGTGGAAGGAAGAAATATTGGCTGGAGGAATCTCATGTACCGTTGCATCTTTTGAAGTGTTTTGAAGAGAAAAGGATTGCACGCAAATCCAATGCAGCAACCCCTGTCAAAACTCCTCAGCACATGAGAATTTTGAAAAGATCCTCAAAGAAGGATTTTTCTTACCTCTTCTCAAGAGCAGAAAAATCTGAGAATTATCAGTGCAGGCACTGCAACAAAGATGTCCTAATCAGGTACATTTCAGAATGTTAATCTTAAATGCGTATTTTATCCTTCTCTTAGATTGACGGTTGATTATTATATAGGTGTCATAGATTTCCAAGACTGACATTTAGATGTGTCAACCTGATAATTCAATTCGAAGCTTCAACTTTCCAATTCCATGCACGATTAGGAAAGGCAAGCCTGGATAATAATAATAAAATGGAGATACTGTAATAGAATTTGCTTGGATAAACTCATATTTTATTTTGTAATATGAATGATTATACAAGTCATCTCATGCAAGAAATTAGGAGCCAAATATGAACCAATATCAGCTTCAGTGTCAATACATTCTTAGTGTCAAAATGGTGTGATGTATACCCCAAATTCATAAAAATTCTTTTACTCCTAGACATGTGGAAGTAAACAACAAGGATATGGCAATGGAACCCAATGATAGATTTAAAGTAACAAATTATGTGTGGAATTATCAGGAGAATTATTGTTGAGAATGAATAGTATTTTTGCTTCAGGTAACTGCCAAAACTGGTCTCATTTTAAAATTAATTGTCTTTTGGGTTTGAGAACTATTGTTGAGAATGAATAGTATTTTTGCTTCAGGTTAACTGCCAAAACTGGTCTCATTTTAAAATTAATTGTCTTTTGGGTTTATTGGTTTTACCTTTACCTTCAAGGATCAGTATTTTTTGTTGCATAATTTAAGTGTTAGGTTCTTGACCGGTGGACTGAAGAAACTGAAGCTGCTCTCTCTCTCTCACACGCACAGAGGCATGCACATGCAGAGAAACTTTGTTAATAATGAAAAAGTTGTGATTATTTCACAGATTGCTACTTTTATGAGCACCAGAATTGGATCATTTGTGATTTAGATGTGAAAATTGTGGTGAAGATCACCGATCCCTTTTATGTGTTTCCACCATCTCCTACAGAATGTCCAATTCATTTTGTTTGTTTCAAAGATCTGGTTTTGGAATTTTTTCTACTTAAAACTTTGAAGTATTTGCTGAGGCTGTGTCTACAACACTGGCTTCCAGTAAATGAACATCTTTCACTTTGAGGAGTTATAGTTTGTTGATTCTCCTGATTTCTTCAATTATACTTCTCTATAATGTTTAGGCCATTATGTCATGTAATGAACCATGTTTCTGGAGTGGGAGGATTGTCCATAAGTAAGTATAAAATGTTACAAGTACTAATACAAGACTGCTAGGAAGTCAGTGAAATGAGTTATATTCTTCGAATTTATGAAGTCCTTTGCTCTTGGTTGCTGTAACTTTCTCAACTGATTATCTGAAGGATTCAAGATGAGTATTTTTTTTCCCCTTTTTTAAAAGGTTTCTTAAATTGAAAAACATTTATGCAAAAAACAAATTGTGCTCTGAAAATTGAAAGATGTGCACTGCAGTCTGAACCTTATGGGACAGATGATCTTCCATCCATCAATTGTATTGCATCTCTTGTTCTTTCTCTACTATTTGCATCATTTCAGGTTTTTCATCAATCCAACTAGATTCCTTTGATATAGAATTTCCCCTGCTTACCTTAATTACTCTACTTAAACCCGGAAAGGCCGGCAATTTGACCTGTCAAATTGTCATTTTTACTGTTGAAAGTCTTCCTGGTAAGGCCGGCAGTTTGTCCTGTCAAATTGTCATTTTTATTGTTGAAAGTCTTTGGAAGGCTATGCTGTTTGATCTGAATGGTTTGAGAAATGAGAAAAGAGAAACTTGGTTAGCTGGGTGACTCAACTTTTTTTAACTTGGAAGGGCTAAATTTATGCTAATTTTCCATTATCCGTTTTACTTTTCAATTCTATCTATAGTTGTCTTACTAAGGTTATTTTTACTCTTTCTTGCAGTGAAGCTGTGAGATGCAAGTATTGCAAAGGTAACTGCTTCATATCCTCTTTAGAAGAGCTCTGTTATTTATGCATTCCCATTTGTCTGCTGCTTTTAACTGTTTTGACTATTTGTGTGTTCCACTAATGTTGATGAAGAAGAAAAAGAAGGAAAAAGGTGAAAAAAGGGGGAAAAAGAGAATTTCTTAATTGCCTTCCCTGTGCTTGCCCCTTCTATATCTTTCTGCAGAATTATGGAGTTAACTTACCTACTCTTTAATGTTTCATTTCTTTATTTCTTTCTTTTTATCTGATCAAATATTCATGTGCAAGAATCTAGTCATTTTGTTAAAGAATTCCCTAACTGTTAAGGCCAGTATTTTACTGTTATGTTATATGCAGTTCTGGATGTAGATGTAAATACAAGTGTCTTATAATCACCACCCATCTCATGCATACAGGTCAGAAGTTATTTAGGCAAAGGATTATGTTGTGAGGATGCTATACCCATTCTTTATGGTTTAGACAATCTTTTCCCCCTTAAGTTATGGAGTCCAAAATTATTTGGATTACCGAGATCTAGGGAGTCAACTCATACAAATGCAAGTTCATTTTTATCCACTCCAGCTCTCGATTGAAGTAATAGTGAAGAAAAGCGATGGATTTTCCGGTGTATATTGAGACGAATTGGTGGATCTATGTAACTTTTCCCTCTTAGTTGCTTCCTGTCTCCTTTTGTCCTGTGTTTGTGAGTGTACCACATACTTATAGTTGAACAAGGATTTTGAGATTCGGTGTCTTAAATTCCTCAACTGTAAGATGCACTTGGCGCTGTCAGACATCAAGTTAAATGCCCTTTCCTTGATTTTTTTTTTTTGGGGGGGGGGGGGGTTGGGGTGCCTTCGGTTTAAGCCAGCTTGCTTGAAAAATACTGTGCTGATTCCTTAATGTTACTAGTCCTTCGAGTGTTCCTATTTTGCCGTTCTTTTCTTATAGTAAAAAGAGAGAATGATGAAAAGCACACCAATGTGTGTATCCTGTAATCTTAGAGAGAAGTAAAGATTCTCTTGCCAAAAATGAAGAGATCTTAGCTGAAAGTCCAAAACGCTGGCAAAGGTCTCTTGGAACCCTAAGCTCTCAAGTCTTCCCATCTCCAAATTAACCAAATTTGAGGAGGGACCAAATGAAATAGTATTCCTCATGGATCACCTTAAGTGCCACCAAACTGGGAATGGCAGAAATGGTAAGAACACATCCTTACCCATTTGGAGCAAGGCATTAGCCATCTCCCATGAACAGCTTGTGCGGGAGCATTGAAGATTCTCGGGCAGGAACAAATAAGAGGTGATAAAATTCATTTGCAGAGAGGTCGTTTGTTTACAGGAGGAGGCCTTCTTCTTTGAAGATTTTCTTAATTATTATTCTACTAATAGTTACATCCCCTTTCAAAAACAAACAAAAAAATAAGTAAGCAAAAAAAAAAAAAAAAAAAAGACATACCTTTGGTACGTGGAGGTGTTCGGAAAACCCTTTATGTCCACCATAGCCTTATGAATAAGAACCCTAACTTTAACCTGAAAAAACCTGCCTTCTCTGATCACGTAGCATTCTCTTTTTTAAAAAATACTGAATTTCTTCCCAAAAAGCCCAAAAATTTTAAAGGCTGCTTCCAGGTTGTTGTTGTTTCCAGCTCTTAATGATTGGTATATCGCACAAACTCAACTGCCCATTGTTGTTAACTGCTCTGGAAAGAGGTTTTGGGTGTCTGGGATAAAACCACATTAGACATCATTTGAAAGGGAGGTCATTGCACCAACCCCAACCCTAAAACACACTTCTGTTGCATAGTCAGCCCATCCACTCATTATGGCTTTCCTATCCACCGAACTGTGAGCCTTTGGGACATTTTTTCTGTCCTCCACCCATTAACCACCTATACTTAATCTCAACCAACTCTCTCACAACAGACCTCTCTCCACTATGAATTTCTGAAACCATTTTCTGACAATGTGCGACCTAATAACTAAGCCTCACTTGGACATGTGATTCTTCATTGCCTCCCATCTTGCTAAACAGAATTTTGCTGCCCTCCAGAATCACTTCATAGAAAGTTCTGTTATACTTTCATGTTTTTTAGTTACTGAGGTAGATGGAGAAAAAAGTGTCATAAATACAAAGGAAGATGAGCTAAGATACTCTTAATAAGAGCTTATTGATAATAAGCTTTTCTTCTATCCTACCTTTATTATCTTCTTTTTCCTTCATCCTCTGCACCACCCTATCCCAAATAGCTTTATCCTTTTGCTTAGTCCCAAAGGATGCCCAAATTAAGTACTTAGAAGTATTTCCAATCTATGCGTGAAATTCTAGCTGATGTATTCCTAAACTACTAGCAATGCCATGTTTGCCATTCTTACTGGACATATTTAGTAGGAGATTATCACTGGCAGTCGGCAATTTTGGAAATTTAACAAAGGTTTCACTTGTTCTTCTTTCTTTTTGGTTAAAAAAGAATTCTTTGACTTATTTAATGGTTGTGGACAGAGACTTGGATAACCTTGATTTGTATATTATGTGGTTAAAATTTTCTATTTTAGTAATGTAGCATTTACTATGCTTTTGATGAAAGAAATTATCATTGACCACTTCAGTTCTTCATGGACCATGTTTTGTGCTTAATATATCTGTTAGAATCAACTAGGTTATGCTTAAGCATGTGGCTAGAGTAATATGTTGGACAGTTATGATGGGGAGAGTAAAAGATGATAGCATCAAGGAACCATATGGCTTTCCTTACTATTGATGTGGAAATTCTGGTTTCATCATACTTCAGTAGTCTCTCCTTATTATGGAAGTCACCTTATATGAAAATTATTTGCAGTTGAGGTTCCAAAACTTGACTGCGTGCAAGAGATTGGAGGTAACTCTGTCACATTGTTCAGGACTACTAGGGTGTAGCTCTTAGTTCTGTGTTAGATAATGTCACTTCTTTTCTAATATCAAACTCAATTCATTGCATTCTTGATAGTTATTATCGTATTTTGTTGTATGTTCTAATAAACTTCAGGATCAAATTTTAGTTTGTCTGGTACTGAAGTGTAATTGTTTGATCACTGACAATGATTTTAATATTTCAGGATTCTTTCATAAAAGGCATGTTCGGAAGTCTGCCGGCATTATTACCTCTGAATTCACTTACACATGTCACAAATGTCAGGGTGAGGTTATGAAGATTGAAAGAAGGATTGGGAAACTACAACCACAAAGTAAAAAGTCTTCCACAAGCTGTAGGCCAGGACGATCAAAAATTACTAAGCCAGCTCAATCAAGAAAAAATAAGAAAGCATGCACTTCTGGGGTGAGATCACAGTTGCAAAGTAAGAAAAATGCCCCTCCAGGTGTACCTCTGCGACGTTCTAGTAGGATAGTTCAATACATGGCCCTGCAAAAGAAAAAGGTGGATGAGAGAAGCAAAGGGAAGAAGCCCAAGCGTAAGAAGGGCAAGTCTAAGAAATCAGTGAAGCGTTCTGCTTGGCAGAAGAAGAGAACTCAGATCCATCATCCTTTCTGGTTGAATGGTCTTCAGTTTTCAAGAAAACCAAATGATGAAAGAACACTGCATTTTAGGAAAAAACAAGTTATCTTCCCTTCTGATCATATGGATGTGACTGTGGATACACCCAAATGCCAACTTTGTTGTGAATTCAATAGTATATCCACATCAACCTATATATGCTGTGAATTCTGTAAAGGTGACTAAACAACTCTAATTGCAAGCTGTCCCTCCCCTTCCCCTTTCAATTTTTACCTTTTGTCATTTAATACTCAAAAAGGATTCGTTTTCCTGCCAAAGTGTTGAGTTTCTTTATACTTTGATTTTTTTTTTTTATTATTATTATTTTAATGCTAGGCTTTATACTTCATGTTATTTGACCATTCTTTCTTATTTTATAATCCTACAGGTTGGTTTCATGGAGATGCTTATGGAGTAAATGCAGAAAGTATTGTTAACATTATTGGATTCAGGTGCCATTTATGTTGCAACAGGAATCCTCCTGTCTGTCCTAAAATGGAGAATACGACCCAGTCGAAAGTTGAAAACAATTCACTGTCCACGGAGGAGGAAGTGAACGTTGTGGCAAATCCAAGTGAGAAGAGTCCAAATCTTGTCACTCACTTAGAGGAAGATATTCTAGGTTCATCTCTTGATGATGAGACTATGGTTATGGACAAACATGTTGATACTATTGCAGATTCAAATCAGACTTGCATGATAACGCCACAAATGGAAGTACCAATTGGGAAACTATTACCTAGTACAGAGGCAGTATCAGAAGCATTGAAAACTGATGAGAAGGATTTATTACCAGGTCCTGCAGAATCTACAATAGACATTGTGATGGAAGAAAATAGAATGGAACCCGAACATGTTTCTGTGAGTTTAATTGAAGAAAAGCTTCCCTCATGTGGATCTAATGTGGTTGCTGTGGATGCAGAAGTATCCTTATTAGGGCAAGGTAAAGCTGCAGATGGCCTGTTGCTGGCAAATTCTATCCAGAAGGTACCAGTGGAGGGCGGCATTGTTGACTCTTTGGAATCAAATCCAGAAGCAGTTCAGACATGGAGTAATTTAGTAGATGAGGGAGAATCAACGGCATAGTTTAGTTTTCTAGTGCGCTGTAACTGATCATAGGATCTGATTACCAACACCTTAGACTAGGACCATTTGTAAATCTTCATTGTTATCAAGATCTATGCGAAATTGAAGTGTCATATTGGATGGATTCATTTTTCACAGATAATAAGAATTATACAAGGAATTGCCTTTCCCATTTGGGAACAACACTTGAAAAGAATTTTGTGTTGCTGTATTTCTTTTGAGGCAAGAGATTAAGTCGCACTGTTTCAGGTTTATGGGTTGATTTCTTTACATGATGCACAGGCATGAAGTTTCCAAGTTGTAAGCATATTTCTCAACTATAATTATTAATAAGTCATCACTCTCTTTTTTAGGACTGCTTACATTGCTGAAAACCAGATTCAGGTATTTAATGTATTGTTTACCAACTGAATTGGAGGTTCAGAAGTTATGCCAATTTGAGGCTTCACCAATAGCACATTTTTCATATCAAATGAGCAGCTATGGTGGTGACATGAATGAATCAAAGTGTAAGTTATTTATAATTTTCTTTTTGTAATTTTTTTTTTTTTTTTTTTTTGATTTGAAATTCATATTTTCTTCATTCGGCTCTTGAAGACATTTCACTTTTTCATTCATAATTAGTTGATATTTTCTCAACACTTCTTGACTGCTCCAGCTAGAACAGTCCAGAAATTTCAAAGCAATTACATTATTTTACACGTTCCTTATTTACTATAGAATTCCCTTGAAGTATCATCATTCTTGTGGTACTTGGCATTATTGCATGCTCTGTGAGCGGCCCTGCAGACCGCTCCTTTTACTTGCTTGTTAAAATATAGTTTTGCTTGGATACTCCGCAGCTGGGCAGACCTGTTCTAAGCACTTCCCTTATGCAGGCAACAAAATCATGAGCAGAGGCAATTTTACTCTTGCCAGCAGATGGGAAACCTCGTGAAGTCTCAGTGTTTAAAATTGTCATAATCCTATGGGCTTCATAATTAAATACAAGGAAACTCACTCAGAAATTATTCAGCTCCACTCTGAGACAGTTAACTGCAGTCACTATGAAAGTGATTCATTTTGAAGTATAATTCTTTGTGAACAACTCTTGTAGCAACCTTTGTAGATACTGGGATCTCCTTTTTTGCGCGGCATTTTTGCAGCCATTGAAGAACTCAGTGCAATAAGGTTTTGTATTCTGCTTCTGGTCTCTTGACGTCTTGTTTCTCATCTTTTTGTCAGGTCTAATGTTAACCGAGTCTTTTATTTATCGCAAATTTTTGCCACGGAGTCTAATAAAAGCAATTGGAATTTCTTCTTCTTCATAGCGTCCAATGCCGCAATGCCTTGATTCTGTTAGCTTCGTTCCTTTCTTGATTTCACTCTTAACCTGGTCACCCTTTTGTGCTCATGCCCTGCTGATCAAATAATTTGTGGAGATTTCAAGATATTTTTCTTTAATGTTACTCCTGGTTTTTTTTACCAAAAGGCCTCTTGGCCTTATGGGATCGTTCCTGCCCCCAAAAAAGATATCGAGTAATGTGTGTGTACTTTTGGGACATACTATTCTCCTATAGAAGAAAGGTATCCCAAGTCTTCTACAGAAAAGGTAAGTTTTAACTTGGGTACTCATACAGTTTCCTTTTAAACAATAAGTTGATGTATGATTCTGAGACACTTGCAAATGTCCATCTGGGTGGTGCTTCAGTGGCTTTTATAATCCTCATGAGCTTCTTCACTTTTAGCCCCCTGTGCGGGCCATGCGTTGTGCTTCCCGTGAACTCTTCCATCTGCCCGCGAATGCATTTCTTTGAGAATAATAGAAAGACATCTTCTTCCAAGTCCTCAAAGTGAGCATTTTGGTAATTGAACAGGAGATAATATAAATATATATATGAGTGTATTTAGTATCGAAACTCTCATACTGTTTGTCCTTTTTTTACAAGGAAACTGATTCGAACCCTGAATCTCCAGAGAATATAATGGAGAAATTTCACAATTACAGCAGGCCATACATAAATATTTTCGTCACAAAGGAGCGAATTGCATTCGGAGAGGGGATGAGAGTTTAAACTCAAGACATCAAATCAAGAGGAGTTTTTGGTACTACTTGTGTCCTTTCATGATAATACTTCCAAACTCTAAATTTAATTCGTGTGCTCTCTTTTTAAGAAAGATCAAAAGAAGCAAAATTCAAGAACTTGCATCAAGCTTTGAAGGTTAATTATTTGGTGAACTTAAAACAATTGCAATTCAGAACTACAGATGCGGAGTGAGCGTCATTTTAGTTTATGCTAAACCATGATATAAATATGGAGATGATAGGGGGGATTTTTTTACCTTTATTGAGTGTTAGCCAGATCAACTACAGTCAACCTAATGAGTAAGGGTGTTAGATTTTTTAATCAAATTCTAATTGGTCTGCTCAAACCAATTTAATCAAAAAATGATTTTGAATATTAGAATATTGATTGATTCAACACAAAAAAAAAAATGAAGTCTTAGACAGAACTCGAAAACAAAATAATCTCTTGAGAGCCCCCAACTTGTGCAATCTTAATAGGGAAGCCACTCTAGAGCAAAATCCAAATTTTCTTTGTTGAATTCTTTGATCTTTTTGGAGAGGGTAACTCTATAATATTACACAATGGATTCGCCTCATCAATTTTTTATTACCATTTTTAATTTAGTAATTTTTATTTTACACTTCTAGTATTTTTAAATAAAATATAAAATTTTTACTAAATGTGTAATAAATTTTAAATTCAAACTAGTGCGTGCTTTTTATTAAAATCCAAATTTGTCAAATACATATGATGCCTATGCAGTACATTATAATTTACAGATAATTCGTCATACTAAAAGATTAATTTTTTAAAAATATTTTAGTACTAATAAACAAATAAAATAAAAAGCTAAAATTATAAATAATAATAGAAAAATAAAACAACACAAGAAAAAAGTGACTTACAAATTCGGTGAACAATTGCTCATTGAAAGACAAAAAAAAAAAAAAAAAACAAAGTATGTTAATTGGTGCTTCGATAGAAAGAGTGGAATATAGATTATTTTTAAATTTTAATATAGCTTGATACAAAAATAAAATATAATAACGTTTTTGTATTATTTGGACAGCATTCTATGTTGTGTACTATATTATTAAAAAAAGAAAAAGATAAAAAAAGCAAACTCATAATATGAAAAATATAGTAAAATGGGGAATAAGAACAGAAAAAGGAAGAGCAATGTACGGATTTAGCTCCCTTTAAAAAAATAATAAATTTAAACAACACAATTTGAAAAAGAAAATTTAAATGTAATACCCATATGTCGGGTCTTCAACACCTGACATATTCAAAAAATAAATGAACAATGTATGTCGAGTCTTGAAGACTCGACATGTTCGTGCCCTAAAACTCACAAACTCCATTTCTTCTTCCTCTTTTGCTTGCTTCTTTCTCTCCTCTTCTCCTTGCACGCGACGAAACCCTAACCCTAACTTTTCCATCACCTCTGCTTGTGTAATCTTCCCAAGATCTGCACATTTCAATGAGCTTAGCGCATTCGGGCAACTTGAGAGAGAGTAGATCCAACCTTCTGCACATTCCGAAAGTACATTGTTCTCATTGGTACTCTTTGGTGCTTTGAAATTGAAATGTTTGAGTTGATTGTGAATGATATTTGTTGGGTGATATATGTTTGTTGATTGAAATGTTTGTTGAGAGATTGAATTTTTTGGGTGATGGCGAAAATTGGGCAACAAAATTGAAAAAAATTTAATTATAAAATTTATTATAAAATTAATTTTTTGAAATAGGTTTGTTGAGAAATTGAAATGTTTAATTTGAAATAGATTTGTTAAGAAATTTAATTATTCAAATTTAGCATTTAGGGTTTGTTAAAAATTTAGCATTAATTTAAAGTTTAGGATTTGTTGAATTTTAGTATAAATTTAGGGTTTAGGGTTTTTATTTAATTTATTAATTAGTAGTTTTGTTAAATGTTTAATTAATATAAATTAATATACATTTAGTATTTTTGTTGAATGCTTGTTGAATTGTTGTAATTATAAATCTAGGGTTTAGAATTTAGGATATAATTATAAATTTATGTTTACGGTTTAAATTACAAAAGTTAGTTTATTTGAATAAGTTTATGATAAGTTGATTTTTGATATTTATAATAAATGGTGGATATGGTGAGATTGTTGTACTATTGTAATAGTGAAATTGTCATGGGTGATGAAGGAGTTGATTATGATCATGCACCTTCGAAGTTGATTAGGGTGAAAAAGAATGTATGTTATAATGAGTTAGTGTTAGTAATATGTAAGGGTCTTCGGTTCAATTTCATAAAGCATGTAGAGATTTTCCATCGTTGTCCCATGTCATACATACAACGTGGGAATATACGATTTGAATTGGTTTCGATTAGTGATAATGACGACATTCTTAACTTGATGGAGTTTGTGGTGGGCATAGGAGTGGGTATCACTCATGAGTTGTATATAAAATCATACGAGGGTAGAACGTCCATGCAATAAGATTATGATTATATAGATGTCTATCCACATATTGAATTTTGAGTAAATCTTATTTTCGCAGGTGTGGATAACGATGTTGATGAAGAAGAAATGACGAAAGAAGAGGCAGAAGAAGAGGATTATGATGATGAAAAAGATGATGGAGAAGTTGGTGGCGGTAGTCGAGGTGGTGCTACCAACGAATTAATAATCGGATCCTCCTCGGCCGTTGCACCCATTGGTGGTGGTTAGAGATTTGCCTATGACTAAGTAGATGACTCCATTCCCTTTATGACCACCGTACTCAGAGGTGATAGTTATGTGAACTTTGAACAAGATTGTAGACTGGCACGAAAGGAGTGAATTGAAGAAGAGGATAAGGTTTGAGTCGAAAGAGCAGCTTAATCATGCTATCAAAATATATCATATGGTGCATTACTATCAATTTCGTGTTGGGAGATCCACCCTTATACTTTGGACAACAATGTATACTCAAAGGGGGATTACATACTTATAGGACAAGACTAATTGGTGCCTTTGTAATTACTGTTGTTAAGGAACTGCATACGTGTATGAATATTGGGTTGATGCGGCATGATAGGCAGTTGAATTCAGATTTGATAGCCCGACATTTTCTTTACTATGTGAGGAAAAATCGTAATGCCAAAGTTTCTTTCCTCCAAACTATTATGATTGAGAATACCACATATGCAACTTTCCGTAGAAGAGTTTGGCCTGCGAAGAGAAGAGTTATAGAGATGGTATATGGGGATTTGGATGATTCTTATAAACAACTATCTCGGTTCTTGGATGTAATAGTGCAAAGCAATCTGGAAACACAAGTTAGTTAAAAATTGGATTCACTAAATATAAATGGTGAAATGGTTTTTGAAATTTTGTTTTGAGCATTTTGTCCTAATATTATGGTTTTTAAGAGTTATAAGCCGTTGATAAGTGTAGATAGGACTCACCTCTACGAAAAATATAAGTACAAGTTGTTGATTGCATATAGCATGGATGGTGAGAATCATATTGTCCCGTTGGCATTCGGGTTGGTTAATGGAGAGTCACTTGTCTCGTGATCGTGGTTTTTGATGTTTGTGCAAGAGTATATTATTGGAAATATGGAAGGTCTCATTTGTTTAATTTCAGATCGACATTAAGGGATAAGAGCAACAGTTGCTCCTCCAGAGTTTAGATGGTCACTTCCCAATACTGTGTGGCGATTTTGCATACGTCATGTTGTTAGTAATTTCAACACGCATCACAAAAATCAAGTTTGTAAGAGAATTATTACCATTGTTGCATTATAGCCACAACATAAAAAGTTTGACTTATATATGGTAAGAATAAAAGAGATTAAATAAGATGCTCCTGATTATTTTGTAAATATTGCCCTGAACAATAGACTCTTTTTCATGATTGTGGCTTTCTATTTGGGTATATGATAACAAAGGGTACAAAAAATCTACCTGTTTCTATCTTGGTATTTAAAACCTTTTATAATTTGGTAAACTATTTTGAAACTCGACTGAGTGAGACGAGAGTGGGAATGGAAAGAGGAGATCGATACACAAAATATGTCTCAACCATGTTTGGAAGATGGATGAATACGGTTAACCTCTACACGGTTGTCACCTTTAATAGATTGGATAAAATCTTTGAGATAGAGACATACCATAGAGAAATATGGTATGACCACAAGGGAGGTAATAAATAGATCGCAAATATGAGAAATAGGTATTGTACATGTGGAAAGTGACTAATATATAAAATTCCTTACTCACATACAATTATTGCACTGACAAAAACGATGATTGATATGCATATGATCATTGAAAAATGATACATGAGAATATCAATTTAGAGTGTATGACCATCATTTCTTACCAGTAGGAGACCATTCGGAATAGTCCGTGGGTTCTTACCCAACCATTATTCCTGATAGATCACTTAAACGTGAGAAAAAAAGATCTAAATCATCTTGATATCACAACAAGATGGATTTTCGGGAATTATCTTCATGGACATCATGTGGAATTGTAATATAGCGTGTCACAATAGGAGGAGATACGCGAGACAATTGAGATGTGAATTTTATGATAGACAGGGGTACAATTAAAGAAATTATCGACCCAAACGAATCCAAATGCTGGATTTTGTGTTTTAAGTGTTAATGTAATTCTTGTGTTTCTTAGTGTACCAGACATCTTGGTGTTGGTGTTAATGTACCAAGTATGATGTATTTGATATACATTTAATGTATTAAGTGTTAACATACTAAGTATTGATGTATTTGGCATACATTATATTTACTAAGTGTTGATATATTTGGCATACATTATATGTACTAAGTGTTAATAGTTGTTAATGGAGAATTGGTGTTGGAATGTGTAACACCGACACTGCGGTATCCGTACTGTTATATTTTTGTTCAGGAATTAAATAAAATATTTCTCCGACTATATATATATCAGAGAAATTTTATTATAATTATTATTTATTTATTTATTCATTTATTATAAAAAAAAAAAAGGGTGGAGGAAGCGCTGCGTTTTGGCCCAAAACGCAGCACTTCCCCCAATTGAGAATTAGGGCTCTTAGCCCTAATTCCCTCTCACTTCTCTCTCTCTCCCTCCCTCTCTCTCCCGCGATTTTCTCTCCCGCCTACCTCCGCCGCGTACAGCCGCCTTCCTCCGCCCTTGTCGCCGCCGTACTCCACCACCAACCACCCCCACAGCCACCTCTCTCTCTCTTTCTCTCTCTCTATCTCTATTCTCTCTCAGCTTTCCCTCGATCTCTCTCTCTCCCGAGGCTTCGATCTCTCACTCCCTCCACCGCGGACGGTTGCGATCCACCATTTCCGCCGCTTGCCGTCTTCGATCGCTTACTCTCTCTCCATCACTCTCTGTCTCTCTCTATTCACTCGATCACACTCTCTCTCAGTTTTCTCTCGCGATTCACCCTCTCCCGATCTCTCCCTTCCGCGGTTCTCCACCGTGAACCGCCGCCCACAGCGCTCACCCATCACTGCCACTATCTTCTCCCTCTACTTTACCCTCGGTTCATTCTCTCTTCGTTTATCACTCTCTATCTCACCTGTTGTCTCACCCTCCCTCACGGTTTCCTCTCTCTCTCGCGCACGAAGGACAGAGCCCTTCTTCTGTCCTTCGCATGCTCGTGCGATTAGACTCTGTTCTCTCACTGTCAAGGGTTCTTCTCCAACCTTGGCAAAAACCCTAAACAGATAGAAGTAGGGGGGCCTTCAGAAACCCTTGGCTCAGTCTGTAGTCATTCACTGCCTAGGTAAAGGTCAAATTCCGATTATTAGTTTTAGGTTTCTATTTTTTTTGTAAGTTAGTCTAATTACTAAGCTTTACTTTGGTTTGGAGATATTGCAGGATTCCGGGCTGAGTTGTAGGCGCACAAATGTCTGGGTTGCGAACCAAGAAACCCTAGGTGAGGGATTTCTGGTTCATTCAATTTGTTGATTTAATTTAGGGTAAATTTAGAATAAGAAATATTGTATATGTTTAGGATGTATGTTAGATTTGATTTAAAATATATTGTCTGACATTATATATGATTATTAGATAAGTATAGGATTCTATACGAATTTGGGTTGTTCCGAATGATAAAATCATGTTGAGTTAATTAGAATAGTTCTCTTGAAGTTTAATTTAAGGTGTGCATGAGAATAGTTGGAAATCTGTGATTTTGACTTAAGGGTTGATGTATTCTTTTACACTATAGGTTATTTTGCATATAAGTAAATCAAATATCATCTCTGTATTATGAAAATAGACTTCCTTACGTTGAAAATGACATATATTTTGAAACATTCGGATGAGAATCGGAAAGTTTATGAATTTTCAAAAAATTTCTATTTTGGGAGAAGATTTATCATTTTATGGTAAATTCTGATATTGAATGATTTTTAGGGTTTCATTAGACTTAATTTTCAATGTGTTACTTATTTATAAATGAAATGCAATTGGTGACATTTATTAGAATGTATTCATGAATTGCAGAATTGAGGTTTGTACAAAAATTAGAGAAAATAGAAATTTGATGACATAATTATGATTTGTATTAGAAAAGGTCAATCGAGGATCGAGTAAGATTTCATTTGATTGAATTGTGAGTATATGCAAGTGTATATGGACTGAACAGTGTGATATTGTAAATGTATATAGATATAATTGAGGTTGAGGTGTGAGAAATATGTGATGTGTTAAAATTATAGTGACTTGATTTGGAGATCGATCGAGGGGAGCACAGTTTCGACAGTTGTACATTGTAGGGAGTGATTGACCCTCCCTTATACAGTGAGTGGGTTTTATTCAATGTTTTTGTTTAATATGTAAACCTTGCTTTACAACAGTTTGATAAATGTGCATGATTTATCGTGTGCTTAAAATATTTTGATTGGTTTTGGAAATGATTTTTTGTGAACCGATGGAGTATCCAAAAATTTGGTTGAATTATGAAATATGCATCCATATGGTTGAAATGTAAAATGTGTCATTTTATGATATATGTTGCATTTGGTTTGCGAACCTGATTTACGGCACATGTTTGATATGATATTGATATTGGCCTTGAGGGCTGTGATATGTATTGTTCCGTAGCTACGAAGGACACCGTGAGAGGCGCTTGGGTGGCGTCCGGATATGCCTAAGGCCTGGGGTATCCCACGAGTTGTCGAGATTATATTTACGACACGGTACTAGGCAGGTTGAACCCGAAAGGGGGAGGATTTGGATGCTATCCAAGTCTAGCACCTGGACGAGGTCCGTCGCCAACGCCGGGGTAGAGAGCACTTTAAATAAAATCCATATAACACCCCCAGTGCGCCTGTCATAGGTCGTGGTAGACCTCTGCCGGGACATTTTCTGTGACTCTATGATTTTGATGACAGTATTTGGATGCATATTTGATTTGCTGATGCGTGTTAATGATATATTGTTGAAATGAAATGCATGATAATTTGAAATATGATTTGTCTACTTATGCTTTGACACTCCAGTTTCACACCCCATATTACACGATTACATTGACCCACTCACTCACTGAGTATTCTTCCCTAAGTACTCACCCCTCCTCTTTCCCCTCCCCAGACAGGATTTTGGTGCTCGGGCGACTCATTTGACTCTAGAGGTATGATAGATTGTTGGTGGAATTGTATTTGCGACAGTGAGATTGAAGTTTTAATTGAAAATATAAATTTTATATTTTATGTCGACCCTGCGTGGTCTTGATATTGAGATCCGTAGTTGACCGTGTACGTATTATGGATGACTGTATAATTTTTGGACTTTTGTTTGCGAAACTCTCATTTCACTTGCATTGAGGCATTTGTAATCATTTAAAGTGTTGACTTGGGAAATTATAATATAATTGTATAAATTTAGGTCCGCTCGATGTGGCGGCTGTTCATGCTCTAGTTGGGCATGACAGTAGAGGTCTGTGGCTAGGACTATTGTGATTTGTTAGCTTCGCGTTGTTTGGATGTCGGTGGTGAGTTTTGGTAGATTGTTTTGGAGAGGCCGGGATGACCATTGGTTTAATTTACAGGATGATTTTAATGTATACAGGTATACAGGTTTAAATTGTACATAGGAGACCTCCGATTTATGGGGAGGTTCTGCCCAAATTTCTGTAGAAATACAGCCGGTATCCAGGGCAACGGGCGACTATTCACGATTCCCGGTTCGGGGCGTGACAGAATGTCTAGTCTTTTTCAAACGAATTTAAAATTAAAATAAAATCTAATAAATCTGTTGTGTTTAGGTTTCAATGCTAGTTGTATAAATCTGTTCTGTTTAGGTTTCAATGTTATTATAATATTATATTAATGTTTTATTCTTTCATTTTATCACAGATAAATCCTGGACCTTCAAATCAGAGCCTTCTACGCTTGCGGTGAGGTCACCGCTTTTCGACGATTTGGGATGGAGAGGACTAGACCTGTCTCACTTGTCCTAGATGTGAGGCTGTTTTACGACACTGGCAGCATGGTCACATTGACGAGCGAGTGGTTCTTTTTCTAGAGCAGTTTGTATTTTTGGGTGTAACTAGATTGTAGTTTGTACAGTTAGATTGGTATCGCATTACAACCTTAGTAGCGATGGAGGCAAAAGATGCACGCGTTTTACATGTCATACGGTGAGCTTACTATCACCCTACAGGATGTAAAGACACTTTTAGGATTACCTGTATATGGGTTTCCTGTAGTAGCTAGAATGATGAGTGTCCTGTGGGGTGATGTCTGTGAGAGGTTGTTGGGAGTCAAATCTCCATCCTTTGTTTTTAGGGGTTACACATTGAGTTTGTTGCGATTGTTTGATTTTTTTGTTTAGTCGCCCGTTGGTGTAGGTAAGATAGATATTATACGTTAGACACGGGCATATATTTTATTGTTGATTGGAGATATGCTATTTTGTGATAAAATGATATGCTTTGTACACTTATAGTACTTGTTATTGTTAGAGGATTTAGTTTCCTCCTGTAGTCATAGTTGGAGTTTGGCGTACTTGACATATTTGTACAAAAAACTTTATATAGCCACACACGTAAATTCTCATCAGATAGATGGGGTATTAGGTTTCTTACAGATTTGGGCGTTGAGAAGTTCCCTTATATATCTTCTAATAGGCGATCAATGCAGATGAAGGATGGTCCATTTACTTTATGGTGGAAGGCGGATTTCAATGTCACTAGCCTATCTACACACGTGGTATTAGTATATAGGGAGACACTTGATAGGCAGACGATGGATCACGTTGTGTGTGTGTATATACTGAGAATGTTAACGTCTTTCCTCTCTGATTACTATTACGAGATAAGAGATATTTGGCACGCGCGCATACCATTGATTTGTTTTAGTATAATGGAGTGACACTTTTCGAATAAAGTGATCCGTTTGTATGGAGGGCTCTAGTACATTTCTATTCTTTGTGATACTGAGAATCAATTTCACAATACTAATACAAGAGATATACATGAGATTGATTGGTCGGTAGAGTATGGATGTTATGTAGATATTTGGATTGAGTGACACGACCATCTAGTTGAGCTTGACATGTCGTATGGACTCGCCGTCGATCTTCCCTACTTCGCTTGGTGTCGCACCATCTCCCATCGATTTATTGGTTGTCAAGAAGTTTGTTTGGACTACATGGTAAGTGTATATTTTTTTTTATTTTTTATTTATATTAATGATTTAAATTTGTTATTTTAACTAATATATATATACTTTTTTATAGTGTGACACATTATATCAAATTTGAGACACTGAGGGTGTCGATATGCATGCATTGGTTAATTTAGCCATTTCGGTCTTCATTGATGACATGTCATATCTTCTGAGACCTAGACCGAGTAGAGGTGGTGACGATGAAGGTGACGAGGACCGACGAGGGAGAACACGTCCGAGGAGAACATCACCGTTGTCAGATCACCACCATTATCTTTGCATCTAGACGTCGTAGGACCTTCTGGTGCATATATTAAGTCTTTACTTTTTACACACCTGTATTTGATGATATCTCTCAGATTTTCACTCTTGGGATTCCATAGAGGGGAGTTCGTTCTAGTATTCATATAGATGAGGGATTGACATAGGTTGAGAGGGATGATGCACCACCTGTGTATCATGTATCCCCTCATGTATTTTCTGAGCCCCACCACAATGATGTAGGACTCTTCCAGATCACACAGATAGATGATTTGAGTTTAGTGTCTTGTGATGATTATATATATACTGCAGTTGATTTAAGAGTTAGACAATATATTTAGCAAAAATGATGACATTAAAATTTATGTATTCTGTATTTTGTACATTTTGTTATATTAATGAAATTTATATTCTATTATGTGTTGGTTTTGATGTTTATATTTTATTACATTTGATTTGGTTTGTTTTTTGGATTTGCGATGATGGTTTATTTATTGGTGAAAATTTAGATATTATGTGTTGTTGAAAAATTTGAATGTGACAATTGATGTAGTTTAGAAAATGGATATGAGTTGGTTTGTTTGTCGGTGAAAAATTAAATATTAAGTGTTGAGAAAATAGGGTATGAGAATTTATATAATTTGAAAAATAGATATGAGAATTGAAAATTATATATGTGTTGAATGTATATGAGATTCGGATGTTGTATGAGTGAAGGGACTAGTAAACATGTCGAGTTTTCAAAACTCGACAATATATTTATTTTTTTTATAATATGTTGGGTTTTAAAAACCCAATATATCATGTGGAGTCTTCAAGACTCGAGAAATGAATGATACATCTAGTTTTCTTTTCCTGAATTATATTGTTTTAAATTTTATTTTATTTTTTTTATAGAAGCTAAATCTACCGAAAAAGGAAAATCTAAAAAGAAAAAAGAATACTATGAGACATGTGTGAAATTAACTCAAAAAGGAAAAATTATTTTTAAAACAATCTATTTATCAAATTTATTCCAAAATTGACCTATATTGATTGAGTTTTAAAGACTCGATCAATATTATTCATATGTTGATCGAATTTTTAATACACGATTAATACTATTTATGTACTATTTATATATTGGTCGAGTTTTCAAACTCAACCAATATTATTTACATAAAAATTGATTGAGTTTTAATATTTGATTAATTTATGAATGTTATATAAATGATATTGATCGAGTTTATAAATGATATTGATCGAGTTTTCAAAACAGATTGCATTAGTAATCGATTTTTTTTAAGAATTTTTTTTTTTAATTGTGTCAAATCCCTACCAATCTCAGAATACCAGAGCAGATAAGGAAAGTGAGCGTTATCAAGTGCTCTCTCTACTCTCTCTCTCTCTCTCTCTCTCTCTCTGAGTTTGTTGATGGTGGAATGGCGCAAGCTACGGCAAGTGCAACTGGAAGGTGTTGGTGTTGGTCTCATTTTGCAGTTGATAAAGATAAGCTACTACCACTCCTCTCACTCTCCTCTTCTCTTAAGCCCAAACGATCCCAACGTCACAAACGCCTCCAGTTCACATCACCTTCCGCTCTGACTGTTGGCGCCACTGCAGCTGTCGAATCCTCCAATGGTGCTCTCGTTGGCCTCGACGAATCCTCTCGTTTTGATGCTTCCTCTACCAATGGAAGACAGTATTTCCCTCTCGCTGCTGTCGTTGGCCAGGTCTCACTATCTCTCTCTCTCTCTCTCTCTCTCTCTCTCTCGACCAAAATTCTTTTAGGTCTCTTTGTATTTGATGTTTTTAGTCTGAAAATGCTCAATTTGGAGGATTGAAAATCTGTATATTTTGGTTCTCTTCTAGTTATGAACCTACATTCATAGAACAAGAGCGAGAGTTCCTAAACATGTAGAACCTAGAGAGTTTTTTGAGTTTGAAGGACCTTAATGTATGGACATGGAAGAGGTTTGGCATGAAATTAGAACAACTAAAAAAAGGAATGAAAGCACTTCAAGAGGTAATGGAGGCACTTTTTTGTTTGTGAACAACAGATTAGGTTGTCTTCAATTACATTCTTGTATGGCCATGGTTCAAGTCTCCCCATTGCCCCCTGAGCAAGTAATCTCCCTCTAAAAGAAATATGGAATCTTGTGAAACATGGAAACAAATGAAGGGGCACAGACACAATACACTATGACAAGTTTAAAAAAAAAAGTTTGGATTCAGTTCAACAAAGTATGGCTTTGAAACAAGCAACGATTGGAAACATCTATTTGTAGATATGTCCAACTTAAAAAATTTGCAATTTAAATAATGATAAAAGAAAGAGAATTTGATAGAAGAAAGAAAGTGATAAAAGGAAGAGAATTTGATAGAAGAAAGAAACTTCTCCGTATATTTTATTTCATTGTAGATGGATGAATTTATATATAAGAAGGGTCTTCAAATAACCCTTAATTTGTGGATCTTGCTAATCAATCAAGGGTACAAGTCAAAGATAATCAACATAAATATAGAAAGCTAATATTCTCACTAATTACTAGTATAAGTCAAATGTAATCAACATAAAGATGGAAGACGAATATTCCCACTAATTGCTCTCAATAAATAATTTACAAAATGATTAGCAATGAGATATCAGATACAAGTAGATACAAAAAATGTTTAATTCATTTATAAATTTTAATATCAACAAGTAGGCAAAATCATTAAATATGTCATTAGTGAATGTAATTGTCTCAAAAAGGTCTAGATGAGAAGTATTTGAGATGTATATGACAGAGGTATTTTCTGTTCAGAAAAATAATAGAAAAAAATGCATATGTTATGTGGAGAATTTGACGCATCTCTATTGAGTATTTGGCAAATATGTATCCTGTACACTTGTGGTTCCATTTTGAAGTATGTGTGCTTTCTAGATGAAATCCTTGTACTAAGGTAATACTACATTGCAATTGTGAACACTCTAAAAGATAAAAACATTTAAGCAACTGATTTGCAAATAACTAGGGTGACCATAGATCCAACCTACACTGCTACTTACCGAAACAAAAAGGTTTCTTTGATTGTTGTGGATCCTAAAAGTTTAATTTTAGGCTTCCGAAACCTATGATTGCAACTGGCCTACAATGTGTTTTCATTTTAAGGTTTTACTATTGCATATGAAAGTTTAAATGTCTATAGCCTTCTCTTACTTTTAAAATAGATTTTAGGCTGCAAATGCTGCTGCTTGAGAACTTTGTCAAATCAAACTCTTGAATGTTACAAGGTTTTTTTTTTTTTTTTTTTTTTTTTTAAATTTATAATTTTGCTTCTATATTGAATGAGAGCAAAGGAAAGTTTAACGCTGTTGATATTTTAAGTGCTTCAAGGGGGCTATGTAACAAATTAGTCTTTGATCATTGCCACTGCTGGCTTAACACAAAGGTGTGCGCTTTTTCCCTACTAATAAGTTTAAACTCACATTCTATTGATGGGGATATGTATTCTAAACCTAGATTAGTGTAGCATCTGAAAGATGTATGTTTTCACTTGAAGATTCTGGGAATGGAGAAAGATACCACTTGTGGCAGGGCATATTGTAATAGGACTTTTGAAAAAGTAAGGAGTATTATTACGGTGGTTAATTATATCGAATAAAGGTTGAGAAAAGGTCACCTCTTACGGGAAAAACAGTGAAATGGAGGTCCCATATGAGTCCCCCTCTTTCTAGGACTATGGAATGTTCTTGTTAGTTATAAAAAATCAGGAAAAGAAGAAAATCAATTACTCTGGAAATTTCATGTAAGGAAGAGCTTGTTCTTTTAGAGATGATGAATACTTGGCCGTTTATCTACATAAAATATAGAAATTGAAAAAAAAAAAAATCAAATTTCTAACTTTTGCTATCAACAACAGCAACAACAATCTAGACCTTCTATCCCAAAATTCGGGGTCGACCATATAAGAGACAAATATTGAAAATGAAAAACGAAAAAAAAAGATTTAGTTTGTACGGATTCTCCTACGCAACTCATTCTTATCTAAAATCATCTCCTCAACTAAATCCATCACTATCATATCTTTACGAATGCATTGCATCCAAGTTTTCAATTGTCTACCTCTACGTTTTATTAAATCTCCTATAATTAAGTTCTCTACTTTCCTAACAGGTGCGTTCTTAGGCCTTCGTCATCTCAGATGGTATTTTCGCATCTTATCTACAATTGAGTTAACTCCCAATTTATTACGTATTTCGTCGTTTCTAATTCTATCATTTCTAGTTTTGTCGCACATCCACTTAAATATTCTCATTTCAGTTACAACCATTTTTTGCTCTTGCTGCTGTTTAATGCCACAACATTCAATACCATATAATAAAGCGGGTTTTACTGCGGTTCTATAAAATTTTTCCTTTAAATATAATGCATTGTGCGATCACAGAGAATTTCGGATGCCTTTCTCCGTTTCATCCAACTCGCTTAAATTCTATTATTTAGATCCTCATCTAAATTATCATCATTTTGGATGGTGAAATCAAGATATCTTAACCGTTCGCTCTTTGAGACTTCTCTTCCTTCTAACCTAATCGTTTCTTCATTATTCTGATGGTTGTCGCTAAACTTACACATCATATACTCAGTTTTAGATCTATTCAATCTAGATCCTTTAGATTCTAATGTCTCTCCATAATTCTAACTTAGTACTGATACCTTCTATAGTTTCATCAACCAAAACTATATCATCTGCGAAGAGTATACACCATAGTATTTCATCTTGAATATTTTTTGTGATTTCATCTATCACTATTGCAAATAATAAGGGACTCAATACTGAACCTTGATGGAGTCCAATGTTAATAAGGAAGATATCGTTCAACCCCTCGTAAGTCCTTACATTGATTACAGCTCCTTCATACATATCCCTAATAAGATTAATGTACTTCAAAGAGATCTCTTTTCTCATCAGCACCCACCACAACACGTCTCTTGGAACCCTATCATGTGCTTTCTCAAGGTCAATGAATACTATACGTAGATCTCTCTTTTGCATTCAAAATGTCTCAATTAACTGTCTTAGCAAGTGAATTGCTTCAGTAGTAGATTGTCTTGACAAAAATCCGAATTGGTTCCGAGATACACTTATCTTCCGTCTCAATCTATTCTCTATCACTCTCTCCCATAATTTCATCGTATGACTCATGAGCTTAATTCCTCTATAGTTAGAATAATCTTGTATGTCCCCTTTATTCTTATATGGCGGGACAAGTGTACTCTCTCTCCACAGGTGAGACATTTTCTTTGTTTGTCAAATTTTGTTAAAAAGAGCTATTAACATTATTATTCCGAATTCTCCCAGACATTTCCACACCTCGATAGGGATGCCATTAGGTCCTATGGTTTTTTTATTTCTCATTTTCTTTATGGCCTCCTTTACTTCTTGGGGACGAATTTTACGTTTAAAATCCCTATTAATATCTTCTATAGATATCTCTATATTTTTTATATTTATTGTACTCTCAACATTATATAGGTTATTAAAATATTCCCTCCACCTCTTTCTTATATCCTCGTTTCTTACAAGTGTACTATTCGTTTCACTCTTAATACATCTAATCTCATTTAGATCTTTTTCCTTCCTCTCCCTTAGTCTGGCAATTCTATAGATCTCTCTCTCCCCGTCTCGAGTCTCTAGTCTCTTGTACAATTCGTTATACACTTTACTCTTTAATTCATGGATAACTTCTGCTATCATTTATAATAATGAATGGCCATGAAAATTGTCATACCAAACTATCGAAATAATTGTGAAAGTAAAAAACAACAAATCAAGCTAATAGAGAAGATAATGGTTCAGATCTGAAGTCGTCCACAAGTCAGAGAGGGGAAAAATCTTTTAGCACAAGTAGAGGTATAAAATAGAGACAGCATCGTTTCAACCTTTAAACCCCAGTGAGCATGATGACAACCACTAAAATATGTATATGCACACACAAAAGATTACAGCCTGAAAATCTGAAGCAAGTTCAGTACATAAGGAGGAGTTGGGAAACTAAATTCAAGCCACAAACACAACAAAAACCATGTGAGACCCCACAAAATCCATGGACCAACAATTGCCTGTACTTCTTTGAAATGCATCAATAGCTCCTTGAGCTAATATTTTCTGTGTGATTTTAATTCTTCATATTTATGGATCTTCAATTGAATAATTCAGATTTAACAGATGATCCTTTTTGGAAGTAGTTCTTCACTCAAGTAATAATGATACATGGTGCCCGTTTTTAGTTATTTTTATGTGAGAATGCCTGATTAATAAGCCCTATATTGATATTCTGAAGCGGAAGCTTATAACAAGCAATTGCATTTGCAGGATGCAATAAAAACTGCTCTTTTACTTGGAGCTACTGACCGTGAGATTGGAGGAATTGCCATATCTGGGAAAAGAGGAACCGCCAAGACAGTAATGGCCCGTGGTTTACATGCTATTTTGCCACCAATTGAAGTTGTTGTTGGTTCAATCGCAAATGCAGATCCAGCATGCCCAGAAGAGTAAGCTTTTATTTATTGGTTTATACTTGATTGTTCATAGTTTTCAATAAATAGATACACCTATAGATTCACTCTTGATATTAATGCAGACAAAATGGTTTTTGGCATTGGTTGAGATTGAAAGATAGTCTCTGTGGTCAATATTACACTTTGGTTTTTTGTGTTTCTTGTACCAACTAGCTTATATTTAAAACTTACAACAACAACAACTTGAACCTTAATCCCAAATTTTGGGGTCGGTTATTTGAGAGACAAATATAGGTTAGTTAAAATTGTAAAACAAGGGAAAAAAAGGGAAAAAAATTAAAACTTAAAATGACAATAAAATTCTGAATTTATCGAATAAAACTCACCAGAAATCTAACTAATTGAATCTTATCCCACAAAACAAAAGAAGTTAATGTGTTGGTGTTGGATTTTATTCCTTTCATGTGAAATCCCCCGTCCATGTTCTAGTAAACCTGAGATGATTAGGATAATTTCCTTACAACTTATGTGGTTACTAGATTTATGTTAATGGAGAACAATTCCTTGATAATTTATCTACTTGAACTTCTAGGTGTAACTTTTATGCAATTTTCTTGATCTGTAGACATTTTCAATGTAGATCAAAGTCTTTGGATCTTTTTCTTATCTATATTGCCATCCCTGCAGATCTGGTAGAATCTTTTCATCCTATGGCTAGGATGAGTTGAAATTGCATATATGTACATGAAAACATATGTTGAGGGTATTTATTAACATGCCTAAATGTTGTCAGAATGTTGGTTTATGAGATTGTAGTGTACAATAGCTCTCTTTATGGTTTTGGGATTTTTGTTTCCCAAACATGGAACTGGTATTCATACTGCCCCTTTTCCCCAGTTTGATGAAATAGGTGTGGAAAACATACATGCCAAAGTTGCATACTCAATGAAAACTGAAAAATATCTAACACATGCAGTAGTTTGATAGAGGTAGCTAACATTTGATATCTATCTTTACATATCAATATGAATTTGCTTTGCGTTTGTTTTACTACATTAATGATCTTGGTGCTTCTCATTAGCTATAAAAGAATTAAATTCATTTGTGGTAGAATTTAATGAGAGAAAATTTTGAGGATGTTGTAGAGTATTTTCCTTCTAATTATGACCTTCAAGAGAAATCTAGAGGGCCAGGCCATATTCATTGTCAATAACTCCATTTTCAGTCAGTAATCTATTAGCCGAATATTCCCATGGTGTCTACAAATGTACATAATTTATACTCCAAAGTGAAAGCAATAATACATCTACAACATCTAACAGATGATTAAACTCTCCCAAGGATATTTAATTACCCTCTGAAAAAAAGGATATTTCTTTCTGTCATGTGATATGCCCTTTTGATTGAGGTCATTCTTATTGTTTAACAGCACGAAGAAGGCTGGGTCTTTGATGGTGGTGGAATGATAGAACTGAAGGAAAATTGGAAGAAGAATCAATCGGGTGTATATGAAGTGCCTGAGATGTGATTTTAGAGCAATAGAGGTTGTGGATCACAAGAAGGTTTGCTTTGGGAGGGGTGAAGAGGAATGGATGCCCTTTTCAGGATGAGTGGTTGGATGGGTTGGTTCAAAAAACTCCAGATGAGCTGACTTGTCTCACAGATTTAAGGATTGGGTGGAAGCCTGAAGATCTTGGACTGAACTCTACTAGAAATTGAGCTTCAAAGGGAGACACAAATATATGGTATGTGCTCCTTGATGTGGCTCTTAGGGGGTCTATGAAACTTGTAAGGAAGCTGAGGACAATCTTTAGACTCATAAGCAAAGAGGTAGGAGAACCAATGCCGTGTCTTTGTAATTGGGCTGTTTGGGCCGGGTACTGTATGAACCTTAAAATAGTGCATGTTTTAGAGCAACATTGGGAAGGGGTACACTTTTCCAACAGTAGTACTATTGTGTTAATAGAAGGATTTCCCCAATGTTCATTGCTTTCATGAATCAGAGGGAAAGGAGTGATTATGGTGGGAATTAAAATGTTTGGCGTAGACAATGATCCATGGAGGAATAGGCAAGACTCCTACCCCCGCATTAAGCCGTGAAGCACTTTGTGCACGGGGTGAGCCCCCCCTTTTTTAATAAGAGAGCTGTTATGGAAGTTTGTGATTGTTTAGCACATTTGGATTAAAGAAAAGTTGGATTTTAAAGTGCTCTATCTTCCCTCTCACATCTCAAGGAATAAGATTGTATTCTTTATCATCATTGCAACTGACAGCCTTTGGGGCTTTCAAAGAGATCTCTTTAAAAACTCATTATAAGGTATTGGAAGATTTATATTCCCATGTTTCTTTTTTTTTTTTTTTTTTTTTTTTTTTTTTTTCTGTTGCTTGCCTAGATGGATACCTTATCGTTTTCTCTTGGATTTAGTTCTCTCCTAACAATATTCTTATATGATCAAATATGGTGGTCAGCTTTCTTGGTGATCAAGGGCTTCCATGGTTAAAAAGTACTTTTCCCACCCAAATATGTTTGGTATCTTATATGATCAAGGACAGTGGTCAACAGTGATCAGCCTCTTTTTTTTCTTTTTTAGTCCACAAGTAGGCATTATTGTTGGTATAATTTCTTATGGATCATCTGAATGTCCCTGTATGCCATAGGGTCATCCTGTTGTAAGTCATAACATGTCAAGTGAGTGCTTATTTACAATGGATAGCTGATACAATAATTCTGAGTTCTCTGTTGTGGTTAAAGAGATCATTAGCTAAGATAGCTCATAGAGTGGGATATTTTGTGATTATTGGGGATGCATATTCAAAAGTTTTTGTCTATAAATGATTACGAGTATTTTAAAAACCTGACATCCATCTTTTTTCTTTAAATAAATGTGCTTTGGGAGATTTGTGATTCTTTCTTGTCAGATGTTGCCAGGGCTGTCAGTTCATTCTATAACCTTTTGTAGTTGATTGACGTAACAAGCAATCATTTAGAAGATTATCGGCGTAGTTAAACTGTTTGTCCACTTGACTTGAGGGTGGTCAGCCATGGCATATGGTTCTGTTAAGACCACGAGAACTAACTTAGTTGCTGAAAATTCACAGTTTGCTACCCTGTAATAGTAAGATGGAGGAGACGTTAGACCTGTTTGGAGATGACAATGGAATAGTATATTGGAAATTATGCAGGGTTACAATGTTTCCTAACAAGTGAATTGCATTAATAAATATATGTATGTGTTATTAAAAATATGAAGAACCATTTTTTGGTTTCAAGTAAGGGTGTCATGAGACTCGGGTGGTATCATGGGTACCTGTGACACTACCTGTCAAAGCTCAACTCGAGCTCGGTTAAATCGAGTTTGATCTTGGGTAGTTCGGCCTCGAGCTCGAGTTCATACTGTGTCGAGATTGAAGGCTCGTCGAGCTATCCCATATAATTATATATATATATTTTTTAAATAATTTTTGTATGTGAAATTATAGTTATATTTATGTTCTTTTGAATATAATAATTTTTATATGTGCCGCTAACCCTAACAACATTCAAGCTCAAGCTACTCGATGATACTTCGAGCCGAGCTCGAGCTCGAGAAATGCAAGCTTGACGAGATCGAGCTCACCTAACCAATGCTCAAGCCGAGCTCCGTATTGACACTACTCGACTCGACTCGAGTGTCATAACACCCCTAGTTCCAAGTAACAAAACTTATTTATGAAGAAACATTATGTCCTCCAACCAAGATGATTAGGTATCAAAAGCAATTAAACATAAGTAGTTGATTAAACTGAATATCTGTTTTCCAATGCGTGATGTGTTGCAAATTTCATTCTGTGAGCAGCAAGAAAATTAGTCTAAAAGTTTGTCTTTTTAAATATAGGCAATCAACTCAATAGAATTATCTCCTCCAACCAAGATGATCAGGTATCAAAAGCTATTAAACATATGTAGTTAATTAAACTGAATATCTGTTTTCCAATGCATGATGTGTTGCAAATTTCATTCTGTGAGCAGCAAGAAAATTAATCTAAAAGTTTGTCTTTTTAAATATAGGCAATCAACTCAATAGAAGAAAAAGTTGTCCTATATGGAAACTTATAAAAACTCCACGAGAATAAACTGTATTTTGGATTAGAGCAGACTTTTACTTCTATAATTCTAGACTCTCAAATTCTACCCTTAATGGCCAGCTTCTTGGTCTATTGTGGCACATATTTCCACTGAATAATTACTTTATATATTTCTAATGTTTCAATATCATCTTTATTAAGGTGGGAAGATGGTTTAGCTGAACGAATCGAATATGATTCCTCTGGTAATGTTAACGCCCGAGTTGTAAGATCTCCATTTGTTCAGGTAATTTTTGTGTAAGCATTTTGTAATGAAATAGAGCCAAACTTTTCTCATGGATTTGTTATTCATCTTACATTTTTATCCTGCAGGTTCCACTTGGAGTTACAGAGGACAGGCTTATTGGATCTGTTGACGTCGAGAAATCCATAAAAGCTGGAACAACTGTTTTCCAGCCAGGCCTTCTCGCTGAAGCCCATAGGGGTGTTCTATATGTTGATGAGATCAATCTTTTAGATGATGGTATCAGCAACTTGCTTCTTAATGTGCTGACTGAGGGAGTCAATACTGTAGAAAGGGAGGGAATCAGCTTTCGACACCCATGCAAGCCACTCTTTATTGCCACTTACAATCCAGAAGAGGGTTCTGTCCGTGAACACTTGCTAGATCGCATTGCGATAAACTTAAGGTAGACTTCAATTCGGCATTTTTGCAAGAGATCTAAATGCCTAGTCAATGGAAGCAATGCTTACATACATTGCCCTAATTTCTTATATTTCATAAATCTTCTTTCTGCTGATGAAGCACTTTTCCTGCAGCGCAGATCTTCCAATGAGTTTTGAAGATCGTGTAGCAGCTGTTGGAATTGCTACTCGGTTTCAAGAGAGCAGTAATGATGTTTTTAAAATGGTTGAGGAAGAAACTGACTATGCAAAAACTCAGGTAAATCTGCAACTGAAATTTATTGGCTTTTAAGTCTATTTTGATGGCATAGGAATTCTGGTAATTTAGGGATAGATATGCCTTTAAGGACAGTCTTTTCGAAGTGAAAGCTATGTAGATGAGCTACATTGTTTTGGATCAACTTTACACAAGTTTTTCATGGCATTACACAACTCATCATTTTCTTTTTTTAATTATCTTTTAAACCTCAAAAGCTTCTTGATATCCAAGGGACACTTCAATAGTTGTCACTCTTGCAATTGTTTTTTATCTATAAAAAAAAAAGAAAAGAAATTAATTCACATGAAACAACAAAATAAAAGGGAAAGAGTACTAACATAGTGCCACTTTACTCACTATTACAAGGCCAAAGACTCTATAAAATCAACAATTTTTACAAAGGACATAAATGACGTGGAAAACAATCATCATTCTTGCAAATATTGGTGCTTATTATGTGACAAATTTTCATTAGAGGGAATAGTTGTAACTCTAACAACATTTTGAGTTTTACGTATTGACTGGGATTAGATATAGTCCCATTGACCTACTTTCTAATAATTTGTTGAACTTTAATTATAGTCGATTACCGTCAAGACTTTTGAAATAGCTTCCAATTTGCTCCCAAAATAGATGAGGTAAGGTATCATATCTAGCGTCCTCGATTTTTCTTTAGGATTTTGAATCTAGCCTTCAAATTGCACATGTAACTCTCTTTCCTCCTCTTTCTTATCTCTCTGGGCAGAAGTTGATAAAGTTTTTGGGACTTTGTAACATTTTTTGGTGAACCCTGTTGAATTTTTTTATTTTGATTTCTATTTCCTTCAATGATAACTTTCTTCCAAATTTAAATCTTCCAACTGAATTCTTCACCCAAAAAAAAAAAAAAATCATATTTAGTCTCCAAATGAATTTTTCCTCAGTCCTGTTTCTTCTTTATCCTGAATCTGTTCTTTTTGCTTGAAAGAGGAAGAAGAGAAAGACACACTTTGGGTGCCTTGCATGTGATTTTTAAGTGAATGAAATTATAAATCCATCCATGTATAGGGCTGATTAACTTCTATTTTAAAAGTTTTGGGTGTAATGATATGTAGTAAATGATCAAGTGTTATTTGAAAGTAAGCCTAAAGTTCGGAGGGTTATTTGTAGTTTTAGCCTGCACATTTTATTTGTCTGTATGAATAACAAATTACTCTAGAATTTTAAGCCAATGGAGAAATGTAATGTATGTATCTTACTTCGTTTTATGTGGTCTTCTGATGACTTATACGACCCCTGAACCACATGGAGTATTAATTGGTTAGACGACCAAACTATTTTCTTTTTTTTTTTTGTGGAGGGCTATACCCTTGATACAAAAAAAGGGAGGGCGATCATTGGGTTTCAAACCCTCCCCTTTGGATGAGGGCTGGAGATCCCAGTTCTATTCAGTCAAGTGGCTGCTGGTGAGAATATGACATTACATAATTATGCCTTCTTTTGGGAAGATTTTCATATCTTTTTGTCAACATCTTGTAGTCATGTAAATACGTCTGCATTTTGATAAACCTAGAGAGAGATGAATAGGAAGTCTTTCTAAAGATAGCAGATGAGAAGCAGCAAAGGTTTTGGTGCACAAGTGATTTTCCATTTAAATACCAAGAAAGAAAAATAAGAATTTTGATTCTTTGACAATGAGATCATTTTATTGGAATTATATGGGAGTAAAAAGATAAAAAATTGCATATATGGAATGGTGATGGCTTGGATTTTTCATGCTAATTGTCCTCTTGTTTTATAGGAAAAGAAAATTTATTAAATGGCAGAGAGGAAGAGTATAAAAAAGGTGCTTTCTCAGAGATTAGAGTACTTGGAGGCCACAAAGTCAACACCATTTTCAAAGTAGTAGACAACACAAACATGGACAAAAAGTAAAGTTTATCAGAAATCTATCTATAATGTTGGACAGAGGTCTCTTTACTCCCTAAAATTCCTTGATTTACGCTTTCTCTAGACTACTAGAAAATAGCCCGAGGAAGAATCCTTTAAACTCTCTTCTCTGCATAGCTCCTAAGCCACTCCAAGCCTGTAATTCACTTTGTACGTAGCTTAAAGTGGCGAGATGAATGCGGGATAAGCATCCTATAAACTTCCTCTTCTTTATATAGTTCCTTAAGCAATCCTCTCCTCGTTGCTATTTTTTCCTTAAGCAATGCCAAGCCCATAATTCATTTTATACAGAGCTTGAAGTTGTGAGATTAAAGAACTGGATTGTCCTTCATTATCTGCATTCGATGAGTTTGCAGGAGAGGAAAAAGGCAAAAGCACAATGAAGTTGTGGTATGAGAGAATAAAAATGTAGCTTGGAATGAAGAGGCTAACATGATGACAGGAACAAGTATTATGTTGAGAATCAAATGCCAGCATGGTCGGCCAGGCTTGGGCATGCTTCTTGGTTGACAGCCTTAAATTGGCCAAGCCAGAAGATAAATCCCTAGGTTACAGTTTATGCTTAATCTAGGTTCTGCTTGACGTAGCTAGATAACAAGAATGGTGTAACCACTTGGTTCTGATCCAGCCCTGAAAATCCTTTCGGTAGGGAACTTTGTTTCATCCATGACCTGGCCTGACATGACAGGTTGGCCTCTGAATGGAAGTTACTCGAATTCAGGAGATGAGGCTTTCTCATTTGGGTTTTCACTTCAGTGTATTATAGGATTTTTGCCGGCCAAAGAAGGAAAAAGCAAGCTGCTTTCTTCATATTATTGCTGTTTGTCACATCAAATGAACAAGTCTGTGTTTCCCTTTTCCTTATTGATCTGATTTGATCATGATAACACTAATTTGCAAACTATCATCAAATGTAGGTCATTTTGGCAAGGGAGTATTTGAAGGATGTAAGTATCAGCAGAGAACAGTTGAAATATCTTGTTATGGAAGCTATACGAGGTGGTTGTCAGGTTCTTCTTTTTAACACTTTTACAGAATCTGCTATTGTTATTCATGTTTCATATTATTTTATTTGTCAGCTTCTTTTTGGCAGCAATGTGAATGCTAGCCTAGCCCATGTCTTGATCATTTAATCTGATGAGGCTTCTGAAATGACTTTAATTTGGTCTGATTTTCAATGATACAAAGATGAAGGAAAAGAGGGGGATGGGAGCATCCCTCCCCCCCACCACGTGCACGTGGGAGGGTAGGGATACGAGTGGGGGGGAGGGTATCAGCTGTTAAATTAATTCTAACAAACAAATTTTGTTTCATAGTGAAGTACCATCCAAGTCTGTGGATCTGGGTGTGGTATATTTCTCCTATTTACAATTACATTTGACTATCTATTGAACATCAAGATGTCTTCCAGGGACACAGAGCTGAGCTCTATGCTGCCCGTGTTGCAAAGTGCCTTGCTGCTCTAGAAGGACGTGACAAAGTCAACGTGGATGACCTGAAAAAAGCTGTCAGTAATTGATAAGATTATCCCTAAATTTTTATTATTTATATGATTGCATGGGTAGTTGCTTTCAATCTTTGAGTCATGCTATGCCATCAGAAGACATCGTTGTTCACCATGAATGCATGTGATGGCTATCAGGGTAACTTGCTTTCATTTCAGTTCAATTTTGCATGTACTCCTTTGAATATATATATATATATATATATATATATATATATATATATATATATAAATTTTTCCCTAAATTTTTGTGGGTCTTATTTTGTGTTGATTGCTTCTCTCTAATGGAAAGTTAATTTCTTTTCGTTGAAGTTAATCATAACTTTGACATAGAAGATTCTATTCTTTTGAAGCCACTTTGTCTAATCCTCATTTTCTATTTCCATTTCCATTTTTCTAGTGTACATTCTCTTGATTATTGTGCTCACCTCTAGATATTTGCATTACTTATGGTGACAAGAAAATTGATTTTCAATAGATGAAAGTTAGTTGTCTTCATAATAGCGAGGCTTGGCAGAATCTATGACCTTGATCCATCTATGTGATGCCCTGGAATATCCGTGCCATTTCATCACTTATGTAGCATTGGAGATTAAAACTAAGAGCGATCAGGCATAGATCTTTCTTTTTAGTAGCACATTACTCTTCATCAGTCTTAAATCAGTCTCTCTCTCTCTCTCTCTCACCTTGGCCTTGGCTTTTTAGATTATATTCTTTCTACCAAATTTTGTTGTACTATAGTGCACTCCTCTAGGCGTGGAAATATTCTCTTTGCAAAAATGCAAGGGAAAGGTCGTGGCCATATACGTCCACCCTCTCCCTACCCCCATACTAAGCCGGGGAGCACTTTGTGCACCGGGTGAGCCTTTATAGTGCGCTCCTCTTACTCCCCCTCCTGGTGATGCATCACTTGCTTGTGATGTAATCTTGTGTTACTAACTATGGCTCTATATCATATGATACAGGTAGAATTAGTCATTCTGCCTCGGTCAATTATTATTGAGAAACCACCAGAACAGCAGAACCAGCCGCCTCCACCTCCACCACCACAAAATCAAGAATCTGGGGAGGAGGAAAATGAGGAGGAAGATCAGGAGGTTTGTGTTGAAAGCATCTTAAGGTTCTATATATATTACTGGGTTTGGTTACTTTTGCTAGATCATCTCTGCTTCATCTTCTTCTTTGGATCTCTTTGGAGAGCTGCAATCATTGTTGGTCATATCATGTAGTTTCTTTATTTAACAGGATGAGAATGATGACGAAAATGAGCAACATCAGGAACAAATACCTGAAGAGTTCATCTTTGATGCAGAGGGAGGTTTAGTGGATGAAAAGCTTCTATTCTTTGCTCAACAAGCACAGAGACGCCAAGGAAAGGCTGGGAGGGCAAAGAATATCATTTTCTCAGAGGATAGAGGCAGATATATCAAGCCAATGCTTCCTAAGGTTAGTTCACCATACCATATGGTTTGAAGGCAAAATGAAGAGACTTTCCTTTAGAAAGGATCAAGGCTGAGCAAATTGTGGTAAAAGTTATGAGTTTGAAATGAAAATGTATGATGTGTTCTCAGGGACATGTGCATGCCCTTATGCCTGAATGAATATACACCATGTGGTAAGACAAATTTCCTTCAAAATTTCGGGTTTCCAACTTGCGGGAAAGGAGATAGCTTTTGTCACAATGGAAAAGCCTTTGAGTTCTCTAACTAGACAAGAGTGATCAATTATGAAATTCTTCATTTTGAATCTTTTTTTCTGAATTGCCATCTTTCAGCGGTTAGAAGCAGCAAAAATAATTGTTGTTTTTATTGAATCTTGCAAGCTAGAATGTTGCTTCTCTATGAGTAGTCCTTTATGATCTTACTAACTACAAGCTCTTGTGCAGGGTCCTGTAAAAAGACTAGCTGTTGACGCAACCCTAAGGGCAGCTGCACCCTATCAGAAGTTGAGAAGGGAAAAGGACACTTCAAAGAGCAGGAAAGTTTTTGTGGAGAAAACTGACATGAGGGCAAAACGGATGGCGCGTAAAGCAGGAGCCTTGGTATGTGAGTGTTGCTGGTGTCTATCTGCAATCATTTCATTTATCTTGCTGCGGGTTCCTTGAACAAAGAGAACATGTACATATAGATTCCCAGATAGAAATCTCATCCTAAGCTCCAGTAGGGCATTCACAAGGCATCACTAGCTTTTCCATATATATTATTTAACATTCACAAATGCATAAAAACCAGAGATAATGTTTCAGTGGAAAATTGAGTTCAATTCTTTGTGTCCAAGTATGGTTTTGTCTGTAAACTAAAAGAGACGAAGGAGGGAATGTGCAAAAAGGCGATTAATTAGCGAAGATACTTAACTGCTGGAAACTGAGGAATGTTGATTAGCACAAGGTCCAAATATCCAACAATTTCACACAAAATGGCTACTTCATGTCTCAGGCCTTCAGTTTGCACTTGGCAACCTAAGGTTTTACTGTTTTCCCCCTTTCATTTCTTTTTTGCTGTGCAAAGGCATTAATGTGCCACAAACATGAGACTTCCTTCTCTCCCACCCCATAAACCCTACCTGACCTTACTAAGGCACATTTCTGGTTACGACAGCTGAGAGACTTAGTAGCCAACATGTTAGAACCTTTACAATATGAGAACATTTATCAATTACCCTTTTCATTTACTCTTTAAAAACTGTGGGGCTACACTTTTGAAGTTTATTATACTTAAGTACTAATTCGCTTCGAATGCATTTAAAGAAAAACCTGTCATTTTTTAGCTCACAATCACTTCTAGGAGAAGTTGCGAGGGGCTTGCTTCTAGGATATCACTTTGGACCATAAATGGGTTGTTTTTTGTTGCTTCCCATTTTATCTTAAAAGGGTTATTGTATCATACAAATTTCCACTTTTATCTATCACTTGAACATCTATATGTGCCCTGGACTGTTTCAAAATAATCGCTTCTTTTCAGTAATCACTTATTCCTTAAGCGAGGAGTTGTCACATGGGCACTTAAGGTTATTGGTTTGTGTCAGGTTATATTTGTTGTTGATGCAAGTGGGAGCATGGCATTGAACCGAATGCAGAATGCAAAAGGTGCAGCACTTAAGCTTTTGGCTGAGAGCTACACAAGCAGAGACCAGGTAACCCTTTGAACACTAAACTTCATATTGTGAAGTCTTTATTTTATTATCAAATAGGAATACATTAAGTTAATTGAATTTGGGCGCAGATGGCCCAATAGATATCTTTTCGCTTTTGGCTGGTTACTGTGAATTCTTTCCTACATCAGTGTCATCCATGTTGGAAGCAGGTTGTGAAAATAGTCATCGAATTGGTATATAGAAGTAAGAAAGGAGATAAATTACATGGAGAAATTATTGGAGAACCATTAAATGCAGAAGTACTAAATTTGAATCACTTTCTCAAGAACCAATTTCCATTTTTTTTTTTGTTAATTTGTTTCTTAAAATACATGAAAATAGTCTCTTTGCAAAAATGTAAGGGGAAGGCTGCGTACATATACGTCCACTCCAAAGCCGACCCCAATTGTTGGGATTAAAGCTCTAATTGTTGTTGTTGCTTCTTAAAATACCTTTTGGTTTACTTGCAAGCATTTTGCTTCTTGTGTAGAGCTGCCAATCTTGTAGACTTCCTTGTGCATCCTCAGGTTGTAGAATGCATGGTGTTCTTCAATGCGTATCTTTTCTCTTTTCTTATCAAAGAAAACAAGAAGCTTATCTACTTTCTCTAGAAACAACTACTCAAATTTCGTCATTTGGCAAAATTTTACAATTTTATGTCATGCCACCAGATGAGAAATAATCCAATGGTAAATCTGGCACCAACACTACATATTTGCGTTCTTTTTAGCTTTATTTTGTCATCTTCCATAGAGAAAGATTTGAACTTCCAAATTTTATAAGCACCTAGGGAATGGCTTCTGAATGTAGACTTTTAATGTTTTGAGAGGGAGAAAAGTAATTTTTAGACTTCACTGATGTGATATTGGGTCAATTGACGTGAGTACTACTTTGAGAACTGCAGGATAATACCATTTATTGCTCCCCTTGCTATATTTTTTAATAGACTACCCTTGCTAAATGGATAGTTTGGAAGGACATGTTAAGGGCATTCTTGCTACAATTCAGAAACAATTCTCTCTCGTCATTAACGTTTGCTTTTAGTTTTGAAGCTTTGGGCATTTCCTAACTATTTTTCCTTTGATGTCTTTGGTGGCATTTCTTCTGTGTACTTTGTCTCCCGGTGCTTACCTCTATAGGTAGAAGATGATTCTCTATGATAGCTTTGTTAATCCGTGGAGTTTAAATGAGATTAATTAATTCCCTATGATTTATGAAACTTTGTTTAACTGGCTCCATGTGCTTACATCTTTCGGAGAAAGTGGCCTTTCATTCGTCTTCGACAGGATTGATTGACACTTTTGAACTATAGGAAAGCAAAGCTTAGACATATTATAGGGATTTGCCTCATAATTGGAAAGCAACAAGCACAAAAGATCAAATGAAAATAAAAAACTTTTAAAACTCAAATAAGAAATACTCTTATTCTTTTGGCAAACCAATCACTAATGTCCTGTTGCATTGTATCTACTAGGGTTATTTCTCTTAAGATTACATTTAGGATTGTAAATGATATTGATATTGTGGTTTTTATTCCAATCACAGAAATGTTGAAA
Organism: Dillenia turbinata; assembly: GCA_037126225.1. Lineage (NCBI taxonomy): Eukaryota > Viridiplantae > Streptophyta > Magnoliopsida > Dilleniales > Dilleniaceae > Dillenia > Dillenia turbinata. Next base: position 1,665,889 of record JBAMMX010000015.1, read on the forward strand.
GTTAATTCCAAGAATGTGCTTTTTGAAATCGATTTCCATGAAGTTACTTTCCTAGTGGGCCCAATGAGCCCGCTTCCAATTGCCTCATTTATTTATGAAAACAACTTTCAGAAAATCAACTTTAGAAAGCATCTTCTTGGAAGTTGCTTTCAACATTTCTGTGATTGGAGTAAAAACCACAAAATCAATATTATTTTTAATTCTAAATGCAATATTAAGGGAAATAACTCATATCTACTGCATGTCTTGATATTATGACCTAGAGCAAATTGACTGGGTTTTTGGCGTGCATATTAAAAGTACTATCTAAAAAATGTCTTATATTTATCCTTATTTTATAGCCTTTTTCCTTTTTATTCAGGTAGTTGTTCCACCACCGTTCCATCATCACTTGAGTCTAGTGTTATTGATATGATTTTAGCTGCTGTTATTTTTATTTTTATTTTCTGTTTCAGTCCTTTTAGTTATGTTATCAATTCCTGGCCTGTTAACTAACTCTTTTTCTTGATTTTAAAATTTAATTGTTGAACTTTTTTCTTAGTTGTTGTTTGACTTGTTCTTCATCCATTTCATTCCATTTTTTAGATTGGTGTCCTTTAATTGCAATAGCTTTCAAATTATATTTAGGCTTGTTCGGTGGCAGTTTTTATTTTTTTTAGATTTTAATTTTAATTAAGAGTTCAAAATTTTTCAGTGAATTTAACTTGAAAATTGTAAACTCCAAAATTTAAAAGTTTAAATAATATAAAAACAAATCTAATGAATTTATATCTTACGGACTCGAACTAAATTCTAAGTCCCCTATATATATATATATATAAATATATATATATGTATGTATGGATGTATTACAAATTAGAAATTGAGAATTCATACAACAACAATCAGAGAGCCTTAATCCCAAAATTTGGGGTCGGCGAGACAAATATAAGATAATTAAAATATATATATAGCAGTAATAATAATAAATAATAATAATAATAGTATTAAAAATACACACACACTCACACTACCTAATTAAACTTAAAAAGAGAGAGAGAGAGAGAGAGAGAGAAATGATGATCTAACATGCTCTAATTTTCCTACGTCACGCATTCCTATCTGAAATGGATGAAATTAATATAAATGCTATGAAATTAAATAAAGCTAGATAGGAAAGGAATTAACCATAGAACTCTGTAAGAAACACAGAGAAAAAATAATAATGAAAATTTAAGAAACTTAAAACTGAAATAAGAAAAACTAAACTAAATTGACTCTAATTATAAAAAAAAAAAAAAAAAAAAAAAAAAAAAAAAAAAAAATTGGACAAAAACTAAATTAACCTGACCTAAACTAGAATTACATATAAATCATCTTGAAATTACTCCTAAAAGAATTAGCATTATAAAACAAAATAAAGAGAGTAACTATTAAAGACCATACAAATAGATTGGACTGAAATGATGCTAATAGAAAACAAATGTAAAAATTAAAATAAAAAGAAGATTAAAAATTAAAACCACTTTTGACAAAATAAAATCTAGTGGGAAAATTTCCTAGAAATTGAAATTTAGAAATAACTTATTTAAGGCCCCAAAACTTAACATCAAATAAATAAATAAATAAAATACAGATGAACTAATATTAAGATCAAACAAGAGCCTAAATCAAATTTAAATACTATTGCAATTCAAGAACGCTAATCCAAAATCTAAAATTAAATGGACGAAGAACAAGTATAAAAAAATAATAATAATTAAATTTTAAAGTCAAGAAAAAGATTTTGAAATTATAAGCAACAGGCAAGGAATTGAAATAAAATAAGTGAGGACTAAACAAAAAAGAATAATAAAAATCAAAATTGAAGCAATGCATACTGGACTCCGGTGATGATGGAAAGGCAGTGGAACACGCAATGGCGAGAAGGCGACTGAAGATGCAAACGGTGAACTAGCAGTTGAACAGGGATATTGAATACAACAATGATGGAAAAAATGAAGCAACGACTGAATTTCCAGCAAAACAACCACTGCAGCAAAAAGTGATTGAAACAAAAATCTAACGGCAACTAAAAAATTGGACAATCACAAAAGCAGAAATTGCAGAATTTGAATGGTGGCAAAGAGATTATTCTGTCTGTCACTCGGAATTCCTTTTCTGTCTGGTGCACCCCCTGTTTTTTGCTTCTTCTCCTTCTATTTAACTCCAATTCCTCTCCTCTTCACGAGATTGTGCCAGTATTTTCTTTTCAATTCATTGTCATACTCAATCTTCGTCAGATTCTGTTTTCCCTTTTTCTTTGCAATTTCTTGCGAGAAAATCTTCTCCTCTTTTTTGACTCTCTGTCATCTAATATTTAGCTCTGTTCTTCACTGCTCATCATAAACTCTTCCCTCTTTGTTAGGAGACCTAGGGTTGCTCTTAATAGAAAATGCATGTTTTTTTTATCTTTCTTCTCTACTTTTTTGTTTTTGAAAAAAAATATAAATAAATAAATAAAATGAGCAGCACTCCCCTTGCTTTTTAACCCACTCTTGGCTGCACATAATGTGCTTGACAGCTCCCGTGTTTGCATTTATTGATTGATTGATTTATTTATTGTGTTTGCAAACCTTAAGCGATGATCCTAAATTTTGGGATTAAGGCTCAGGTGGCTGCTGTTTGCAAACCTTAAGCACCGTCTCTCTCCTTCTCTGCAGCCCAACTTGAGCTTGGTCCTAAATTGGTATGACATTAGTGCTTGAATTGGATTTAACTTGGTTGAGCTTTTCTTCAACTTGGGATTGTGTTGGCTTTGAAATTTAATTAGGCTTCGAATGAATTTGGAATTGGACTTGGCCTTAACTTGCTCTTCACTTGGTCTTGTACTTGGCTTGCACTTGGGCTTTAATTGGCTTTGGAATTATGCTTCAAATAAAATTAATTAAAGCCCAATCAAATCCTTCTTTAACATCCAAAGTTTGCTTGACATACCTAAAAGAAAATCAGACCAAATTGAGTAGCATTTGTGTCTAAATAATGGGAAACTAACCATAAATCCTAGTAAAATTGATTATGAGTTGAGTACAAAATTAGGACAAATCAGTTGCCTCCCAATTTATCAGCTCTATGAAGAGAGTAGCGGATGCCCATTTTACCAGAAAACCTTAATCTGTATCTAAATAGTCAACAGAGGGATCGAAAAGCTAATTTTCTTGAGTAAAGTTCATGAATAATATAGCTTTTTGCTTTTTTAATTTTCACCTAGCCCCTTGTGGTGCTTTGGCTTTATCTCCTTTTGGTATAGAAAAAAGTTTGTGAATAATAGTTCACAGTAATTTCAATTGCTGCAACAGCACTTGGTGATTTACTGCAATGCGTCAAAAACATTTCTGTTCCTGCTCAGTACAAGAGAACTGTTGTTTGCATGGTTCTTGTCTGATGAAGATCCAAATTGTTGAGAGGTTCTCATGGTTTTCACATGCTATACTCAAATTTTACATGATTTTCCAAATGAATAGGTCTCTATCATACCTTTCCGAGGAGATGCTGCGGACGTTCTGCTACCTCCTTCCAGATCAATTGCAATGGCACGAAAACGTCTGGAGAGACTCCCATGTGGTGGAGGATCCCCCTTGGCTCACGGCCTTACCACGGTAATCAGTGGATTGTTTAGTATCCAGTTATTCCATATGATTAAGCATATCTACCGGCCTCTTTTTTCCACTTTGGGGTCTTGTTCCAACTAATTTAACTTTGTTCTCAATTTTCCACAGGCTGTTAGAGTCGGGCTAAATGCAGAAAAGAGTGGTGATGTTGGCCGTGTAATGATTGTTGCAATAACTGATGGCAGAGCCAACATATCGCTAAAACATTCCACAGACCCTGAAGTAGGTGCTTCAGATGCTCCTAGACCTTCTTCACAAGAATTAAAGGTAAAATGTGCTTTAATCAGCGATACTTCTACGTATGTAAAAATAGAGACGAATAGCCTTATATTCCATTTATCATATTGAGCGTTTTTAGTCTCCAAGTTTCCTCTTCACGAGCCTACAAAAAATTTTAACCATACTAAAGAAACAACATCAAAACAGACAGCCTAATGACATGATTTGCTCAGAGATGTATTAGATCAACTTGCTGTACGGCTTTCTCATTCTTCCCTTTTCTGTCAACTGAAGGTCAAGAACTTTGTGTTCATTATTTCTCTTCTTTTTGGTTGCTAAAGGATGAGATTCTTGAAGTGGCTGGCAAAATATACAAAGCAGGGATGTCTTTGCTTGTCATTGATACAGAAAATAAATTTGTTTCGACTGGTTTTGCAAAGGAGATTGCAAGAGTTGCCCAAGGTATATGTACTGTATTATCAACTTCTTGTCATTCTTTGGTGGACAATATAATAGATACATTACCTTTTTTGTTTCCAGGAAAATATTATTACTTGCCAAATGCTTCGGATGCTGTCATCTCAGCTACTACGAGGGAAGCATTATCATCCTTGAAAAACTCATGAAACAAATTTTGGAACGTAATCCCTAATTGAGCCTTTTGTTCTTTGGTAGATTGCATAATTTGAAGAGTTGAAGTAATTGTTTGACATACTTATTTTACAACAAATAAAATTCTTGAATATCGATATCATTCATGAGCCTTTTTAACTTCTGGCTCTCTTGGGGTTTTGATCCTTTAATACTAGAAACAAGATATCTTAATTATTTACTTACAGACCTTTTTCTGCATTTTTTTTTCTTTGAAACACGTGTTAATAGTCATAAATATTAACGTATTTCTTTTGGTTAATGAGTTTCAGCTCAAGTGACATCCCCCCTCCTCTCTTGTAATAGAGTCGAGTTTGAGTCTTAGCATATGCAAAAAAAAAAAAAAAAAAAATGAAAGTTCTTTCAAGCCATTTTTCCTTTTTTTTTTTTTTTTTGACCTTTCTAGAAGCCTGGCTTGCTTTTACATTTTTTTTTTTTAAATAATTACAAAGGAGGATATTGCGTTATGGGAGGGGGATGAAGGTGCAAACTAGATATCTCGTATCAAAAGAGGAGCCCTTGGGACCAAACTAGCTTAAATATAATGATGAGATGTCAATGTCAGGCTTATTTAAATATTATTTTGAAATTTTTACTTTGTCCTAGTGAAAATTATATTTACGGTAATTAAATTATTAATTGGATTTAAAATAAATACCTATTTTGTACACTTTAGGTACTTAAAATTTTAATTTGGGATAAACTAGGATTTGTGAGAGCCTAATATTGACTAACCACCACAATTTTCCTGGATGATATGGTGATGAAGTGAAAACATGTTGGTGAGAGCAACCGAGGCCCATATAGGGCCCACACTTTGACAACAAAAGGCATCAACATCAACTAACCCCTCAAAACAGGGACATGTAACATGGGACACACGGTAAAGCCACCGTTAGGAACACTTTACCTAAAACTATCGAAGGACGGTTTACTGATAGAAATAACTTTAGATTCTTATATTTAAATTTAAAAAATAAAAAAAATTATATTGAAAAAGTTTTCTTTATAAAAGATCTTATTTTCATATTTTAATTTTGAAAATAAAAAAATTTATATTGAAAGAGTTTTCTTTATAAAGGATCTGACAATAATTCGAATTAGATTAATTAAAATATACTTAATATATCAAGCATACCTCGCATAATCAAAAGAAAGTGTTGAACATAATCTTTTTGCGAAGCAATGCTTAATCGACCATTCACATAAAGAACCACAATTCGAAAACTTCACATTTAATCGACCATCCATCTAAAAAATGACGATTGGGACACTTCACATCAAACCCCACACATAAGGCGCTAAATTTCTAGCAAGAAAGGCCAAATTGTATGAAGAGTGTTGGTTGATATGCCCATGTGGGGCATTTTTTAAAAAATAAAATTAATTTCAAATTTAATTTTGAAGATAATGGGTTAACACTCGTTATCCCCACTACTTCCATAACTTCAAAAACGTTCCTAAAATGTCTCTATTACTCTCTCTTTTTCTTCAATGAATGTGTGTCAATGAGAAAAACTCCTTGGGAGGTTACATCCGAAAGATATATGACACATTTTGTAGAGAGACTAAGTGAGATCTATTTTTCTTTAGAGTGAGAATCGAATGAGGGAACGAGAAATTTTCGCGTAGGAAAATTTCTCCGGTCGTCATCATCAGATTGAGAGTTGAGACGTCGTAGAGTTGTGGTGGTGATTTGCTTTACCTCGTAATCACCATCCCGACCACGAGATCCGATCGAGAGATTTGTCGTACGATTCGATCATTTTTGGAGGCTCTACATTGAGGTACATACCCTATACCCGATTCACTTTTATTTTTTGAAAATTATTGCTTTTCGTTGCGCATGAGAAACTAATTCCAACATTGGTATCAGAACTATTGTTGGATTAATTAAAAAAAATTCGGAATTAATTTTCGGGTATAAAAATATATGGTACTAAAATTTAGGGTTTGGATCATGAATGAGTTTCGTGAATCCGATTACACGACTGTGTTACCCATGACATTTAGATCACGGATATAATTTTTTCGTAATTTTTGAAACACATTTAGGGATGAAATGTGAGGTTGAAGCTTTTGGCCCAAATATTGACCGGATCTTTAGATCTTAAATTTGTCTAGTTTAAGGATAAATTGATTTAAACAAACAGTATATATGTGTTTTACGTGTGCTGATTTACATTTTGATATATATATTGTGCATTGCCAACGCCAAAAACTAGGATTTCCAACAATGGCTATGAAGGGCTGCGACTTTGGGTCCTTGATTCGACAAATTTGGGTTTAATCTTTCATAAAATCGAGTTATGATGATTGAATGAGACTCGAATTTGATTTTTCAGTCGAAATCCACCGGAAAAACAAAGTGGAAATAAGTCGACCTGGTTGCAACCCGTCGGGCGGAGAAGTACCCTCAAAACCATAGTTATTAAATCCGGACCGACCCATCGGTCGAACTGGGTTAACCTTCCACCCGCATAATATACGGGTCGATTTATTTGATAGATCGTTTATTCAACTGACCCGAAAAAACCCGCGGGTCCATGCGGGTTAACCGAGAAACCGTGTGACCCACGAGTTTAGAGCTAACTGTGTGAGAGAGAGAGAGAGAGAGACCTTTGCCATTGACAGTGATGGCCGGCAACAGTTGATGGCAACGGGAGGGAAGTAGATGCGGATGATCGAGGAAGAATAAAATAAGAAAGAGTGATACAAAGAAAAAAGAGAGATGGCAGCAAAGTCCCTCAAAAACAGATCGCGAGCAAAGCTGCTCACAAATCAGCTCCGGCCATCGTCGGAGACAAGTCGCTCTTTGAAAAATCCAAAAGTATGAGAGAGAAAGAAAGAGATATACAGATAGAGGTCTCTTCTCTCTCTCACCAACGCGTCTCTGCTTCACAGCTCGAGCAAAATGGTAAAGGGGCGTCAACATGAAGGCGAATTTGTCAAACTCTATGTCAGAGGAAGAAATGGGTAAACAATGAAAAAAATATATAATATCTAAAGATGTGTACCCACAAAATGGGTTTTTAATTGTTTACCCATTTCGTAGGTAAACAACTAAAAAATGTATTATTTTTTTTACAACTAGAGATGGGTTCTGTATGCTTACCAGTTGTCCTCTATGTGTATCTCCTTATCCAAATATCTAAAGAATTAATGTTTTATATTTAAAAATATAATTATATATATTTTAAAATAATAAAACCGATTGAACCATAAATTTTAAGATACATGGGTCAATGCTCGAGTCGGATTTAACAACTATGCTCAAAACCCACAAGCGCGAGTAGTGCACACGTCTACATGCGCGCAGGAGGAGCCTTAAATGAAAGGCAGCAGGCGCTTGAGGTTCACGCATGTCCCCGACCCAGAAGGTGGGTCCGCGCACGTGCAGGTGCGTAACCCACGTGCCTGCTCATCTAGCGCATGCGCCGACGTGCAGGACACGCGTGCAGGCGCGTGGCGGTGCGTGGGACCACCAGTGGCGCATGAAATCATCCAGAATTTGAATTTTTTTCAATTTTTGAGGGGTCTCACATCCATAAAAGTGACTTTTTGTGGGTTTTTGTGTATCGAATCCTAGTATGAATGGTGAGATGGAATCTCAAATTGTGGTGTATGGTATCCGTTGATTTATACACTCATCTTGGGGTCTGTACTCGAGTTATTTGAGTATTATTGATTCGAAGGGTACACAAAATTGTGAAAATAAGCATCACATGTCACTATTACCTCTTTGATTGCTTCAAAGATTGTCGTATTAGATCTTTACAAGGGGGATAAAACTGAATGGTGATAATTACGAGATTTTATACCGGTAGATTCAGTTTATTCTCAGAAGTAAGATCAATCTAAAATTTTGATGCATGAGATGGTGGAATCCGATGAGGGTACCACACCTCAGGGATACGGGATTATGAGACATTACATGCATGGAAGAGGAAGGTTGGCCGAGTTAGGGCAATCTTCCTGAACATTATGTATGATGATGTGATCCTGGTCTATGATTAATATCCTACGGCTATGTCGGTTTGACTCACCCTATAAAGAGCATTGTGGTGCTCTTATAGATCTTGAGATGAGGATGTTAACTTGTAAATTTAATAACTTATAAGAAAATGGTTGATCATACAATGATGTAACATTTGATGCAAATGTCGAGTATAATCGCCGAGTTGAGGAATGTGAACGAGCTTATTTCGGATGTATTTTCAAGTACTAGATGCGATCCAGTTTTTACCTGATTTATGAAAAATCATGAAAATCTATTTCAAATACGATGAAAATATTCATACTTTTGCTAATGTGAATAGACACAGTGAGCTCGAGTAGAGCATCTGTAGACGAGTAGGTCATATTTAAGTCATGCTTATGCAGTGGAGTCGAGCAAGGACTCCCGTGACACCGAACAAAATAATGGCATAAGCATGAGTAAAAGACTCGAGGTTCAGGTAAGAAGAGACCATCTGAGAAATCCGACAACAAAGTATTAAAGCGCAAGAAGAAGAAGCTGGATGAGACCAAGGTGAAATGCTACATCAGTAATAGATTTGGTCATTTCGCTTGTAAGTGTGACGAGTTGAAACAATCTCTTCATTCTTTACGTGGTTTGAGACGCTCGCTGATTTCTCTCCTTTGTGGATTGTAGACTCAAGAACAACCGACCACGTAAATCGAGATAGGAGTGCGTATATAGAGTTCCGCCAAGTGAGTCCTTAAGTAGGAGGATTTACGTGGGGAACAGAGCATTTTGTCGACATCAGAGGGAACGACACTTGCAAGTTGGGGTTGCAAAGTTGCTAGACTTTGTACATTCTTTATGCTCCGGATGTTCGACAGAACTTGATCTCCGCCTAGGATATGCTTTATTATTTGGAAACTTTATAATTTGTATTTACTATGACGATTCTTTGATTAGTTTTGGTTTAGTCCATGAGAGACTATATGCACTGGATGTAAATCCTTTTAATGGTGTTTGTTGTTATCCTCCTAAGGTGAGAGAGGATGAACCTGTTAGCAATGAGTGGTCTATAGGGCCAGCTAACCAGTTTTGCCTAGATGACAAAGTTACAAGAAAACCATTAAACAATGCAATGAGAGCTGGGACTCTATTATAGTCGGTTTACTCCGACATCTGTGGCATTATGAACGTGAGAACCCGAAATAGAGTTGTGTACTCTATTACGTTCATAAAGATTTACACACGTTTTGGTTACGTCTATTTGATCTCGCACAAATCTGAGACATTGAAATATTTCAGAAGGTTTATTAGCGAAGTTGAGAATCAGTTAGACTTAAGAATGGGGACTCTAGTATTTGTCTGAAGAGCTCTGTTTCGAGAAAGGTATTATGAGACAACTGACTATTCTTGCTACTCAATGGAGTAGAGTAGCCATGTGGAGGAATAGAACTTTGTTTGAGACGGTGAGGTCGATGATGGCATGTGCCAATTTGCTCATTTCCCATTAGGGAGCTACATTATTGGCTACAACTTATGTCCTCAATCGTGTTCTATCGAAATCCGCAGTCAGTACCCCATATGAGCTTTGGACAAAGAGCCAGCTTGACCTTAGCCACTTGATTTCATGGGGTTGTGTCGCTTATGTTCACAATTTTTCACATCTATATGGCAAGTTAGGCCTGTAAGAAAAGAGGTGTATCTCTATGAGATACTCAAAACACTCTAAGGGGAATGTGTTTTAGGTGAACATATGGACGACACTGACACTGAGATTGAGTCTCGTGATACCGAATTTCTTAGAAATAATTTCCCTATTAGAGGTGAAATCGATTGGTACTTTACCTTCAATGAGATAGATGAGCCTAGTGACTTATCTAAGTCCAGCGGCGGGACCCAAGAGCTCGTAACGGATCTTGGTCCTAGTAAGAGAGATCCATCCAGAGGTGAAAAGGTTTCCCCTCCTTGTAAGAGTAATCGAGAACGCATACCTAACCGTCGCTTCCCGATTGAGGAAGAAGTTCTCATTGTGACTCTTGAGGATGCTGAAAATCCTTAAACGGTCCTAAAGGCTCTTGAGGGTTCTGTGAAGGATCATTGGTTTAAGACCATGGATGAGAGAAGGAGTTGATAAGGATAAACGGGATCTGAGATCTAGTTAATTTGTTTGAGGGTAGTAAGGCCGTTAAGAATAAGTAGGTTCTCAAGATCAAGAGAAAGACCGACGGATTGGTGGAGAGGTATAAAACTCATCTGATAACTAGGGGTTACACAAACTGAGAGCGAGATTATCTCGATCCGTTTACTTTTAGCGATTATCGCGGACATGGATCTGGAATGATTCTAGATGGACGTTAAGACTACCTTCCTGAGTGTGAGTTTTGGATGAGGAGATCTACAAGGAACAACCATCTGGCTTTATTCCAGTAGATCAGGATTGTAAAGTCTGTCGATTTCGGAAGCAGACATACAATCTTAATCATCAATCCAAACAGTGGCACTTGAGATTTCACAAGGAGGTGATATTTCACGATTTCGTGATGATCGACGAGGATCATCGCGTATACCTTATATGTTCTTCGGACTCTTTTGTGATCATGTCTTTGTGTTTGAATGACATTTTGTTGACTGAAAACAACAGAGAGTATCTAATGACGATGATAACGTGGTCATCATTGAGTCTTGATATGAAGGTCATGGGTGATCCAAAGGGATTGCTCGAGACAGATGTTGGCTTCTTCATAGGAGTTTAACATCAAGGGAGTTCTCGAGTGTTTCGAGAAAAATGATTGCAACCCTATAGATACTCTTATCGCTAAAAGGTTAAATTCTAAGCCTTGACATATACCCTAAAACTCAGGAAATGACAAGGGAGATGAGTAGAATCCCTTGTACCAGTGCAGTAAATAGTCTGATGTATGCAATATTGCGTACACGTCCAGACATTTATTTTGCAGTCAGTCTGGTGAGTAGGTTTCAATCGAATCTTACAAGGGATCACTAGAGAGTAGTAAAAATGATTCTAAAATATCTCAAGTGAACTACAAAACTCTCTGTGTGACGGGGGAGGTGATTTGCATCTTATTGAGTATTCAGATACCGACTAGGTTGGCGATCTGAATGTATGCAAATCGATATCAGGTTTTGCTGTCTTGGAGTAGCAAGAAGCAAATCTGTGTATCTCTATCCATGATAGAGGCTGAGCTTGTGGTATGCTCAGCGGCAGTTCGGGAGATTGTTTGACTCCAGAGATTTCTGGATCACTTAGGGGTTGTGACAAATAATGGAAGACTAGTGATGATTTATTGTGAAAATCAAACCGTCATTGACTACACCTGAGACCCTAAGTATCACAATAAGACCAAACATATTGATACCTAATACTACGTTATAGAGATATCACCAAGAAGGGTAAAGTGACAATTAAGTATACTACTATACAACGTTGTGGCCGATCCCTTCATTAAATCCATTGCGAGGGACTCCTTTGTGAGATATATGAATCATTGGGTTTACGTTTTTCTTGGCATTTCTCACTTTGTATTTATGCTTATTATGCTTTGTATATATGATAGGTGTGCATGATTGAGTCACAAGTTTATTTATTACACTATTTTAATTGTCATATATTTTGTGATTTATTATGATAAATGATATGCCAGGCAGACGTGATCGACTCTCTCACACGAGTGACCACCTTCAGCTCTAAGTGAGTGGAGATGAGACGGTTTCTAGTTGTAAGAGGTTTTGAAAGTAGCTCTTCTAGAACATAAGTCGCCCTGATATGTGTTCAGAATGAGGTCATATGCGATATGACTGTCTTGGACGTACCCACATCCATGTTGCCCATAAATAGCCAAATTTGACATCTCAGATATCACCTACGACTAGTGATATTGTCTCTAAGACGCTTTCTCTAAGATCTCTAGGTAAAGTCTTATGTATAGACCGAATCTCATACCTGAACAGTGTTAGAGAAATCTGACATATGCCCTTTGAGAGATTAGGGAATAACACTGTGACACGCGTTTTATACCTCGTGTGATAAGACGACCAAGGATAGTGGGAGCATTGTTTGAGACATTGATATGAAATAGATCTCTGTTCCCACTGTGTGAGATCCGGGATCTATTCGGTGGGATCTCTTATACCCTTATCACTTTCGGCGATTTCTAGAAGTCTTGGTTCAATTGTGCTACTTTAGTCTGTTTACCTATGACCCCGAAGATAAATTTTGGTTTAAGGGACAGATCTAGGAAAACAACTAAATCAAAACTGATGGATTCGAGTTTAGAAAAATGAAGACCAATCAACATTACGTCACTGTATTGTATTCACTGGTTAACCTATTATGTCTATCTATGTTGGGATGTAAGCATAATAGTGGATACACAGTCGAGCAATGATTGTGGATTACTTTCGATGAAAAAAGTAGTTCGATAGATGTAATTAGTTTTAGATTTGAGGTAAAGCGAGTTATTTTTTATACTAACAATGACTTCTCAATTATCCTAACAAGTGTATCGAGAAATCTTTGCATGCAGGTGTATTCACTGATCGCACGACGTCTAACCCTGTATGAAATTCCAGTAGGGTGATGTGATAGATATCATGAGCTATGATCTTCTAACGGACGTAAAATACCCTCATGTGTAAGTGGGAGATGTTGGTTGATATGCCCATGTGAGGCATTTTTAGAAGAATAAAATTAATTTCAAATTTAATTTTGGAGATAAATGGGTTAACACTCATTATCCCCGCTACTTCCATAGCTCCCAAAAATATTCCTAAAAAGTCTTTACTACTCTCTCTCCAATGAATGTGTGTGTCAATGAAAAAAAATCTCCTTGGGAGGTTACATCCGAAAGATATAGAACACATTTTGTAGAGAGACTAAGTGAGATCCATTTTTCTCTGGAGTGAGAATCGAAAGAGGGAACGAAAAATTTTAGCGTAGGAAAATTTCTCCGGTCGTTGTTATCATCGGACTAAGAGTTGAGACGTCGTGGAGTTGTGGTGATAATTCGATTAATCTCATGATCACCATCCCAACCGCGAGATCCGATCGAGGGATTTACCGTACGGTTCGATCATTTTTGGAGACTCTACATTGAGATACATACACTACACCCGATCCACTTTTATTTTTCGAAAATTATTGATTTCCACTGCGCATGAGAACCTAATTCCAACAAAGAGAAACCGAGCTTCTTCCAAAAAAGTTGAATTCACAGATAAACTTCAACCCTCCTTCCTTTATTAAATCTACACACTCCAAATTAAAGATCTTGCACTGCGGCCAGAAATCACCAATTTGTTGGATGTTGATCATAGTTACGGAGCTCTATGTCGCCAGACTCCCACCATGGAGACATGAGATGGGAAGAAATTGAGAGAAAATGATGGAGGACTCTCCAAGTGGAGAGATTTTTCTCTCACACATGCTAGCAAATATGTACTGAGATGAGTTTGTATCTGTTTGCCGTCATGTATCATTTAATTGTGATCATACATAGCACTTTGTGTAATGAAAAGCTCAACAACCTATTGGTTTAATTATACTCTTGATGACTTAAGGTCTAAAGTTCGAGTATTATTCTCTCTCCCACTTGCAAGCAAAAATAAAAAAACTATAGTAATTGCATATGACTAACTTTGATCCTCTAAGAAAAGCACGTTGGTTCAATTGTCCAATCTTGTCGGCTAAGAAAAATGAAATGTTAGATGAAAAGATATAATGACCAGAAACTTATCCTAGCTATAATAAAAATACCGGGAACCAGATTGAACCAGCCAACCCCCCCTTTTTTTTTCCATTTCTTTCTATCTCACTCTTGTCTCTTCAGGTATTCACTTTGTTTTGCATTTGCCTTCATTGCCATAGCTGCCGAGGTTGAAGAAAAGAATAATCACCAATTTTCTTGTTTCTTTTTTCAATTTGGATTTTTCTTTCTTGACCTTTTAAAGATTTCTACAACTTAAAGATCGTTTTGACCAATCTGATAGCTCCTGTTTTTCTTTGGAGAAATTAGTCTCTCTCTCTTTCAAATTTTGATTGCATTAACAAATAATTTGAGGTGAGTTTTTTGTTTGGGTATTCTTGATTCTTAATTTCTCATATTATGTATGCTACACCTTTTAGTCATGATTTCTAACCCAAAGTTCATAGCAGCTCAAATTTCTTAACTTTGTTGTCTTTTCTAATTCTATCATGCCCCACATGGTTACTTTCCTTACTATCCAAATGTACCTGTGGTGTTGAACTTCTACTTTTCCTATGTTTGTGCTTTTTCCTATTAATTGATTGATGAAGATGATAGTAATAGTCGCTGTCCCTGTCTGAATTGGTGTGCTTCTAAAGCTAGGTGGAATATGTAAGTTCAGAGTACACTGATTGGGCTCAAGAGCCGGATCTTCCTTGGATTGATCAGCATATGTTTGAGACAGAAAGCAATCAGGATAGCAAAAGTTATAAATATTTAGCAGTCATTCCTTTGGTTATCATCTTACTCATATTTTGATTGATTATTTCTTTATTTTGTTTTCAGTTCTATGAATTATAAGCTTCCCATAATATAATTGACAAAACATATTGTTCTATTAATTTAGGACCATTATTTTTCTTGTGAATTACAGATCTACAAAGGAGACAATTGATTCACACTCCACACCTAGTAATGAAGAATTAATCAATTCGGGGCAAAATTTGAGACAAAAAATTGATCTAACTTGGAAATATGTAACACAAGGGGTAAATACTAGTGGAAAAAAAGTGATTATTTGTGATTTATGTCAATATGTTTTAACTGGTGGTGGTATCAATAGGATGAAACAATATCTCGAAGGAGTAAAAGGCAATGTTTCTTCTTGCAAAAAAGTACCACCAGAAGTGAGGTTATTGTTGAGCAATTAATTGAAAGAAAATGTTCAAAAAACAAAGACGAAAAGGGGAGGTTTTGGGATAAGTATGAATGAGTATCTAAGTGATGAACGGAAAGGTATTTCTACTAATGAAGGGGTGAACAAAGTAAAAAGGAAAACCAACCGTGGAATTAAATCTTACCTGTCAAGTAAAACTTTTGATTCCTCCTAATCGAGTTTCAAATCTTGTATGCAAAGTAAGGGAAAATGTCTTTAAACTAATATAGTTGTAGTTTTGTGGTTTTATGATGCATATATTCCTTTCAATGCTGTTAATTCACCATACTTTCAACAAGCAATATTAAGAATAATATCAATGGGTCATGGATACAAAGGTCCAATTTATTATGTACTTAGGGTAAATTTGTTAAAAGATACTGAAAAACATGTTGAATTATTTGTTGATAGTTTTTATGGGTGATAGTTAGAAATATGGTAGACAAAGAAATTTCATTAATTTCTTGTTTATTGCTCTACTGGGGTTGTATTTATTAAATCCATTGATATTTTGGATGTGGAGACAAATGTAAAAACTTTGTGTTACTTGATTTTAGAAATTGTTGAAATAGTTGAAGTTGATAATATTGTTCATATAGTTATGGACAATACAAGTATAAGACTGCAGGAAGATTAGTTTTTGTTAAATATCCATCTATCAGTTGGTCTCCTTATATACACATTATCTCAATTTGATCATAAAGGATATTGGAGTAATGCCTAAAATTACAAGCACAATTATTCTTACCTCTAGGGTCACAAAATTTAAGTATAACCGCAAATGGATTATCAGTTGGTTGGGACAAATATTTGGTTGGAGAGAAATTCTTCATCGTGCTGAAACTAGATTTGGTACTTCATTTATAACATTAAAAAGTATTTATGATCATAAAAAACACTTGAAGGTTTTGGTCATTTCTACATAGTTCAAAAACGAGTTGAAAACTTACAAAAGCAAATAAGTGAGACAAATTGTTTTTAATTATGAATTTAGGAATAATTGTTTGATCAGTGTGAAGATTATGGTGAAGATTATGGGGCCAATGATATACTTGTTGCGTATATGTGACTCTGATAAGAAATCTTCATTGGGATATGTTTATGATAGCATGTGGAGAGTGATTAATAACATCAAAAAATTGTTTCAAAACAAAAAGAAATTGTATCAACTTTACATTGATATAATCAATATGAGAAGAGATAGTATGTTGAAGAAAAACTTTCATTCTGCTACATTTTAACTGAATCTAGCATTCCAATATGAGAAATTTAGCAATATGCCTATAATATGTGATGAATGAAATAATAACATTTATAATAAAGAGTAAAAGTTTTGATATTGATTTTACTATAAATACATGTGAAACTTTTCGTCTAGATAAATTCTAAATTGATTAATAGTTATTTTATATTGTAATCAATTTATAGTTTTCTTTTTATTATATTGTAATGTGATACATTTTCTTATTTATATTGTTTATGCTGTGATTATGACATAGATGAACGGTAGAGATTGTTTGGTGTTGATACTCTAAATTTGTAAAATATAGCAATTAGACTTTTGAGTCAAAACTATATCTTTGGGATGTGAATGGAAATGGAGTATATTTGAGTACATTCATATAAAGAAAATAAATAGATTAGAGTATCAAAGGCTCCGTAATTTTATTTATATTCACTATAATCTTCATTTGAAAAATAGATAATAAATATTAAATTTTTTGATTAAATTTTATTTTGATTTGATTGTCTGAATTTCATGTTCTTTTCAGGTTCATATATAAAAAGAGATGTTATGATCCTATTGATTATGAGTCAACTAATAAAACAGAATTTGGATAATTGGAGAACAACCCGAAGGAGAGCTTGACATTGATGAGATAAAAGATGGGATAGAACAACATCCTAAGTATGGGAAAGAAAGATCTTCCCAATCAAGTGAGAAATTATTATTTTACTTTTTTAGATGATTTATTTATTTATTTTTTGTTTAGGTATAACTTTTATATTTACATATATTGTAATTTATTTTAGATAAAAAGAAATGAAGATAATGATGATACTCAAATTGATTTGTTATGTTTTGAAGTTAGAGATGGTTGTGGGAACGGTGATCGTAACAATAATAAAGATGTAACGACAATGAATATAATTTAGATTTTGATAATTGAATTATATTATGTATATATATGAACTTTTCTTATTGTTTAAATTAAAATTTGATGTGTTCAAACCTATTATTTGAATTAAGTTTTGATATATTTGAATGATATTTCATATTAAATGATGCGCGATATTTAAATGAATGAATTATATTTTATTAATATTATATATTTTGAATATGACTTAATAAACATTTGTGATTAGATATGCAGATTTTTTTTTTAAATTATTAATATATTATAATTTAAATTTATTTATGACATCATGACGATATCATATGATTTTTTGTCTGGTCCAACCGATTTGATCCAATGACCTTTTAACATAATCGGTTCATATTTCAGTCCAAGTTTCAAAACACTGTTTGTAAGTAATATACATTGTGGAAGCAGTAAAGTCCCACAAAATTTCTCCCAATATTCTAAGCTATTGTACACCTAAAACATTTGGAGGTGTTGTATAGACCAAGTCAACCCCACTAGCAACTTGAGCCTAGATTTCATAAATTTCATACAACTAAGTTCGAAGTGTTGGTTACACCGGCATCCAAAAAATTGTGAGAGCTACATTTGTCAAGCATGTGGATAAAATCGTGCACATATTTCAAAAAAGTATAATTATTTTGGAAGACAATCATCTAGATAAACATGTGATATAAAATAAAATACAATAATATAAAAAATATTCATATAGTCGACATTACTTAATAAGATAAAGGTTTGATTATTATTGCTATATATATAAATTAAATCATTTTAATTTTATTAAATCAATGAATTATCTTATGAGATTTATTTTTGCTTACTCTTATATACTCTAATTAATCAATTGGATGTGCAATTGCCTCTTACTATCCAGAACTTAATGAGAAAAGGAAGTAGCATGGATAATGATATGGATATAGCCAAAATCATGCATGTTGATTATTGAGAAAATGTATAATAATTAAAATTTGATTTGTAGTTGTTGGAAAATGTGAAAAGAAAGATGTTGGGAGAATACTGTGTTGAGAGGGTATAATGTTGTTAGGTTGGGTTTTACAGACCTTGGCAAAATCATAGGCCTTATAGAGAGTTTTAGGTCTTACTCCTAACAACAATTCTTAAACCCTCTTGGAATTCACCTAGTGACAACCCTACACATTTTTGCTTTTGTCAACAAGGCATCAATGAAATCCACATACTTCGGCAAAACATTTTACTTGCTATAATTGCTTCAACTCCTCCTTAGTATCATATAAGATTGGGCTCAACTAATGTTTTCTAATGAACATGATACTAAATTTTATTAATCAAAATCTCGAATTTGAGTTTTGAGCAGTATTTTGAAACTTGGACCAAACCGACCAGTTTAATCGAGAACTAGACCAATAGCTAGTCCTTTTAAAAAAACCGATCAAATTTGGTCAAAACCCAGGTTGGACCGCTGGTTTTTTTTTTTTTTTTTTTTTTTAACCTTTCACCATTTTTTTGCGAAAAAGGAAATAGAATGTTAACTCGAACCCAAGATTTGAAGGAGGTGTCTACGTGGCATTAGCCACTAAACCACATCACTTGGTTGTGCACTCTTAGCTCTCTTCAAATCTTTATTTCATCTCGCATTTGCCTTTCCTTCGTGCAATATATTGACATTGAACTTTTTTCGGATTGAATTATATTATGCATTACATTGGATTTTTCTTATTATTTAAATTAGACTTTGATATGCTCAATCTCATTATTCGAATTAGGTTTTGAAATATTTGAATAATATTTTGTATTAAATGATATGGAATGTTTAGATAAATGAATTATATCTTATTAATATTATATATTTTGAATATGATTAGTAAACATTTGTAATTAAATATACAAATTTTTTTAATTATTAATATATTATAATTTAAATTTATTTATGACGTCATGATAACATCATCCGATTTTTTCATCCGGTACAATTGGTTTGACCCAAGCCCTATTGACTCCTTCGCGTAATCGGTTCGTATTTTGATCCAGATTTCAAAATACTAGTATTGAGAATGGAAAAATAGGTATTGAAAGAGTTAATATTTAAATTTAACTCTATAACTGTTCGAATCGAATTGATCAGGTTTCTGAATATAGATTGCGAAGTAAAAGGAAAAAGATTGGGCTCAAATTTCATCCTACAACGCACTTCAACATCTCGTTCCAAAATTGTATCCATGTTTGGGCCTTTTAACCCAAATTGATCGGCCCAGCTTCTGAGAATGGCTGACCCACCTGTTATCCATCCAAGCAGTCCGATTCATATTGTTCTGTAGGCCACTAAAACAGATCTATGCACGGAGGGCTCTCTCCGCAGTTCATCTCCCGCTTCGACCTAATTTCACAATTTGAAAAAGGAATCTTACGCCATTGATAAGCCCTCTGTTCATCTTTCCTTCATTCCTCACCACAGACTTACCATAAGCAACATCCACCATGCCCGGTCCACCACCATTGCCGTAAAATCTCTCTTTCCGCTCTTCCTTCACCACATCAATCCAACGTCTCCACTGAGATCTACTTGGGAGTCAAGGACTGTTTGCTGGAAAACAAAGTCTCATCTACCATCGTTAAACCTCCGATTTCGCCATCTGAGATTCTTGGCGAAGGGCCTTATCCGATTTCTAGGAACAGGCGGAAAACTTAAGGAGTTATATATCCTTTGTTTCACTATTCTGCAACATTTTGATTTCAATTTCCGCTGCCAAGTAATGTTGTTGGCTTTTGCATCTTTATCATAATCGTTCATATGATTTTTATTATTGTTTTGTATTCATTCGAAATACCAACTTCTGATTGCAGATGGAGGGTCTTTACTCTAAACTCTATGATAAGTACACCAAACTCAAGGTTCTTTCTTCATTTCTTTGTCATAACACCCTGTGCAGTTCTTGTTCTTTTGATTTGATTATATTTATTTCGCAAAGTATTTTTAGGAGAATGTGAATATTTGTGGGCTTGGGATATGTTTAGTTGCTAAATGAATTCACAGTGTGAGTAAATGTATGAAATTTGTTGATCTTGTGCTTCTCTGTTCAAATGGGAAAGTTTTGTCTCAAATACAAGCCTAATGGCCTCAGAATCAGATGAAGTTGCATTTGTATTTTTAAAAAAAAAAAAAAAAAGAAAAAAAAAAAAGAAAGAAAAAACTAGTTGCAAAACCCCATGATTATGAATGTTGATATTTCTGGCTTTAGATGTGAGTGCATTTTGGTTTTTAAATGTACTTTTGCTTGTGACAAACACTACACTTCCTTTATATCTTATCTTGTCTAAATTGTTGTTCATTATAATGTTTTCCTAAGCTGCACATTAGCATCTTATTGTTTGGTTTTTATGTTTGATGAATCTATGGGTACCTTCTTCAGAAAACTGAGGAATCTAAAATAGATCAGCTCACTCGAGACCAAGAGTTAAAATTCATGGATTATGTCTCTGGTATGCCTTTGTTATCTTTCTCTACCTTTTTCTTATATTTCCTCTATATTACCTGTCTTGCCATTTTAAAGTGGGAAGAATCAACGTTGGCACCTGATTGACTTTTTGTTTTAGGGTGTATTTACGGGAATGACTATTCATTTATTGCTTTGTGTTTTACAATAGAAATCAAGAAATGCAACTATGTGTATTGGTCTAAGAAATTCTCATGATGTGAATTGAGAAATTACCTACAATGTTAGCAGGTGATGCATCTCCTTGTGCAGATTTTCAGATCTGTAACCATTGAGACCATTCTTATCCTAGCAATAGCTGCTTCTGCTTGTTTTGCAATTTTCTTAAGTTCTTCTATGAGCTAATGAATATTAGCTGGTGTATTCATGTGGGGCAGGTGCATGTGCCTATTAACTCTCCTCTTGTTTTCCAGATCTTGCATATTATGAAGGATACTCCTTTTACATTTTTAGTTTTGAAGTGCTTTCTGTCTATGCCCCTGTCCCTGTCTCTCTCTTTCTGTGTCTCACTCTCTCAAGGCTACTCAAATCATGAACATTTACTTTTTCCTTTTCACAGTCTGTTGGCTTTTAATGGCTCTCTCTAACCTATGGATGCTGTATCTCTGTGCAACACATTGCTGCAAGTATCTTTGTGAAATCTTGTGCCTCAAGTATCAATGTGCAATCGTATGCCTCTATTATCTTCGTGCATGCGCTTATCAGGTCTTCTGTTATGTCCCTCGAGGACAGCTCAAGCGGTAGAGCCTCCCCACTTCCATCCTTCCTTTCTCGGTTCGATCTCGCTTGGTTGCATTTTCTTGTAACAAAAAAAAAAAATCAAGTCTTCTCTTGTTTTCCGGATCTTGTGTATTATGAAATATACTCCTTTTACTTTTTCTATTTTGTATTGCTCGCTTCTCTCTCTCTCCCTCCCTCTCTCTTTCTCTCTCTCTCTCTCTCACACACACACACACGCACGCACGCACGCATGCACTCACAAGACTACTCAAATCATTAGCATTTTTCTTTTCCTATCATAGTCCATTAGCTTTTAATGGCTCACTCCAACCCCTGGAGGGGGCAAGTATCTTTCTTCAATCTTAACTCATGGCACTGTGCCCTGCCTCACCCACTCCCCCACAAATGCAACCTTTGGTTTCTAATGCAGTTTCCTCATCTGAAGATCTCTCTCTCTCTCTCTCTCTCTCACTCTCCTTCCCTCCTTCGGTGCTGATTGACATCATCCATCTGACCCTATTCAAGGGTGGCAACTTATCTGACTTGCTTAGAAGTCTGATGAACTTCAATTATTTGCATTCATCTGATATAGAGAGATTTTTTTTTAATAATTGTATGTGAATGTATTTATTGCCATGATAAATTTATCATGTGTACTTTGAACTAGTGTTTTGAAACCCGGACTGCTCGCATCAAGGGGGCGATGGGTCACTCAGTCAAACCGGTCAGACCGGACGAAAAAACCGGATGATGTTATCATGACATCATAAATAAATTTAATTTATAATATATTAATAATTTAAAAAATATGTATATTTAATTATAAACTTTTATCGAATTATATTTAAAATATATAATATTAATAGAATCTTTCATCATATTAAAAAAAGAGGGGTATTTTCTCAACAAATAAAAAAAAAAGGAAAGAAAAGCCAACGATGTTTGGTGGCATGCTGGTTGTTGTCGCTCATGCATGTATCTTAGCCTGAGTTCGAACCTCTATGATTGCATTTTTTTTTTTTCCGCAAAAAGGTTAAAAACCCGGGTTGAACGGTTCAAACCGGTTCCCGGTCCAACCCGGGTCTTGACTGGTTTTGACCAGTTTTCTAATAATCCGGTTATATTAACTAACCCGGACCGGTCGCCGGTCCGGTTCCCGGTCGAACAGGTCGGACCAGCAGGTCCGGTCCGGGTTTGAAAACACTGCTTTGAACTGGATAATGGATTGGCAAGTTGGAGGCTTAGATTTTGGAACTGTATGAGAATTATCAGGGCTCTTCTTGTGCTCGAGTTATTTAATGGATACAAAATGGTATGAAATGAGTCTGATTATTGTTGATCAATAGTTCTTTTTTTTTTTTTTTTTCAACAGCACAAATAGATTGTTTTAACTGCATAATGTTTTCTATCTTCCTAGAAGTGTTTTTGTTCATAAGTGTTTATATTTTGTGTTTGCTGGTGCAGTCGCAGAGGAATTAATTCAGTTTTTGAGGAATGAAAATGAAAGGCTGAAACTTCAGATTAATGACTTGAGGAGTGAAGTTACTTCTATCAGGCATGTATCTATGATTTCTAAATTGGAATTGTTGACTAGGGGTAACCACTCTGTCATTTCAATTACAGATCCAACAAGGATAAACATTATGCAGAATATCAGAAGCTTTTGACGGAAGAAAACAAAAGGAGTAAGTGGGGATAAATTTATAAATGAACAGCTACTTCTCCTACTCATTTGGTTATGGATTGATCAACCAAGTTTTAACATGGTAATGATTGCTTTATGTGGTCCATTGCTTAAAAGCGTAGGTAGTGTTTACATGATTTGAAAAAGGTAGCAGAGAATGTATGCCAGAAAGATTTGCATTGGATTTTGTGGTTACTGATGCCTATACTTCCATGCCTATATCAGGAAGAAGTTACAAGCTATATGACACACACACACACACACACACATCATGTACTTAATATTTTGCTTTGTAGTTTGCAAGAATGATTCAACAAATATATGAAGAATTGTTGAACGCGTGGCTTTAATGTATCATACAACAATTGTCTTTTAGACTGTCCAACATGGAGATGGCTTATGGGTAAATGTGTTGGTGCAATACATCATATAGCAAAATTTGCATGAACAATGTTCCATAACATCCTCAATTTCCACTATCTAAGTTCATTTGGAAGGTTGCTTTCAAAGTTAAGGATTTACTTAATTTATCATGTTTAAAAAATTCAAACGAATTATTTGTTGCAATGAAGGAGACATTTAAAAGCTCTCCATAAATTTTTCTTAGAAGCCTTCCCGATTCCCTTTTTACAAAGTTTAGAGATCCTGGCTAACAAGGATGCCCTTTTGTTGGTCTGTTACTAAGGCTCTTCCATGGTGCATTTGAAGGAGTGGAATGCTGAGATTTGTAGAAAACCCTAAAATATGTGATAAAACGTGGTATAATAACTGATGACTTAACTTGTGATTGGTTTTTGATAGAGCTGAATGAAAAGACGGATCTATATAGTTGGCCCTACCTAAATTCGTATAGAAGTTCTGTTGAGTTCAGGCTATTGGTCCATCTTTCTTCAAGACAAAATTGTTTTTTATGGTTCTCTTAGGGTCACACTTTTGGGATGTTTTGGGATTAAAGTCTAGATGGGTAGGTACGGGAAGGCAATTCTTTGGTGAGCTTTTATTCTATGGACGGGTGTTTTCTTGCAAATCTGTTTTCCAAAGTCTTATTAGCCTTCCCAAAACTCCTTTCTAATTAAACAATGTTATTTGGAAGAAAAAAGGGTTCCTCCCAGAGTTAAGGTTTTAACTTGGATTTACGGTGCTTAACAAGATTGATCTTAATGATTTAGTTACAAAAGAGGAGACCTTCTAAAGCTATCTTTCTAGATGTTTGTATCATGTTACAATATATATATTGATAAAATGTGTTACAATAATTTTGAGACTAAAGATCACATGTTTTTGTACTTTTCTATTGTGCATGAGATGTGAAACCTTCTATTTGTTGTGTCCAATAATGAATGTGTTTGTCGTAGGAGGCTCTTTGGTATTCTTTCTCACAAAATTTAGAGTTTTTGTTGGGTGGAAAGATGCTCACTCGCTTTGGACATGTGCCCAAATGGCTATTCTTTTGTGCATTCATAGGGAGTGGAATGTTAGAATTTTTTGAGATTGGATCATTCGTTCTTCTCTCATATGGGAAAAGATTGTGTTTTACGCTTTTTTGTGGACTCATGCCTCACGGATTTATAAATTACAATTTAGATGAGTTAAAGAGGGATTAGAGAGTGTTCTTTATTAGTTTTTGTTCTCTCTCTCTCTCTCTCTCTCTCAATTCTGAGTATTTCTTATCTTTAGAGTTTTTGTATGTTCTCTATTACATCTAATACAACTTATTTTCCTATAATAAATAAATGTTCATTAGGTTTTTGTTTAATATACTATTCAGTCTAATGATTTCTCATCTTTTGAGCATTTTGTATTCTCTTTTATCCTAATATTATTCTTTTTCTGTTTAAAATTTGCACAAAGCTTAGATATTCAGTAATACATCCAGTCTACAAGTTGGAAAGTTTCATATATGTCCAGATGTGCATGCACGCATTCTTGTAAGACCAGATCATATTCATGACTTTCTGGCAGCAAAGGTTGTTAGCTGCCTTTCTGTGCTTTCAAAAAACTTTGATGTTTACAACCTTATTCTAACAATTTATTGCTCTGTGTCCCTGATAAGACTAGATTCATCAACTGTTTTCATTGCCTGCATGAGAATTATATTTTCTGGCTCTACAACATCTGGACTCCGTTAGGAACCGGGTTTCTTGTTAGCATTTCTTTGTTCCTTCAGTTTTCGAGAGGAGTGATCATTTTTTACTTTCCAAACCATGTTTTTATTATTTTTTTTCTGAGTAAAAGAAAAGGAGATTAGGACCACTTAAGCCATATGCACGAATAGAATAAAGCTGACCATTCTGATTGCTGCTACTTAGAAGTACTCGGCAGGGAGTCTTAAGCGTGTTCTGTCCTGTAGTTGACTGTACCTTGTAGATGTGATCTGGCTGCACCATTCACTCCATTTCAATGCTTTGTAATTTTATATGTGGTCATCCAGTAATTGCATTCGTGTTGAAGTAACATATTGTGAGGTTTATAGATGCAGAGCTTTCTGAAGAAGTTGAGAGGCTCCAGAAACTGCAAGAACAGGGGCTCTCAAGCAGTAGGGAGGATGATAAAATTGATTATCACTTGCGTAAAACTGGAGTTGATCAGGTTGGATCAGTTAACGTTTCCAATGTCTCAAATAAGCGTCGAAGAGTTTCAGCAGCTGGAAAGGCAGGTGCATCTACACCAGGTAGTGGTAAAATGGAGTATGTTATAGCAAAAGAATCATCAAAGTATGTACAAAAGGGAACTGTGTCACCTGGAGTTACTGCAAATGTTCAGCAGGTACATCTTTATGGTACTTGAAAAATAAGAATGTTTTCTTTTCCCTTCCCTTTTTGGGCTTTCACTCTGACTATTGTACTCAAAATCATTCAGGGTGCATGTTGCAATGGAGATATTGATCATTCAGGTATGCATCTGAAAATGGAAATCTCTTGTCTTGCTAACAGGCACCTGATTTTCTGCTTGCCATAATCATTTATTGTGTAGGTGGTGGTATTATTGGCAGTGATTCTGCCAATTGCCTGTTTCACACTCTTGTTGAGAGCTTAGTTGGCATGAAACTGAGCATCACCAGCCGAAGTGAAGGGCCATGCATATCTGCAATTCATCAATCAAGTGGTATTTCCTTCAAAAATGGGAACATTTATTTATTTTTGAAGTAACAATGGATTCTGAAATAGCCATTTGTCCAATTCCTCTTGTAGATGATAACAATTACTTTTTTTTTCCTTTCCTAATTTAAAGGGTGGTGAGGGTGACCAACCATTTTTACCTGCACTGTGTATAACTACCTGTTATGGAATGTTCAGCCTGAGCAATAGCTACTTAACAATTTGATCATGAGCCTAGAGTCCTCATACATATAACCCCGGACCCGATTTCAAGCATCTAGTTTTGATCTTTTCTTGATAAAATAATGGGTAATGCTAAATGTCATTGCTATAGCTCTCCATTTTTTCACTTGAGGGTATATGTTGGAAGAATTTTTTTTTTTCCTAGAAGCCTCTAATGCTCTAACATTCATCATCACAATCTTGCAAGATTATAATTGCTAATTGAATTACTTCTTTGAGCATTCGTCAGTATTAAGTTGAAAGAAAATGTTGCTTGCTGTGTGTGATATAATAATTATAGTGAATTTTACCTTTAAAACATTTTTATTTAAATATTTTTATTGTTTTAAAATTGTAAAAGAAAAAAGCTGGTGAAGTTCCATTTATTAAGCTGTGATGCCTGTGTTTCCTGCAGGTTACTCTTTCAGTTTAACATGGGTAAACCAAGGAGCAAAAGAGGAAATGGAACTGCTGTATCAAGCATCTACCTTGGGAACATTTGAGAGGGTTGCACCAGAGTGGATGCGGGACATTCTGATGTTTAGCATGAGCATGTGTCCAATCTTCTTTCAGAGGGTCTCCCGTGTAGTTAATGGACATCACTGAAGCCTTTCCTTTCTTTGGCTGGTTTTTAAGGGAGAAGTTGGATCACTGCTTCTAATTTCATAAATATGGATTCTCTTATATCACTCTTACTGATTGGTTTTGTTTGTCTATCGTGTAGTTTGTCTAGCAATGTATTGTCATGTCCAGTCTCTCTGTATCATTCCGCTTCTGTGTCATTCTTTTTTGGGTGTTCCACCTGTATGTGTGCTTGCACTTGCACGGCCTATGAAAGCGTAAATGTATATCACCAAACTGAATATTGTTTAGCATATTGTTGATCATCTCCTTGCTGATAGCAAGTTGTTTTGTAGGTGTTGTGCAATCATTACCCTCCCATTGTGATGTGTCATGCTTGACAGGTTTCTAAAATCATTTATGGTTATCCAATAAGGAAAATAATTATTACTAAGTTCAAAGCTTTTTGTATTCTTGCAGAATTTTAATCCTCGTGGACTTTTACGGAGGAATGGAATCTTTTTAAAATTCTAAATATTTTTTAATTTTAAGAAAATTTAAATCTTTTAGAAATCTTTGATTATAATCTCTTTCATTTTGAAAGATTTTAGGCAAAGGGAAATTAGAGTTTTTATCATCCCTAGAAAGGTTATAAATACAGAGTATAGATAATTTTCATGAGGATTTAGTTTTGGTAACGTCGAAAATTTAGTGTTGGAAAATTTTTATTTAAGTTATTGTAAAATGTAATGAAGAATTGGAATTGTAATCGATTTTTTGGATTTGGAATATAATAATTGAAAATTTAAAATATGAAATTGCAATTTGCAAAATTTTAATCATTCTTGAAAAAAAAAAAACTAAAAAAGGACTTATAATTAAATTAGTAATTATATATTAAAAATGTTGAATGATTTAATGGTATAATATTTATTGGAGAGAATTTTGAATATGAGTTCAATTTCCATCGGAGATATTCACGTGGAAGGTAAGTGAATTGATTTGTGAATTTGTGAATTGAAAACAAATCGAATAGGTGTAAGTGTGAGTTGATTCACATGAGACAAAGTAGAATGCGAATGTAACAAAATCGCCTGTGCATTAATGAAAATGAGAAATGACCAAAATGCCATCAAATGCAATAAAACCAAAAAAAAAATCATTAAGGGCAAAATGGTACTTTTAGCTCCTAAATTAATAAAAAAAATGAATGAATTTATTTCAGCATTCCATTTTCATTTTTTCCTTCGAAGGCCTAGCTCTCCTCCGACCCCCTGCATTCATTTTCTCTCACTCACCTCATTTGATTTCTTCCCACCGAATTTATTTCTCTCCACTTAAATTCACTCAATGAATTTCCAAAATTCTCAATTAACCTTGAAGATGAAATATTAAACAGAAGAATCTAGGGTTTCACTTCGAATGAGAAAAATTAGGGTTTTTAAACCCAATCTAACCCCAAAATTAAAATAATTTCTTACTTTTAATCTTGAATTTAGTTTTTTTAATACTAAATTTGATTTTATTGTTGAAATTTGGTGGAAATTCATAGGAAGATAAAAAATGCTAAGTTTGTGAATAGTAAAATTTGGGGAAAATGAAATGAAAAATTGTAAAAGGGTCCAAATGATGTACAATATGGTGTAGGTTACTAGTTTAGAATTACTATACATCATGTACCCTTGTATATTGTACATGGGAGATAAGCTTGGTAAATGCTTGGATTGTTATTTTAGAAGAATTTGTTTATATTAAGTTACTTATATTAAATCCTTCATTTGTTTTTATTGTATTTATTGATAGGTATATGTAAAGTAACTCATAATTGATACTAAAACAAATAAAAGAAAATAGAAACAGCTATTGAATATTGTAATTACTGTTTTGATTAAAATATTATTTCATTCAAATCTAGACTAAGTTTTGAGTGTAGAAGTATAATGTATTGGTTTGCATGATTTGGATTGTAGATTGCTAGACGATAGGGTGACCATAGTAATTATTGTCTACCCATAACTTATTTGGACTACTCACGTTTGGTGGTTGGCTTTAAGCATTATGTGACGTTTTGATTTTTGGGGAATTGATTATCCTTGGGGCATTTTAATTATTAATTAACATTGCATATTGTGTATTCCTTCTAGGTTAATGCATTAGAAAATTAAAAATATTATAGTGCCACCTGTGGGGTCTCTTTGAACCTTGTAAGCTTTTATTTTTACAAATTTTGCTAATTGTAAAAATACCACATGGGAGGAGGATTACGTATTATATAAGAATAGGTACGAAGATAATAAAATTTAAAAGTAAAGACAATTGTGCAATTTTGTTTGCATTTGTAATTTCGTGGAATGAAAGGGGGTGGGAATTAATGATTTGTTTTGAAAAGTGGTTACAAGTGGAATTGGTGTTTAATATCTTAGGTTAACATATTCGAAATCAAAGGAAAGATTTGATTTTGTTTGGTTTGGAATTCGGAGTGCGCATCCTCCCCGAACTGTGAGTGAATGATTATATTTTATATGAGTGAATAAATTATTTTCAATTATTATTTATGAATTACATTTTGAAATGAATTTATAATATTTTGTGATTGTGGTGTATCTGAAATGAAATTATGAAATATCCATGAATCTTGAGCTTGAATGTTGAAATATTTGCACCATGTTACATTTGGACATTTATGTGGATTGTGAAATATTGCTCTACTTTGTAATTGAATATGAATTGATTGATAAATTAAATTTGGTAACATGGTGCTAAAAAATGACTATAGTCTAAATCTTACCACGGACTGGGCCATTGGGGTGATGTGGTTAAGGCTGGTTAAAATTTGGTTTGGTAGTAGGTGGGTTGGAGAGCCTCCTCAAACCGCTTTGATAACATGGTAGCACTCCACATAACTCCGGATCAACGCCAAAGTAAAGGGGATTTTATGAAAAATTATGAAAAACTCATTAACAGATCCTACTAATGGCCATTGGCAAGAAAATGTTTTCGACAAACCCCAAAATTTTGGAAATGAAAGTTTAAACTGCAGATTTACATATTTGAGTCATAATGGTTTGATACGGATTGTTTTATGCAAAAGATTTCTTTTATTATATTGAATAATATTTGATATATGTGTTTAGCATCACCACCCTCATCCCTCATTTATGTGTTACATGTCATTACACTCCACTTACTAGGTTTTTATAATATTCACTCGCCTCTTCTAAATTTTTCAGTGGAAGCTTAGGAGGGAGATATCACTTTGAGCCAGTCCAAGGAATTACTTTTTTTTTAGCTGAAGTTTGATAGGTATTGATGAATGTGGATTATATTTTTGGGATTGATGTAGTGTGATCAATGGAAAGAAACTTTAGTACTTTTCATTTGGTTTGAATTTGATTAATACTTATTTTATTTCTTTTTGAGCAAGTATTAGTAAAATCCTTATTAAACAATGTGAAATTTTGTTAATTTTTGTTTAAATTTTCCTTTTGTAAAACTTATTGTCTTTATTGAGACATTTGGATTTTATTACGAATTTTGAGATATTTTGAAATTGTAAATTGATGAGAATGTTTGAAAATTGTTTAGAAGGCCAGGTTGGCCAAGAGTGCATGCGTGCATAAACAGGAACGAATCAGGTGGATCTTTGATTGTGTGATAAATAAATGTATATTTGGAACAATGATGTATATTTATTTATTTTGATACTTACATTATTTTGAAAAATTGTTGCATGAGTTGAATGCTTTGCGTTATTCCAGTATATGGGTAAGTTATGTCAGTATGCTGAGATAACGTGACGGTTGTCGCGTACCCGATGGGAAAGTCAGGGCGTGATAATTCTATTGATATCAAAGTTTAGATTCACGATTTTAAATATTTAAAGATTTGAAATGTTCCCAAATGTCCCCAAAGGTTTTTCAAAAGTTTTAAAAACATTTTTCTTTTGAAATTTCAGATTTTAAAAAGATTTTTCAAAAGATGTACAAAAACCTTCCATGGATTCTTAAGGGTTAGAATCAATTTTATTTTCAGGGGGTTAAATATCTAGTCCAATATCGAATCTAGTGAGCTAAGCATAGTATTTCTTCTTATAGGAATCAGAATTAAGCCTCTTAGGCCAATGATAAGGAATGTTAGTGAGATTCCTCATTCCGAGCATGAGGATGAATTGTCTTCACATGCTCCAACTTTTCATCTGGCTGCAACTAGCATTCACCCGGCACCCTCAATCGGGATTCTTCCACTGCCACTCAATGCTCTCCGACAATGGAGCGAGTGGTGGAATACTTATGACGCTCGTCTTCAAGTCCCGCCTCAAGCGCCAATTCCTTCTCCACTAATGCTAACCATTCCACCTACTCCTCCGGTAGAACCAGTTGCTCCTCCTATTTCAGTGGTTACTCCTATCACCATCCAGCCTTAATTGTCCAAGTTGATTAAATAATCCCAACAAATTAGATGTGTCACCTTTACAAGGACAAGTGATGCTATGATAGCAAGATATTGGATAAATCGAGTACGGGAAACGGTATTCGACATGAGATTGGATGATGAATTGAAACTCTTGGTAGCCGTAAAGTTACTAGATGAAGATGTTTGATCATGGTGGGATAGTCTTAAGAAGAGATCGACAACACCTATCTCTTGGAACGAATTCCTTAGGGAGTTTGATGAAAAATACTATACTCGGTTCCACCGAGACTTAAAAAGAAAGGAATTCCTTCATCTCCGTCAAGGCAACAAGTCAGTGGCAGAATATGAACAGAGTTGAGAGACTGTTCTCATTTCTTCCTGAACTAGTGATCTCTAAGGAGTATCTATCGCTTAAGTTTGAGAAAGGTCTGAATTTGGCCATAAGGGAGAAGATGTCTATGATCTCGGCCCATACATACAAAGATGTCTTGGAATTGGCCTTAAGGGCTAAGAAAATGGTTGAGGAAAGAGGAAAAACAAGAGAGGGATAGAAGAAGAAAATGAGGTCTGAATATACATCGAGCCAAGGTTCAAAGCAGAGTAGAAGCATATGCTCCTATGGTGGACCTTCAGTCACCGGATCTATTGGCATTCCTCAAGGCTAATGTATTTCTCATTTTGGGAACCCTACTCCTAGTGCGTTCTCAAGAAGCAAATCGATAAGAAATAGGAAGGACAAGTGTAGAAACTATGCGAAATTTTATGTTGGGGTTTGTCAAGCACCCAAGAGGTGCTATCAATGGAAAAATGAGGGTCATTTCTGTAACACTTGTCCGAAATTAGGATGGGCAGGTCAATCAAGTCGGGATCGTCCTAGCGAGCCTATGGGTGGTCAAGCCAACATCCCTATATCCTCTCTTAATATCACACCATGGACAAGGATCGGGAGCAATACAGTAGCTGCTCTGACCCAACGTCTGCAAACAAAGACTCAAACCAGAATATATGCAATAACTAATAAGGACACCCAAAACAACCCTAACATAGTTATAAATAAATTTCCTAGAAGTTAAACTTGATGGTTTAGATATTTGAATATATAATTGCATTATTTTAAATTTGAGGCATATTAGAAATATTGCATGATACTGAAGTGAATGAGAATAATATAGATGCTTAAAGACAGCTTTGTTGGCATTGAGAATTATAAATTTCATTTGAGCTTGATTAAATTGAGATTTAATTCTTATTCTCCATATATAGATATGATGAAAATTTTTGGAGTTGACGCATGTATGTTGATTGATACGGGGTTTAACAATTCCTTTGTGAGAATGAAATTTACTAAACACTCAAATAAGCCTTTGGTCCCACTTGAAGAGAAGTTACTGGTTATTACTCCTTTAGGGGAACGGTTGAATAGAAATACCGTGTTCAAGGCATGTGAAGTGATAGTAGAAGGTAAAATTCTTGAAGCATACTTGATTCCGTTGGAGATGAAAGATTTCAATGTCATACAAGGAATGACTTGGTTGTACCCTCTTAGAGTTTTAGTAAATTATTTCACCAAGGAGGTAGAGTTTCCTAAACTAGGATATCCTCCATTTGTATTCACTGATGAATGACGAGTCTTACCGAACTGTATAATCTTGGTATTAAAGGCACGAAAACTGGTGCACAAGGACTGTGAGGCTTACTTAGCCCACATCATCGACACCACTCTACAGAATCCAGAATTAGTAGATGTTTCGGTGGTGAATGAGTTTTCAAATGTTTTTCTGGATGAGTTGTCCTATTTGGTTCGACTTCACTATTGACTGACTCCCGACACTGCACCTATTTCAATCACTCTATATCGGATAATACCTGTGAAATTAAAAGAATTGAAGGTCCAATTTCAGAAGTTATTGGACAAGGGTTTTATCCAACCGAGTACCTCACCTTGGAGTGCTCCGGTTCTATTTGTGAAGAAGAAAGATAACACACTCCGGTTGTGTATTGACTACTGGCAGCTAAACAAAGTGACCATTAAGAACAAATACCCTTTGCGAAGAATTGATGACTTGTTTAATCAACTCTAAGGGGTTAGTGTCTTTTCAAAAATTGATTTGAAGTCCGGCTATCACCAATTGAGGATAAGGGGTGATGATATCCACAAAACTGCATTTAGGACATGGTATGACACTATAAATTCTTGGCAATGTCCTTCGGTTTGACGAATGCTCCTGCAGTTTTCATGGACCTCATAAACCGAGTTTCCCATTTCTACCTCGACAAATTCGTCATTGTTTTTATTGATGACATTTTGGTGTATTCCAAGAACGATGAGGAACACTCAGTATAAACTCTTCAAGACAAGCAATTGTATGTCAGGTTCTCCAAGTATGAGTTTTGGTTAAGGGAGATTGGTTTCTTATGGCACATTGTATTCGGAAATGGGATATTTGTTGATTCGAAGAAAGTAGAGACAATTTTGAGATAAGAACAACCCAAGAATGTCACCGATGTGAGAAGTTTTCTCGGTTTGGTAGGGTATTACTGGAGATTTGTATAAGAAAACTCCAGGATAGCAGCTCCGTTGTCTAGCTTAACTCGGAAGGGAGTTAAATTTGAATGGAGTGATAAGTGTGAGCAGAGTTTTCAAGAACTCAAGAGGAGACTCACTTCCACTCCCATACATGCTCTTCCCACTAACGGTGGCGACTATATGGTCTATAGTGACACTAGCAAACAAGGGTTTGGATGTGTTTTAATGCAAGATGATAGAATTATCGCCTATACTTCTAGACAGTTAAAGAAACATGAATTGAATTACCTTACCCATGATCTAGAACTTGCTACCATTGTGTTCGCTTTGAAAATTTGGCGATTTTACTTATATGGAACCACTTGCAGAATTTTCATCAACCACAAGAGTGTTAAGTATTTACTCACTCAAAAGGAGCTCAATTTGAGACAAAAAAGATATTGGAGTTAATTAAAGACTATGATCTGGTGATTAACTATAACTCAGCCAAGGGAAATGTTGTTGCAGATGCTCCAAGCCGTAAGTCCCCATCTTCTTCTTCAACTCATGGGAGTTCTTATCTCTCATGTTTAATAGGATTCCGTACATTGAGAGTCGAGTTGGCCAGTGATGACAATTGTGTACTTTTGGCCAGATTCGAGGTACGACCAATTTTAGTGGGCCGTATTAAGGAGCTCCAAGCAACTAATGAAGAGCTAAAGGGGATAGTTGAAAAGGTTTACAAGGGGTGAAGGTGGTGATTTCCATATTCGGGAGGATAACATGCTGATGTACGGGAAAAGGGGTATATGTTCCCAAGAATGATGAGATTCGAAAGGCTATACTTGAAGAGGCACACTCTTCGCCTTATTCTATACATCCCAGAAGCACTAAGATGTGGCAATGTCCTTGTGTGTTAACAAATCAAGTTCGAGCATCAGAAGTTGGCCGAAACGCTTCAATTATTGCCTATACCCGAGTGAAAATAGGAACACATCACCATGAATTTCGTGGTGGGATTGCCACATACTCTGAGCCATCACGATACTATTTGGGCGATAGTTAACAAACTTACTAAGTCGGCATACTTTCTTCTAATTCAGAACACCTACTCTTTGGAGAGGTTAGCTAAATTGTATCTTGATGAGATTATCCGACTCCATGGGGTTCCGGTAACGATTGTATCAGATCGTGATCCTCGATTCACATCTAAATTTTGGCCTAAATTACAAGAGGCCTTGGGCACTAAGTTGAAATTTAATACTGTATTTCATCCACAGATGGATGGACAGTCAGAGAGTACAATCCAAACGTTGAAAGACATGCGGAGAGCATATGTTATGGATTTTCAAGGGAGTTGGGATAGACACCTCCCATTAGTTGAATTTTCCTACATAACAGCTATTAAGTTAGCACTGGGATGTCTTACTATAAACCTCTTTATGGAAGAAAATGTCGGACTCCACTATAGGATTGAAAGTGTGGAGCTAATTGAGGTAACTATAGAAAAAGTGAAGATGATTCGGGTAAGGATGAAAGCGGTTCAAGATAGACAGAAGAGTTATGCCAATAAAAGAAAGAGACCTCTGGAATTCGAGGTCGGAGATATTACTTTGGAATTGTATAATTCGATTCCGAAAACGGAAAAAATTGAATTCTTGGTATATTTGGCCGTTCAAAATCCTTGAAAGGATTGGAACTGTGACCTATCGATTGGAGTTACATCCAGATTTGGAGAAAATTCACGATGTATTCCACGTCTCAATATTGAAGATCCTTCGATAGAATTGAATCCAAATTTGAGTTTCAAGGTGCAACTAGTACAAATCTTAGATCAGCAACTCAAGTAATTAAGGAATAAACAAATCCCAATGATGAAAGTATTGTGGAGAAACAACCAAATAAAAGAACAAACTTGTGAGACTGAAGAATCAATACGGAAGCAACATCCACAACTTTTTGATATATAAATTTTAATTTAAATTTTGAGAACGAAATTTGTTTTTAGGGCGTTAAGTGTTGTAATACCAAAAATTCAATATTAGAAAATTTTTATTTAAGTTATTGTAAAATATAGGGAAGAATCGGAATTGTAATCAATTTTTTGGACTTGGAACGTAACAATTGAAAGTTTAAGGTATGAATTTGCAATTTACAAAATTTTAATCATTCTTGAAAAAAAAAACTAAGAAATGACTTAAAATTAAATTAGTAATTATATATTGAAGATGTTGAATGGTTTAGTGATATAATTTTTTTGGAGAGAATTTTGTGCATGAGTTTAATCCCCATTAGAGACATTTACGTGGAAGGTAAGTGAATTTGTGAATTGAAGACAAATCGAATAGGTGTAAGTGTGAGTTGTTTCACATGAGACAAAGTTGAATGCAAATGTAAGGAAATCGACTTGTGCATTAGTGGAAATGGAAAATGACCAAAAAGCCATTCAAATGCAATAAAACCCAAAAAAAAATTCATAAGGGCAAAATGGTACTTTTAGCTCTTAAATTAATTTTAAAAAAATGAATGAATCCATTTCAGTATTCCATTTTCATTTTTCCTTCGAAGGCCCAGCTCTCTTCTATCTCCCTGCATTCATTTTCTCTCACCCACCTCATTTGATTTCTTCCCATCAAATTTATTTCTCTCCACTTAAATTCACTTAATGGATTTCCAAAATCCTCAATTAACCTTGAAGATGAAGGATTAAATGGAAAGATTTAGGGTCCAATGAGAAAAATTATGATTTTTAAACTCAATCTTAAAAAACCCAATCCAATCCCAAAATTGAGATAATTTTTTGCTTTAAATTTTGGGTTTAGTTTATTTAATACTAGATTTGATTTTATTATTTAGATTTTGTGAAAATTCATAGGAAGATCAAAAACCCTAAGTCTATAAATAGTGAATTTTGGGGAAAATGAAATGAAAAATTATAAAAAGATCCAAATGATGTACAATATGGTGTAGGTTACTAGTTCAGGATTGTTGTACATTATGTACCCTTGTATGTTGTATATGGGAGGTAGGCTCAGTAAATGCTTGGACTGTTATTTTAGGAGAGTTTGCTTATATTAAGCATTTCACTTGTTTTTATTATGTTTATTGGTAGGTATATGTAAAATAGCTCATAATTGGTACTAAAACAAATAAAAGAAAATAGAAATAGTCATTGAATATTGTAATTATTGTTTTGATTAAAATATTATTTTATTCAAACCTAAACTAAATTTTAAGTGTAGAGATATAATGTATTGGTTTGCATGATTTGGATTGTAGATTGCTAGACGATAGGGTGACCATTATAATTATTGTCTACACATCACTTATTTGGACTACTCATATTTGGTGATTGGCTTTAAGCACCATGTGACGTTTTGATTTTTGGGGAGTTGGTTATTCTTGGGGCATTTTAGTTGTTAATTAATGTTGTATATTGTGTATTGCTTCTAGGTTAATGCATTAGGAAATAAAAAATATTATAGTACCACCTGTGGGGCCTCTTTGACCCTTGTGACCTTTTATTTCTACAAATTTTGCTAATTGTAAAATTACCATATGGGAGGAGGAATACGTATTATATAAGAATAGAAACAAGAATAATAAAATTTAAAAGTAAAAATTATGGTGCAATTTTATTTGTATTTGTAATTTTGTGGAATGAAAAGGGGTGTTTATGAATTGTTATGAAAAATGGTTACAAGTGGAATTAGTGTTTAATGTCTTAGGTTAACGTATTCGGAATCAAATAAGGGATCTGATTTTGTTTGGTTTGGAATTGGGAGTATGCATCCTCCCCTAACTATGAGTAGATGGTTATATTTCAAATAAATGAATAAATTGTTTTCAATTATGATTTATGAATTACTTTTTGAAATGAATTTGAAATAAATTTATAATATTTTGTGATTGTGGTGTACTTGAAATGAAATTGTGAAATATCCATGACTCTTGAGTTTGAATGTTGAAATATTTGCATCATGTTACATTTGGATATTTA
Organism: Dillenia turbinata; assembly: GCA_037126225.1. Lineage (NCBI taxonomy): Eukaryota > Viridiplantae > Streptophyta > Magnoliopsida > Dilleniales > Dilleniaceae > Dillenia > Dillenia turbinata. The sequence continues at coordinate 1,704,094 of JBAMMX010000015.1, forward strand.
TGTGGATTGTGAAATGTTGTTCTACTTTGTAATTAAGCATGAATTGATTGATAAATTGAATTTGATAACATGGTATTAGAAAATGACTATAGTCTAAGCTTTACCACGGATTGTAGTATTAGAGCGACATGGTTAAGGCTGATTAAAATTTCGTTTGGTGATAGGTGGGTTGGAAAGCCACCTCAAACCGTCGTGATAATGTGGTAACACTCCACGAAATTATGGACCAACGCCAAGGTAAAAGAGATTTTATAGAAAATTGTAAAAAACCCCTTAACAGATTCCACCAACGGCCATTGATAAGAAAATATTTTCAGCAAATCCCAAAATTTTGGAAATGAAAGTTTAAGTTGCAGATTTGCATATTTGAGTCATGGTGCTTGATATGGATTGTTTTATACAAAAAAATTCTTTTATTGCATTAAATAATATTTGATATATGTGTTTGACACCACCACCCTCACCCCTTTATGTGTTATATGTCATTGCACTCCACTCACTGAGTATTTATAATACTCACTCTTCTCTTCTAAATTTTTCAAAGGAAGTTTAGGAGGGAGACATCACTTTGAGCCAGTCGAAGGAACTATTTTTTTGGGCTGAACTTCAATAGACATTGATGAATGTGGATTATATTTTTGGGATTGATGAAGTGTGTTCCATGGAAGGAAACTTTTGTACTCTTCATTTGGTTTGGATTTTATTGATACTTATTTTCTTTCTTTGTGAATAAGTATTGGTAAAATCCTTATTTGAACAATGTGGAATTTTGTTTATTTTTGTTTAAATTTTTCTTTTGCAAAACTTATTGTTTTTATTGGGACATTTTGATTTTATTACGAATTTTGAGATATTTTGAGATTGTAAATCGATGAGAATGTTTAGAAACTGTTTGGGAGGCCGAGTTGGCCAAAAGTGCATGTGTGCATGAACAGGGATGGATCAGGTGGATCCTTGATTGTGTGATAAATGCATGCATGTTTAGAACATAGATACATATTTGTTTATTTTGATGCTTACATTATTAAGAAAAATTATTGCATGAATTGAATGTTATGCGCTATTCCACTATATGGGGTGGTCAAGCTCGTATGCCGAGATAATACGACAGTTGTTGCGTGCTCAACGAGAGAGTCGGGGTATGATAGTTTTTACATACAAGAGAGGGGAATTCTATATATCAGTTAGAGGGAGATTCTATACCCAATTCTATATATCATTCAAATGGGTGTTTTATACCCATTTACATACACCGACAAAAGTTGGGCTTCATACTCAATTTTATACGGTCAGAGGTATGACTCTATAGCCAATTCTATACGATTAGAGGTATGCTTTTATATTCTATTCTATACACGATCGGAGGTATGATATATACGGCTACTATCAGTCTTTATTTTATCACTCATACTGACTTGAGTATCAGAATCCCCTCACGCGGGCCAGTTCCGATGGGATTTTTGTAGGTTTCTCATCTGTGAAGAACCGACGAACACCACCATTATTGGCTCTCTGCTAGTGTCAGAAGAGCATGTATCTGTGGAAGCCAAAATCGACTTCAACAAATTGACGCCATCTGTGGGAATGACTAATTAACCAGACATAAATATGCCAAACTTTGCTTTACTTCTTCTCGACAGTCTGAGTTCTTTCGACTATACGACAATTGAGACAAGGTGGTCGGGGTACCCCTGGTTAGGTAATTCTCTCACCCTGATTCTCTTGGCCTCGTGTGGATAATTTGTCAACTATCTGTCTTATAGTACATTATCGAACGAGTGGGTCTGTATCGCCCTAATCTACTGATGGGATCTATCTTTCTGAATGGGCCCATGTTGTCTTGATCTATCGATGGGATCTATTTTTCTAAATGAACCTATATCGCCTTGATCTACCGATGGGATCTATCTCCCCAAACAGATCTATGTCGTCTTGATCTACTGATAAGATCTATCTCCCCAAATGGACCCACGTCACCTTGTTTTACTGATGGGATCTATTTCTCCAAACGGGTCCATACTGTCCTAATCTACCGATGAGATCTATCTTCCCGAACGGGCTCATGCCGTCTTGATCTACAAATAGGATCTATCTCCTCGAGCGGACCCATGTCACCCTGATCTACCGATGGGATCTATTTCCCCGAACGGGTCCATGTTGCTCTGACCTATCGATAAGATCTATCTTTTCGAATAGGTCCATGTTGCCTTGATCTACTGATGAGATCTATCTCCTCGAATGGGTTCATATTGCCCTGATCTACCGATGGAATCTATCTCCCTGAATGAGCCCATGTCGTCCTAATTTGGCAATGGGATCTATCTCCCTGGGCGGGTCTATGGTGCCCTGATGTACTTATGAGATCTATCTTTTCAAACGGGTCCATATCACTTTGATCTACTGATGGAATCTATCTCCCTAAATGGGCTCATGTCATTTTGATCTACTGATAGGATTTATCTCCCCAAACGGGTCTATGTCGTCCTAATCTACCGATGGGATTTGTCTCCCTGAATGGACCCATGTCGCACTGATCCACCGATGGGATCTATCTCCCTAAATGCGCTCATGTCGCCGTGAACTATCAATAGGATCTATCTCCCCGAACGGGTTCATGTCGTCCTGATCTACCTATGGAATCTATCTTTCCAAATGGGTCCATGTCGTCCCGATCTACTGATGGGATCTATCTCCCCGAATGGACCCATCTCACCCTGATCTACTGATAGGATCTATCTCTCTGAACGGGCCCATGTCGTCCTGATTTACAGATGAGATCTATTTTCTCAAATTGGCCTATACCGGGACCCATGTCGCCCTGATCTACCGATGGGATCTATTTCCCCGAACAGGTCCATGTCGCCCTGATCTACTGATGGGATCTATCTTTCCGGACGAGAGCATGTCGTCCCAATCTATCGATGAGATTTATCTACCCTTACAGGCCTATGCCTCCCATGATTATTCAACCTGTCGTTCTCTCCACCACTCGGCCTATTGGCCTATCAATCTCTTATCGGTCTCTCCACCGTTTGGCATGTCAGCCTCTTAATCTCTTATTAGTCTCTCGACTTCCGGATCATTTGATCATTCGACCTGTCGGTCTCTTCATCATTTGGTCTATTGGCCTCTCAATCTCTTATCGGCCTCTCCACCGTTCAGTCTGTCAGCCTCTCAATCTTTTGTCGGTCTCTTAATCATTCCGTCTGTCGACCTCTTAATCTCTTGTCAGTCTCTCAACCTTTGAATCATTTGATCATTCAACCTATTAGTCTCTCCACCATTCGGCCTATTGGCCTCTCAATCTCTTGTCAATCTCTCGACCTCTGGATCATTCGATCATTCGACATGTTGGTCTCTTCATCATTCGGTCTGTCAGCCTCTCAATCTCTTGTCAGTTTCTCATTCGTTTGGCTTATCGGTCTCTCTATCTCTTGTCAATCTCTCAACCGTTCAGCCTGTCAGCCTTTCAATATCTTATCAGTCTCTCGACCTCCGGATCATTTGATCACTTGACCTATTGACCTCTTAGTATCTTAATCTCTCAATCGCTTAAACCTCTTAGTATCTCAATTTCCCAATCCCCCGATTACTCAACCTGGTGATCTGTTGATCTCTTAATCACTCGATTTGCAAATTAGTCGATCTCCCGATCTCTCGACCTGTCCATCTCCCGATCACCTGTAAGTCTCTCTATCTCTTGATCAGTCGACTCGTCAGTATCTCCTCGAATAGGAAAAGATCGTCCTGTCTATCGAATGAACAAGTCCCCCTAAACGAAGTCTATCGTTATGAATTTATCTCTCCGAACAGGCAAACATCACCCAGTCTATCGAACAAATGAGTTCTCTTGAACGAAGTCTACCGTTATGGATTTATCTCCCTGAATGGGCAAATATAACCCATCATTTTAAATGAAATCTTTTAAATAAGTCCTCCCGAATAGAGTTTATCGCTAAGAATGTATCTCCCTAATGGACAAATTTGGCCCCACTCTTTCAATTGAAATCTCTCAATGGAACTTTCTCGGATACAACTTCTAGCCTGATACATATAACTTATGCTTGTAATCATACGTTTCACATGGGTTCTGCATCCACTTTCTCTCGATTTTCTACTTATGAGCTCTGGCCTCCGGATGGGATTCAGCTCTATTTCTCTTGAATTTCAGTTTGAAATGACTATTACTGAACCCAACGAGATTCAACTCTTTTTTGTTCAAAATTGCATCACAGCAGTTGCAACATTGCTTTAGTATATTCTCTTGGCTATAACGCCTTCAACAACAAACCAACATTTATGAATACAAAGCCTGGCCCTATCTCTTGCGTCAGTTTCTAGCCTCTCGCATTCGCCGAGAGTTACATCATTTGGTCAGAATACAAACTTCAAGTTAGTCTTCGGATCTTCTACTTTTGCTTTTATTAGCACAAACATTCTGTACTCTCAACCACTACTCACCTGAACTCCTGGTCATATGACCCCCCGGCCTCTTGACCCTTCAGCTTCTTAGTCTCCTAACTTCTGGGTACGTTATGATTAACTCGTATGTGATTTCCATATTTAACAAACGAAGGTAATATTCGCCTGAGAATCATTCAAATATTTGAATCTCTAGTGACCCCCGAATCTCCCGACTTCTCAGACACTTAACCTCTCAGTCTGTCAACAGATCTTTAATAGATCACTCGATTTGCTCTCGGCAAAGTAAGTAAAATCTTGTCTCAGTCTTATATCTCCTAATCATTGCCCCTCTCCATTAGTCACCTGCTCGGCTCTCAATATTGTCTAAGATTTTGATGGAACATGGTCCAAATGGCTTGAAAAACTTATCACCACTAGGTTCAGAGCCTACTAAGCCCACAACTAGCTAAGGGAGTCTCTCGGTCCTATGTTTTCTCCCGATCGCCTGATCTCCGGATCACCCGACTTGTTGAATACTCATCTTTCGATCCCCCGATCCATTGATAACTCAACCTATTGATCTCGTCATCTCTCAATCGTTTGACCTATCAGAGAATCTACGCATCTACTGTCATTAAGCCCTCTCGCCTCTCCCTCTAGCAAAAGAAGTCCCTCATTGGGTAAGACTCCTATGTTTTTCTTTCCAATAGTCTCTTTGTTTATTTCATATCGATAGAATTCTAATGGATTCTCCCGAATGGAGACTATCACTGGAATTTAACTCCTCGAACGAGCCCTTGATGCCCTGATCTATCATTGGGATCCAACTTCTTGAACTGGCCTATGACGCCCTGATCGATTGTTTGACCAGTCGGTCTAGTATTCCCTCGATCGTTCGACCTATCGATCTAATAATCCCTCGATCGCTTGATCTATCAATTTCTCAATCTCTCGATCATTTGACCTTTCGGTCTGGTAATCTCTCGATCGTTCGACCTGTTGGTCTTCTAATCTTTCGATTGCTCGACTTATCGGTTTCGTAATCTCTCGATTGTTCGATCTCTTGGTTTGTTAATCTCTCGATGACTCGATCTCTCAGTCTACTAGCCTCCCGATCTATTGACCTCTCGGTCTCCTGGGAGGCCTCTTACAATCCACTCTACTTCTAATACCATTTTTTCAAAATGTCATTAGGAGTGTAGGCAAATGATGTCACCCTACTTAACAAGATTCTAAAATCATTCATGATTATCCAATAAGAAAGACAATTATCATCAAGTTCAAATCTTTTCGTATTTTTACAGAATTTTAATTCTCGTAGACTCTCACAGAGGAATGGAATCTTTCTAAAATTCTAAATCTTCCTTAATCTCAAGGAAATTTAAATCTTTCAGAAGTTTTTTGCTACAATTCTTACTATTTTAAAAGATCTCAGATAAAAAGAAATTAGGATTTTTTACACTCTGAGAAGGCTATAAATACAGAGTATAGACAGCTCTCATGGGGACTCAGTTTTTACATATAAGAGAGATATAATTCTATACATCAATCAGAGGGGGATTCCATACCCAATTATATATGTCATTCAGAGGGGGGTTTTATATCCATTTACATAAACCGACGAAAGTAGAGCTTCATGCTTAATTTTACACAGTCAGAGGTATGATTCTATAGCTAATTTTATACGATCAGAGGTATGCTTCGTATTCTATTTTATACACGATCAAAAGTATGATATCTACAGTTTTTATCAGTTTTTATTTTATCACTCATACTGATTTGTGTATCGAATTCCCCTGCCGAGTTAGTCTCGATGAGATTTTTACAGGTTTCTCATTCGTGAAAACCGATGAACACCACCGTCATTGACTCCCTGCTCGAGTCAAAAAAGTATGTATCTGTGGAGACTAAAATCGACTCTAACACACAGATAACAATTTGATAATATCTTAAATTCTCTTATCTTTCTTCCAACTTACATCTATAATATTATTTTTTATTTAAAATAAATTTTTTTATAAATAATAAAATTGAATATTAAAAGTCTAATTTATTGGTAAAGGGTTTATTCGGTACATAAATTACTCCTTGACGTAGTGCGAGGGTGGAAGAGAGTAGACGTATATTTACATAACATTCCATTTGCATTTTGCAAAAAGGTTATTTTTGTGTCTCGAACACGTGATTTTAAGGTCATCAAATCACTCTCATAAAAATAATCTAAATTATTATTATGTTAATATTTTTTATATTAGAAATTTTTTTCATCATAATTGATTTAATCTCAATTTCTCTATGCATTCAAATTTATTTAGAAAATAGCAATTCCTATGCTTTGTTGTCATTCCTCCCCATTGTCTCATGATTAGTGGTTTATCTCTTATTGAATTAACAAACTATTTTTGGAAGAATTGTGCAATCATTATTTATCATCTCCTTGCTGATGGCAAGGGTAATATTTTCTTTACATCACCATTTGTTTTTATATTTTTATTTATTTTCACTTGTGTTATCATTCCTGAAATGTGATATAAAATAAAATATAATAGTATAAAAAATTCATATATCCTATTTTATTAAATAAAATAAAGATTTGATTGTTATTATAATTATCTTACTCTCCCCGAGTAACATTTACCTCTTCCCTCATAAAAATTTAAAGGGGTTAAAAGGGAAATTTCAAATGGATCATTTTTATCTCCTTTCTTATCAAATATGTCATAAGGAAAATTCCTATAAATATTATATTGGACACCCTTTGATAGAGATGGGCATGAGCTGGTTCTGACTTGAAAACTAGCCTAGCCAAACCGATTTAGCTCAAATCGGAAACCATCCTTAGAAATAATGGGCCAGAATTAGCCCAACCCGAGCTCCAAACCGACATAGAATCAGCTGGGCCCGAAAACAAGCCCGCTGATTCCAACGGTCATTGGAATTGGCCCGACCCAACTGGTTTCAACAACTATGGAACCGGTCGAGCTGGGCTGATTCCAACAGTTAACTTGTGTTTTTTTTTTTTGGAATTTTTTTCAAAATACCCATCCTAACAGTTATAAAACAATTAATTTGAATGATAGTTTGGTCCATAAGGTAAAAAACAATAGATATCAATAGATACAACTCATTTCTTAATTTCACATAACGATTTCTCATACTCTCTCTATTTGCAACAGTCTCTATCTTTACAACTTACAACATTATCATTTTTTCCTCAATCTACAATTTATAACATTTCACCATTTTTTCCATCAAAAACTTACAATTACAATATTATCATTTTTTTTCTCCACCTACAATTTACAATATCGCACCATTTTTTGTCCACCTATAATATATAATCTCACCATTTTCTTCTCCATAATATTACCCTTTTTTTTCTTCTCAACATCTCCCAAAATTTGGCAAAATTTGAAGGTTAAAACCACTTTAAAAATTTTTTGTGTCTCTTTTTTTTCATAGTTTTTAGTTCATTAAAAAAATTAAATAAAAAAACTCACAAATAAAAAAAAAAAAAAAAAACTATGCTAATCACAAAAAAAAAACACAAGTAAACAAAAAAAAAAAAAAAACCCAAGTATATAAAAAAACCACAGAAAAGATAAAACAAAAAATAAATAAATAACAACTCACAACCCAAAAAAAAACCCAAACCATGGAACCGGCCTGGCACAACCCAATTCAACTAGGCCGATTCATCGGGCCAGACCGATTCCAAGAAAATTTTTTTAAGTTTGGCCCATCCCGATCCGAAACCGGGTACCCTTGAAACCGCGGGCCTCACCTCTACCCTCTAATTTTCATCAAAGAGCCAAATGAGTTCTTTGATTTCGTAATTACAAGTTTTCTTTTTTCTTTTTTTCCCACATGTGTATGTGTGTGTTATACATATGATGATGATTAGATATTTGTGCAACTATCTATTATAATGAATTTGAGTGACCTTATGAAGTTTATTTGAGTTTTTATTCATTTATTTTTTATAATGTAGGATATGATTCTTTACGTTACATTTTTGTGTTTATTTATTAATTAATTTAGTTTTTTGAATTTTTATTATTTTGTTTAATATTAATATAAATAATATTTTTATTGTTTTGTTTAATATTTATTTAATGAATTTGAGTGATCTTAGGAAGTTTATTTGAGTTTTTTTTTTCTTTTCACAATGAAGGATATAATTCTTTTCATTACATTTTTTGTGCTCATTTATTAATTAATTTATTTTTGAATTTTCATTATTTTGTTTAATATTAATTTAAATAATATTTTTATTGTTTTTGTTTAATATTTATTCAATAATTTTATTAAAACTTTTTTTTCTGCTCCAATTAAAAAAACTTGGAATCATAAATAAACTTTATTTTTTTTAAAGATCATTTAATTCTCCTAAAAATTTGATTAATCAAATTAATTAATTTTTTTAATAATTCAATGCGATATCAAATAATCCAGATACACCTCTGTACAAAATAAAGGAACATGAACGAAAATGACATTACAAAATAAAAAAAAAATTAAAACAACTCTTCCAAGAAAAAATTTCCATTTCTAGCGCTCACAAGTCGCGTTTTGAAGACCCGTCATACACAGTGGCATGGCGCGTCTTCAAGACGAGTCATGTTCGAATTCCTTTCTCTTCTTCTTTTCTTCTTCTTCTCTTCTCTCTTCTTATTCTTTCTTTCTTTCTCTCTCCTCTGTCGCGACTGCTCCTCTCTCTTCCTCCGTCGTGACAGCTCCTCTCTCTTCCTCCGCGGCGATCTCTCTCTTCGTCCGCCGCGACAGCTCCAGCATAGATCTGCTGCGCGCATCTCTCTCTCTTCCTCCCGCGGCCTCCTTTCTTCCTCACGAGCCACGAAGGCACATTACGAGCAACGAAAGTATTGCGCTCCTCTGTAATTAAAAGTTTAGTCCCTTGCGAGCGATCCATCTTCTACTTCACTCCTTGACGCTCCTCAACACAGATTTGCAAAATTCGAAGGTACATTGCTCATTTGAACGTGAACGTGAAATCTTTCATTTGAATGTGAATGTGAAATCTCTCTGCACGGATCTGCAACTCTGTTCTTAGTTTTTCGAATATGAAAGCTTTCATTTGAATATGAATGATATATGTTGAAAGAATGAAATATTTGTGTGTTCGAAAACTATAGACTGAGGGAGAGGGAGAAATGAGAGTTATTGAGAGATGTTTTTTAATTAGAAAGTTAATTTTTTGGAGTAGTTTTTGAGAAATTGAAATGTTTAATTTGAGGTTTATTTATTGAAAAAATTGATTATGAATTTTAGGATTTTAGGTTATTTGAATTAGGCTTTGTTGAATTTATGGTTTGTTAAAATTGAGGTATAATTATAAATTATTATCAATTATTTAAATTATAAAAATTGATTTATTTCTATTAGATTATGACAAGTTGATTTTTGTTATTCAGAAAAAATGGAGGAAATGGTAAGATTGTTATGCTATAGTAATGACGAAATTATAAAGAATGAGGATGTAGTTGGTTATAATGGAGACCCTTCGAAGTTGATTAGGGTGAGAAGAGATGCACGTTATAATGAGTTAGTATTGAAGATATGTAAAGGATTTCAGATCAATTTAATGACACAACATGTAGAGATTTTTCATTGTTGTCCCGTGCCACCGTCGTATGGGTGTCGTATACTGAGGAGGTACTGTTTACCCTCCCCGACTACTGTCATAGGGGGAAGGATATTTGGCACGCACGCGTACCGCTGATCTGTTTTAGTATCATGGAGTGGTACTTTTCAGATAGAGTGATCCGACAGTATGGAGGGTTCCAGCATATTCATATTCCTTGTGATACTAAGAATCAACTCAACGACACTATTACGAGGGTGGACATGATATCAATTGGTCGATGGAGCATGCACGATATGTAGATATTTGGACTGAGTGACACGACCATTTAGTTGAGCTAGACACGACGTATGATCCCTCCGTTTGACATGCCTATTTTAGTTGGTATGAGAGCATCTCCCGTTGATTTATTGGTCGTCGAGGTGCTTGTTTGGGTTACATAGTAAGTGTATAATTTGTTAATTTTCATTTATATCAATGATTTATATTTTTATTTTAACTAACATATATATTTTGTTTGTAGTGGAATATATTGCACCAGATTAGAGACGATGAGGGTGCGGACGTGCATACTTTGGCGGACTCAGCCATCTCAGTTATGACTAAGGACATGAGTTATCTTTTGACGAGGGACATGACGAGGGACGTGATGAGGACCGAGCACACTGACAACGACGAAGGAGAGCACGTTCGAGGAGACCACGTTCGTCGTCAACTCATGCGTCACCACCACCGTCTCCACCTCCACCGTCTACGCATCTAGACGTCACAGAACCTTCTCCCGTATACGGTGAATCCTCGTCTTTCTACACGCCTGTGTTCGATGATATCTCTCAGGTTTTCACTCCTGGTGCTCCACAGAGGGGGCTTCGGACCGGTATTCATATAGATGAAGGATTCACACAGGTTGAGAGAGACGATGTATCTTTTACGTATCGTGTATCCCCACCTGTTTTTTCTTAGTCTCACCACGAGGATGTAAAACCCTCTCATATCACGCAGATAGATGATTTGAGCTTAATTTCTCGTGATGATTGTATATATGCTAGACCCGATTTAAGAGTTAGGCAATATACTAGGCGTAGACGACGGCGTTGAGATTTATGTATTTCGTATTCTATAGATTTTCTTATTATTATTAAAGTTTGTATCAAATTGTATATTCATGTTGATATATATATTTTGTATGTTGGTTTGTTCGTTTGTTGAATGGAGAATGGTTCGTTGAATGAATGAATGACTATTGTTTGGAGATTGGGTAAGAGTTGGATAAGTTGATGATTTAGATTAATATATATAATTTTATTTATTTATTGAATGGATTGTTTTATTGATGAGTGAATGAATTGATATTGTTTGGAGTTTCGATGAATCGATGGATTAAATGAATTTATATTGTTTGTAGCAGATTTTTTGAACATATATTTTTGGATTTCGACAACAACAACAGTGGAGGGGTTGCAGTGCATGACGCATCTTCAATATGCATCTTATTTTATGTATATTAGTTTTAACTTGTGGGCGTTAAAAATAGAATTTTTTTTTTTTTTTTTGGTTAAATGAGTTGTTTTAAATTTTTTTTTATTTTTTAGTGTGATATCCGTACGTGTCTCCAAAATAAAAGCAGAAAATCTGGGAGAGGAGCTGAGAAGGGTTTAATCACTTTGTTGTTGTTCGGTCATCCGGGTTTGGTTTCACCTTCATTTCAATGGCCGCCGAGAACAATTCGAAGCCTAACAACACCACTAACGCCGGCAAAAACAAGAAGAGAAAGCAATATCTTCCTCATAATGTATGCCATCCCTCTCTCTCTCTCTCTCTCTCTCTCTCTCTGTGTGGGGTTTAACTGGGGTGGGATAATTGCAGAAACCAGTGAAAAAGAAGGGATCTTATCCGTTGCGACCAGGAGTGGAGGGTTTCTTCATAACATGCGATGGAGGAAGAGAACGACAAGCCTCCCATGAAGCCATTAATGTTCTTGATTCTGTATGTATGCTATCCTATTATCCATTAATGTTGTTGGTTGCAGAAAAGATTAACCTTTTGTGTTTACATATGTAAGTAGATTCATTCATCACAGCACACAGTATTATTAGATTTATGGGATTGGAATCTCCTTTGTATACGTAGGATTTCCTGATAAATATCAAATAAGTCTACTCTAAGAGTCCATGATGCCAAACAATGAAGAACTATATGACTTTGGGATTCGCTACTTTGATGGCGTATGATATGACCCAAACACAGTGAGACTAAGCCTTTCTGTCTCTCACTTGCAACGGATACTTTGTGTTCATTCCATAGAGTGCAGGTGATCAAGTGAGTGCCAACTGGAACCAGGATGTAGGGTAGCAGCACCACAAGGCTGTGCATGGCTTTCCCGTGAATTATTTTGATTCAGAAACGAAGGCCTTAACATTGTTCTAGACTGAAAAAATTAGAACAAGGACGTTATGGTACTGGGTGAGATGCCTGAGATAAATTGTAAGGAAAAAAATACCAAATTATCAAGATTCCTTCCAACCCCCCCCCCCCAAATTACAATTTTCAGAAAATTCACGGGAATGCATGATCAAAGAAGTTCATTCAAGAGCCTCTCCATGATTAACATGATGAAAGAAATGAAATCTTCTAGATATGTTACCCTACCCATGAATCATGAAACAAGAAAAGGCGCTTTGTGAAGCAATTGCAATCCACAGATCCTTCCAGATGACCCTGTATTCTATTCATCATTAGATATGCAATTCCTTAGATATGGTGATATCTTATAAGGCCTATGGTGGAGTGTAATAAATGTCCCTAGAAGTTTATGTTGACGAGGGAGGTCATTTTGATAGTGTTGCCTAGTGCTAAATAAGGGGTACATAGCAGTGGATGGATGATTAAGACTGTTTACAGGTCATGAAATAATGATGAGATTAGGAAGAGCATTACTCCTCAAGGAAGGTGTATTTTAAAGGGGGTACGGTGCAAGAGTTTTGTTTTGGCATGATCTGGTTTGTGGCCCCTATATCCTTAAACAATCTTATCCCTTTACCATATTACTCAAGCAAGGGACAAAGAGACTTTTGAATTTTGCAATTTTGTGGAGTGGGGATTACAAGTGTTGAAATGTGAAGTATGTGAGCATTCAACTGATTGTATATTTAACCTTTTTTTTTTTTCCTTCTATTTAGGAGCTTTTAGAGAGGATGATAGTGCCCTAGGATGATGAGGACTTGGCGAAGTGGAAGGTGACAAATCAGGGATTTATGCTCATAAGGGTTTCTATGGGGTGATTTGTGGAGGGATTGCTTTGGATAGAAGGTTTAATTATCTGTTGAAAGCCATGGCAATTGCCATAAAGTAGCCTTTGTTGCTTGGGAGGCAGCTCAAGATAGGATAATTTCAGAGGATCACCTCTTTATAAAGTAGTCTTTGCTTCACATTTATTTATTATGCTGGTTTGGGTACACAGAATGAATACATTGCTCGGGTCCCTTCTAGCAATGTACATAGTGAGTAGGCCACATGATGGGGGTATAAAGTGCTGTGCACAGATTAGCAACTTGGTCCTTGTATCATAGTGAGTAGGCCGCATGATGGGGGTATAAAGTGTTGTGCACAGATTAGCAACTTGGTCCTTGTATCAATTTATTGGTCGGTATAGGGATAAAATATGAGTTTTTTGAGGGTCAGAGGACTGACTCTTTTTTGGTATTGCAGATCTTTATAGGACTCCTACTTTTGGCTATCCCCCCCCTCTCTCTCTCTCTCCATGTGCCTGCAGGTAGTCTTTGTAAATTTCTGACTTTTATTGAAGGCTGTAAAGTTGCACCAATCTGTTGATGCTTCTAAGGCATCCTTTTTTTTTAACTAAAAAAGGTACCGGGAAGGAGTACAACATATGCAGTGCAAGTTTCTGAACTTCAATAGATTGGCCATGACAAAAAATATGAAAAAAAGAAAACCAAAGAAGTAGGAAGAAAATAGAAATCGAAGAACTGATGAGAGATGATATGATGGTAGCTTATGGTTCTAAGCTCTGTTTGCATTTTTCAGTGATGCATGGTGATTAATGCCCTTTTCCTTTGAAGTAGTTCCAATTGCAGTAATCGTGAAAACCAGTACTCTTAACCTACCAGGAACGAAACAACCCTATTGAGGTCAAACTAATTCTTATTTTGATTTTGCATCTAATGATTAAATGTATTCTTTATCCATGTGTAGGCTTTTGGAACCATTTTAATGAAGAGAAAAATGAATAAAATCACTTCATTTGAATGTTGAAATAGGTAATGTTGATTCTTTTCCTACCAACTATTGCACTGAAGTAGATCCTTTTTTCTAAAAAAAAGTTTTATGAAGAGCTCATCCATGGGAAGGATTCAAGCACAAAGTTCTCAGTGGCAACCAGTAAGCCCATGAATAAAAAGATCATATTTACAGATTCTAGTGATGAGGAGGATGACAATGGCGCTGAAGATGACACTGAAGAGGTTGCTGACACTAATAAAAATGGCAGTGCAAATGATGAACGTTCTGTTAAAACATCAGATCAGGATGATGATCTGGGCCATGTGACTCAAGAAAAAGGTAGGGTAGATGATAAAGCGGACAGTACATGCCTTGAAAATCAAAAGAATGAAGCTGAGGAGCCACCGGCAAAGAAACAATGCCTGGAAGCAGATGCAACACAATGCCAAAATGCTGTCGGTGGGCAGACGGAGGAGAAGTCCATTGATAAGTTAATTGAAGCTGAACTTCAAGAGTTGGGAGACAAGAGCAGGGTAGGTTAACTTGAGATGGTGAATGGTCATTATAATTTATTAATATATGTGACTAATTCATTATGGTCGTGTTTCATTTGGTTATATTTCTCGTCTCATAGATAGTCTGGACCGAGTGCGTATCTGTTCTCTTATTTCTCTATCTGTCTTTTTCTGCCATTTATTTACATCCCTTCCTAGTCACATGCTGTTACTGGTAATCAGTGTTTTCCTGAAATAAAATCTTAGGGAATATTGCTTTTCTTTTTCTTTTTGTACTTATGAGGCTATCCCTCTCTGATTTTCTTTGTAATTAAAGCTGTGTGGAAAAAAAGAAGTGCATTTCAGATAAGCAGCAAGTTCATATCTTCATTTTAAACAACCCCAAGAAATATAAATAAGGGATATATGCATGACTTCAAACTAGATGTTTATTTATGTAAAAGTTATCCTGATTGAGATGTAGGAGTTAATGATAGCCTCTTCCATCCCCTCCCCAACTGCCTCTGGCCCCCAGAACCAAAATTTTATTTGGAAATTAGCCCTATTATGGATGTTTATGAATTCAGAAATAATCATAATGTTCCTATCTCCTTCTTTGAGCCTAGCATTATATACTAATTGTAACACCAAGTTTTTTGCACAAACCTATCTGAGGGAGAGTTTCTTATGGGAGAGATTTATGGTCTGGTTGAAAAAAGAGATCAGAAAGCGGGTTTCTTGGACAAGGAGAGCAGTGGAGAGTTTCTTCAGTTTCTTTTAAATGCTGACGGAGGTGAAGTTGGATATGTGAAGGGATGACAGTGTAATCTGGAGAGGTTTGCCTTGTAAACCTTTTTTGTCTACAATTTGCTGAGGTTGAACAGTAGGGAAAGGTGCACTCTTGCATGGAAATTCTTTTGGTGAAGAGGTGTGTTCTATGCAAAAGAGACATTAGGTCTGTGGATCGCCTATTTTCTCATTCCCGGAGTTGCTTGTTGTGGGGGGAGGATCCTTTTGCTTTTACTAATTTAGTGGGTAAATGCCGTGTGCAGGATGAGGCTTCTAGCCCTCACAAAATGATAATTATATATTATTTCTAGTAAAATATAAAGAAAAAAAAAGACTGAAAGCTTCCTGCTTTTTTCTGATTAATGGGAGCTTCTAGCTTTTCTTCTGGAAGCAGGGACTTGGTGTAACTTGACAAAGGCTTAACATCTTTTGAATGAAACCTCATAAGTTCTGCATTAGAGAAGTTCTGCTGGGTAAAGCCTTTAAATGTGATGATGTTGAGATATATGATTGTCTAAGAAAAGATTGAATATGATTGTTGTTCAAAATAATACAGAAATAAAAGGTCTTATTATGATAGAAGTATTGATGCTCCAATTGAGGCTGGGGTGATGGAGGATCATCCAAGATAGTTGTCTTGAATGACGAAGATGGAAGTGCATCGAGTAATATATAATTCTTCAAGCTGAATGAGCCTTAACAAGAAATGATTACCAAAAAGAAGGGTTGCTAAGAAATTACAAGTAACAATATGTTTTGATCCTAATTAAACAGGTGGAGCTAAATAGCAGAAAATGTTGTGGATAGTGTAGTCAACAACTTAGGGTTTTTGGTGGGAAGGGGTCTCTTAATCTTAAGTTGGTCGCACAAGAAAGATTGGTACTTAAATAAAAATTCATTATCCTAAAATCATATCATACAGGATGTCTGTTTGTACGTTCTTGATCATTGGATTGTACATAACTTGCAGCTTTCTGTTGCTAGATTTTCATCCAGGACTTTAAGAGTACTAGGTGAAAAGGTGACTATGGTCAATAAAACTTTTTTGTGAAATAAATACCATGTGCTGCTGACTGTAAAGGTTGAATTGCCTGATAGTAATGATTTATATGTCCAGAAAAGTTCGATTAGTGTCTTCATAATTTTGATTGGTGCAATTATATTGGAAAATCAAATTTTGTTTGCAACTCTCTCTCTCCCTCTCTCTCTCTCTCTCTCTCTCTCTCTCTCTCACACACACACACACACACATGCACATGATTGGTGTGATACTTCAGCAGGCAGAGGCATATAGTTGGAGTGTTTGCCAGCTGTTGTCTCTAAAGTTGATCTGATTGTCATGATCTGCATGCCAGAAAATCCACAAGTATTCATTTCCCAACTTGTACTTAGTGCTTTAATATTTGATGCAAGTTCATTTCCTAAAAAGTAGCAGTGAATTTTGTAATGAATATGATAGATTCTCATTTTCAAAAGAGGCGATTTTCTAGCCTCGATTCAGGTTGTAATGGTGTCGTCTTTGTTCAAATGCGTAAAAAGGATATGGAACCCAGCACCAAAGAAATTGTGGAGCACATGCTGACATCTGCTGCCTCAACAAGGAAACATATTTCAAGGTTTGCAGATGTTTTCATATACTGCAGAATAGTGATTATTTTCATAAATAATGTATGAAGAGTTTGTGCATGACTATGCGAATATGTACAATTGCTTTTCATTAGGTTCATTTTAAGAGTGCTGCCTGTTGAAGTGACATGCTATGCTTCTGAAGAGGAAATTACTAGAGCAATGAAACCTCTTGTTGAACAATATTTCCCAGTAGAAACTGAAACGGCATGCAAGGTATTATTTGCAAACTTCTTTTTCTCTGTTTCTTTGCCTGCAACTTCTGACAGAAGCTTCTGCTGGAAAAAGAAGAATTTGTGGGATAGGAGGGTAATTTCAATAAAAAAGCTTTAGTTTTGTTTCAGTTAACTGGCCTTTCACTTGTATAGATCATAATTGAGGTTCTTTTAGAAACATGCTTACGTTTCTTCTACCAATATCTTGTTTGGGAACTTTTACTTTCTTTGGGTACAAGATCACTTTAACTAGATGCTGGATAGTCTTCATAAACACGCATCTTAGTTTTGTTCCAATTAACTGGCCTTTCACTTGAGTAGATCATTATTGAGGTTCTTTAAGAAACATGTTCACTTTTCTTCCACCAATATCTTGCTTGGGAACTCTTCCTTCCTTCGTGTACAAGATCACTTAACTAGATACTGGATGGTCTTCATAAACGCGCATTATTGTGGTAAATTGATGTGGTAAGTTCTGTCACAAGGAGAAGGATTTTCATGTCCTTCCCGTCCAGTTTTGCCATTTTGGTGTTGGGTGCATGATGCCCGGAGAAGCAATTAATGTTTGAAATTCTACTGAATTTAGCCATGCCTTACGTTCTGCAGAATCTTTTGGACATAGAGTAGATGGTAATGGCCCTACCTGTTATGGGATGTTTCTTTATCACTTGTTTGTCTTCTACTAGTAACTGATTTTCTGGGCCATTGTTTATTTGTTCTTCCCACATTTAGGCCCCTATTGTTATCTCAACAGAATCCTCTTCTGACCTCCATGCCCCACTGTCCCCTACCCCGATAAGGTTGTGGTTGGGGTGGGGATGGGAGGCAGAAAGAAAAGAAAAGGATATATTAACAGTATCACCCTGGTGAGGAAGGGTGAAGATGGCATATTCTGATTTGTCTATTTCTCTTGGCAGTTTGCTGTATTGTATGAAGCTCGAGCGAATTCTGGTATTGACAGAATGAAAATAATAAATGCAGTTGCAAAATCTATTCCAGGACCGCACAAAGTTGACCTCGGCAATCCAGATAAGACCATTATTGTTCAGATTGTGAAGGTGAGAAAATTCATGTTTCTTAATTCTAATTGACCCTCTACGATTGCACTTATTGTTTCCAATTGACTTGAGCAGTTTTTGATTGCATAAAAGGAAAGGATATGGGCTTGGCTTTATTTTTGTTTCTCTCTTTTAGTGGGATTTGTGAAGCAAAGGTTCTACTATCTGCAAATGTAATAAGATACAGTCATGGAAGCATATAGGGGATGGGCTTGTGTTGGTCTATATCCAAGGTTCTTTCTCTTTTGCTAGCTACATCCATGTGATGTGGTGTAGTTATAGGCAGGGTGCTAAATACTTTTCTTTTTTTATTCTTTTTTCTTGATATGAACCCCCAAGTCCAGGCAACATATTGGTCAATGTCAATACCAACAGGGAGATTATTTACTCCAGTCTATCTGTGTTATTGATTTAAAACAGCTGCTAAGCTCATAAATGAAACTCTAAGTCATTAAAGCTAGCTAAACCTAGGATTGCAGCTATATATTGATTCAATCAGGTAGAATAGTCTTGGTTATTTTTCTTTCCTATCCAACAGAACAAATGCAGAAGAAAGAAAAGTTGTGGCCATGGTCATGGATGTTGTGCTTTATTTAATGGTTGTGATGATGTGGGCTGCTCTTGAATGTGGGATGGACCACAACTGGTTTAGTAAAAGATGACATAATGACGTGTTTACTAATAAGGGTTCTTTTGTCAAAATTGCCACAAATATGTGATACTTTTTTCAGTTTCAAAGAGACTAGTTTAAGGGCTTGCAGTTTCAATCTGCACTTGGCTTCCTTAATATGAGAATGTAGCTGCATGTGTGCTTGTGTGGTATGATGGGTGTGGGTGTGGGTTGCAAACATGGATTTTACAGATCTATTCCTCCTACCAAGACTTTCAAATGTATTGCTCTCTAAGTACCGTGCAGCCATCTTCTTTTAGGCTTTGATTGTCATCTTTTCATTTCTCAAATTTGCACTTCATCTTTATCTTGATTACAAGTGTGTTAATTTCTTCCCCCTCTGTTTTCTTCTATCTTTCATATTCTTGTTCTCTCAGTCTTCTTGAAGGTGCTCCTTGAAATGGTCTTTCCTTTCCTGCTAACTACTAATTTTGATGTCTTAATTACACATCCTAAGTTCCTTGTACAGGTCATTGCATCTCATCAAAGTGCATTAATTTTTTTTCCCAGACATAATTTGTGTTCCCCAATAAATCAACAAGATCCACCCACCCTTTTGCTTCTTCCTTGTTTGGGGGTTGGAGGAGGTCACATAACTGGGATTCTGATTGGCGGAGATGGAGGGGGAAGGGTTCGGTAGTCAGGATGTTGAAAGATGCTGTGTCCTAGTTGCTTTTCTTGTAGGGGACTATGATTGGCAGAGAGGCAGGGGGAAGGGTTCAGTAGCATTTTTGTCTGAGATTCATTTCATTAAAATGATGCCTGAAGGGGACTATGATTCATATCTATGTGTCTAATAACAATCTTTGTGGTTGTCGATAACTTCATCTACACTCAGAGTTAGAAATCTGGCTTCAGTTGCTGAATTCTTCCAAAGATTGGCAAATCCTTATCCTGGATGCTTGTGAATTTGTTCCAAGTTACAGTTTAGATTATTCCTTGCGGGGAAATATGTGCCACTGATAGCATGGCATCAAATTCAAATTTAATATATGATTTGTTCTCTGGACCGAGTTTAGTTCTTGGCGACTATCTCCCGTTGTATTCACCTTGGAGTACCTGTACAGCTGAGGCCTGGTATTGGACAATTCCAAGCATTTGCATTTTTTTTTTTTCTCGTTTTGGAGAAGGATTTTGCATTTATAACTTGGGGACAGGAAGTAATTTCTCAATCTAGCTGCCAATGTAGAATTTTTGATACAATGCAGGACTTCTGGTTGTGACCTTTTTTTTTTTTCCCTTCTTGCAGACTATCTGCTTACTCGGGGTTGTGGAGAAGTATAAGGAGCTTGCCAAGTACAACCTCAGGCAGCTTACTTCTTCAAAATCGTAGCACCTCATCAAGTTATTAGTGTGAAAATTATTCAGTCCGGGACATGCTTTGCAGTTATCCTGATGCTGAAGTAGGTTGCTGACATTTGCGAGATGTCCATTAATTACTTATGTGGAAGAGTAAAACATCATTTGTTTTGCTGTATTTTCTTAAATAACTTTTGGTACCGCTCTCTCACCTTGCCTAATGTCTGATGGATGAGAACTGAATAAAACTACTGGATAAAAATGTTTTAGGAAAATTTTCTAATGGTTAAACTATATCGGTAAAAGAGTTTCTCGGTGGTGTTTCATAACAATTTCTAATGTAAAAAATTGTGTATATATATTTTTACACTTGAAAACTGTGGTCATTGTTTTATATAAAAGAAAAATTAAAAAAAAAAAACAAATAGAAAATAAAACTAGACTTATTGTTCCAACGATTTGTGTAATTTTCTTTTAGATATTTAAAACTATGGGAACATATAATGTAATTATGACCATTCAAAAATTTGGATGGATAAATGAAGTGCTAGGTAAACCAATTTGATTTATTTAGATTGTTAAAACACCTAAAAATTTTAGAATTTTTTAAGCAATTTGAATGAATTGCTAAAACAAAGATCATAGTTGGTTTAAAGGAAGAGTTAATTTAGTTTTTGTTAAAACAATGACCAATTAATCATAATGTGAAGAGAAAGTTGATTTATTTAGATTTTAAATTTGAAGGAGTTACTTTAGTTTTAATGAATATCAGTATTAAATAAAATGATGTAAAAATATTTAGGTGGATGTGTGGTAAATTAGAAAAAATATAATTAGAAATAAAGAGATACGTAATAAGTTGAGAGTTTATTTAATTATGGATAAGATGCGAAAGTATTATTTAAAGTGGTTTGGATATATACAATGAAAATTCAAAAATATACCTATTAGGAGAATCAAGAACTTAAATATAAGAGATTTATTAAAATGTAGAAATAGACCGTTGAAAATTTAGATGCAAATTATCCGTAAAGACACGATAATTATGAGTTTAATTGAAAAGATAGGTTTAGATAAAAATGAGTGACGCAAGAGAAGTCATACAAATTAAATTAATACTCTTATATTTTAAAGTTTTTTTAGATATTCATCTCACAAATAGTCGATTTCAAAATTTAGAATAGAAGATTTATGTGGTTACTATTGTATTAGTATTAAATAAAAGATAAATAAAACGATATGAGTGTATCCGATTAGTATATATTGGTCATTATTTTTGAGAAAGATATAAATTATATTAATTTGTATGAAACGGCTTTAATAACTATGCTTTGAGTTGAAGTTTTTGTTTTCCATATTGATTACTAAAAATGTAATAAGTAGGAAAAAATGACCCTAATGACATAAATAACTATTATAAAGTCCTTTTTATTAATTATGAATCTTTTTAATTTTAATTTGTTTATTAGAGTGAGGAGACAAAAGCACAATTACATAAAATGAATTGTGGTGACATGACCATGATTTGGATCTCTTCAAAAGAAAATTTAAGGTTTTTAACTCTATAATTGGCCTCACAAATTTGGCAACATGTGGGCTATTGTACAAGGGAGTTAATTTATAGATAGATTTTTAAAAATTGATAATGAAAGTTTTAATTGTTATAAAAATGAAAACTTTTACACCCAAAAAATATAAATATTGGTGAGATGGCATAATGGCATTGAAGGGATGTTTGGCAACCTCAACCTCAAGCTCAGCACAACAATAATCAAACTTTTATCTTATTAAGTGGGCCTGTTATATAGATTTTTTTACGTCATTATATTTTATTTTATATTATAAATTCTTATGTAAAGAGAAAACAATTTTTTTTTGCAAATTCTATTTCAAGATTAGCAAAAAAGAAAACCCAAAAAAAAAAGGAAAAAAAAAATGCCCTCACTCCATGCTCTTATGCAAATTCTTTTTGTATTTTGCTTAAAAGGTGACATTTGTTTACATTTTTTTTCCCAAGTCAACCAAAAAAATTTTTAAAAAATAAAAAAGCATGGATCGTTATTTGTTATCCAAAAGTATTTTTTGTAAGCAATTGGGATTTTTTCTTTATTTTTATTTTTATTTAGATCAAATTGCTAAATATTCCCTTTGCTTGTTTTGTTTAACAATTTACTCTGAAATTTCAAAACTAATTAAAAAAAAAAAACTTATTATTTATCTTGTAAATTATTCCCTCATTGTTACTTGCTCTATTAAATATGCATGTACTACTATATTGACTCTTTTCCTTTTATTTTCAAAATTAAATTTCTAATTTATTAATTTATTAATAACTTCTCTTTATTTTCTAACTAATTTTAAAATTCTTAAATTTTTGATTGGTTACAAAATTTGGATTAAATAAAAAAAAAAGGGAAAGAAAGTTGAGAATTCTAAATAATTTGTAAATAGATAATTTTATAAAATATCATTTAATAAGAAAATTATTTATAAACACTATTATATTGCTTATTAAATGATTATTTTATATCTATTTTTTTTATTAAGTATACAGAAAAAATTTAAAGTTGAGATTAAAATTATCTATTTATTAGTTTTAAATGTTAGAGTTAATTGTAAGGAAACGATGGAAGTGGAAGGATGAAGAAAATATAATATGTTAGGGTGCTATTTTGGGAGTAATCTTCCACTAAAAATAATTTTTTTTAAAATAATATGTTTGAAAAAGAATTTCTAAATTTAACTATCACGTGTCGAGTTTTGAAAATCCGACATGCATTGTTCACGTGAATAATATTATGTCGGGGTTTAAAAACCTGATATGTATAATATTGTTCACGTAAACAGTGTCATATCGAGTTTTCAAAATCCGATGTATACAGTACCATTCATATGAACAGTGTCATGTCAACTCTTAAAAACTCAATATGGGTATTGTTCACGTATTTTTTATGTCGGATTTTGAAAATTCGATATGGTATTATTAATGTAAACAGTGTATATCGGGTTTTAAAAATCCTGTTAAATTCGGAAATTTTTTTTCAAATGTATTGTTTTTATTTTTTTATTTTTTAGGTCAGATGCGAGCATTACTCGCTTTTTTTGAACCTTTCCTCATATTATCCAAACTTGAATTTCCCCATCCGCTCTGCTGTGCTCGAGCAAGACCTCAGGCAAGCAAACCTCAGTCGCCTGTCTTCTCTGCTTGACCATGGCAATGGCGGTGACAACGCTCTTCCCTAAAATTTCGCCTCTTGTCCACAAGACGTGCTTTAGAAATTTCATTGCTTCTGTTTCCTTCGCTACTTTCGCTCCTGCCGTTTCTGCTGATAAGCCCCGACACAAGTGGAGACAACCTGTTGTTTCACTTGTAGAAATCGGTGGTGTCAAGATTGACAAAAATGGTGCACTACCCACTTCTTAAATCACCTCGTTTTTCGCTTGTAATTATTATGCTATGCTTAGTCATCGTTCAATTTCTGGGTTGCATATTGGGTCTTTCGGAATTTTGATAATTGGGTTAGCAATTAATGGAATGCCATGTGTTTGATGAAATTATTCAATGGCAAATTGTTTATCCTAGTATTAGAAGTTAGCTGATTGTTTAATGTTAATTTGGATATGCAGATGTTGTGAGGGATGACCCGACAAATAATGTACCAGATACAATATTTTCAAAACTTGGGATGCAACTTCATAGAAGGGATAAACACCCAATTGGGATCTTAAAGAATGCAATATACAGTTACTTTGACAACAATTACCAGAATAAATTTGACAAGTTTGATGATCTCTGTCCCATTGTTTCTGTGAAACAGGTATTCCCTTCTGCTGCGTTGTTACACTTTACAAGCTTGTTTTTAACTTTCTAATCAGTATGCCCTTTGTTACATTATTTCTAAACTCCTGCTTGTCATCTGTTTATATGCTTTTTCTACACGTTCCCCTTGTCGTGTTTAACAAATCACGGACTTGGTTCTGAACAAGTAAAGTAAGTGCTAATGCCGGCATGAAGCTTGTGGAAAAACTAGCTAGTGGTAGTTACAGTGGCAAGAAAAGGTATTTCTGTAGGTCTTGTTGGTTGCACCTACGATATTCAAATCTGTTTGACATCAGCTCTGATAAATTGTATTGCATGGTAGCCTCATGAGTAACGTCTTGGGGAAATTTTTTATTTTTTTATTTTTCCACGGTCCATAGGTAATTGAGCCAAACTATTGGTGTGACTCTCCTCCTATCCGTAAAACCTTCAACCACTGATGGGATTTGATCTCAAGATCTCTCTATACCAACTTTAGGGTATTTACCAGCTAAGTTAGCTGACATTATTGGGTAAAATCTATGTCCTGACATGACATCTCTCTCGCCTTTTTGATGAATCTATTGTCGATTCAGTTCATGATTTATTTTAATCTTATTCAGCCCCTTTCTGTGCTAAGACTCTCTGCAGAATAGGTGGTTGTAGACCAAGTTTCGAACTTTCGACATTATCTGACACGTCTTTGTTAAATTGCAAATTTATTGCAGAACTTTGATGATGTCTTGGTTCCTGCTGATCATGTTAGTAGGAGTTACAATGATACATACTATATCGACTCTCAAACCATTTTGAGGTGCCACACAAGTGCTCACCAAGCAGAGTTGTTGAGGAAGGGCCATACTCACTTCCTTGTAACTGGAGATGTTTACCGCAGAGATTCTATTGATGCAACTCATTACCCGGTCTTTCATCAGGTGAATGATCACCCTCTGTTTTTATCTATTTGTGCAATTTAGCTTCTTTGGTTTAGCATTCCCGTTTTCATAACTATGGCTTTACTTGGAAGATGGAAGGAGTTCGTGTTTTTGAGCCAAATGATTGGGAGGGATCAGGAATGGATTCTACATCTTATGCTGCTGCTGACTTAAAGAAATGCCTTGAGGGTTTGGCATGCCATTTGTTTGGTAAGGGCTCGAATGAGAGTGTTTATCAAACAGATAAGATGTATACAAATATTGATTAACAGAAATTTGACTGAACTTGTTAAATAACTAGAGTGTATATGCCACCAAAATAAATATAAATTTGACTGTAAAAATTGCTCATTTATATCGATGAATTTATGCGAATGGAAATGAAAGCAATGAAATTATTCTTGTCTTCCTAATGCGAGCAATTTCATTATTTACCTGAAATCTCAGTCGATAGTCGTCATAGTAAATAATATTTCTTCTTTTAATTGAGGGTGACCACCCTGTTTCCTGAAATTCTCAGGTGCTGTAGAAATGCGATGGGTTGATACTTATTTCCCATTTACCAATCCATCATTTGAACTTGAGATATACTTCCAGGTATGCTTTAATTATGCCAGTGCAAAAAAAAAAAAGGCATAATCTGAACATATTTGCTATCTGTGTTGATTTTTCAGTACCTTTTTTTTTTTTTTTTTTTGAAATTTAAATCCATATCCGAGATATGTGGGTAAGATAAATGAAAAATTATAGTTTCTGGCATCATCATTTTGGAATTATGATGTTATCAAATTAAATGAAAAAGATTACCAGGAAATAGACACAAAACTATCTAATCTAATGACAATATCTGTGCTAACACACAAGTGATCTGCAATAATACCAATGATAATTTGGGAACTTTGTCTTGGCTTCGTTGGAATTAGTTTCTTAGTTGTGAGCTATATATTGAGCCAGTCCTATAGAGGGAATATAAAACTTACCAGACATCAACTTTATCACCATTAAAAATAGTGTTCTGGACTATATAATAGAAGTATATTGTGCAAAAACCCTTCCCAAGCCCATGACCTTGAGCTGGTGATGCCTGGAATTGCAGATTGTCCTATTGATAGACCATTTTGCTTAACATTTTCAAACCGCTAAGAAGGCTATTCCCCTTTGACCAAGATCTCTTATCTGTCTTGGCTGAGCTCTTTTTCCCCTTTCACCGGAAGTCCTCCTAGAAATCCTAATTCATTTATTCCGTGTGTTTCCCTTCATTTGACAAGTTTGTTTACTCAGTTATTTCCCAATTTGACCTTTGTTTATTTTAGTTTACTCGGCTTTAATTTTAGTGTATTAATCGAAAGAATGACTTTGACTTCCTTCTAGATAAATAGGATTGAAATTTCCATCAGATGGAAGTGGAAAAAAGGAGATCAATGATGGAATAGACATTGAAGGCATTATACACATGCATGGTGATTGGGGAAATGTGAATTGTTTTTTTTTTTTTTTTTTCCCTGGGTTCATGTGAACAATTGATAGATATTTTGTAGTTTCCGGAGCTATTTTCGTTAATATTTATCTTCAAGAAATCTAGAAGAACAAAATCTGTAACATTATTATTGCATGATGTTAATTTAACTATGTGTTATCATCTGGGGATCATAAGAGTTTTCTATGTTTGTCTCAAATTTTTATTTCTATTTTTTTTGGTAGAATTTGTCTATGTTTGTTTTGAATACTTTAAGTACCTAAAAGGAAATGGGAAGAGAAGTAATTTTCCTAGTTCTTCAAGCTGGGTATATTGGTTTGAACTGTTGTTGCGCTTTCAGGATTGTAATTCTTACAATTTATATCTTTAAGTAATAAAGAGGAGCTCCGCTCCCATCATTTATCATGGTTTGAGGGGACTACCTCTAGTAAATTTTATCTACATGAAATTGATTTCCGGAGGTCCATAGAAAAATTATTGCTAATTGCAAGAGGTGAGAAGCAAAAATCTTCTAAGAAAAATGTTTCTCAGTTGCATCATCATGACTCTCGAAGTCATGTGTGGTAGCAATACCGAACCAAATACGATGAGGAGTGGGGTCGTGAGCTAACTGTTGGTAAACCTTGGAAATCTTATTGCCGTAATGCCTTTCAAAACCTCCTAGGTGTTATCCTACTGTAATAATTCTTGCTAAGAAGAATACCCATGTTGTGGCAATTCCTCCCAGAAGGTAATGGTTTACTCCTACAATGCACCCTCTGTACATTGCTCAAGGCTATAGGTTGAGTAGCAGGAGTAACCTTTCATTTATTATGAGTCCAAACAATGGATTCACTAAGTTCTTGCCAATAACCACAACCATGAAATAGAGAAACATTAAACTAAGAGCCCATACAAAATGAGCACCTAGGAAAAAGAGGCCTTATGCAGATAATGAAGAATCATTGGATTGAACTGTTTGGGATGCCTGTGCCTCTAAGAAATCGTGAAGCCACCCATTAATATTGATGAAACTCTATGCAAAATTTCCTCCCTTAATATGAGTTACCACCCCTTGATTACTTATACTAACCCAAACATCTGGTCGCATTTCCAGCTAAAATGGAATATTACTACTGAAATTGTATTGTACATCTAGAATAGCCCTAAGATGACATGATCACTTACAAGTATCCCCTCTTCCATGTCCATTACAAAGGAAATGAAAACCAATATTTGCTTTATTTGGTATCAAATGGGAGCTGAGAGTAAATAGAATACAAGTATCCATACCGTCACGTGAATTGTAAATGCATGAATGTGATGTACCAAAAAATTTGTGGTTCCTAATGGAATAGGTAAAAGAGCTTCTTTACCACCCACTGCTACTAAATCATCACCCCCAAGTCAAATGGTAGTTGTTATTGCACTAAGAGTTGTAGTGCTAGGTGCTAAAGCGTGGGTGTTTTGTATAATAGAGCAAAAACAGATTGTAATTATATAGTGGTATCTAAAAACATATCTTGAGGACACCCTAAAGCTCTCACAGTATCATTATGACTATACAAACCAAAACTGTGAAAAGCTCAGAAATATATGTTGCCGAGTTGAGATGGGATATGATTGCATAGTGATGTCTAAGGACACGATCTAATTGGTTGTTATATCTAGTAGTTGGATCATAATCTCTTACCATAAAAATGATTGCATGCACAATAGCACCCACTCTAAGAAATCCATCAATCCACATATGATGTGTAAACAATGACAGTTGTGCACCATTGTCGGCAGCCAGTAGCTACATGTGGAGAAGGGGCCACGGAATACATATAGAGACTAACGTGGGAGAGATAGAAGGAAGTAAATAGGATTTGCAAAGAGACAAAGCCCTAGAACTTTCAAAAGAATTGATACTCTAAAAGAAATGTTATTAATGATGTGTGTCCAAAATAATAAAATACTACAAGTATTTATATGGAATACAAACCCCAAAATTATGAAACTATAAAAACTATGAAATTAGAGAAATATGGAAACTAGAAAAATTAGAAAACTAAAAGTTAGAAAAATTAGGAAATCAGGGAAATTAAGAAATTATAAAAATTAGGAAATTATAAATATCAGAAACTAATTAAAAAAATACTAAAAAACTTAAATGGCTGAAAAAATAACAGACTCCTTTTCTTGAATTGATCTCGCGTAACCCAATAATTATTTGAAATCTGTTCCACATTAGTCCCCCTACCTGAAAAGAACTCACTTTCGAGTGATACCTCCGATATCTGTATCCATATCTTTAACTCTCTCTTTTGATTTTCTTGCCCGAAAACATATGTTGAGTATGACAAATATCAAAATAACTGTTATAAACTCATTCAATCTGAAAAATATTAGGTCCCAATAGCTTTAAGAAAATCCTGACGCTTCTGGAACTCTGAAGCAGCGACATCTTCACCACCAGTATAAATTCAATCTTGTGCTTTCAATAACTCATCGTTGAAATCAGTCTCATCAAAATTTTCATTGAAAGGTTGCTTTTTCTGGCTAGTTAAAACCTTTCCCAACGCTGCGGATGAGTCAAGTTTGTCTTTAATAGCATATATGTATCCTTTTAGGTTTTTTAACTCCGCAGTTCTCTTTCTCTCTACATCTTTCTTTGCAGGTTCAGAAATAGACCATGTACTGACTCTCGGACTTGCCCTAGATGACTCACCAAAGGGCTTACGGGTACCATCATTCCCATGATATCCCCTAAACCCTATTGACTTTGCTCATTGGGTCATATTTTGGGCTTTGTTGAGGGTTAAAATGATTCGACAACCAATTTTATCATGGATCGCAGGTTTTAATTCAAGAATATACCTTGCCACCTGTTGACTTCAGCCTCCATTAAATTATTCCGTGCTGATAATCGCAAAAAATCTGTAGTATATTCAGTCATAGATTTTTGCCCTTGCACCAACATCTGGTATTGATGGAACAAAAACTGATCATAATCTAAGGGAAGAAATCTAGCCATAAACATCTTCTTCATCTTCGGCCAAAGCTTTATTGGTTGTTTTTCCAAACGCCTTCGCTGGACTTGAGTTTGTTCCCACCATGATGAAACTCTACCTTTTAATCGATATGCCACCAACTTTACATGTTTTTCCTTTGGAATCTTTACAAAGTCGAAAAATCTCTCAACTTCCGCTTCCCAATCTAGGAAATCTTTGATACTTAAATTCCCGTTGAAGGAAGGGATGTCCACCTTCAACCGAAACTCTTCTTGTCGATATTGATGGGTTACCCTAGGGTCAGGGTTACGATCTAAAAACTCAACAATCTCCTCATCTGAAGAATCATTCTTGTTGGTTTGAACTCTATGAGATTGTTGGGGTAACATAGGATTGACGTGAGGACCTTTAGCGATTCTTTTGGTACCACTTTCACCTCCTATATTGCTCTGCTTTGCCATGACGTCTATTGTTCTGTTTCCACCCGCTCCATTTGAACACACAGAGTTTGGATTGTAACTGTCATGGCTTGCAACTTTTTGAGCATGTCAGAAACAGTATTATCTTTACCGCCTTGGTTGGCCGTCGCAAGGGAAAGCCTTGGCTCTCATGCCACCTAACACGAGAGATATAGAAAAAAGACAATAGGGTTTGCAAAGAGACAAAATCCTAGAACTTTCAAAAGAGAATTGATACTCTAAAAGAAATATTATTAATGATGTGTGTCCAAAATAATGAAATACTACAAGTATTTATAGGAAATGCAAACTCCAAAATTAGGAAACTATAAAATTAGGAAATTAGAGAAATATGGAAGCTAGAAAAATTAGGAAACTAGGAAAATTAATAAATTAAAAAAATTAAGAAATTAAAAAAATTAGAAACTAACTAAAAAAATACTAAAAAAACTTAAAAGGTCGAAAAATTAATGGACTCCTCCTTTTCTTGAACTGATCTCGCGTAATCCAATAATTATTTGAAATCTGTCCCACATTAGAGATCTATAACAATGGTTGAAGGGCCTGACATAGCTAGGTTAGGAGATAATTAAGCATGCCATGATGTTAGGATCTCATATAAGCCTTTATGGGCTTGACCCATAAATAGACCTTTATGAACCTCTAAAATTTCTTTTAGACCATGTCCAATGCCCCAGTTGGTCTTATACATGTGACCCACTATCACGAAAAGAATTGCAAAAGCTAAATAGTGGTGTGCATTGTCAGTCAGCCATCCTCCTTGAAAAGTACAAAATTCTGCATATTTTGAACAATTCTAGGTGAAAATGGGGTTGCTCCCCAGCAAAACTGGGATGAAATTGAGCCTAAAGATCCCGATTCAAGAAAAATTCATGAGCAAGTGGGATCTCTTTAGAATGTACCCCAGCGTTTGAAACTGGCTGACCAGTAAAAATACATGTATTTGATGCCCTGCCCAAGAAAGAACCCAAGTCCCAATAGCCCTACTAAATTGTGATTAAACATAGATTCTACATCTTGGAACCAAATCAATTTTGCAGCGGCTTTGTGATAATGAAACCAACCTGCAAAAAGCATTAAAGTTGCAAGGATCAATGCACCAATTGCAGTACAATAAAGTTGTAATTTAATAGTTATCCCAGGAACTCAGGAAATCTGAAAAAAACCAAAGATTATTTATATTCCTCTGAAACCCCCACACATGGCATCATTCCATATTTTTTGGCCACTATTGGCCAAACCACCTGAGCACTAGGTCCAATGTGAATGGGATCACTTAGCGATGCTTCATAATTGGAAAAAATGAGCAATATGGAAATACATGCCACTCAGCGAAAGAAAGATAGTAGAGAGTTGACCAAAATGGACACTAAATACTTTTTGGAAAATCTCCTCCAAATCAATTGTATGGCTATCAAAATCATGATCAGGGCCCTTAGATATTGTTCTTGAGAAATGGCCGGGTCTGGCCCATTCCTCAAAAGAAATTTTTATGGGATTCTTATTCACCAAAACTTTATTTTGGTTCCAGTGAATGGATAATCATTGAGGCCTCCTCTTTCCAGACAACACAAAGACACCTACCAACAGTCAAGTAATTGTTGAACTTCTAAGAGATTTTTATAATTTTTATTAGTCTTTTATGTGCATAGTGGCTGGAAAGCTGTGCACATAGAGGGATATGAAGGGTTGAGTAACAAAGGACAGTCATTCATTTGATCCCTCTGGCTATTTTTTGGCTGGTATGGAGGGAGAGGGAAATGAGTCTTTTAGGGACTGAGAGTTCCTTTTCTAGGTCTATAGACTTCTTTTTCAGTGATCTTCTTTTTATCTGCTAAGCTTCTAGCTTTGGAGGTTGACATAAGCTTCTTTAGGGATTCCTTGTTTCTGTTTTAGGCTGTTAAGGATGCAGCTCCTCAGTGCTTTCATTGGAAAAAAAAAAAGGTTCTTTGACAATTAGCCATGTGGAAGTGTTGCAATGTTTCCTAATATGTGAGACAAAAATAAATGGAATCACAAGGTTTTGAATGGTTAATGCTTTGCAACCTAGCTTATTATGCGTGGCACAGAGGGGGGAGGGTGCTGACATGAAACTAACCTTTCAATTCCCATGCCTTGAAAATGGGATATATACATTTTTAGGGAGCATGTTGGGTAGAATTTGTTTTTGGAGCTAAGGATTGCTTTTTACTACATTCACTATGATTAGAAACTATTCTCGATGAATTATCTTTCTTCCTTTATTGTATTTCTCATAAGAACATGTCTTCTTCTGTTTTATTTTTCCATTGTGTTTTTCTAGTACGTACTTCTTTTACTAGATGTCAAAACAAAGGGGCATCTCAGTTCTTTAGGTCGCTACAATAGCCCTTAACTTATGTGTTGCTAATGCAGGATCTTCTTTACAGCACTCTTGTGGGAGATTTAGAAAGTATTTAAGGAATAAATGATAATGAAAGATGCAATATTTCACCAGGGAATTACACCTAGAGTTTCTAGGAAGGGCATACCCAAGTTC
Source organism: Dillenia turbinata (assembly GCA_037126225.1). Classification (NCBI taxonomy): domain Eukaryota; kingdom Viridiplantae; phylum Streptophyta; class Magnoliopsida; order Dilleniales; family Dilleniaceae; genus Dillenia; species Dillenia turbinata. The sequence continues at coordinate 1,736,673 of JBAMMX010000015.1, forward strand.
ACCAGAAGAAGGCAATCACACCTCCAGTAAAAGCTCTAGGCGTGACACCCTATTAACTCTTCCATTCTTCTCATTCTCTCCCAAAATGTGACTGTTGCATCCATTTTATTGACCTTCAACCCACCCTAAGTAACATAACTATGAAATAAGCCTCCTTGAAATACCTCACTGGGAAGCATACATTGAACTTAATCATCTTAATAAATCCTTGCTAAAGCCAATACAAGGCCTGTGAAAACCTATTTGGCTGACATTGTAAAGCCAATTAAAGGCCTAAAGTATAACATTACAATATTCCTAGTGTATATTCTGCATTGCCATTTTCGTGGACTAATGATGAGGATTATGGTCCCGTTGGATTTCTTAATTGCATGTTTTCTTTCAATATTGAGGGCTTACTACAATATTTCTTCAGTAAACTTCTTCATTTTGATTCAGTAAAATTCTTCATTTCGATTCAGTAAACTTCTTCATTTCGAATTTTGAACCACATGCTGTGTTTATTCAAGAAATTGAGTATGCTATAGTTTGTTGACTGGTACTTTTTCATATGGATCTGTTATTGCTTGATTTCCCGATTTTTTTATTATTATTATTATTATTATTATTATTATTATTATTATTTACAAGTTTCAATATGGTGCATGCATCTAAATTTGAAACCTGAGATAAGACTGGTGTTGTTTGCCGATGATTATTAGACATTACTTTCTATTTGCATGTAATTACAATCTTTTACCTTTTCAGGAGAAATGGTTGGAGGTTTTGGGTTGCGGGGTAACTGAGCAGGAAATACTAAAAAGAAGTGGTAAGGTGAATAATGTTGCTTGGGCTTTTGGTCTTGGATTGGAGAGGCTGGCAATGGTACTCTTTGAAATACCAGATATTCGTCTTTTTTGGTCAGCCGATGAGCGATTTACTTCTCAAGTAATTTCCTCTCTCCTCTTCCCTTGAGCTCTTTCCAGATAACAGTTAAAGATTGAAATTGTTGTTGTAGGAAGCATATTAAAATTTATTTATTTATTTATTTATTTATTTATTATTATTATTATTATTATTATTATTTTGTAAATATTGCTTCAAAAAGAAAAGTTGTTGTAACTAGTATAATCTTCATTGTTTAGTTCTCAAGCGGGCAGCTTGGAGTCAAGTTCAAGTCATTTTCGAAGGTATGAAGAAGGTTTTTCCATGTGATATATTTCGGTATACTACATACTTTTTAGTGCCAGTGGCATCCTTCTTTGAGGCTTGAAAATCAAAAATCTTGTTCGCTTGCTGCAAATTACATTCCTCATTTTTTTTTTCCAATCTCAATCCACTTTCCTCTCTAACCATGCATCATATGCACCATAAAAATGCCATCCTAGTTTGATGTTTATGAATATTTATACTTCTAACTGAAAATTATTGTCTTTGTATTGCAGTATCCTCCATGTTACAAAGATATGAGTTTCTGGATCAATGATTCATTCACTGAAAACAATTTGTGCGAAGTTGTTAGAGGCATTGCTGGGGATCTTGTTGAGGAGGTATGTCTTTGACATATAATACAAAGGTCTACATTTTTGTTAGCAAACTTAAGAGCGAGAACGGGTCAAGACTTCCATAATTTTTTAAAGTTTGTGGATTTGGTTGCCTAGCAGAAGTGAAATCATTGAGCATCTAGAAGAGGAACCGATACTTACCCAACTCGTGCAATCTCAGTTGGCATTGATGGCCGTATTTATGTTAATGCATTTCCCAATGATGCATAAACAAGGAATTTTTGGTCCTTTATAAATACTAGCTCATAGATATTTCTAATCAACCAGTTTTTTCTGAGTAGGAACAATAGTTTCTCATTGCTACAAGTGTGGATTTTTAAAAAGAATAAGACATGCATTTAAAATCCATATGTAGAATTCATACAGCAACGAGTGATCAGAAGTAAGGCCAAAATAATGGACGGGATTGGAATGATAAGAAAAGAGAGAATGTTTCTGTTTGCAAGCCCTCATAAAATCATTTCCCAAGTTTGTACTGTTGCATTCTTTTTAGAGGAAAAGGGTACATAGATGGAAAGGAGAACCAGCATACCCTTAAAAACCCATAGATCTAATGAGAACTCAGCAAAATGGCAACAGTGGCACTAGAACAGCAAGTTAAGTTGGAAATCTTAAAGGAAAGAGATTTGAGCTTTATCCCAAGAGTCCTGGACAAGGGCCTCTCAACATTTCAAAGGATACTCTTTATTCATTTTCTATATGCGAAACAAGGAATTGCTAGAGGATCCAATTAGAAAAAAGTGCCCTTTTTTGGGTTTGTCCTTTGCGAAAAAACCCCTCATATTCCTTCATGCATTCACCTACACGAAGTTCTGGCAATCACCTGGTGGATTGATGAGAACACAAACTCCTGGAAAATTTGGGTCTACGAGCAACATAGAAGTAGATAATTGCCAACTGGACTCCGACATATTAAATAGAAGAAAGCTACTGTTGCGGTGCCAAGGACTTCCGAGCAGCATTTTATGGGAAAGGGTCCCTTATCCCTTTTTCAACCCCTCTTCCAGTAGCCATATAATACCCCTTAATCTCAAAAGTTCAAAAGTTCCTAATTTTACTTTGTCCATATCCACTCCCTTCACAAACTTGCAGTTGGAAAAGCTAGGAATCTCAATCCTTCACATTTTACTACCTATTAACCCCCCCCCCCCCCCAAAAAAAAAAAAGAAAGAAGGAAAACTAGCATCCTGCATAATGAATGAAAAAAATTATGAACTAAAACTATAGCATAGAACTATTCAAGGTTTTCTTATCCCTGCAATGTTGAGAAGACTTAAACAATCTAAATTGCAGTTATCTATTGCTAGTTATCAAATAGTATAATGTATCATCAAGTAATTGCACAATAAGGGCAGAACATTCAGATTTCCTAGCATCCAATCATATTATATAGCATCAACTAATCGACCACTCGAGCTGGATGAACAGTTTACACCCATAGACAACGAACAACAGATTTCTTAGCAGGAAAATGCTACCCAAGTTCCCAAGTACCATTCATTTATAATGCTTGCATCTCATTTCCTCTTCCATATCAACCCACCAGCCATGACGAGCTAGAGCCCTATCAGGCTTGGGAATAGGGAGAATGTATTAAAAAAAGGTACTTTGAAGGAAACAAATGAGCATAAGTCACGACATTAGAGATAGTTAAGAGGCACAAGATAGGTTACCCTTCTGAAGAGCAATAGGAAGGTCTAGATCATCATCAGGAGGATATTTAGACAATGGGGCCACCGGCAAAGTGGAGAAGGTACACACTTATCTCCAAACATACATAGCAAATCTGGATTCTTGATTCAAATCCATTAGGATAATAGGAATCTGAAGAGCTTGTGCTGCTGGAGTATAATAATTTTACATTTACCAACATGTTGTTACATGTTTTCAAGTGGCTGCGGCCATCAATTACAAAGGGCTCCATAGGTTCTACAAAATGCTTAAACATTGTGCTTCTTGATTCCTCGAATCTTTGGGTGATTTACTGATGAGATGACTCATCCTACCTTGACCTTGATAGCATGTCATGACTGATCTTGACCACTGACTATTGTACATATTTACTCCCATTCAAATGACAACTAACAATTAGGGGCACAACTATCTGGTTAGACAACGAACAGACAACTTTTAATTCACTAGTGGCTCCACTTGAGGCCGTAACTACTCACTTTTGAGGATGAAAACATAAATCACCACCAACGAACCACTATTCAAGACCACTTAGTAGGAGGGTCGACAATTATTTTATAGTAGTCATGTATTAGAAGATATAGTAGTTACAAATTAGTGTTTAATTTAGAGAGAGTTTAGTGTGGCCAAAGGGCTATTTTCTCATATGTCCTCTTGTCTGATATAGGTAACACTTGTTGAAACCCTAAATAAGTTGGTTTTTCTAGAAAAACTCTCTTTCCATCCTCCTCTCTCCGTGCATGTAGACAACTTGTCCAAAGTCACATAGCCCAATATAAAATAGGCTTGGTATATTGCATGAATGTAAGGAAATACATAAAAATTACTGAATGGGGTTATAATTGTGCAGAATTAGGTCTGGAAATAGCTAAAACCCTTGAAATAAGGCGGAATGGAACTGAAAATGCTGCAGGATTGTGAAGTAAACAAGAATCAGATCCTGAATTTGAGACCAGCCAAATATAGAGGAGAGGTTTGGATTGGGTCAAACGGGAATCAAGTGTACTTGAACCAGCAATTGGTAGGTATTCAACAGATGGAAATGGATTAGTCTGGTTCAGGCTGCACTGACTTGGAAACAGGCAAAATAAGTCAAATTAATCTGGACCAAGGTAGAACAAGGCCTCCAACCTGATCCTGTATGATTAATTTGGGTTTAGGTGCAGGCATGTAGATCTCATATGCCAGGACTTCTCTTGCACACAAGGGTGTCTGTTAATGGTTGTCAGATGTCCAACAAGTCAGCGATGGCAAAAAATGGTGGCCCCTTTGAGCTTGTGGTGGTGGTGACAACTTGCAATAGGAGCCCACAAGCATCTTTTTGTAGAGTTTGGAAAGTCATGAAACTTGTTCATTATGGATGAATTTGAAACTAGGATTCAATTTCACAATTGGCTTCATTTTGGGCCAGCTGAGGTGAGACATATGGTTTGATGATGCCTTCGTTCAATGCTGATGATTGGAAATCGATGATTAATTGGACTTGGTGGTTGGATTTGATGATGATGGCATTTTATGCATATGGAATCAATAGAGGACCATGTGTAGAAGATAATATTTTGATCCCTATGAGACAAAATAGTGCAGGAACTAGTAGAGTGGATATCAAGAAATTGAATCCAATATTCAAGTTCAATGATCAATCACCAAACCATCAAATAAAGCTATGCCCATACTTGTTGACAAATTCTCTAAAGAATTAATGCAACCTAAAGCAAATAAAAGAAATTAAAGCTATACCCATATTCAACTAAATAAAAAAAAAATCTATTTTCTTCAAATTTTCCTATGTCAAAGAATTGTCTAATATTAATTGATGATTAAGGCCATTCAATATGTAGTACAGTTTAAAGTTGAAGGTTTTGTTTGGGTTACTGTCACCGTTAGATTGATTGATAACTTCCTACAAGTGCGGATGCCTAAACAAGGTGCCAAGAGTATGTGCTTGTGCTGTGTGTTCTCAAAATAATAATCACCTAATCAGTTTTCTATTGTAGTTTGAGAGTTATATATATATATGTATAGAACAGATACACACTGTCTTGCTCAATTCTTATCTATAAAGTTAGAGAGATTTGGAAACATGATGGGCCTTACAGGTTGTGGCATTGTGTGATTGCATCATTTTGATGTATATAGGAAAGAGTTTTTTAAGATTTCCAAGGGTTTTTATCATTATACTGCTGCTTGTATGTCAAGAAAATGTTATTAGCTTCTCTGTGGTGCCACCATCTACTATGTCTAGGTTGAGCTTTACTAGACCTGTCACCAACAAAATCATTCAGCGTGTCCATCACCCTCTGTTTATGATTATCTTTTCCTATTGTTTGCCTAATTTCCTGTGTTCTAGAAGATGCTTTTTCATACGTTCATTATAATAAATAACCCTTTCAATGAAATTATATTCTATCTTTGCAAGAGTAAATGATGAATTTGCAGTTGGTTTAGTATACTTGTTCTAGAATTGATTATGGTATTGCATTTAAGTAGCTTTTAGATTTCTTGATGTAATTCGTCTCCCCCCACCCAAATAATCTTTCAGCGTTAGTCACTCCTGTTCTAATCCTTCCCTCTCTTGGTTCTTTTTTCAGGTCCAGTTGATTGACAACTTCACCAATAAGAAAGGCATGACCAGCCACTGTTATAGGATTGCATATAGGTCCATGGAGCGTTCGCTAACCGATGATGAGATAAATGACTTCCAGGTTAGTAGCATCTTTGTCTCGAGTAACTGAGGTTGATGGATTCTGGTTGCAAGACAACATTAACCCCAACACTGTTCATGTTTGTGGGTGCAGTGGAGAGTAAGGGAACAAGTGGAGACTAAGTTAAAGGTCGTGCTGCGGTGAAACCTCATTGCACCACAATTCTTTTCAAAATCTTACTGCACCCTTCTTAAAAATCTTTGTGCTTGGGTTGTGTTCCTGTAATAGTGATCTTTTCTCTCGCCCCCACCACTTCATTGTTTTAAAAGAAAAAAAATGCCAACATTACTATCAAAATAGATCTTGAACCATATTGAACATATGGTTCAATGTATATACATTGTAACTGCTGGAAATATTTATTTTGGAAGTTCTGTGAATTAGTTAATGTTGAGTAGGAAGTTGGCGTTCAATTTTGCCTGTTCCTGAATTAAAATTTTTTTTCCCGTGAGTGAGAGAACAATCTGATGAATTCTAAATCAATGAAATGATATAGTTTGACATGGTCGCGAAAGTGAAAGATCAGATGGAAAGTTGATCCCTTAAATGATTTCTTACAAATGTCTTAGCAATCAATAAATCAGATAACCGATTCTTAGCAGTCCATGATTCTGTGCCAACTGCAACACAATCTGCAATTGATGAACCTTTGAAGCTTCGAGGCTACACGCCTTTGAAGTTTGAGCATCAACTCGAGCTTCCAATTTTGAAGCTTTAAAATGAATTTTTTTTTTCTCGGTATCATGGATTGATTTCCTTTGGGTGTTCATCATATGTGCTTACCCAAATGATCTAAAATTTACGTACTTTGACTGATATCTCAAAGAGAAAAATATAATTTTACCATATCAAGCAAGAGATACAAAATATATAAAAGCAATGAGTGTGCAGCAGGAATGTTTTGAGTGTGGCTAATGCCAGTCGTAAGCAAGCCTCTGCCTCAAAGATGCTGCCTCCTCCATTAGAGATTCTAACTTGTCCATATTTGAAGAATTGTTTACATCCCTGAAGGCAATGAGTGTGCTCCTCACCTCATTCATTTGGGTGTTCGCACCTCTTCTCAATGCTTATAAATCAGAAAAATTGTCCACTCTTGAGCCTGATATATCCCTTCTTGAGAAAAACCTTAAAAAAAAAAAAATTTGTAGACATGCCAGAAGCTGAGGGTAATGAGATAGTTCTGAGCATACCCAGTTAGACCCGCGATGCTTATATATTTGAACTGTGTCTGTTGTATTTCTCTTTCTAACACTGCTATAGTCAATGGTTTTGAAATTATTTTAGTTTGATATCATTTAATAAAAACTTGCAATTATAAATTCTACTTTGGTGGGAGACGAGGCCCTATGAACCAAAGCAAGAGCTTCATCTTCTATCAGGAAAATAAAAAATCAGCACAAATCGAGAGAGAGAGAGAGAGAGAGAGAGAGAGAAAGTATAACAAGAATAAATTGCATTATCAAACTCCATCACATTGTACTGTAAAGACCCCAACTCTTTTCCTCTCATCGTAATTTTTTTTTTTAATAAAAAAAAGTGTTTGTAAATGAATAGCACTAGAATCTGAGAAGAAAGATCCCCTCATTGCTAAACTCAAAATGACAAGACTTGGCAGAAAACTAAGCAGTAGGAGGCTTGTACAGCTTTTCCACCATCTTCCTGTACTCTGCATAACAAAAGCATGAACCAGACATACATTCAATAAGAGAGAGAGAGAGAAGAGCAGAGAAATATAATTGAACTTGTGAAATACATACCCTCTTGATTACTCCAAAGTTGTGCTGCTTGGGTGTTCAATGGTGAGCTCGTATTTGGTTCTGATAAATTAAAAACCCATAATCAAAACATTATCAATAACAGCATTTTCATCAAAATAAATAGTGGGATGAAAAAAGCAAAATAAAATTAATTAAAGAGAACTGTTAGAAACATTTACCTCCAAGCAAACTCTGAATGGATAGAAGTATAGCTCTCACATCATAAGCAGAAGACCACTTGTCCTATGATTTACAAAAATCCCCAGATATTTCAGATGATGAAAATTACAAATTAATGGGAATAAAGTAGAGAAAGTACCTGAAGAATATCCAAGCAAATATTGCCATATACGTCAACGTTGGGATGGAAACAGCCAGTCTCAAATTTGACCTTAGGAGGCTTGAAGGGGTAATCAGTGGGAAAAGAAAGGGAAAGTTTGTACTCAGTTCCTTCAAACACTGTGTCTTTGCTTCCACTAATTGTTCCTTTCCAACAGTATATGTTGTCTTCTTCTGGAAATGCAGATATCCCACCATCTCCGCTCATCTGTTATTTCCATGACCCAAAAAAAAAAAATAAAAAAGTGAAAAATTTTCAAATTAGAGAGAAACAACAAAAGGATCGTCGCAAATCTATCAGATCTCAAGAATTTTAATTGGGCTCCGAGGCAATACTCTTATCTGTTCTCCACCTATTTGAAGTTTATTTTATAAAAAAAAATGTGAAAATACAACAAACCCTTTTGAAATACAGAGACATCATCATAGGATTATCAAATAAACCATCCGATCTGAAGAGTTAAATCAGGGTTTGGGATGAATTTATCCCACGCATCTTAATTTTGATGATAAAAGGAAGACAAAAATTGACGAAAGCAATTTCCAAATTGGGGATAAAAAACGAAATGGAGATTAAAAACATAATCAATCAGATCTAAAGAGTTAAATCAGGCCTACAACATATTCATATCTAATTTAAAATTTTGATGAAAAAATAAAGATTATCAGAGACCCTTTTGAAATTAGAGAGAAAAAACTGAAAGGCTATTATAAATCTATCAGATCCGAATATTTAAAATCAGGGTTTGCTATATTACCATTAAAGCCATCAGTTCTGACTGCAACCTGTTTTCAATGGGGAAAAAAGGAAACAGAAGGGGATTTGTCAAAGAATCAATAGATCTAGAACAAAAATATCACATCAAGAACTGAATTTTAAAGAAAATTGAGAGTCAACAGAAATATAGAAATTGATTTACCTTTTGAGGACGGCCTGAGAATCAACAGATTTTGCAGGTGGAAGAGACTGCTTGGAGGTTGTGGTGATGGAAGATGGGTTTGAAGGCATATTGTTGTCATTCACAGTAGCCATCTTCAGATTTCAACAAGGTTGAACAAGATGAATACGATCTTTGTTTCTTTATTCAGAAAAATCAAAGCAAACCGGAGGAGAGATTTGGGAATTTATTTCCAACAATCAAGAAAGAAGAAGAGAACGCCGTTAGAATCAATCGAACTCTTCTTCTTTTACAGGAGAGAGGGAGAGAGAGAGAGTTGAGAGGTTTAACCTAAGAGGGTGTATAAAAGGAGAGAGGAGGGGAAGAGATGAATCTAACCTTTTTCGACCGTTGGGGCGTCTTTCCTCATCCCTCTTCTGCCCTCCAACGGCTATTTTCAAAAAATCCTTGCCACGTCACCCAAAACCTCGCGTAATTTGCACGCTCCTTTTATTTTGAAAACCTAGTCTTCATTTTAAGTAATTTTATTTTATTTTTTTTAATATAAAATAAATGTCAATAATTCATTATATTCCTAAAAAGTTCATTGAATAATTTTACTAAATGGTATTAAAAAAAAAAGAAAATGACTTTTATAGTATATTTGGATGGAGAGTTTTGGTAAAAAAGGAAGAAAAAAGGAGGGTTTTTAAAAAATCCACAAATGTTTGGTAAAACAATTAATTGGAGGGGGAGAGAAATGAAGGGTTTCTGAAATCTTTCAAACTCAAATTTTTAATTTCACCAAATCGATAGGTTTTGAAGGGGAGAGATTTGTACTAAATTTATTTTTATAATCTCTATTTTAAAATTATAATAAAAAGCAAAGAGGATGAAATAGTAAATTAGTGCACTTTTTGATTATATTCCTTTATTTTCCCTCGTCTAACCAAGCATGATTCCCTTTTAAAATTATAAATACTAAATTTATTTTTATAATTTCTATTTTATAACTCTAATAAAAAGCAAAGAGGATGAAATAGTAAATTAGTGCACTTTTTGATTATATTTCCTCACTTTCCTTCGTCTAACCAAACATGATTTTTTATTTTATTTTCATTTCTCTCCATTTCCAATCACATATTTTATTGTCAAACGTAATTTTTTATTTTATTTTTATTTTTCTCCCTTTTCTATTCTTTCCTTTACCTCCCTTTCCTATAAGCTTGCCAAACACACTGTTAATGAATAAGATCAAAACAATTAATATTTTTTCTTAATATTTCTGCATGGAGGAAGTATTAATAAATAAAAATTCATCAAGGGACTTATATTTAATATAACATTAATCATTATAATTATAATGTTAGAAATATAAATAATTATTATTTTACAATAAACTCTAATTTAATTTTGATCGAAAAGATTCTATTGGTTATAGCAATATTATTATATCCTTTTTTTTAAAAAAAAAATTATATCAAAATTTAAATTCAAAATCATCGAATTTGAGGATATGACGATGACCACTGCACTATTTCTTTGGGGACTGTTATTATGTATTCTAGCTCTTTTGTTTGGAAATTATTTGAAAGTTGATGTGCCGTAAATATGGTATTAATGTGATAAATCGAATATTTTTTTATCAAAATTAATTTAAAATAGTATTAAAATATAATTATTTATATTTATAATACTATAATTAATATTTTTTGTAAAACAGATTTCTAAAAAACAAACCTTTGAATTTTTAAAATTGTATCAATTTTTAAAATCATACCTAAAAGATTCTCATTCATGTTGATCTTTTTTCCCAATTTGACCATTGTATGAGCGAATAAAATGGAAATCGAAATTTTCTATTTCTTTCCGGCACCTTTATATATGAAAATTTTCATCATTATTTATTAGCTTTATCTTGGTCAATTACAAATATAATTAACAAGTCTACCTGAAAACACGGTTATAATTTATTGTGATAATTGTTTTATAGAAAAATCATAACTATAATATTAAAAATATAAAAGTTTTCATTTCAGATTATCTCTAAATTATTATCCGTAAAAAAAATTTTGGCCAGATTATTTTTTTTTCTTTTTTTATATAAGAAGATGTAACTAAACGTGATCAAACCGAAAAAATGTTAATGTAAATGAGGAAGTTCTGCTACTTGAGCTGGCCCTGAGCGACTTTAAGCATAATATTAGTGTTGGTCATTACCATATCAGGCTACATTAACTCTCAAATTATTTTTTGTCGAGTTTAACTCTTCAATGTGACGTTGATGCGGCCAATCAAACCCTTTCGACCGAAAATAATTTGAAAGCAACTCAAGATCAGAATTATTTATATTTTGATCATCATAATTATAATTATAATTCTTTTATTTAACTTTTTTTTTTTTAACTCCATTTGAGCTCACTAATAATGAGTGCTTTGGGGATTTACCTTTTGATGGACCCTCTTTGAGGAGGCTTTATCGTACGAAGCGGGCCCCCTTTTTTCTTTTGGAAATGGGCTTGCGACACACCAGTTCAACGAGGAAACTCATCTTCTCAAATGGGCCTTAGTCGCCCTGATCATCCGAAGTGAATTGCCTCCCCGAAGGGCCTTAGTCGCCTCGTCTAATCGAAAGGACCTATTATTTGACTCAATTCATAAAAGGGTTCAACAGAACCGAACCCCTCAATCGATAGCCATCGAAGGGACTGATCGCATTCATCCGATCGATGACCAACTGAGTTCCCCACTCCAGTATGGGACATATTTTCCTTATACAGAAGGAAACCTAACGGATTTAGTTGATAAGGGAAAGAATCTCTCCGTATAATTCAGTTACCTAAGTTATCGCAATATCAAATCTTTTATGATCAAAGAATCGGAATCCCTAGACGAATTCTTAAGAAAATTAGGGTTTCGCAAAACCCGTCGCGGCACGGATCTCAAAGAAGCACTATATAATATCAATGGGGGTATCAGTTCAGGTAAATCCGCCAACCCTACACAAGGCACACAAAATACCAAGGGAGATCCGTCATCCGTCATCTCTCAATCTGTTATCTTTTTCCTTTCAAAACCATTTGTTCTAACTTGAGCGTCGGAGCCTCCCCCACCGGAGCATCATCCGACGGTCTTTTGCAGGTCTTAGCCTTACAACCAGCTGTCCGATCGAGTCCAGAAAGAGCCAGATTTGTATAGACAAAACCCACCTCCAACAGATTGGTGCCGTCTGTGGGAACAAATTTGAGAATCCCCGTTGAATATCCAAAAAGTGTCAAAGTAGGCATACCTTCGAAAAGGATAACTAGAGCCGTTTCAAGGGCCGCATCGGCGATAGATGGTTATGTTACTACTCCACCTAACACTGCCTTTTTTGTGGCACCCATTCGGTCGATTGGGTCCCCTACTTGCAACTGACCTCCTCGGTCGGAGCAAGCCTCATTGTTTGAGAACCAGGAACACCCTGCTACGGTTCTTGTGCCAGCGCCTCCAACGCTGGCCAACCAACCCCAGATGGATAGGCTAAAGTAAAAAATCCAAAACATAAGTAAGCAACTCGAGAGCCTTAGCTGTGCCGTGAGACCTGAAGGTCATTCGTCCCAGGGGGGATCAGACCGCGATTACCCCGACCTCCAAACTCCACCGCTTAATCATGAGCCCTCGGTGACTTCTCACCACAACCCCAATAACCTCCGAAAATAGGTTGAACAACTTGTTGCCAACGAACTCAAGCGAGTCAATGCTCAGGGAAGCCAGACTCCCCTTTACTCAAACACCTCGCCCTTCGATTCGAAGATCTCTTCGGAATCTATGTCTCGCGATATACTCCTACCTCCTATGGAAAGATATGACTAGATCACTGATCCCCGTGACCACACGACACATTTTGTGACGGTAATGATTTCAAGGGACATGACTGATGCATCCATGTGCAAACATTTCCCAACTAGGAATATGTTGACCTAGTTTAACTCACTCCCACCGTTTAGCATAAAAGCCTTCTCCTAACTCTGACAACAGTTTGAGACTCATTTCATGATAAGTAGAGGGGTCAAAAGAAAATCCACTTCTCTATTGCCATTGCATCAATGGGAAAATGAGTCCCTAATAGACTTCTTGGAAAGATTCAACGCAGAAATGATGAAAGTTTCATCTTTGAACCACTCTATTGCGCTAGCCGCGCTACTCACTGGGTTACGCCCTTCCGACATGAAAGTCTCCAACACGAAAAAACCCCCATCTACTATCCAAGAGTTCTATTCTTGTGTCGAAAAGTACATTACAGTTGAAGACGTGGAGGCTTTTAACTGAAAAAAACAAAAGCCGAATGTCTAGAAAGGAACGCAGTCGATCACCCTGACGACTTATGCCCAAGACCAATCACTCGCTTCCTCCACCTCCCCGGAGATTCAATACTTACACTCCTCTGAGCGAAACCCCCAGCCAAGTATTGTTTTAAATTAGAAACAAATCGTACTTAAGGTGGCCACCACACCCTACTGAATAAGATCCTAAGAAGGACAAATAGAAATATTGTCATTTCCATCGAGACTATGGACATACGAATGACGATTGTAAATGACTCAAAGACGAACTGGAATTCTTATTTCTAAGTGGAAGGTTGCAAAGATTCATCAGTATCGAAGGAAGGGACAGGCCCTCTCCCGACCGATAGGATTCACCACAAAGAAACGAATAAAAAAATCCCATAGTGGATAGATCACCGCGAAACACACAGGACAGAGTGATTCTCCAAATACATGATCCCCAGCTTCCACATGAACCCTATGTTTCGACATATGACTTTTCGACTTACGACCCGACATTCTCGATACCCTTTTGGGAATGAGCACTAATGTTTTCCCCTCTGATGGGCACCCAACATAGCAGGCGATCATTTTTATAAATCACTTAGTCTCTTCTCGAAAAAACCCGAAGGGCGCTGGTCACTCCATTCAATCGAAGGGATCTATCTTCCCGAAAAGCCTTAGTCGCCCCGTACAATTGAAGGGCCCTAGTCGCCTCGTTCAATTGAAGGGCCCTAGTCACCCCGTTCAATCGAATGGATCTATCTTCTCGAAGGGCCCTAGTCGCCCTGTTCAATTGAAGAGAGCCTCGGTTTTCTAATCAAACGCATTCAATAACCTTTACAAAAAAGTATGACAAACAAACGACTTCCCTAGTGAATATACCAACCGAACCGTCACCCTCTCTAATAAAAAGGATAAGTCTATATAAGATTACGAATTATCCATCGAAGAAGCATTTGTCTAACCGAAAAAGAAAAATATTGAAAAAACACATTCAATGTTCATAACGAGGATACAAGACTACAGTCAAATTAAAGAGAGGGAGGCACCAAGGCCTCTGATGGGGTCCCACAACCAGTCCAATACGATCCAAACTCGCAGGGATAGGATCTCCACTTGACACTATCTGATCGGCTGCTCCTTCTAGAGGGGGAAGAGCTTCGTATATCCCCGCTTCGCGAGTTATCACTTCAGCACACCTGAGCCTTTCTAATAGCTTACGCTAAGAATGTTTGGGGGTCAAATTATTCCTCTAGGAGCACGACTCTTTGATTAGCTTCCCGAAGAGACTCCTCCCACAGCTGCATTAAAGTCTCAGTAGATATCAAACGACCACGAGAACACGCCGTTCGATTTCTAGCTCTTCGCACTGCTTCTGAATCAGCGCTCACGTTTCTTCAGAAAGTCGAATCTATCTGTCCTTCTCCTCCAACGACGCACTAGAGATCCTCGAAGCATTAGCTTCTCCTTCTTGGAGGGCCTTCTGTAGCAACATAACCTGAGCCTCTAGATAGTTCACTCGCTCCTCCAGCCGCCCCCTCAGCAGCCTCTGAATCTCTGCCAAAGCCGCAGTCTAAAAAATAAACTATACACATCAATCAAAGGAAGGAAACAAATGCCCTAAGGTTCTGAGCAGAATAATACCGTTAAGCAAAGGGCTTGAAGGACCCATTCGATACAGTCAGGACAAGCCTTTATTAAACTCAGAGCGAGGTCTTAAAAGCCAAAGGGCTCCGCCAGTCGGAATGATCCCCCGACGTCAATATAATCGAACCTCTGGCTTCTTAGACAGACAACAACAAATTCTCTTTTTCGCCCGTTCTTTTGTAAGTCAAAAGGCTTAACAGGAATGAATGACGGAAACTCCTCCTCTTCTGACCTCCCCCGTTGAGGACTACACAACCCTACAGGCACCTCCTTTAAAAGCATAGCCGAAGATGTCCATGTCCTCAGGACCTCTCTCGCTTGACTATCTTCCCCAGCACCCTCGGAAGAAGAAAGCGTACCGGACAACGGAATCTCTACCTCTTTGGTTCCCGTTTCCGAAGGTGACGAAGGTTTCAATATTGGAGAAGATACCGCTCCTTATGTAGGCTTTCTGGAAGATTCAGATGAAGGCGCCCTCTTTCTCTTCGACTTTGATAGCCTTTTGCTGGGAGACCTTTCCACATATTCATATGGCCTTTTAGCATTCGGCCACACACTTCTATCTGTCGAAATCATGTCTAAAATGGAACGATCTACCAACTTTAGATCGTTCACCAATTCCTTCTCTCTCTGCTCCAGCAAGAGAGGCCTGGTGATCGCTTTCCTCTCATCAATCAGTAAGCCCGCTAGAAGCAACAACTGATCGTCTAACAATGAATCCACCCAGATGTTCTTATGAGTGGACTCACAATACCGTCTGACAGACCTAAAGAACTGAGAATGGCGAGTAGAAAGCGGAGGTTTTCCTCGCAACAAAGGTTTTTATTTTGGATCTGGAAAGACATGTAGGGGATCCTTATTCAGAGATTTCACAAAGAAAAACTTATGCGTCCAAAATTTATCTATTAACTCGCTATAGTAGAACCTCCAATGAGAATCAGGGCGAGTCTGCAACCGATACTAGTCGTGGGTAGAATCCTGACCTTTGCATCTTGTCAAAGAAAAAGGATCACCAGAATCTTCACATCAAAATGAAGGCGACAAAACCTTAATAGGGAAATTATTACCACCACAAAATGCCAGGCGTTGGGAATGAGCAATGTGGGGTACACCCTCCAATAGTGCATCACTTCGGACAATGGGTTCGTATATGGGATTCTCACCCCGTACTTCACCACTTGCTTATACATGGGGACACAGCTATCGGACGCCCTATTTGCCCTATCTGTGTCCGTGGGTCCTATCAAAACAAAGTCATCGCCTAAAGCCATGTCCGACTGCATCTCCTCTAATTCTTCATTAGAAATGGTACTCTGAACTTCATTAATGCCTTGAGAAGAAGACGAGCTCTTCGATATCCTTAGCAAAAAGTTTCGCCAAACAAGGGTTTGCTTGCAAAGAGGGAAAAGAATACAATACGACTAAAACCAGAACTCTTTTAAAACGTTGTTCAAGACGAGTCGAAGGAGCCAAAAGGGCACGCGCTATACTATAGGATTTTGACGACTCTTCATTAAACTACTACTCATGGCCCCCTTTCCTTACGAAACGATACCATGAGTTGGAGGCAAATGATGGACCCTCTTTGAGGAAGCCTTATTGTACGAAGCGAGCCCCTTTTTTTGGAAATGGGCATGTGACATACCGGTTCAATGACGAAACTCACCTTCTCAGATGGGCCTCAGTCGCCCCGATCACCCGAAGGGACTTGCCTCCGCCTTAGTTGTTCCGTCTAACCGAAAGGACCCACCATTTGACTCGATTCATAAAGGGTTTGACAAAACATACCCCTCAATCGATAGCCATCAAAGGGACCGAACGCATTCATCCGATCGATGACCAACTGAGTTCCTCACTCTAGTATGAGACATATTTTTCTTACACAGAAGGAAACCTAACGGATCTAGTAGATAAGAGAAAAACTTTCCCCGTATAATTCAGTTACCTAAGTTATCACAACATCAAATCTTTTATGATCAAAGATTTGGAATCCCCAGATGAATTCTTAAGGAAACTAGGGTTTCGCAAAACCCGTCGCGGCATGGATCTTAGGGAAGCACTATATAACATCAATGGGGGTATCAGTCCAGGTAAGCCTGCCAACCCTACACAAGCACACAAAATACCAAAGGAGATCCGTCATCCCTTATCTCTTAGTCTGTTATCTCTTTTCTTTTAAAACTGTTATTTCTGACTTGAACATTGAAGCCTTCCTCACCGGAGAACCCTCCGGTGGTTTTTTACAAATCTCAGCCTTACAACCAACCATCCGATCAAGTCCAGAAGAAGTCGGATCTATGAAGACGAAACCCACCTCTAATACCTTTTTATTCTAATTTTCATTGAAATGAGATAATGTTGCTTTGGGATTACTTCTAAGCATGTTTGCGTTGATATGTTTCATACCAGACATTTTTTTTACCTCCAAATGAAAGGATTCCCCTCTTATTGTCAAGACGACATATTTTGTATATAAAATATATTTTAAATATAATTCTATCATATAATTATTATATATAATTTAAATTTTAATATATAATAATGACATCAAATAAAAATTATTATAACATATTAAAAAAAAAAATCACGTCAAACCTAATTTTTGGCCTAATATAAATTACAAGCTAAATTTAGACTAATAATTTTTTGATATATACACTGAGACTCGAATTTGACTCTATTATAAAAGGAAAGAGAGAGATATCATTTGATCTGAAATTCATTGACATCTTATACTAATAATTATTGTAGTAGACCCGGGCTTTTAAGATTTTGGTATGACTTGCCTTAATTTATTTTCACCCCTCGCTGGGTACCATGCATGGAAATTTTATTGATAAAAGGAGTGTTACTCTCGTGTACGGTATAAGATCTACTTGGTTTAACCCATAAAATTTTACTCATAGTTGATGGTTTTTTTTTTTTTAATTGATCAAAAAGAACAAATTGAAATCTATTTTATTTTTAGAAATATAATTTTTATGTTATTGCTATATATTAAAATAAAATTTATAATTTTTAAAAATAATTAATTCAAATACATATTATAAGAAAATTAATGTAGACAATTTTTAAACTACCAAAAAAGGACAATCAATCAATCCAAGCATATAGCATAATAATAATAATTTAAATAAATGTTGTGTTATTAAAAAATTAAAGAGTAAAAATAGTAAAAATAAAAAATAAAAAATGTTGTGTTATGAAATTTATATTAATGGTACAATTTTCAATGAAATTGAGAATGAGAAAGAGATAAAGATGGTAAGATGCATCGGTCTTGCAAAATGCAGCATGATTTTTGAGTAGTCACTCGCTTTATTCTATTAATAAGAGATTTTAAATTTAAATATTAAGAATAAAAAAAAAATTTAAAAAAATTAATCTTTTAATAGACTTTACAATACTCAAATTAAATTAATCAGATAAAATTTAAATACGAATCAATAAAAGAAAAAAAAGGGAAAAGCTGCAATAAGTTTTTGTGTTAAGCGAAGAACGGAGTCCCCAGTCATTTGATAAGGGGCGTAGAGTCAGACTTCTTATCAATTCGCCAATCTCATTGCACTAACTGCTCCCCACCAGAGAATATTAATTTTGTAAGTAAAATTTTAAGTTTTATTAGTTTTTTTAATTTTTAATTAAAAAATGTATACATATAAATAATATAAAATAAAAATAAATTGAAATAAGTTGTGAAGTTTTTCAAATGGGGCTAACACCAAAAATAATTGGATAACGTTGAACCTAATCTAATATGATCTTTACGAAAGATTGAACCCACCCTAATCTAATATTTTCTTTATGAAAGATTGAACCAACGCCACCATCTAATTGTTTGGCCAAAAACCAGCACTACTATGTCTCAGATTCGAATATTATGTACGACAAAAACAAACCTTGGAAATGCTTTACTCATTGAAGGCTCAACTCGAGTCGAACCGAATTTAATTAGATTTAACATGATTATCAGATATCGATAACTCATATATTAAAAAAATAATAATAATTGACGGATTGAACCTCATTTTACAGGTTCACTGGTTATTTGACTGCTAAGAAAGGATGACTTAACAAAAACACCACGAGATGTAAACAGGGGAGAAAGAACGGAAACTCTCAACTTAAAGTTGAAATTGGCTGCACAACACCAAGAAAGCCTTTTTAAAAAAATGTATTAAATATGCAAAGAATTCTTTTTACATTTCACATGGGGAGCTATATATATGCAAGAATATATATAGTGATAAATAATATGAAATATATTATGATTTATGGGGACCCATCCCTATCCACAATGTTTGATGAATGACATGCAGCAAGAAGTGCAGCACCAACGCCTGATCCATCTTTTGTTACCTGTAGAGTGACATGTTGAGCAATATCTTCTCCTAAGATTTCGACCAATGCTTCATTCAAGTATTCTCTGAAACTTCTATAATTTGTATACAAAGCCCCTTCAATGGCAACCACCGTTCTTCTCATATTACTGTCACTTGACCCCCTTGTTCTCCCATTTGTAATGCCACCACTTCCATCTCGGCCGATCTTTTTCAAGATCCCCACAATTCCTGCTGCTGCCAATCGGGCAGCTCTTCGTGTCACTATATCACATACCTTCACGACAAGCCTCCGGACCTTTAAAGGCACATCCGGTATCTGCAGAGGCAAACAAATCAATCATTGATATAACTTGATGACTTTACATGACAAGGCAGAGGGAACTGTGATGTTTATCTACCCCCAGAGTGTCGTCCAAGATTCTGGCTACTTCCCTCAGGTCAGGGGACTCATCTTCGTGCATTACGGACATCAATGGTGTCCTGAAATAAATTTTGCATAGAACTATGAAATTAAAGTTATAGATAGGCTATGTATCAAATGCAGCAGATATGAATCAACCTCTTTCTTTCCTATGCGAACAGAGAAAGGAGCTGCATCAGGTTAATCCACTTAATTCAATGCATCGATATCCAGAACCTTCCTAGTTTCTTCGTTCAAAATTTACCAGATGCCAAAATCATTAAAAGTTATTTGGAAACAAACAGGTAATAACCCCGTAAATTTGGAAGTAAAATGTTAATCTTACAAACTACAATGTTGAACTCCAAACCAGTTTCTCTCATGCAATGCAGGCAAGATGCATTCACTAACAAGAAGCAAGAAACTGTGGCATAGGTTTGTGAAATTCTGTGCTGTTTCCTCTGAACTATTTCAATCCAACTACAGGTGTGGGTGCAGTATTGAATTGAGATGTAATTATCAAATGAATAAAATAATAAATCTTCTCCATTGCATCCAAATTCCATTTTCAAAAGGCAACATAGACCAATCAAAGCTTTGCGCATTACTTGTTTGTCGTATCATAAACACATGTTTAACACTATGAACAGATTAAAAATGAAAATTATAATTAATTGAAAAGTTAATCGTTAAAAGCACATATACATTAACAGTGTTTTCTTTGTGAATCATTGAAAAATTTGTTCACTCTCAAGGGTTTTTCTTTTTTTTTTTTTTTTTTAAAAAAAAAGGTCAATGATGCTCTTTATCATTTGTTGTATTTTCAAGGCGGCACCATGTAAACATGCTAATCCACCCTTATGCAAATTCAAATAATAGTAATTTGTCTAACAATTACAAATTTCATAACAAATCATATTGGGGTTGGCAATAAATGCACACGTATAGAGTGGTAGGCTTAAGATACCAACTGCTTATTTGCAATTTTCCTGATTACATAAAAATTCTACTTACAGAAAAACTTATCAATGCAATGTCAGTAACTATTCCCACATCTTATCCCACTCATTTTCCATTTGCAAACACTTGCATTGTTCAATATAGCAAACAGAAAACAAATTTTTGAGAATTTATTCCTATATTATATTTTACATATAGATACCTCCTCACCCACTATTAGATAGATTGGATAGAATACTTAGATTGACAATACAATGTTTGGCTAGATGATATAAAGCTATGCATGTGAAGATACCATATTCAAGCAGAAGCATTTCTAACTGAAGCAGAAAGGAGAGCTTTTTCAATTGATGGCAGAAAATTAAAGGTGCAAAATACAATGAAATGGCAATGGGTAGGTAATAGAGGAGTTCTGACACCAAATCATGGATTGACCAATTGAGAGATGGAAGGGGAAGAAATCGTAGACAGATCATTGTAATTTGATGAAAATGAGAGAAGTACGTCACAAATTGTGATGATATATATAAAAAGCAATATGTCATTAAAATTGATGGTGTCAAGAATATGCATAACTAAACAAGAGACAGGGGACCTTCGCCAAAAATCAATCAATGAGAAATAGCAGACTGCAAAATCCAAAGGAAAACTTAGAGAAGTCATGTAATTAAAGTACAGTGCACTATGAAGGCATCATACCTCAAATTAAAAGGCATAGACAATCCAGGAGAAACTGGTCCAAAAACATTACTCTCTTGTGCCATCCTAAGAATCACTCTCCTCGCAATTTCACCGAGATACATCCCTGATATCATTTTCTCAAAACCCTGCAGCAATATCAAAAGGAAAGAATGAAAAATTTGGCAATCAGGAAATTCTGAGTGGAGAAGTGTCATAAATAGCCATCGCAATGCCAGCAAAAATCTATTAGCAGCCTCTCACATAGGACTATATTGAGCTCTACATAGTCATAACAAAAAACAATACTCTTGTGATGTATGAACCACAGATACAGAACATAGTACACCACTTCGCATGAAGAGTGCCCCTTTACAAAGTTAGAAAAATTTTACTCGATTCTAAGTTACAAATTGACATGGTGTCATGTCTAAAATGTGTGTTTGACGCAAATGTTCATTTCTATAAGTGTCCATAAGAAAAAAATTTAAGAAATTAATATTAACAAAAAGGCAATTAAGGAACACAAAAATGATTAAAAAAAAATAAAAAACTTAAAGGTGACTTCAGATCGTATAAATAGTCGAAATGATTACCTCCCTCTATTTCTAAATCGTCTAGTTAATGAATGTACATAAAACAAAATGGACAAAATGCTTATGGGTCTTTTTATAGTTAGTGATTAAATTCCTCGATGCAAGTTTAGCGTTATGCCCTTCCCTGATTCTTAAATAACCAGATCATACAGGGGTCTTTGGCACTATGGTAGCAAGCCACATGAACCAGTGATCAATTGAATGGTCGCCATAACAAATATGAGCCCTAGCTAAAGGAACTACCAGCCCAATTGCCACTATTCTACAGCAGTCAATTCTGTCCTCAATTCTACATGTTCTCAGTTTGTAATATGGTGATCGTGAAAGAAATTTTCATGGATCTGCCTTCAAAATCACTGTTTAAGAAAACCCGGCAAACCTGCTGAAGCTTTGAAATTGCCAGAAAAGGTGGCGAGCAAGCAAAGCAAGAGATACTACAGAAAAGGATTCAACAACAGAAGACTAGCAAGGAGAAGGAAGCTCAGTGACTGCAAGGTCATTAATAGTGGAAGCCACTCATGGATGGCAGGGGTCCATGCAGCGGAAGCAAAATGTTGTGTTCCATATTTGTTTTATGTCCTTCGCTTTCATTTGTATCCACCTCAACACACATACAGAGCAAATTAAGGTTTGAACATGAAGCCAAAAGTCCAAGAGATCACCTACTTTTTATTCCCATAACTGGAAAATGTTTTGTTTAGTAATACAATCAACATATGTACGCTGTTTGTAAGTAACAGGAAATGAATGAAATGAAATCAAATGCAGTTTTGGATAAACAGAATCATTTTGTTTTTCTTTTCCTAGAACTATCTAAAAGTAGCTGAATCTAAAATATAGGTTTTCCACTTTCTTTTATCAACTACAAACTTAATTACACAAGCAACCAGCATTTATCAACAATACATTTGCAAAAGAGTATCCCCAGATATATGGCAGAATTTTTTGTCTCCCCTGCCTCAACACAGATTGGAATTTGGACGAAACTGATACCCTTTGAAAGCAGATAAATATCAGGCAAAACATCCTTTACAGTTATTAATATCTACACAAATGCTGTTGCAATCTAGTCTTACCTGATCATTTGGATTAGGGCTATCTGCATCTAAGTCTACATCATATGAAGTTCTCGGTAAGTGAGATGACCAGAAGTTTCCCCATTCCATGTTTATGACCTATTATAAGAAAATATAAATGGAAGTGTAAATAAATACAAAATATAATGAACTCACATTGGTTAAGAGATGAAGGTCTAATGACATAAGAAAGTACCATTACTCCAGAAGTTCTAAGAAGTCCTTGACACTTAATAATTGCATCCATCCCCTCCAAGTAGCAAGCATTTGTTCCAGTTCCAATTATTACACCAGCAACAGTGTCTGGATCATGATAGTGTCCAAGAGTTAGCGTTCCCACGGTATCATTCACCTGCTCAAATTACCCAAAAAGTTTGAAATAGAAAAGGCTAACTGGAAGTATGCACTAATTTCTAAACATCAGTTTCGCTTATCAATGCACCATTTAACAGTGGTAAATCTGAACTAATTCTCACTTCATCCTCTTCTGAACCTATTTAATATTTCTCTCCTCAATTTTAAAGGTTGTATCATCAATTGAATTTCTGCACATGGAGATCTACAGCCGTTTCACTATCTGTAGGCTTCATTTCATGCTTTAGTTAATTTGGTCAAAGTAGTTTTAATACAAAAGAGAAGAATAATAAGCTGCTGCCCCGCTTTGAAATTCCTCTAATGACACCAAACCAGAACTAAGTTGTGAACAGTGACCTTAAAAACTGCATGAAAGCCGATTTACTCTATTTAGGATCAAAAATAAAGGAAAGCCAAGTATTAATCTGCTCCAAGTAAACACCCTTCATTAGAAATTAAACAAGTCATTTTACTAGTAGACCTTCAGCAATAGTGGAACAACACAACCTATGTAATTACATATATCTGCGCGCGCGCACACACACACACACATATATGTATGCATGTCTAGCTCCAAGAAAGTAAAGAGCCAAATAAATGTTTGACTACCATAATTCTCTCTATCCAAAGGGATGGAGACAAGAATACATTCAAGGGCAGTACAAAAGAAAATGCTTTACAAATCTCTTTCACCAAGGGAAGCCCATTGACCAAGACCACTCTCTTGTTTGGATGTTATCTTGAGTAAGAATTCTGCTCCAAGCTGCTACTTAAAAAAGAGGGCCTTGAAAGACCTTAAACATTTGAAATCAAGCTCCACAAAAAAAAAAAGAGTTTCATGCTTGCAACGCCCCTGTTCTGGGAAGCAGACAGGAAGTTTTGCTGTCAAAAACCCTTATGTTGGATCACATCCGAATAACCAACTCCACACTACCTTAAACTACATCAAACCCTTTAGGCAGGTCGCAGAAGCAGTAAAATTCTTCCAGCTCTCAATCATTACAAAGCCTAGATAGAGTTCCTTGAAGAAGCATTTTGAAACTTTTTGTCCCTCTAAAAATTAAATTCTTTTGCTAAGTCATGGTTAACCAAGCTATAACCGAAAACAAGCTCATGCAGAGCGCAATGATAATTGTTTTTAGAGACTAATTGTGCAAGGATAATGAACAATCAGCAAGTCAACTTGCTACCCTGTAGCTTTTCAAATTTGACCACTCCTATTAACATATTTGAGACAATGAGGAAATGTGCGATCTTCCTACCTGGGTAGAGGAGGCATTAAAACACACACGCACACACACGACTTTTAAATGCAGAGAGCCATATCAACACTTCTAGAATTTATGTAGTGTGTGTCTGTGTGCATATATCTGCAGTTTTACAGAAGCAGAAATGTCCTCAAGTAGTCAGAAGAACAGCATCACAAATCCAGTTTCTTTCTCCAGAATTTCTGGATGGCCTCAGAATGGCACAACTATGTTCACTATTATTTTTCTCCTCTCTTTGACTGGCTAGATAACCAAAAAAAAAGAAAAAATTAGTACTTATAATTTTCTTTGAAGAAATGGAATGAAGTACCTGAAAATTTACTAGTTTTAACTACCATTCCAATATATTAAAAAAAGAACAGCTCAAAAAGAAAGCTGGAGTGCATTTTTGCCTTGGATTGAAGTGCATATGCTTACCAGAGCTGATACACGCACATCTAGGCCTTTCTTGTTTACTGCTTGTTGTAAACATTCCGCAACATCTCTTCCCACCTGAACTTCAGAACAGCATTTGTGTCTCATTACCATCTTCACAATTCATCACACATCATATTTATTTCAGACATAATATTTGATGACCTCGAGGGCGAACCTTGACGCAACGGTGGAGTTGCTCCTTTGGTAACCTCGAGATCATGGTTTCGAGGCGTGAAAACAGCCTCTTTGCAAAAATGCAAGGTGAAGGCTGCATACATATACGCCCACCCTCCCCCTACCCCCGCACTAAGCCGAGGAGCACATTGTGCACCAAGTGAACCCTTTTAAATAATATTTGACTTCCTTCACACAGCAATTCAGAGGCAAAAAACTACAGAAGCTATGCTAATAATGTTATTTTATTTGGCACCTACAACAATATCAAATACTCAACAGCAACCAGAATGCAAATCCCTGATATCATTAACTGGTTGTGACATCATTAGTAATATCAGAAGCCAAAACATGCAGAGGAAAACCGAAAGCTCACACCCTTATGACACGCATATAAGGAAATTTTGGAAGCACCCAAAACACAGTATTTCCATACTGGCACGACTAGATACTAATTGAGAACATCAAAATGGTATGTATTCTCAGTGTATTATCTAACTAACCAGGTCTTCGATGCGAAATCCTTTTGTCCATTTAATAAGATGACCTGAGGAGGCTGATGTTTGTTTCACAGGAAAAGAGAATGTGAAGCCAAGGTCTCTTCTTCTGCCTGGTAAAAGCTCAGAACCCCTTCCTTCTTTTTCAATAAACTGCTTCAATGATGAAGTAATAAAATCAAATAGATCCTACAAGCAAAATCAAGTTTTGCTCAGCAATTTTATGGAAAAGTTTCAACAACACAATCAAGAAATAAGAATGACTTAAAAATAACGGACTCTTTACCTCACTTGTGCTGGTCATTAGTTCTTGGGGAATGGACTGCCTTTCAGCATCACATCCCACAATAGCAGATCGTTTACCTCCAAGCTGAACCCGCAACACCCTAAAATTAGTACCACCAATGTCTACAGCATAATAAATTCCCCTCTCATTCCTGAGATAAAAAATAAGTTTCGATTAATTGCACATGCAAATAAATAGTACAAGATGAGAAGATTGAATTTTTCAAGGGCCATTTTGTCCAATAAGAAGCATTATGGTCATGGCTAAAAGATATGAAATTCAAGAATGAACTCAAATTACAAGGAGAAAAAATGTATCATGCACAATTTTCTCCTCTTCCTTGTAATACTATTAATATGAGCTTGTGAAAATCACTGCCCTCCATCCTGTGATAAAGCCCATGCTGGGCAGTATGTGGTATTTTGGAAAACTACCCATGGCAAACAGCAAAGTGGAAAAGCCACACATGCAATAGCAGATAAGTTCTATAACATCAGTTCAAGTAAAAGATAAGTACAATGTCAATCAGCTAGAGCAAATACCAGAATGATACCAAAGTGGAATGCAGCATTGTAATAACCAGATGAGAAGTATGAGTATAAGATACAGAACTTTAAGCATGTCTCCATCCCAAATTCTTCACGACAACTCTCCATGAAATAAAAGTAATGATAATAGTATGAAGCTAAATTCTCCAATTTCAGAATTTCTAGTTTTACATGTAATTGAAAACTGCTGACTGTTTTTACTTCCTTATTGAAGCCAAAGAGTTGATGCAGACACAGATTGCCTTTAGTAGTTGATGATAAGCTCATAAACTTTGAACCTTTTCCCTTGTGTTATTGAGATTTGAGTAAGCTGTCTTAGAATATAGATTTTATATTCAACTCACAATTTTGAAATTTCATTTTTTTCACAACTTGTTTTCATTTTCATTTCTTTACAATTTGTTTCTGTTTTTAAATCAAAACTAAGAGAACAAATGATAAATAGAGAATGTGAGAGCTTTAAATACACCCATTTTGTTCTTCTCCCTCTTATTCTATTTAAGATTGGAGAATCATGAAGGGGCAAGTTTGAACCAATTTATGATATCAGAAAGATGGCTAAACATAATCCCCACATTTTTGCATAATTTTCCCACTACACCTGCAAAAACCCATACAAGCAACAACACAAAGATTTTGATGTAATTTCTACAAACAAAAAAGTATATAATTACCACCCTAAACACAAGTCCTTGAACTGCCTATATGATTATAAAATAATAGCTTTGTGCCTAGAAAGTCGAAAGTTTGGGCATTGAGTTTATAACAGAGCCACTCTAACTAAAATTGGTAGCATTACAGCACAAGAAAAGGCTTAAAAAAATTTAAACCACACATAGTGAAAGCAAACTTCATTTGTGGAAAACTCAAATGAGAATCCAAACAAGGAAGAGAGAGAGAGAGAGAGATGGAAAGAAAAAGGGAGGAAATTGCACTTCTAGAGTTATAAAGTTCAGAGAAGAGGAGTTCCTCAATAAAGCAGCACAAGTAAAGATCAATAATCATGCTGTAGAATATTAAACATTCTACTCGCAAAGGCCGGATGCATCACAATGCAAAAAATGAGACAAAAAATTTAAAATTGAAGGAATATCTCTAGTAAATATGCTCAAATGAACAAAACCATCAAGAATCTAAATCTAGAAAGACCCACAATATTAGATAAACACAACGTCACATGAAAACAGCCATAAGAGACTGTTTAAACAAGTGCCAAGCACAAAAACCGCCACAAAATACAAAATTTAGAAGATAGGCAGAGACAGATTCAAGAAACCCGCAAGGGAAAAGGACAATCTGTACCGAATTTATACCAAATCAAATACAAAAAGCAGATCATTTAATGCAAGAGATAAGCAATACCCAGAAAACACCAACAAACCCTAACAAGTTAAAACACAATTCAAAATCATAAAACAAGCACCAAAGAAATAAATTAGATACAAAACAAATCCATAATGCAGCTATACAGAGTAAATACATAATGATCAAACTCACCATTTAAAGTCCCAAAAACAGCCAACCCCAAAATCAGAAGGTAGCATTACAAAATATAACAGCCAAACCCAATAAAGTTAACAACTTCAAATATCAAAATATATCAAAAAACCAAATACAAAATAAACACATTGAACAAACAAACAGACTCGTTACATGATTGATCAAATTCGACCATAAAAAAAAAAAAAAACCCAAACGGGAACAGAAAGGGAAGAATAGTCAGAAATCAGTAACAATTCAATAGCCCCCAAGATATTCCTAAAAACATCAAAGAAATCAAATACAAAACAAACTAATTAAACAACAAACCAAATCAAATGCTGATCAATTTCACCACAAAAATTTAAAATTTAAAAAACAAGAAAACCCAAGAACTTGGAAACAAAAGAGAAAAGAATACCCAGAAGGGAGTTTTTGGACAAAAGAGAGCGACATTTTGAGCTTGCTACCACCTTCAGAAGCCAAACCAGCATGCATTTCAACAGCCATGGCATCAACGACTTGTCTCAATCTCCCAACAGAAGTAGAACAAGCCTCTTCAAACTCCTTCAAAACTCCCAAGACTCTATTCCATCTTGTTCTCCTTCTCACTCTCCTCACCACCAACACTGCTGCTATCCCCGTGCTCGCCACCGCACAACTCACCGCCACTGCCAACCCAAAACTCACTTTCCCCATCTCTCTTACACAAGAATTAACAAATCCATTGAATACCCACTTCTCTTTTTCACTCCCCCCACCTGTTTTCCGGCCAAAATTCGATGAAGACGACCTGTTCGAAGAAAAACTCTGGAGAGGAGAGACACGAAAAAAGACTTTTGTTTGCTCTGTGAGAGAGATGGAGAGAGCGCAGTGGTGTTGGAAAGCGAAGTGATGGTTATAGCGGAGGCCAAAATGACGAATTTACCCTCATTTAAATTTCAAAATTCCTTTTTTTTTTTTTTGACTAATCGGTTCCGCAACAATTTATAGAAAAAAACACTCGTGTTGTTGATTTTGGTTGAATGCCCAATATTGCCCTTACTCTATATCCGGTATTGCGGTTTTGCCATTGGACCTTCGAATGGTGTAGTTGATTTTTATTTGACTCAACTCAACATAATTGATTAAGACATTTTCCCAACAAGGAAACCTCTAAGAGAAGCGCATGCCTCTTTATTTTTCTTGTAGGGCATCATTGATTACTACATTTAGAATCCTTACCCCATGCATTGAAGTGACATTCAATTATCATTATGCATTTATGATAATTTTCCTTAATCTAAAAATAAAAATTCCTAATCTATGAATTTAGAAGAAGATTTCGTGCAAAAATCTTATTGTGTTATAGGAAAATATCCTTTTTCTTATCGGAGTACTCTAATAATTATAATGTTTCGATTAGTATAAAAAATTTGATCTAAAGTATAATTGTTGTTTTTTATATAAATTCGTCATTAATATTGACTCACAAGTTACTCTTATGTAATTTATAATATCTAAACATTACTCGATTTCAAGATTTTTTAATGGTAGAGGAGAGTGCATAGTTTTATTATCCATTTGTATTGCTTTATCACTAATTAATAGATTTTTTAAACCTTATTTTATGTTTTCATTCAAAATAATATATTTATTGGTGGGTTGTGACTTATATCAGAGTTTTAATTTGACCTGTTAATTTAGCTAGGCTCTTATCAATAAAAGAGTTCACCAAGTGTATAAAATACTCTTTGACTTAGTGTGAGGATAAGGGAAGAATAAGCGTGTATATATATATACATAGTTTTCTCTTACATTTTTGTAAAAACTTTGTTTTTACGTTTCGAACCTGTGATTTTGAGATCATTAAAAAAATAACTCCACCGTTATGTCAAGAGTTACCCTCTAGGCTCTTATCAACAAGATTTTCATTATTGAAACCATTCCTATGACCACCCCAAATGCCTGACAATAGCAACTATTGTTTTCTTCTTAGTTCTTGAGGCCTTAGCTTGTGGACTAAAATGAGTAAAAACGAATTTGGCCCTCCTTTCTCATAGCAATAGGCGTTTGATCATCCGTGATGGATAACATCTACATCAAATTGTCATGATCTCCTAAACAATAGAGTGATGGCCTTCGTATCAACTAAGTCAGTTTTGTATGGCTGTAGTCTTCATATCAACTAAGTCATACGATAGTGAAGGCCAGAGCTACCAAATTTCTCATACAGAACTACTTGACTTAGTCCCTATCATCCTTTGTTGCTAACATCACCTTCCTGAGCACACATACTTGACATCTCTTGATATTATCTTCATAGTTATCATCTTCCTCAAGCTGGCGAAACACCTCTAGATAGGCATCCTCATCATGTTCATCCCCCTCCCAAACACCTCTATAACGCTTCCCAAACACCAGATTGACATATTGATTGTGCACCCTCCTTAGGTTGCTCTTCCCAATCACTACCGATGTCTTACCCTCGTTCCCATTTGGCCTAAAACCAATAACATTGGGCTAAAAATTTGATGGAGTTATATTTCTTTCTTCCACAGTATAAACTCGAACCTCCATGGTAGAACTTCTTTTTGAATGTCCAACCCTTAAACTAATCCTTTCCTGCATCATCATCTTAGCCTTCAATGCCATTTTTTTTCCTTCATTCACATTTTTCAATATTAATAACTTAAAACTTGCTGTGATTCCCCTCAATATGTTTAGCATTTGATAACATTTGTTTCAAATTATAACTAGTACCACTGCAACTCTATTTAAGGTTTCACTAATTTTATAATATTTGGTTAAATTTATGATTACTATTTATTAAACAAATCTAGTATTTAAATATCTATAATTTAATATTTATTCGCAAAATATATAATCTGTGATTTAAAACTTAGAGATAATTATTGGCAATTTGTTTTTTGGATTGTGGGACTAAGTGTAAATAGATTAACATAAGTAACTCTCGACCTAGATTTCATTTTTGTTATTGAGAAAACAATAGAGTGATTCTGTGAATGCATATTTTTGTTTTAGATGGAGATTAAGAGTAAAGTAATAGCTTTTGGCATCACATGTTTAGTTTGGTTGCTGTCTCAACAAAGCTAAAGCATGATTGGCAACTTGCATTTCATTCTTCCAGCTCCTCTCCCACTTGTTTCTTTTTAACATTTGCATGATGGGCAACATTGCAATTTGCAATTTTTTAAAGAAGGGTCTTTTTTTTTTTGTTAGAATCGAAGTCTAGATCACAGAATTAGGGGAGGAAATCTGTTGTCACTGAACTGTCGCTTATGGCAGAAGTGTCTTTTACTTACTTTTGAATTCTCTTTTTTCTTTTTGTTTATTTGAATTATGAACACATGCGATGCTCCGCATACGATCAGACCAATAAATGAAACTAATCTAGAAATTTTTATATTAATGGAGTTTTATGTTAATGGTTTTTGAGCATGCTCAATGCATGGATCAATATGATAAAACTACACTAATGACACCTAACATCACTTTCTTGAACGACCAAATACTCATAGAATCTTCAAAGTCAAAGCATTTTATGTTTGAACTCAACACAAAGTTATGCAATACTGGGATAGCTAATAAAACTTTTGGGTCTCATGTGTGAGACAATTTTCTAATAAATCAATTCCTCTGTCAGAGAAATGTGTGGACTAATTTTTGAATACTTTTTTTTAAAAAAAAAAGTAAATTAATTTTGTTAGTAAAAAATTTTGAAATATATTAAAAATTAAAATTAAATTCTACTGCTCAATAAACTTTGGAAAAAGAAAACAAAAAAAAGAAAAAACCATTTTTAGAAAACGTCTACCATGCCCTAAATTAAAATGATAAGTAGGGACAGTTTTGGAAGAGGACTATCCTTCCGCAAAAGTGAAAGGCCTTGGGTTGATTGTTTTTAAAAGGAGTTTAGATGAAATAAAAAGGAAAAGGACTGACCGGGCAATGTGAAAAAAAGGCCCACCCGAACGGCGACGGTCGCTGCGTAGCGCCGCCGTACATTTGCCAGCTGTCTTCCGCAAATTCCAGCTATTTTTTCGGGGAGATGCCAATGAAGCAATTCACTGACATCGTTTTTTTTTTTTTTGGAAGCATTTGACCGAGCACTTTTTGCGGCAGAATTTAAGATATCGAAAAAGGATGAAGATAATAAACAATTTCTTGAAATATGGGCACGTGAGCCAAAAAATCTCCTCGGGTCAAATTATGAAATTTTTTTTCTCCGGGGATGTGATTCTTCTCAATTTCAAAAATACAAAGACAACTCACAAACTCTCCTCAATTTAAATTTTGTCGTTTTTTCCCTTCTCCTCTAATTTAGCCTTTTTTTTTTTTTTTTGGGACGGTTTGATTTGAATTAATAATTATCATGACAATGAATGACAGAAAGATGGTCAAGCAAAAGAAATATTCTGGGTCCAATTCCATGTTTAAAATATAATTAAAAAAATTAATCAAATTGAACCTTATTAGCAATCCTTTTTTTTTTTATTTATCAATCTAACCATTTGGATTTGATTTAATTGTCAGGTTTATTAAGAAACAAGCTTTGTGGATGTTGTTTTTTTTTTAATTTAAATTTAAAATTTTAATTAAAAAAATTTAATATATTTATTTAATCTATTTTCACAACTTGCATGTGGAGCATGGGAATGGACGACCACTTGGAGTGATAGTCTGGTGGTCCCTCTCAGTCACCCTCTTCCAGTGTCAAGATAGAACAAGACGACTGCCTCTTTCTGCCTCACTCAGCAAAAGAAAGGAGAGAACAAGACAAACCCTCTTCTTGCTAATGTTTTTTATGTTTAGAACTATAAATATTTAAAGTATTTTGTGCTCCACTTGTATCTTCAAGCAAACATACACTAAGCTTAATTTGCTTGTCTATTAATTGAGTTAAATATCACTATACTCAATTTGTATATATAAATTAAACAAATTATTTGAATTCGGTTCGACTTAAATTTATAGAAAAAAAAAAATTGATTCCGATTCAAAATATAATGTTAATAGGTTGAATTTGAATTTAGTTTTAAAACTTATTTTATTAAAAACAAACCAACTTTAAGAATCTTTATATTTTTGCTAAAATTTGACTTATTTTCATATAAATGTAAAATCATTTGAAATGCTTCAAAAATACTAACTTATTTGGGAAACAGAGCGTTTGGATGTTAAGACAATTAAAAAAAAGAAAAAAAACTCAATCGTGATACGAATTCCATTAATATAGCTCAAAAGTAAAACTATAGTGTTCCTAAAGAGACAGTTTAGTGGTCACAATCTCCTTCTTCAACTCCGTAATTCAGTATTCAAATGTCACGTGTAATTCAAAAAAATAAAATAGAAGAAGTAAAACTATAATTTTATAAGAAACTTAGTTAAACTATAAGAACAAAAGATTTAACTTGTTTAAACAAGGTTTTCCTTTGGTCTAAATGTTTAAGAACCATATACTAAACCTCAACAACATTAAGTAGCAAACACTACATGTTACTATTTTTTTAGATTTATTTTTAATAAAAAAAATGCTTAATAAAAGATTATATAAAACACACAAATTTACGTAACTTTTATAGTTTAATGCTGGCAAATATATTTTCTTTTATTTTTTCCTTTGGTAAAACTACATAAAGTATTTTTTGGAAAAAATTTTATATTACCCTCTAAAGATTTTGAAGAAGAGGGAAAAAAGGGGGTGATGTAACACAGTAAAGGCAATTGAAAAAGTTTGCCGACCAAAAAGTGCAAGTGTATTTTTCACACAATAATATCTTTTCCAGATATTAATGTCAATGATCTGAGGGCCTCTTCCATGCAGAATTCCAGTTGTTGGCATCATTATGAACCCTTCATGCTCTCTCTCTCTCTCCCCCGACATCATATAGAGTGTGAGAGCTGAGAAAAGGGGGAGGGTGGGGTCTAATGAAAATGGTGGAATTAAATGGAACAAGTATTTAGTGAATGCATCTGTGGTGTTGGTGTCCCCTACGCCCAAGCTATTAATAACCCCGCGTCTTGAATTCTTGATGGTGACTGCTCCATTTTTGCACCAAACAGGTTTCTGATTTCCAGTTCACAACCTCAGCGTTGACTAACCTTCTCACTCGTTTTAAATGTGGCCGTCACCCCCCACTTGCACTCCATACATTAGGCCACGCACTCTGATATATATATATATTTTTTATCTTTTTAAATTACATAAAAATTATAAAAATATATATATTTATTAAAATTTAAATATAAATTTTTAAAAAATTAATTAAATAAGAACTCTTTACCTGACCCTATAAGGATTCACACACTCTAATTTGGCATTTGATTTATAATACAAAATTAAATATAAGAGTAAATAAATAAAATACAAGAGGCAAAATAAAAATTCTTTAAATGTATGAAAAAAAAATTAAAATTTTCCATGTTGAAATCGAAGAATAGAATAAAAACATACTTAACTTTCACCATTAGGCCATGGTTTGTTGTGATTGGAATACATTATAATTTATATTTATTTATGATTTCATAATGACGTAATCCTTTTTTTAATTCGATCTGATCTGTTTGATTCAGTAATTCATTGAACTCTTGACGTGATCGGTTCGAATTTCAGTTCGGATTTCAGATTTATATCTTTTTCCCATCTTTTGTTGCCTTCTCTCTATTCGCATAAACTTCTACCTTTGTCGCAAATTTGATTTTACAAGTTTCCTAAATTAGTTTAGGAGGTTTTTAGAGCTATTCTCTACACATATTACAATAAGAGTTTAAATTTTCATAAAATACTCAATTTATTCTTGAAATTAATCGGTCGCTATAATTCCATTAAAAGGTCTAACAGTCAGTGGTGGACCTAGTTTATGTCAAGAGCGGGCAACTGCACCTCTTGAATTTTCTAAAATTCAATTACTGTTTACGATTTATATTTATTTTATACCGACTTAACTATAATTTTACACTCCCTATCCATATTTTTTATTTGACTAAATATCTTATAAAATTTTTACACCTCTACTTTTGGGTCCTAGGTTCACTACTGCAAACAATTATAATATATTTTCCAACACAAAAGATCTTATAATACTATTTATAAATGATTTTTACTTCTCAATTTTTTTTTTTTAAAAAAAAGAATTCATTCCGAATTTTTTTGTCAAATTTGAATTAAAATCAATAATATACTCATGAAATAGCAACCTTACTTTTTGTAAAATACATATATAATTAATATTTTTTAAAAATATATATTTGAGGAAAACCCTAACTTGTATTTTAAGAAATAAAATTTAATTTGGATTATATATTTTGAAAACAAAAATGCAATTATTAGAATTCAAAATAATCTCTACTCGATTTGTTATAGAAATTCGTATTTTTAGTCATAATCTTCCATTAGATCTTTCAATTTTTGGTTCACACATGTCTTGATTTTATCATAAACTTTGATGCCTCCAAACTACACATTATTTCATTTTCCACCATTGATTCATCTCACTCATGCAAGAGCTCAGCCATAAATAGAAGTGTAAATAGAAGTGTCATTCTAACTCTAAACTCACAGCACCCTTGAGGAGAAGGAGAGCAAGGGCTAGAAAAAAAGTGTGAAAGAGAGATGGAGGAAGAAAGAGAAGGAGAGAGATAAGAAATGGAGATTGTGTAGAAAAGAGAGAGAGAGAGAAGGGGAGGTTTTGCATTAAAAAAAAAAAAAAAAATCAACAAAGTCAAGTTCTTTCCGGGTTAAAAATATGAACCAACTCAATAATAGATTTTGAAAAAGATATTTAATTCAAAGTATTAAGTAACACATTTTTATTTGTATTCATAAGTTCTAAATAGTACCATTTTATATGCTTTTTTGATATCTTTAAGTAAAAAGTTGCACCCTTATTATTTGCAAGTACACTATACTACCTTTACTTTATATGTGAATATCTCTTTTTGATGATGATATTTTAAACTTTGGCAATGTATGAAAGTTGGTCATTTAAAATGTGAAAATTTGAAAATTTGATTTATAAGGTAACTTCTTATCTGATTCTTGTTTTTCGTTCTTTGTTTAGAGTTGTCTAGATATATACTAATATTTCGATATTTGATTCTAATGATACCAATTCTGATAAGCCTATAATCACACAACCCACAATCATTGGAGCCCAAAACTCTACTGGGCATACTAGGTTACAATCAGGTTGAACTACCTTACGGCTTTCCAACCTCTCGGTCCTCATAGAGTTGATCTCCAACATAACGGATCACATTTATGATTACCTAATAAGGAAGGAAAACAGTGATAAGTCTAATCATTTCCCAAGTTAATATGAGCTCATTTTGTTCTCTTCTAATAAGAAAGTAAATCTCTTAATGTTTAAAACATTCATGATGATTATGGAAACTTCTCTATCACAAAAGATTCCCGAACCCACAGAAAGTTTACCAGTATAATTCCTACAATTTTGGAAGATATGGCACGATCTCTCTATAAGGCAAGTACGATTTCTATGCCTCCAGATGCATACAACACTGACATACATGCTATATATATATATATATATATATATATATATATCAATATATATATATCAAATAGAAGTAGTATACCAGGTATACATTTCTTTACATCCACCTACACACAGACTATACATACCTATAATTCAGGCTCTCTCAGTTTTTCTTTCTAAAAATCGTTCTTTCTGACTTGAGTATTAGAGTTTCCTCTGCTGAAGGCTTCTCTGATAGGTTTTTTATAAGTACACTCATCAACATTGATCGGTTTTCCATTCGAGACAGTAGAGTGATATGCTAAAGTCAATTTTTGGTATCAACAGTTCATTCTTTAGAATGACTTTTTTGTCTAAACACCAATTTTGAGGTGAATTTTGATATTTGAACCAATTTTATGACTGACCTTTAATATTTAATTCAGCCCTCAGCCCTCAAAGTGACTTTTGATTTAGCATTTTGACCTTTGTTTCGCTCTCTGCTTGGGGTCATTCAAGCTCTGCGACCTTTTTGATAAAAATGGTTTTTCAAAAATTTGAAATAAATCAGTAAATTTGACAAGTATTGATCAACTCCTTTGTTCTTCATTTATTGGTATTTAAAATGTTCAAATTTGATACTTAATGATTTAAGCTAATATATGTTTTATTTGATATTAAATGTCATTATTTTATGTTATATTCATAATTTGTAATTTGATTTTTCTTTTTGTTTTTATGTGCTCTTAATTTGTGTTGAGTTTTTGTAATTTATCCATTTCTTTTGCTGCTTCTTTCTTCTCAAAAGATTAGAATGCTCAGTACACACAAGTTGGAAGGGAGAAGGCGTATTGATGGACCCATAGTCAAAAAACACACATGCACACAGATACATATACATATATGTTGGTCTATGAGGTACTTTTGTTATAACTCTGTGTTTTTGTATAATTTTGAACTAAAAATTTTATCGATGTACGTCCAATTTCAAAAATGTTGCCTCCATCATCACCTTTGTCATCTCCTTTGCCTACTGTCACACAACTTACCAACAATGACAACCAACATATAAGCACAAGCAGAAGAACAAACCACAAAAAGTCGAAGACAACAAAAAGAAAACCCGTTTCAATTAAGAAACAGAAATTGGACAAGTACAAGAATAATGAATTTAATTGTTCATTCTATTAGAGTAAATTGAACTGATTTAAAAAATTACAACTAGGACTGATAATTGAGCTGGACTGGCCCCAGCTCGACCCATTTTAAGGGGTTGAACTTAGACATATTATTTTGATTTATTTTAATTACGGGTTAATCTGAAATACTAGTGAAGTCGGCTCTTTATAGATCCAGTTGTTTAAAATTAAATATACCGATAGAGGTTAGACCGATAGGCACACAAACCCACGATCTAAAACCAAAATATGCTTTCTCTCTCTCTCTCTCACATACACACACACACCCCCCTCTCCTATGATGTTGTGGAGGCTTTTACTATTGTTGATCTTCTTAGCCCTAATTTGTGCACAAATTAGGGCTGATTCAACCACTGAAGATCACAATTCCTCTACTTCCCTTCTTGATGTACTCATTTCTAAGATCTATTCTTTAGGTATGCATACTCTCTCCCTCCTCTTCTCTCTCTCTCTTTAATTTTAATTTATTAGGTTTTATCAATTAACATGAATCGGTAGATGTTCGACGGAGAAGACGAACAGACATTTTGGATGAGCGGATGGTGTTAGTGGAGAAGACACTTGGATCAATGGTTGCTGCCGTTGTGGTGTCGACGGTGGCTACCAACTCTGGAAAAGGGCGACAGAAGTTGAAAGTGTTGAGATCAATTATCTCTGGTTCGCCTCCCACTCTCTCTCTATTTTGGGTCATTTAACTCATATGCTTTTAATTTTTTGGATCAAGTTTGAATTTTGATTTTTTAAGTTTTCTCGAATTGAATTTGGATTCGGGTTTATAAAATTTTAAACGGATTGATCATAAGTTTCGAAAACCCGATTCAAAAAGTTCAATTCTCACCGATTATTACAACCTTTTAATATTCATTTGAGAAAGAGAAATCCAACATGAGAGTGGATAATTGATCATTTCGGAGAAGAGTTTGTGTGGTCGTTTATTTATTCACGAGTTTGTAATTTGGTAGTAAATTATTGTGTGTCTTTTTCCTCTTGCAATCCTGGTTTTTAGTTGGTGGTCCGAGGTTGATGAAGGAGGCGACAAAGGGACTCTTAGGCAACTTGGAAGCCAGCTAAGCCAGGTGAGATGGAGAGGCGCCCCCCACATCCAGTAGCCATACCCCTTTGTTTTCTCGGCAAGAGTGTCAAATCGCACTCATCCGTTTCCAATACTGGTCCACTTAAGCCAGCCAATAATCCCTGTCTTTTCCCCCCTCCAAAAAAAAAAAAAAATTACTGTCTCTCCTATATGATTTTTTTTCTTATATTATTAATAGAAAGTATACCTCATTTTAAATAATTTTAATTGCTATATATTAGAAAGCAGAAGCTATTAAAGAATTTATTCATATAAATTTTTAATAATTATTGTAAATATTAATATTCACCGGATATAATAGCTATTAAATGTTGATTGGGATATTATTCGAACTTTCAATGTTAAAAATATTTGAATTTTTTTTTATAGTTTAAATTTATTACAATTTCTGTATATATTAAAGGCTATCATAGACCGACGTAGGGTAACCTAATATTTATTAGGCGCGTGATTAAAAATGAAGAAAAAAATAATAATTTAATGACTGGCCCTCTTTTATTCGCAACACTGTGTGGGCTGTCGACACGTGTCAACTTTTATTTTCTGACAGCTCATTTTGATTTTTGGGTGGAGACCACCTTATTTCTTTTCTTTCCCGGATGCTGTGCGGACTTCCTCACGTTTCTCCGCGTTCCACGTTTTGGGCCAGAGCAATCACGTGATCACGTGATCTTCTGCCACGTCATGCGTTGCGTCACGTGCAGTTGGATATACCACTTCTAAATTATTTTATAAAGGTTTCTTTTTTTTTTTCTTTGATTGCAAGTTCGGATATATTTGAGTCGAGTCGAGTCGACTCTGAGTATCATTCAATTCAAACTCAAACTTAAATTTTTAATAGTACTCAAATTCGAACTCGACGAATAATAAGTAAAATGACTCAAATTTAATTCGTTTGTATAATAAAACAGTTAGAAATTGAATTCAAAGTCGAATTTGATGAGCAATTTATATATATAATATATATTTTATTTAATTTAATTTTTTATATTATAATAATTTATAAATATATATAATATATATTAATATATGTTATCGATCTACTCAATAAGTTTGCGAGTTTAAAATTTTATTATTCAAACTCGATTCGAATTAGGTCAAAATCAAGTCGAGTTAAGTTTTTGATCGAGCGATTCAAACTCGACTCAATTCATATAACAATCCTGATAAGGAAAGGTCACTAACACCTAAAGGTTTTAAATCCATGTATTTACTTAGGATACACAAGGTATTATACACCGATGACTTATGTATTCACTAATATGATATTATATTTTCTTAATTAAGATTTTGAATTCGATAAAAAAATATATATCAAGAGAATCAACCTTAAAATTATATTTTATAACTATTCGAACTAAATTAATCGAGTTTTTAAATATCAATAGTTAAGTAAAAAAAATATATATAAGATATTATACGAGTAGGGAAAATTTTTTAAAAGATAAATTTGTGAGAAAAATAGAATAAATAAATCTTGAATAACTACAAAAAGTTATTAGGCGCTGCTTTTAGAAGAGATAAAAAAATTTTTATATTTTACTAAAAAATTTAAATATTAAGTTTTTTTTTTTTTTTTTACAAAAAAATATTATAAGGATATTTTATCCAAAAAATACTGAAGAAATTGAATCACTGTAAGAATTTATATCTATTATTAATAGTTATGGACAATTTTAAAATTATTTATGTGAGAGAAATAGTATATAGGTTCAAGCATTTGAAATTAAATAAAATTGAGATTAGAAAAAGTTTTTTATACAGAAATTATTAATACTAGTTGTGAAGTATAAGCATGCAAGTTATCAAAAAATAAAAGGTATACACAAGCAATAATATTAGGATTTTAAATATTAATAATTTATTATGTATTTTATAAGAATAATGGAGAGAGAGAAGGTAAGTAAAATATCACCCAAAAAAAAAAAATTGTGGGTTAAGAGTCTTTGTTTTGAGGAGTAGATTTAGAAGAGTGATAGTTTTCACATTAGATCGAAAAATCTAATACCATTTTATGATTAAGAGTAAGTAAATTAAAACTTTAGTAAAGTTAACAATAATATTGTCTAAAAAGGCTCGAGACAGCTAAAAGTTCTAAACTCCGATATTAATTATATTATATATATATATATATAATACGCGTGATGATAATTTTAATCTCTTTTAAAAAAGAATTGATTTTTATTTGTAAGGATAAATTACAATTTTCTCCACGTGGTTGACTGAAATCCACACACTATCTCTATAGTGAAAAAATATCCACTTATCTCATGTGGTTTTCAATAGCTAGTGGATGGAATTTTATGAAATTAACGAAAATGTAACGAAAATACATAAAATATCTATTATAACCCTCACTCTCTCTCTTTTTGTTCATCTTTAACATCCGGTCCCAAAAAAAAAAAAGTCTTAGTCACTCTTTCTCCGCAGATCTTCAAAATCAAGAAAAGTTTATTTGATTTATTCAAAATTTAACAACAACAATAATAATCATAAACTTAGTTCCAACAATTGGGATCGATTTTAGAGTAGGCATATTTATACGTAGCTTTTTTTTTACATTTTTGTATCGCGCTTTGAACCCATGATCTTAAGATCACCGAAAGAACAACTCAATTGTTGTATCAAGATTTACTAAAAAAAAAAAAGATTTCTTATTAAAAACCTTCAACCATCATCCAGAGAGATGACCACCATCTCTCTGTAGAAAGTTGGTAATGATTCAGTGTTTCTTCAATATCTTTATCATGTTTTTCCTCCAAAACTTCCTACAGTATTATAACAACATCATTTATTTTCTTGACAATATTGTTTTTATCTTCAATTTTTTACCCTTGAAGGTCTAAAATCCAAAAACTTCAGAATTAAATCCTCATTACACAATCCAAAAGCCAAAGTCAAATCTTATCTTTCTCACAATCTCACCTCTTCCCACAACTCAAAATTAAGGGTAAGTTTGGTTGGAGTGTAAAATGGAAGAAAAAGGTAAGGAGAAGTAAAAGTAGAATGAAATATTTTTTTTTTCATTCGTTTGATAAAGAAAGAAATATGGAGAGAAAGTAAAGTGAGATGTAATCCCAATCGCTTGCTCTTAAAAAATTATTTTCATTCTAAAGTGGATGGATTAAGAAGGAAATGAAATTTTTAGGTAACTTTATTCTTGTCCTTTTTTGATATTTGTGAAATGGTTCATTAATTTTTTTTTCTATTTTAATTTTGTTTAATATAAAATAAGAAAATTTAATTTCCTTTATCAATTTTATTAGACAAATTATTTTTTTCATTAATGATGGAGATTTTAGTTTTTTTACATTACTATTTCAATTTTATTTAATATAAAATAATAAAAATAATTTGTAAAAAAATAAGAAAAATATATTAAATAGCTATTTTTAGAAAAATATTATATTTTTAGAAAAATATTTTAAATTAGAAAAATAAAAAAAATTACGTAGTGAGAAATATTAATAATATTATTTTACAAGAGTATAATAGTCAAGTTAAATCAAGTTAAAAAAATAAGGTGATATTTTCTTCTATTTTTAATTCCAACCAAACAAGAAAAGTACCACTTATTTTTTCTCTTTCATTCCTACCAAACAAAAATGAAAAAAATACATTTATTTCTATCAGGTAAATTGAATCTCCCCCATGTTTTCTCCCTCCTCTTCCACGAACTAAATTTATCCTAAATCTCACATTTTCAAAATGGGTTTGCTACTATTGGCAAGGAGAGGAGAGGAGAGAGAAAAATGGATTTGCTGCTGTTGACTCTGCTATTGTCGAAAGAATTTAGCCTATCGGTTATCGGATCCATCACCATCGTCGTCTAATTCATCCCCGCTGGCATCGAATTAAGGTATCAAAGGACTTATTAGCAGCCGTGAAACGGACGGTTCCTATAATTTTACCGAAGGTTGAAGATGAAGTTTTTATTCTTTTATTATTTTTTAATCGTAGGTTGAAAGTGAAGGTTTTTTTTGGGTTTTTTTTTTTTGTTCCTTTTCCTTTTTTCCCTAGTTGAAGATCATACATCTTGTTTCACAGTTGGGTAGTGTGGCTTTGTTCACCTCGGTTGCAATCAGTTTTCTGGATCCCTAGACTTGGAAGTAGCAAATACAAGTTTTATTTCATTGATTTAGTATTTGAACCTTAGCCATCGGAGGTTGGAGAATGAAGTTTTTTTGAATCCCTGGATGTAGGTTTTTTATTTTTTACTGGAGATTGAAGATGAAGTTTTTGCTATTGTTGGTGAAGACAGGATCGGGGGAGAGAGAGAGAGAAGAGAAAGAAAAAAGGGTTTTATTTGTTGTGGTTGGAGTTTGATTTGGATGGCAGACATAAGAGCAGTATGTAGATTTCGATCAAATTATTGAGAGAAAAAGTATAATTTATCATATTTGTAAAATTTTATATTTTTAACAGAGACAAAATTACAATAAAATAATATAAAATAAAAATAAATTAAAACTAATTAAATATATAAACAAAGCAATTCTGAATAATATATTTAAAAAAATCAAGAAAGCCTTTGTTTAAAATATACATTTTGAGAGTGTAAAGCGGAAAATGCGGCATGGGATGATGTTCCAGGAGCCCAATTGAATTAATACATCGGTAGTGGCACTATTAAATCTTCGTATCATTGCGTGCAATAGTTCTTATAAGATACCCAGTGGTAACAATCTTTTATCCAAATGTTGTTTTTTTTTTTTTTTTTTTTAAATTTAGTTTTTAAATTTTTATAAATATATATATTTTAGTAATTTTATGATCTTTGGATTAAAAAAAAAAAAATCATTGAATGCGATAGACCTTTTTTTCCTTTTTCTTTTTTTTGGGGGGGGGGGGGGGTTGAACCTATATAAAGGGAGAGGGGTTGGGGGGTGTTTGAATCTTTGTCCTTGGCAATGGGAAGAAACCCCCGTGTCATTAAACCAGCTCAGCGGCGCACTCACATGGTTTTTTTTTTTTTTTTTTTTTTTTTTTTTTTTTTTTTAAAATAAAAATCGAATTTTGGATTATAGGATCAAAAAAGAGAACTGTTGTCATTAGATTATTAC
The DNA here is from genome assembly GCA_037126225.1 of Dillenia turbinata. Lineage (NCBI taxonomy): Eukaryota > Viridiplantae > Streptophyta > Magnoliopsida > Dilleniales > Dilleniaceae > Dillenia > Dillenia turbinata. The sequence goes on from JBAMMX010000015.1 coordinate 1,780,456, forward strand.
ATGATTTTTTTTTTGTTCCCTAGACTTGATCCATCACCCGATTTTCAAAATTTTGTTTCGATTAATTCGGATCGAGCCATTGAAATCTCTCGATGGGATAAAACTCTCCCCAACACATTTGCTCCGTCCGAGACTCGAATTTGAGACCTCTTGGATGAAGTCTAATGACTTACCCATTAAATCAATATATGTTGGTAGACTACTGTTTGATTTTTTATCAAACCTAAATGGTGTTTTGGACGCAACTTCTTCTATTATCAAAAATGTATTTAATTTTAAAATTTATTAATACAATAATAATTAAGAAAAGGATTAGATGGTCGGTATGGAAAATGATTGATATAATTAATGTTAGTCCTTTTTTTTTGAGAAGATTTGATTTATACTTAAAAAACTTTATACTTTCTGTAAATTTTTTTTACTCTAATTTAAAAATATTATAAATAAAATAAGATAAAATAGAAAAATTAAAATGAACTAAGAATATAGAACTGGTGCCTAAAGATGATCACATTGGTTTAAAATATACACAACATAGTCCCACTGATATCATAAATTTTTAAACATGATATGGAAGAAACCCCCCAACCGGCCTTTTTATTTATTTATTTATTTTTGAGGTGGGATTGATCAAAATAAAAAGAATTAAGAAGACGTTTAATTTGCATTTATAAATCAGAATTGAAATCGGAATCGACATTTAAAAATTAGAATTGGAATCGGAATTGGAATAGAAACCCTGGTATGGGTTTCACAAAATCCTCATTTTAATTTTAATTTCACAAGGGTTTTATCGGTTGATGACTCACATTGGGCTGTTTTAACATTTAAGTGCACAAAATGAACTCAATTATATATATATATATATATTATGTATATATGTATGTATGTATGTATGTTTCTTTTTCTGGTTACCAGTATTCCGAAGAAATTCCAAGAAGTTCACTTAATGGGGATTTTTAAGTAAACGAATGTATCTCAATCATTTCTTTAATTTGAAGAAGTTTCCCAGAAGTTTTACTTCTTTACCACATCAGAGAGGCAGAGGGACACGATTCATCTGGGCTTGAGCCAAATTTTGAGGGCTTGAATATGATAATGGTCCACTTGGGCCTGCTTTCCTTTCCTATGGACTTGTTGATCCAGTGAATGTCGGGCCATTAATGGGCTCATTCGATCCACTTCAATTTTTTTTTTTTAAATAATCAACTAGTATTAGGAGTCATATTCTGACTAATCTGGTTCAAATGTTGTCGGACCCAATTTAAGAAAAACTCTCTCAGCATAGTTTTTTCTATTTTCAAATTTTGAATCTGAGACTTGATTAAGGGATCTAACACCCTTACCACTGGGCTAACTGTCAATTGGTTTCGTTAATCGGCTTCATGCGTGACCTAAAGTAGGACACATACCTCTATTTGTTTTGTAAGTTGCTTAGTCAATTTTAATTAATCAAAAGAAAGGTTGGATTTGCAGTGCAACGATGCATCACTGTTATTAACAATTAGGTTGGGGTGGGGATAGGCATTTTAATTTCCAGAAAATTTAAAAAAAAAAAAAAAAACCCAGTTTTAGATTTGGTTCTAATTTTTTTATATGTATTTAAAATTTTCATTAGTTTTCATCATCATCATCATCACCATCTCTCTCTCTCTCTATATATATATTTCATGTTCTAGCTTTGGTGTTGAGTAATATATTTTACTTCCAACAGGCCTGCATGGACGGTGGAAACTGACCCAAAAGAGCTAGGGCTAGGAATTTACGTGTGAGAAATTCAGAAGCCCTCCCAGAATCATAAGATTCCACTACCTCTTAGCATTTCACTTCATTGCAAAAGTGGAGGTTGGAAACCATGTAACTTACAACAGCAGTGATGAGGAGAAAACCAGAAGGTGGAAAGAAAAGATAAAGATGCATTTCACTTGCATTGTTTGGGAAATCTTTGCCTTGATATGCCTCTATTTTATTTTAATACACTCGTAAAATTTTTATTACAAAACTGATATTTTTAAAACAATATAGTGCTTAAACTATTACTGTGTCGATATGTTAGATTTATTTGATGCATTCAAACGCAACCGAAGCAATTTTCGAAAAATTGAATAGATTAAAATTTTGGAAGGTACCTCGCTGCGTAGAGCCTAAAAAATCAACCGAATTGTGAACAACGAAATCTCTCGAACGAATCGCATGGCCGGGATGCTAATCACGTAGAACGAACCATCATCGCAATACTATAACTACTCAATCCACAATTCGTGAATCAAAGTGACGGAGAAATTTTTCTATTTGAAAATTCTTGATCCCTTAATTAAATTTTTCTCTATTCATTTGGCAGGTCTTTTACTAAAATAATATTTTTTTATTCAAAATTAATTAAATAACGTCATTTTATTTTTTATTTTCAAAAATAGTGATGTCGTGGTTCTAAACCGCAATATTCATAGTTCATAACTGTTTTAAAAAAAAAAAAATTGTCAATATCACGGTCTGAGACTGTGACACCATTGTCGCGCTGCACTCAAGGAGCGCGACATCAAATCTTTCTACGATCAAAATTTGGCAATAGCATAGATCCACGTAGTTTAACACTAAAGAGCCAGATTTCACTTGAGTGTTAAAATGGTCCAAACAAAATATTCACGGTCAAGGATGAAGGAGACAGGGAAAGAGAAAAAACACACTATGAAAAAAAAAATTCTTGGAAAGTGTGCACTAAAAGGGCAAAAGAGAAAGCCCAAACAGTAAAGAGGAGTGCGCACAAAAACCAATGAGACAGTGAAATTTATTTTAAAAAAGCACATAGAAAAACATGCTATGAAACAAAATATTCGCACTAAAAGCTTTCACGCGGTCTGAGAAGGTGAACGGTCAAGATTCATGAGAAAGTGAATAGTTAAGGGGGAAAAAAAGAAATGGCAGAACCATGACACCAATTTTTTTTGTTTTATTTAAAATATATTATAAATAGTGAATGTCGTGATTTGAAACTGTGAGATCACTAGTTTCAAAAACAAAAAAAATGACCATATTTATTTAATATTGAATAAAAAAAAAACACTATTTTTGTAAAAACCTCTTCATTTGGCAATTGTCTCTTGCCTTAGTTCACCGTTTCTTAATGATATTTAGATCGAGTCATTCATTTTCTAAAGAAAAACTAACTTAATTGTCAACAGACACGTAGAGAGAAAAATGCTCACATATTGGGGGTTATGGAAAGGTTAGTGGGATAATGGGAGTTATCCCATTATCCTCAAAATTAAATTTTAAATTAACTTTAACATTAAGTAAAATGTCCCTACGTGGATATATTTACCAATATCTCTCATTTGCACATGAAGACATTTTACGTCTTTCACAAGATCACAACTCATGTGATCTTTCACATCATCCTGCTAGACTTTCATACAGAATTGGGCGTTGTGCGACCGGCGAGTACACCTATAAGCAAAGATTTCTTGATATATCTATTAGGATGATTGAGAAACTACTGTTAGTACAAAAACAACTCGCTGTACCCTAGACTCAACACAATTACATCCATCGAATCACTTTCCTCATCGAAAGTGATCTCCAGTCGTTGCTCGACTATGTATTTACTATTATATTTGAATCCCAACATGGATAAACATAACAAGTCGTTCGGTGAGTACAACACAATGATATAATTTTGATTGGTCTTCCTTTTCCTAAACTCAAATCTATCAACCTTAATTCAACTGTTTTCCTAGATCTGCCTCTTAAATCTCAATTTATCTTCCAGACTATAGATAAACAAATTAAAGCAGCAAACACTGAACCAAAATTTCTAGAAACAGCCGAAAGTAATGCAGGTACAAGAAATCCCACCCAATGGATTTTGAGTTTCACACAGTGAAACTCAGGGATAAAAGTCATATTGTTTTATGCAATATAGCTCCCACTATCTCTAGTCATCGTATCATGCGCGGTATGAAATACGTGTCACAGTGTTATTCTCTCATCTCTCAAAAAGGGTATATGTTAGATTTCTCTAACACTATACAGATATGGAATTCAATCTACACATAAGATTTTACTTAGAAATCTCAGAGAGAGTACATCAGAAACAATATCACAAATCGCAGGTGATATCTGAAATCTCAAATCTGGCTACTTACAGGCAATATGGATATGAGTATGTCCATATCGGTCATATCGCATATGATTTCATCCTGCATACGTATCATAACGATTTATGTTCTAGGAGAGTCACTCTCAAAATCTCTTACAACTAGAAATCATCTTATCCCCGCTCATTCAGAGCTAGAGGTGGTCATTTGTGTGAGAGAGTCGACCACGCCTGTCTAACATATCTTTTATCACAAATCATCACAGAATATATGATAATCAATAAGTACAACAAATAAGTGATGAATAATGCACATATGTCATATACATATAAAATAATAAGTATTATTAGTACATAGTAAGAAATGTCAAAATACACATAAAACCAATGATTCCGTATGTCTCACAAAGGAATCTCTCGCAATGGGTTTGGTGAAGGGATCAACTACCATATTATGTAGAAGTGTACTTAATAGTCACTTCACCCTTCTCGATTATGTCTCTCATAAAGTGGTATTAGATATCAATGTGTTTGGTCCTACTGTGATACTTAGGGTCTCAGGTGTAGGCAATGACGGCTTAATTATCACAATAAATTATCACTGATTTCCTACTATTTGCCACAATCCCTAAGTCATCCGAAAATATCTGAAACCAAATATTCTCTTGAACTGCAACTGAACATGCTACAAACTTAGCTTCTATCATGGATAGAGAGATATACATGTTTGCTTCTTATTACTCCACAAGACAACAAAAATCTGATATTAATTTGCATCTATCCAGATCGCCATCCCAGTCGGCATCTGAATATTCAACGAGACGCAAATCACTTCCTCCATAACACAAGGAGATGTCTCCAGTTCTTTCGAGATATTTCAGAATCCTTTTCACTACACTCCAGTGATCCCTTTTAGGATTCGATTGATATCTACTCACCAAACTGACTGCAAAACAAACGTCTAGTCATGTACACAATATTGGGTACATCAAATTGTCCATTGCACTGCGATAAGGGATTTTTCTCATCCCCCTTATTTTTTCCTGAGTTTTAAGACATAAGTCAAGACTAAGACCTTCATATTTAGCGATAGGAGTATCTATGAGGTTGTAATCATTTATCTCAAAGCGCTCGAGAACCTCCCTGATGTAAGACTCTTATGAAAAAGCCAACATCCGTCTCAAATGATCCCTTTAGATCTTAACTCTGAGAAAAACTAAGCCTCACATTTGTCCTTTATATCAAAACTCGACAATAACCACGTCATGATGGTTTTCAGATACTTTCTGTTGTTTCCAGCCAACAAAATATCATCCGCACATAGAATATAATCACAAAGGAGTCAAAAGAGCATATAAGGTACATGCGATGATCCTCCTCGATCATCACGAAACCGTAAGATATCACCTCCTTGTGAAATCTTAAGTGTCACTACCTGAATGGATGCTTAAGGTCGTATATCGACTTCTGAAATCAATAGATTTTATTCTCCTGATCTACAAGAATAAAGCCAGATGATTGTTTCATATAGATCTCCATATTCAAACTTCTACTTAGGAAGACAATTTTAATGTCCATCTGGTGTAACTCTAGATCTATGTCTGCGACAATCGTTAAAAGTAAACAAATCGAGATAATCTCGCCCTTTGTCTGAATATAACCCCTAGTTACCAGACGAGTCTTATACTTTTCCATCGATCCATCAACCTTTCTCTTGATCTTGAGAACTCACTTGTTCTCAATGAATTTTCTAACCTCATGTAAATCAACTAGGTCTTAAACCCTATTGATTCTCATTGAATCCATCTCCTCATCCATGGCCTTTAACCAACGGTTCATCGCGAGAGATTTCTGGACTATTTTGGGTTCCTCATCATCCTCAAGAGTCACAATGAGGGTGTCACCCGCAATCGGGAAATAATATTTAAGTACTTGTCCACGAATGCTACTATGAGGAGGAGACAACCTTTTACCTCTAAATGGATCGCTCCTACTAGAATCAAGATCCGTAACGGGTTCTTGGGTCTCTCCACTAGGCTGAGTTCAGCTACTAGACTCATCCATCTCATAGAATTAAAAGTTTCGATCGATTTTATCTCTCTAAGGGAAATCATTCTTAAGAAACGTAGTATCACGAGACTCAATCTCAATGATAGTGTTATCCGTATGTTCCCCTAAGAATACATTCCCCTTGGAATATTCTGAGTATTTCATAAAAATACATCTCTTTTCTCGTAGGTCTAACTTGTCGTGTGAGTGCGAGAAATTGTAAACATATGCGGCACAACCCCATGGCCTTAAGTAGCTAAGATCAGGCTATCTCCCTATCCAAAACTCATGTGGGGTACTGACTACGGATTTTGATGGAACACAAATGAGGACGTAAGTTGCAGCCAGTAATGCATCTCCCCAACGGAGACTGCAAATTGACCTATACCATCATAGACTTCACCATCTCCAACAAAGTCTTATTCCTTTTCTCAGCTACTCCATCCCACTGAGAAATAACAAGAATAATCAGTTATCTTGTAATACCCTTTTCAAAACAGAACTTTTCAAGTTGTTCAGACAAATACTCACACCCCTGATCAGTTCTGAGAATCTTCATTCTCAAATCTAATTGATTCTCAATCTCGATAATAAACCTCCTGAAACATTCCAATGCTTCAGACTTGTGCAAGATCAGATAGTTATAACTGAAACGCGTGTAATCGTTTATAAATATAATAAAATACACAACTTCATTTCAGACTCTCATTTACATAGGCCACAGACATTAGAGTGGATTAATTGCAATGGAGTCCCAAGTCTCATTGCCTTGCCAAATAGTTTTATTGTAGTTTTGTCATTTTGGCAAAAATCACATACGAGTAACTCGACTCTGGTTAGCGGGCCTAATAGACCACTCGCTACTAACCGATTCATCCTCTCTTGTCTTATGTGTCCAAGTCTACTATGCCATAAATTCATCATCATCTATGCAATCAGATGTAAAGGCAATAGAAAAATAACAAGAAAGACTATTACACAAAATATCCAGTGCATATAATCTATCATGGGCAAAACCAAAATAAATCAAGAACTGACATAATGAATGAAAACTGATGAGTTTTCAAAAGATAAAACATATCCTGGACTGTCTAAACAAAGTACTAAGATCAAGTTCTGTTGCATATCCAGAGTGCAAATCCTCATAGCATGAGGACTCACTTGGCGGAACTCTACATGCGCGCTCCTATCTCGAACTACGAGGTTGGTAGCTCATGAGTTTATAATCTACAAAAGTGAGGATTCAGTAAGCATCATAATAGATAAGACAAAGCTCAAATCACGTAATGACAAAGGATATATATTTCGCTCGTCACACTTACGAGCGAAATGACCAAGTTTACTACAGATGTAGTACTTCATCTTGATCTTATCCAACTCATTTTTCCTGCATTTTAGTACTCTGTTATCGAATTTCTCGGATGGCTTTTGCTTGCCTGGACCTCGGGCCTTCTTCCATTTACATTTGGTACCTCAAGAGTCCTTGCTTAACTTCACTGCATAAGAGTGACCCGAGTGCAGCCTACTCACCTCCAGACGCTCCTCCTTAAGTTTACAGTGCTTACTCACATCAGTGAAAGTATGAATACTCTCATCATGCGTTAGATAGGATTTTATGGTCCTTCATAAATCAGGTAATGACTAGATTACATCCAGTACTTGGAGTTCATTTGAAATGGGTTCGCCCGCATTTCATATCCCAACAATCATACTCGACCTTTACATTAAATATCGTATCATCGTATGATCAGTCCTTTTTATAAGTGATAAACTTATAAGTTAGTATCCTCACCTTAGGAGCTGAAAGAGCATCATAATGCTCCTTTAGGGCGAGCCAAGCGACATAACCATAGGATAGAACATATAGATCGGGATCAAGTCATTGTGCACGCTACCAATCAGGATTGCCCTAATGCGGCTATCCTTCTTCTTCCAAGCACGATAAACCTCCTTATCCTGTTTAGTCTGAGGTGTGGTACCCTTCTCGAGGTCCACCATCTCATATCTCAGAATCTCAGAAGGATCCTGCTTTTCAAGGATAAACTAAATCTCCCGGTGCTAAATGTCATAATTGTCATCATTCAATTTATCCCTTTTGTAAAGATCAAATACGATAGTTTTCGAATCAGTCATAGAAACATTAGTGACCTATCAATGCTTATTTTCAAATTTTGTGCACTCTACGAATTAACAAATTCTAAATGACTCTAGTATAGACCCCAAAACAAGCGTATGAGTTAACAAACACTATACACCATAACCTGGAATCGCATCTTACCATTCGGACTTGGACTCGGCACACAAAAACCAACAAAAAGTCACATTAAACAATATGGAACCCTCAAAATTTTGAAAAAAATTAAGTCCGGAACAACCTAATGTGCTGCTACGCGCCTGCATGCGCCAGATGCGTAGCGTGTTTGGCACGCACCTGCACGTGCTCTCAGGTCGCGTCCTGAGTTAGAACGCAGATCCAAGTAGACCCGGATCACCCGACCCAGTTCACGTAACTCACCTGCACGTGAACATCACGCGACCTCACCTATAGGCATCACACGCCTCAGCGTATGTGCAGCCACGCGCCCAGGGGTTTGTGCCAGGTCGTCTCTGCTTGACATTTTGGAACCGGGTCCTCTTGACCCAGTTACCGAAAACCCAATTTTCGGCTGGTTTTGAGTGCCGATTTTGTTCGGAAATCAAAATCAAACCTCCTCTATTCATGTTAACTCAATTTTATGAAGGATTCAAATCCAAAATTTAATATTTAAACACTCTCAGTTGCGGCCCTAGCAGCCATTTTGGAAAAACACAATTTCCGGCAACGACAATCCATAATTAATATATAAAAATGTAGATCAGCACACGTAGAATATATTTATATCATTTGTATAGATCAAATTGTCCTTAATCTCGCCAAATCTAAGATCTAAGGGTTCAGTCACCATTAATGGCTGAGAACTTCGACCTTGGTTTTGATAACCCTATTGTGCTCAAAAAATTCCACAAAAAATTATATTTGTGGTCTACATGTCATGAATATTCTCGTGGTATAAACGGATTTATGAAACTCATCCGTGATTCGAGTGTTAAATTTTATTCTCCACACATTTTATACCCGAAAATTCCAAAAATTATTTTTAATAAATCTGACAAGGCTCTGATACCAATGTTAGATTTATTTGATGCATTCAAACACAACAGAAGCAATTTTTGAAAAATTAAAGAGATCAAAATTTCGAATGGTATCTTGATGCGTAGTGCCCAAAAAATCAACTGAACTATGAACCACGAAATTTCTCATAGCCGGGATGATGATCACATAGAACGAATCACCATCGCAATACCATGACTCCTCAATCCACAATCCGGTAAATCAAAGTGATTGAGAAATTTTCCTACTCAAAAATTTCTTGATCCCTCAATTAAATTTCTCTCTATTCATTTGGCAATTGTCTCTTGCCTTAGTTCACTCTTTCTCAGTGATATTCAGATTGAATCATTCGTTTTCAAAAGAAAAACTAACTCAACTGTTAAAACACACATAGAGAGAAAATGCTCACATATTGGGGGTTGTGGGAAGGTTAGTGGGATAATGGGAGTTATCCCATTGTCCTCAAAATTAAATTTTAAATTAACTTTAATCTTATGTAAAATGCCCCTACGTGGGCATATTTACCAATACGATAATATTTTTATATTGAAAATTCCATTTAATTTCAAGTCATCCTAATCCTAACTTTCCCTGACAGAGCCTTGAAATGGTCTCTCATGCATCATAAACCTTGCAGGTGCTAGAAGTAAAGGTATGTTCATCGGAGCACTTACTTTTAATGTCACAGACAATAGAAAAGCCCTAAATGAGTGCAGATTAATCATTATTTGGTCATTTTAATTGTCTTGACTCATTGACTATCAATCCCTGCCTTGTGATTTGTTGAATGGAGGCGAGTTAGGGCTTCACCTTAAGCTTTAACATTGATTATTTTGTACAAAGTTGCAAATGTAATGAACAGTCGATGTCAACACTAACAGAACATAAGTATGCAATAACTTGTATTTTGTTATAAAAGAAGTTGATACAGAAACAAAAATCTATATTAATTAGGGATTTGAACAGAATATAGTGAAAGAAGCTTTTCAAACTCTTTCTCACTCCTCTTATTTTCTCTTAATCTTCTTCTCTCCAAATTCTTCCCTCTTTCTTTCTCCTCTTTTGTTCTCCTCTTTTGAATAACTTAGTTTTGGAATTCAAAGGGGGTGTGGTATTTACATGTAAGTTTGGGTGATGAGTTAGCATAATAAGTCAGCACCTTGTTGCACCAAGAGTTAACACATGTTGGACATTTGGCAAGGAAAGGGCATGAGGTGTCCATGTTCAATGTATAAGGGAAGCTTTACTTCTCCCTTAAGTTTCTTACTTGGAGACTTTTTCCTTAAGTTTCTTCCTCTTTAAGTCTTTGCATAGCTTTCCTTAGAAGCTTTCCCTTTAAGCTTATCTTGTAAGTTTCTGACACATGTTTTACAAAATGGTGAGTCATCAGGAGACAGTAATAAAGTTGCATATTTTAATAGACATCCACTAAATTATTCAATATTTATAACACTCCCCCTTAGATGTCCATTACACAGAGAATAAGTCTCGTTAAAACCTTACTAGAAAAAATCCAGTGGAAAAAATCCTAATAAAGGAAAAAGTGTATACTATTTTAAGTGTATTTACTCCCACTGCTGTAAATATCTCTTGAGATCTTTAAACCGATACATTCTAATTTCTTTCACCAATCTTATGAATGTAGCAGTCGGTAATATCATGGTAAATAAATATGCTAAATTTTTACTTGATCGGACTTATTGCACAACAATTTTATCATTCTTTTGAAGGTCATGCGTGAAGAAAATTTTTGATAAAATATATTTAGTTCTATCTCTCTTGATATATTCTCTCTTTAATTGAGTAATGCATGCAGCATTGTTCTCGAACAATGTCATAAGAATATTTTTATTGAAGAATAGTCCGCGATTCCTCAAAATATATTGAGTCATTGATTTTAACTAAACACATTCTTAACTTGTTTCATGAATTACTATAATCTCAGCATGGTTTGAGAAGGTGGCGGCTTTGGAAATCTCTTCAAAAGTTTCAATAAGATTTAGAACATCAACATATACCACAATAATCATAAAATCTATTTCAAATTTATTAAAAAAAAATACAATGACATATTGGATCATTTGTATAACATTCTTTTAGCGAACAATCACTTAAACAGTTATATCATATTCGCCCTAACTGTTTTAAACCATATAGAGATATTTGCAATTTAATAGAATAAATTCTTCTAGAATTTTGATCATATGCTTTAGACATTTTAAATCTTTCAGAGATTTTCATATAGACATCATTTTCTAATATCTCATGTAGGTAAACAGTGACTATATTCATTAAACATATCTTTACTTTTTCATATACTACTAAGACCACAAAAAAACATAATATAATCGCATCCACTACGGGGCAATACGTTTCATCATAATCAATGTCTGATCTTTGTGAAAACCCTTATACTACAAGAAGTGCTTTATCTCGCACAATTTCATTTTTCTCATTTTATTTTCGCACAAATACCCATTTATATCCAATGGGTTTTACATTTTTAGGTGTTTGGACTACAGGTCTAAAAATTTTACGTTTAGCCAATGAATCCAATTCAGATTTGATTGTTTCTTTTCATTTTGGCCAATCATCTTTTTTCTAACATTTCTCAATAGATTTTGATTTAAAATTCTCGATTTCTTCCATAATTTTGAGTGTAACATTATATGTAAAAATATCATCCACAACTGTTTTAATTCTATCTCAATATATCCTCATTGTGGTAAAATTTATGAAAGTTTCCTTTACATGCTCTTTAAGAGTTTGAAATTTATAATCTTCGGGAGCTATGTCAGACTCTGTAGGAGTCTGAATTTTATCATCAATAATTTCATGAGATTCTTTATTATTTGACTCATTTAAGTGATCATGATCAATAGATCATCATTTTCATTCTCAATATTCATTGTTATGTGGTATGCAAAAATATCATCAATATTGATATTATTTCGATTTCATATTTCACCAGTCGTAACATAATTTATTGAGATCTCATGATTACCAGTATTTTCAAATATCTGATGTTCTTCTGAACAATTATTCATGGCTAGTATATTCTCGGGACATACAATATTCTCGTTTATATCATCTAATTTTTTTGTTCCTTTTTAATCTCTAGAATTTTTATCTTTAAAATCAATTGGCCTACCACGTTTTATGCATGCTTTAAACTCATTAGCAATATTATGCTGTCTTTCAGAGATGACAATTTTAATAGGAGTATTAGCAACCGGAACATGTGACTTAATCACTCTTTTATGGGCAATAAATGCGTCTGACAACTAATTTGCTAAACTTTATAAATAAATCATATTTTGAACATCCAATTCACATTATTTTGCTCAAAAATCAAGATAAGATAATGATAATTCATTCCAATTGATTTTATTTTCGGGCTGCTTATTCTTTTCTTCTCCTAATGTTGGGAAAACAGACTCGTCAAAAAGATAATCAGCAAAACGAGCTGTAAACAAATCTTCTGTTATGGGTTCAATATGTTTAATAATCGATGAAAATTCAAACCCAACGTATATCCCCAATTTCCTTTGAGATCACATCTTAGTTCGTTGCGATATTGCTACAGGAATATAAACCGCACATCCAAAAATTCTTAAATAGGAGATATTTGGTTCCTGACCATGAACCAAACGTAATGCGGAAAAATCATTACTATTTGTTGGCCAGATGCAAATAAGTGTTATTACGTATAAAACAAGAAGTCTTTAAATAGAAACTGGTAATTTCGCTCTCATAAGCAATGGTATTGTAATCAATTGAATATGCTTAATGTGTGACTCTGTTAGATCATTTTGAGTGTATACATGTGCTCACACTTGTCCCAATTGATATACAATATTTATCAAAATTTTGGAATGTAAATTCACCAACATTATCAAAACAAAAATTATTAATTGGATAATCAGGAAAATGTGCTCGTAATCAATTAACTGAGCAAATAATTTCACAAATGCTAGATTGCGAGTTGATAATAATGATACATGTGATCATCTAGTTGATGCATCAATTAAAATCATAAAATATTTGAATGGTCCACATAGTGGGTGTATAGACCCATAAATATCTCGATATATTCGTTTCAAAATTCAAGAGACTCATAATTTATTTTAATTGGTGATGGTCTCACAATTAATTTATCTTGGATCACCTAGTTGATGTATCAATTAAAACCATAAAATATTTGAATGGTCCATATGGTAGGTGTATAGACCCATAAATATAAATATCTCCATATATTCGTTTCAAAATTCAAGAGACTCATAATTTATTTTAACTGGTGATGATCTCATAATTAATTTATCTCGAGAGTAAGCAACATAAGTAAATTCATTGGAGTAAAAAATCTTCTGATTCTTAAAAAAATGTCCACATGAATTATTTAAAATTTTTGGCTTCATTATTGACCTGGGATGGACCAACCGGTCATGCCAAATAATAAAATTATTCAATTTATAAATTTCTGGTTTACTAAGTGGTGTATTTCGACTATACTAATTTTAGTATAATATAAACTAGAGAAAAGAGATGGTACTTTCTCTACTATACATTTCTTTTCAAAATAATAATTGTAATATATAAATACTCAATATTACTATCATTCATTGTCTCGATATGATATCCATTTCGGCGGATATCTCCAAAACTTAGCAAATTCTATCAAGACTTAGTAGAGTAAGTGCATTATATATAACTAATTTTGTTCCTTCATGGAGACATATATTTACTCTGTCAGAGCTCTCAATCAATTTTACAGTACCACTTATGATATCAACATTTGTTTCTCCCAATTTCAAGTTGGAGAAATAATTTTTATTTTTTTAGGTATTTTATGGTTGTAGTGCTATCAATTAGACATATATTTTCTTCGCTTATACATTTTAAGTTGTTGGAGGTGGGTTTCGACTCCACAGATCTAACTCCTTGATAACTCGAACGGGTGCTCAATAAGGAGGCTTAGAACTTGCAAAAGACCGCCAGAGGGTGTTTTGACGGGGGAAACTCCGACGCTAAAATCAGAAAAAGCGATTTTCAAAATGATAAATAGACAGAGAGGGATGATGGATCTCCCAATCCCTTGTATGTTCTGTGTCGAGTTCAGAGAACTTACCTAGCTTGACGCTTTGGGGGTCTTTTACATGTGTCCTGCTAGATATGTATGATCTCGGAGCGTTACAACCCTAATTTCTTTACAAAGCAATCCGATGATTCCGGATCCCGATCGTCAAAGATGTCAAATTATTATCATTTAGGAAATTGAATTATACGGGGAGATTCTTTCCTTTATCAATTAAATCCCCAAGGGCCTCATTTCTTATCAAAGAGATGCGTTTTATACTGAAATAGGAAGTTTAATCAATATGAGATTCGAGTAAATATTACCAATTGGAAGTAGAATTGTTCAGTTCCTTCAGCATTCGGTAGTCATCAGTAAGGTGAGAGAGAGAAAAAGTGACAACTGTTCGGTTTTTTCGAATGCACTTATAGATTAGATCACATAAATCTCATCGGGAGCCAGATGATTAACGAGTAGGATACCATAGAGTTAGACTCCTTCGAATAGTCAGGGCGGCAGAGGCTCGTTCAGAGAGATTTATCCCATCGGTGAAGCAGGGTGACAGAAGCCCGTTTATGTTTGATCATGTTGAATACATTGGGTCATGGGTCTTATGTCGTCTATTGAACGTGCTCTGTTCTATGTATTGAGCCTTTTAGAGATGGTCTCATCATTTACCTCCGACTCATGGTGTCATTTCGTGAAAAAGATGCCATGAGTAACAGCCATTGGGAAATAGAGAGGCCTTTACAACATGTATCATTTTGTGTTTTGCGAACCGTTTTTAGCTACCCTTATAAATGTTTTCATGGGAGAGGATCTGGCGTTTTCACTGTCTTGCACTCATTTTTTCCTTCCTTCGAATTGTCTCAGCACACAAAAGAACTTACATAAAAGGAATGGCAAGAGGCTTTGCTATTCAAAACATTAACAACATTAGGAGTGTTATGTCGGTGTTGGAGCTCCAAGAAGTTTAGACCGCCATGTTGGTGGGTGATGATTACACCTTGGTATTAGCCACAGAAGATGATAGAGCGAATAGGGCTCCAGAGGGCTACATCTCGATGTATAAACAAATGGTGAAGTTTATCTTGAAGGTATCATATACCAGTCCGTTCACTGAAGTGTTATAGCGATAAAATATATTTTCAACTTTGTTGACTCCTGGCTCTTAGCGCCTGATTGTTGCTGTGACTTCCCTGTTAGAGTTTTGTTATTTTCGTTTCGATTTTGATGTCCCGGCGGCTCTCTTTTCTCTGGTGAGATGTACGAAGAATGGTTTGGTTCGAGATTGGTATAGGCTGCAGACTCGTCCCAAATCTGATTAGGGGCTTCGTTATAAAGAACCTACTAATAGCGACTGGATGCATAAGTACTTCTTTACGAAATTCCAGGACAAAGATCTTATACCAATACTTCCTAGTGCTGATAGAAGGCTTGCGTTTGGATTGCAACCTATAAACCCTTCTCGTCACTTTCGTTTCGTGCGTTCGGTTGGTTGTTATTGTAAGTCTACGCGAAGGTTTATCTTAATCGATTCTTTGATGAACGATCAGATGCTATCCCTAGCAGGTCTATTGATAAGAGAGAAAAAGAAGATCGATAGGCCCCTCTTAGTCAATAAGAAAGAGATTGGGTTGACCAATATTTCGGGTTTTGTGGACGACCCCTTACTGAGAGAGATTACGATTGACCGAGATTCGTCTGTGGGGAATTCTTTGGCGGAGACCAATGGGGCATCTGAAATCCGAGCCATATTAGATAATCAAGGTTGAGCCAGAGTAGTCTGATAAGGATGGTCATATGCTACCAACCAGAAATGAGGGAGCTCCGCTACCAGAGAGACTCGAAGGAAATTCACCGTTCATCGCGGAAGTTAGGGCACCAAGGGAGACAGTGGTTCAAGTTGAGCTGATCGAAGATCTGTCTGGTCCATCACGCACGATTCCCCTGTGGGCTTTTTGCAAGGGAATACGTAAGGTACCTGATGGGACTGCTATCCCTCCTTCTATCCCCATTCGCTCCTTTCATGGTGACAAGGGATCGAAGGAAAGAGGGATGGTAGCTATTAGCTCTGGGGATAAACAATATAGCTATATGGATTTAGCTGAAGCAGAGAAGATAGCCGATCGGCTCGACTTTCATCATTACGATTTAGAGCTACACAGGGTATCCATGGAGTAAGCTGGCAGGGCTCTTAAGTCCCTTAGCCTAATGGTATCATCTTCCAAACTTGCCTCATTTTGTTTTCATCTTACCATGAAGTGATTCTGTTTCTCTCTTCTTGCAGACGATGGCTCTGGCGGAATTCCAGGAGCGGTGGAGAAAATAGACCATTGGACATCTGGAAGAAAAAGTCAACCAGTTGAATGCCCAAGTTGGGGCCTTGCGGGGTGCTACCAATTGGAAGGAGAAAGGTACGGGGATAGAGGAGGCATTCGAGACCTTACTAACCTAAAAGAAGGAGGAGATTAAGAACCTTCGGGATTACTGTGAGAAACTAGAAATCGAGAAAAAGACCCTTGAGGTGCAGTTGCATACTGCTAAGATGCTAGCTCAGCTGCGTGAGGAGTCTCTCCAGGTGGCAGAATAGAAAGCGATTGAATCGGAAAGAACTTTACTCCAATGTGCTGCTTCCTCTAGAGGCATTCAGCGTGAGTTGTCAAAGAGGTTAAGATGCGCCGAAGAGGTAATCCTTCAGCTGGGATTGGATGGAGCCCTGCTTCCGGTCAAGGAGGTTGTCAGTCGGGATATGATGGATCGAAATGTAGTCTCTGTCAGATTGAATGGTGCTCCAGCCGAAACGAGTGCGGTCACTATGGAGACTTCTTTTTAGGAGGCCTCCATTGCTTCGAAATCCATGTAATCCTTACGCCATTGTATCACAATGATTCTTAATGAGAGACTCTTTCATATTCTTTTTCATTCGAAGTGTGCTAATAATAGGGAATATTCCCCTCATTGTCTCAAACGGACAGTTCCACTATATTCAGTTGTTCTAGGCTTTTCTAGGGAACATCGGCCCGCCTAGGGGCATTCTTTGGATGCACATTTTCATAAGTGTCTCCAGTTTTCTGATGAGTAATATTTGCAAGGATTTATATGAAAAAGAGAAGTGGGGATGTCTTTGGCTAGGCTAGGGCGACAGAGACCCGTTCGGGGAGATAGATCCCTTTGTTTGGTCAGGATGATAGAGGATTGTTCAGGGAGATAGATCATTTCATTAGGTTAGAATGATAGAGGCTCATTCGGAGATATAGATCCCTTAATTAGGTCAAGGCAACAAAGGTTCATTCGGGGAGATAGATTCTTTCGTTAGGTCAGGACGACAGAGACCCGTTCAGGAAGATAGATCCTTTTGTTTGGTCAGGGCGATAGAGACCCATTCGGGAAGATAGATCCATTCGTTTAGTCAGGGCGACAGAGACCCGTTCGAGAAAATAAATCCCTTCGTTTGTGTGTTGCTTCCCATATGCGGTTGGAGTTCGATGGAATGCAAACATAAGGTATATGTGTGTTCATTATCGGACGAACGAATATCACGGTGATAACATAAGGAATATGTGAAACAATTGAAACGTACCGTGTGGTTACTTTGAAGCAGAGGCCGAAGACTCCTGGTCGCAAGACAATCCCAATCCCGAGTGGAGTTCTGAACTTAACCTTCATGTATTTTGTACTAGGTAGGGCTTCCAGGGCATTCAAGTCTTGCCTTCCCAGGATAACATTATAAGGCGAGGGGAGGTTGACCATATTGAATGTCGTTGTAGCTGTCGCGTGGTTGGGGGGCGTACCTAGCGTGATCGAGAGAGGAATAATCCCTTCGGGGTATATCCATTCACCGGAAAGCCCTTTGACTAGACCCGCATGGGGTTGTAGATGTGTAGAGTCGAAACTCATTCGTTTGAAAGCATCCCAATATAAGAGATCACACCCTACTCCTTGATCGACAAAGACCATTCGGACTTCATATGGACCTATTTTGGCAGTGATGACAAGGGGGTTGTTGCGACTTGGGTCTACTCCGACTAGGTCTTCGTCGGTGAAACCGATGATCGATCGCTTGCTTTTTACTTCTTTAACAATGTGAGTCATTAGTACTTCTGGCGAAAGGGGGACATAAACGTTAGGCGAATAAAAAATTGGTGCTATCATGCTTAGCCTTATTTCTTTGCGTATCATCTGGAGGGTCTGGAATGTTCTATGGGGGTTAAGACATTCTAGGGGTTCACCACTCGAGGGATTCGCCCTTATGAATTTGTAAGATGACTCTGTCCTGATGGTTAGTCGGTGGTGGAGTGACCGGTCGATCATTCGGCCCGATCTGCCTCAGTGGTGCTTGTCTGTCGGAATTCGACATATCTCTCCCTTCTCTACTGATGAACCTTTGTAACTTCCCACTTCTGATGAGGAATTCGAGCTCTTCTTTGAGCCTTCTGCAGTAATCAGTCGTGTGACCATGATCGCGATGAAAGTGACAGTACTTGGTCTTGCCTTTCTTGGGATCGTCCTTCGTAGGTTGAGGATGCCATTGGATATAAGGTTGGTCCCTGATCTGGAGTAGAAATTGACTGGGGTCTCATTTAAAGGAGTTAGGTGTTGAACCTTCGAGGAAGTGGAGGACCTGATCGGTTCCTCTTCGGTGAGAGCCGTCGGGGCGATCGACTACGTTCTTTCCTGTATGATCGATTTTTCCTTCTGTCGAAGGCCTCGACGTCTTCAGTCGCGATGTACTTCTCAGTACGAGAGTAGAACTCCTAGATAGTGGAGGGAGAATTTTTCATAATTGAGGTTTTCATATCGAATGGGTGCAATCCAGTAAGCAGTACTGCTAACGTGATAGAGTGGTCAAATGATGAAATTTTCATCATTTCTGTCTTGAACTTATCCAAAAAGCCCCTCAAGGGTAGGGGTGTTCATCGGTTCGGTTTTCAAATTCTTCGGTTATTTCGGTTCGGTTAATTCGGTCTAAAATTTTTTTAAAAACCGAACCGAACCGAACCGAATTCGATTAAATCCGAATTCAATCCGAACCGAATTCGAATTCGGTTTTCGGTTTGAATTCGAATTAAACCGAATTCAATTCGAACCGAATTCGAAATCGGTTTTAATTCGAATTCGAATTCGAATTAAACCAAATTAAAATTCGATTTCGATTTGAATTCGAATTCGATTTAAACTGAATTCGAAATCAATTCGAACCGAATTCGAAATTCGATTTTGATTTGAATTCAAATTCAAATCAAACCAAATTCAAAATTCGATTTCGATTCGAATTAAATTAATTAAACCAAATTCGAATTCAAATTTTTAGAAATCCCTGTAGATTATGCTTGCCCCAATCAACATTGCTGTAAGATTTCAAAGAGACTTGAGATGCATTATCATAACCCCAATCAAAAGTCTTTCAAAGAGATAAATTCCTACATAAAAATTAATTCACATAATCCTGCAATTAATAATGCAAGCATCATTAGGCAAACCAAACATGCATTTGATAATTCCTACATTGCTGATTAACCTCTTTGAAAGACTGTAGTACCTGTACGTACCAAGCATCATCAAGACTAGGGGTATCATGAACTTAAAGTTAATGTTACAAGCATATTCAAACCACACAAATAAAATACAATACAAGAAACACTTCTAAGCTAGACAATGACATGAGAATACATGTAGATAACATAGTTATATACAATCACAATAAAAAAAAATCTAGCTCCTCCTTTGTCCCAGCTTCAGCAAAAGTCTCAAACCTTCCCCATTTGAAGTTCTTGTTGGAGCAAATGTAGTAAAATAGAGCTTCTATATAGCCCCCATGACAATCACTAATAATCCCCATGAATGGTGCAGCCTGCAGCCAAGGTAAACAAAGTATTTAATGAGAAATACAGGCAAACAATGTTAGGTAACCTATATCATTGGCACCACATTAGAAGCATTGTTTTTGATGTAACAGAAGCACAATTCATACAAATGCAGGCAAACACTGGCATCCTTCCAAATTTCATATATCTATAAGCCAAACCCTTTAATCTTTCTCAGACTAAACATGTAACTTTATTTTTTTTCAAGCATTTGCTCCTCCCAAATGCCTCTTCAAGTTCCAAACATGTAACTTTATTTTTTTTTTCTGGGTTCAAAATAATGAAATAAAATTAGATTTCTCTTATAATTTATAGTTCAAATAAACACTAACTATTTTTTTTTAATTTATAGAACAAATCCCCCTTTTTATAAGGAGACTATTATATTTGATCACTTGGGAAAGGAACCTAAAACCTTATCAAAATTACAATGGGGGCACTTGCCCCGAGTCCCCTAACACAAATCTAACCCTACAACGACTAAAATTATACATTTGATCACACATGAAGAGGACAATGTAACTGAAGTTCTTTGTCTATAAAATGAATAAGTTTGGCAAGAGACTTATCATGAGTCAATGTCAATTCAAAAATTAAGAAAAATCAAAGTGATGGTGAAACATATTCTTAGAAGAAAGTAACATTCTTAGAAGAAAGTAACATGTCAACCATCAACCAACTCCATCAATGAAGAAAAAACAGTTCAGCCACATTCAACCATCAACCAACTCCATCAATGAAGAAAAAACAGTTCAGCCACATTCAACAAACAAATATGCTCATAGATGGCTTAACTTCTAAGTTGTAAAAACTTAAGTATGCTTTTAAAGATTACCATATAGCAAAACCAAATAACAACAAAGTCTCTTCTTTAAGACCCACAAATGAGCTGACTAAGCTCATTTTACGATGAATCATATTCAGATCCTTTTAGTTCTTCTTGAAATGACTTGTGAAGCTGATATGCCCTGTTACACATAAACTTCAACCTTCAACCCTTAAATTGTACTCAAGATTTTGGGTCTTCCTTAATGAGCAAAGACGAAAGAGTGTACTTAGTCTTTGAACTGAGTTTGGGCTTGTCTACAAATAATTAATCAGTACTTAAACAATTCTAGACTTGGTTCAGCTCACATCTGATGCGACCTTTTGCAACTTAAGCTACTAGTTTTACCATTTCATAATGTTCATATTAAAGTACATCAAATATAAAACTGCTGCAAGGTTAAAATAGAGAAAACAACAAAAGGAAGTATACCAAAATAGGGAGCTTTTGACAAAGTATTCTAGTTGAGAAGATCTCTAAATTTAAGACATCTACTAGGAAAATGCCATAAAATTCATGACATCCTCTTGACACAAGGCTGCCTAGTCCAATTCACAAGTATTTCTACCCAAATCAGTAAAACAAGGCATATAACTCCCTGCAGTTCCCTTAGTCAGTGGCAAAACAGAAAGGATTAGGGTTGTCACTTCAGATCTAGGCAATAGAGCACAGTCTGTCAAATTGTCAATAAATTGATGATCAGAACCTGACACCTCACTAAAAATGAGGATGTCACAAATATTACGTGGCCTCGAGAGTGTTCAGAATGTTCCTACCTCACTAAAGCTTTAACTATGAATACCATTACTTCCCAAATAAGTCCAGTTAATAGAAAAAAAGGAAATTTATGTTATAAACAATTGCAAAAGTTACTAACCTCAAGAAATCAAGGGTATTAGGAACATCCACTCCTGAAATCCTGAAAAAAAATATATATTACATGATATCAATGCATACACATAATATAGATGCTATATCATCAATAAAAAAGGTTCAGCTATCTTCCCCTTTATCCATTCTGGTACAGATAATTTTGTTTAATTTTTTTCTATAAAGGAATGTTAACTAGACCAACAAAACAGTTGCAGCAACATTTTATTTCACGGTTAACAATATTCTATAGTTGCATTTGTTTTGCTGACATGAAAATGGTATATACTAAAGGGGTCTACTTCTGATCATGAAAAATGGTACTAGTTTGCTGTCTATTTTCCATGTTTGACAGCCTTCGTAGCAGAAATTGTATGAACTAATTGGCTTTGTAAATACAGGAAAGAAATGAGCTTTTTAGAAAAGAACATATAATTTAATAAGTTGAGTTTCTGAAGTAAAGTTACCAAGATCATCAAGATGAGCTAGCAAACAATAAAGTTAAGTTACCTTCTACAATAATAAGTTACCTTCGGTAAAGTTATCAAAATGAGCTAAACATCAACAACGGTTTATTCAGACATTGATTGATTAACTTCTGCAATAAATTGCAAAAAAAAAAGCCATTACTTTTGTATCATATTGATTATTCTACTTCTGCAATAAACAAAAGTATTACCTTCTTCGAACTTTTCAAGATCCTCAATGTTTTCTTCCACATTAACGGAGATCCACCGAACGGAGCCAATCTTGGGTACATATTAATGCTTGTACAATTTTAGGAGTTAAAGAACTCCTAAAACAATCAAGAACTCTTCCTCAGATCTTGAAGCGATTCGGAGGCAACCGTGGAAATTGGAATGGCTAAAACATCACGAGCAAGCAAAGATAATATAGGAAATGTCTGGACCCTTTTTCTTCCACCACCCAAAACAAGAAATGTTGGACTTTCAAGATTATCTTTGTCTTCTTCATCATCCTCAGTCAAATATCTATCTAACTCTGTCTTAGAGTCCCTCATGGCACCAGAATCTGCCTTTCTCCTTTTTAATTCAGCCATGTGTTTTTCTTTTATTCTTTGCATAGGATCACTATCACTAACATTAGAGCACAAATGTGTATCTGCTGAAATTAGACCCAAAGAAGTGGAAGACAATGAGGATGAAGAAGATGCAAATGCAACTCTCCTAGAAGGATGATCCGAGTGAATTCTCTTATACTCATTAAACAACTCATACAATGCATCCTTCACCTTTTCAGCCAATTTTCTGCCATCTTCTTCACCATACATATTACAAAGTACAATGTCACAATAATCAAATTTGCTTCTAGGATCAAGTATACAAGCAACAAAAACCAGCAAGTTAAACTTTTCGATATTGCCCCAATATTTATCAAATTTTTTCTTCATTTTTGATGCCATGTCTCTAAAATGATCATCTTCACTTGAAAGACATTCTTTCAAAATTCCATAAATACAACTAATGTCATCTAAATAAGAGTTTGCAGTAATATATTTTGTACCGGAAACTCTCAAAGTGAGAACATAAAAATGCCGAAGAAAAACAACCAATCTTTTGACATTCTCCCAATCCCAAGACATTGGAACCCCAGGTTTAGTGCCATGATTTTCAAGATCCTCCCGAAAAGAAGAATCCTCCATATCTAACCTGTCAAATGCCCTTTCATACATCTGAGCCACACTCAACATCAAATAAGTAGAGTTCCATCTTGTAGCAACATCCAAACATAAAGATTTGCTGCAGTCACATTTTTCTAAATCAGCAAAACCCATGAATTTTTTCATCCTAGCAGGTGATTGTCTAACATATCTAACTGCTGCCCTAACACTTTCAACTGACCTACCAAAATCCCTTAGGCCATCTTGAACAATTAAGTTCATAATATGAGCAATACACCTAACATGCATCCATTTTCCTTGTGAAATGCATAATCCTCCCCAATTGACACACTTTTTTTTCAGATATTCAAGTGCTACATCATTAGAACTTGCATTATCAACTGTAACAGTGAAAATATTTTGCAAACCCCAATCAACCAAACACATTTCAATCGCCTTTCCAATGTCTTGACCCTTATGACTGGATATAGGACAAAAATTTAACACCTTTTTTTGCAAATTCCAGTCACTATCAATGAAATGAGCAGTAAGACACATATAATTAATTCTTTGCAGAGATGTCCAAGTATCGTGGTTAAACAGACTCTGAGAGCTGTATGTTTGATTTGAGACTTAAGTTTTGTCTTTTCATCAAGAAACAGCTGATAACAATCCTTTGTTACTGTACTTCTAGATGGAATTACAAGTGCAGGCTGAATTGCTTTCATACAACGTCTAAAACCCACATTTTGCACAAACTTAAATGGAAGTTCATCAATAATGATCATTTCAGCTATAGCTCTCCTAGCAACTTGTTGATCAAATTTCCATGCTAATAAATTAACCTTTGTCTCTCCGGTGTCTTCATTTATGGAAGTACTATGAGACAATTGAGTCTGGTTTGAAGTCTGGTTGATAGGGTTTGAAGTACAAATTCTCATGTGATTTAACAGAGTGGAAGTCCCACATGACTTGGATGCACAGTTATACTCTCTACCACAATAATTACATGTACACTTTTTCCTACCCTCAGCATCTACAAATTCAGTAAAATGTTGCCAAACAACTGACCTCTTATTATATTCTTTGCGTTTTCCAGCACTCTTCAATGTAGTATTGCTTCCTGTAGACCCTTGGCTTTCACCTTCGGCGCTTCTACTTTGACCTTGGCATGTTTGAACTATAGGATTGATCTCATTTGATTGAGACATCCTAACCACCACCTGCACCTCTACAAAACCAGAAAAACAATGTTATTGGAATCTGTCAAATACAGAGTGCAGAGAGTGAAAATTGTAGAAAGTGAACTAATACCTGATGTTGATAGTTGAGTCGATATAAGAGTAATCTAATGAGTGCAGAGTGTAAAGAGGAGATAATGGCCGAAGATGACAGTAAAACCAAGACGATAGATCATAGATGCAGAGGCCAGAGAGTGAAGAGCAAATGCAGACAAAGGTCACATCGAAGAGGAGATGACATATGAAGACTGAAGTGATTTCGTGAAGGGAAAAGGTGAGTTCGCGAAGACAGATTAGGGTTGGGGTTTGTGAGTTCGTGAGAGCTAGGGTTAGGGTTAGAGGAGATGAAAGTCGAACAGAGTGAGGATAAGATGAGGGTGAACTTGAAGACGAGAGTGAAAATAGAGAGCGAGAGACAGATCAGATAAAAATCGAAGTCACACAGACACAGCACACTGTTAGATGAGAGTATAGATGAGAGAGATGAAGATCGAAGAGGATATGCAAAGAAGATGAAGATCGAAGATCGAAGACCGAACTGAAGTGAAGAAGATGCAGACGAACACGAACTCACGAACAGATGCAGACGAAGTTGAGTTGAGATGAAGATCGAAGTTAAGTGACGAATCGAAGTCAAAGATCGATTGATCGAGTTCAAAATCAGATTGACATCGAAGTTTAGATGCAGATGAAGACTATAATCGGATGAATATGCAGACGGATGAGAGTGAAGAAGGGAAAGAAAAAATGGGTTAGGGTTTCATTCGACTGCTTTTGGGAAAGTGAAGTGAGACTGACTGACTGGATATGCAAAGAAGATGAAGATCGAAGATCGAAGACCGAAGTGAAGAAGATGCAGACGAACACGAACTCACAAACAGATGCAGACGAAGTTGAGTTGAGATGAAGATCGAAGTTAAGTGACGAATCGAAGTCAAAGATCGATTGATCGAGTTCAAAATCAGATTGACATTGAAGTTTAGATGCAGATGAAGACTATAATCGGATGAATGTGCAGACGGATGAGAGTGAAGAAGGGAAAGAAAAAATGGGTTAGGGTTTCATTCGAGATTCGACTGCTTCTGGGAAAGTGAAGTGAGACAGAGACTGACCGAGAGAGAGGGTGTTCAGATTCGATGTCGAATGAAAGGACACTTATGCCCTTTGAGATTTAACTTGCATCTCAGATATTTTAGGGACATTTTCGTACTTTCGCTGGAATAATAGATACCTAATTTGAAGTCCGAATTCGGTTAGGATGAAAATCGAATTCGAAAACCGAATTCGAATTTAAATTCGGTTTTCGGTTCGAATTCGAATTAAAAATTCCAATTCGAAATTCGATTCGAAAATCGAATTCAAAATTCGGTTTTAACCGAAAATTAATTCGAAATTCAAAAACATAATTCGAATTTGAAGATTCGAATTCGATTAAATTTGAATCGGTCGGATATTCGAGTAAAATCGAAAATTACACACCCCTACTCAAGGGTTCATCCTCCTTTTGATGTAACGATAGTAGAGAGGTGGATTTTCTCTTTGCTCTCCTACTTATTACAAAGTGAGTCTTAAATTGTTGTCGGAGTTGGGAGAAAGTTTTTATACTCAGCGGTAAGAGTGAATTGAACCATATCAACGCATTCCCCTTGAGAGTGGTAGGGAAGTGTTTGCACATGACAGCGTCTGTCATGTCTCTTGAGATCATTACCATCATGAAGTGTGTCGTGTGATCATGAATGTCGGTTGTCCCGTCATATCTTTCCATGGGAGGCAGAAGCACGTCACGAAGCTTTGGTTCCGAAGAGACCTTCGGGTCAAAGGGTGAAGCGTTATTAGAGTAGAGGGGGGCCTGGTTGTCTCAAGCATTGGCCCATTTGAGTTCATCAGCAACAAGTTGTTTAACTTGTCTTGTTAGGTCTTTGGGATTATGATGGGAGGTTACTGAGGGCTTGTAGCTGAGTAGTGGCACTCGCCATTGAGGACGTTCGCGTCCATGTCCTCCTGAAGAAGAATGGCTCTTAAGCCTCATGGCACGACTAAGATTCTTCAATTGCTTGCTCATGTCCTAAATTTTGGACTCTAGTCTGTCCATTTGGGGCTGATAGACTCATTCTGGGGGAATCAGCATAGGAACCGTGATTGGGTGTTCTTTAAGAGCAGGTTGTGGGACCTGTTCCGAACGAAGAGGTTGAACATGAGCGGGAGGATTGTCAATAGGATGAGTGGGTGCCATAAGAAGAGTTGCGTCAGTAGGGGTAGTGGTATGACCGTCTACAGCGGATGCGACCTTTGATGTAGTTCTGATTCTTCGTTTCGGAGGCATATCAGTCTTATAATTTTGGAAATTCAATAAGGATTTTCTAGTCTATTTTCCACGGATAACGCCAATCTATTGGACGTGGGTTTCGATTCCACAGATCTAGCTCCTTGATGACTTGAACAGATGCTCGATGAGGAGGCTTGGAACCTGCAAAAGATTGTTGGAAGATACTCCGGCGGGGGAGACTCCGACGCTCAAGTTAGAAAGAACGGTTTTCAAAAGGATAAACAGACAGGGAGGGAGGACGGATCTCCTTATGACCCTTGTTTGTTCTGTGTCGAATTCAAAGAACTTACTTGGCTTGACGTTTCAGGGGTCTTTTATATGATGTCCGACTAGAGATGTATGATCTCGGGGCGTTACAACCTTAATTTTCTTACAAAGCGATTCGAGAATTTTGGATCCTGATCGTCAAAGATGTCAAATTGTTATCATTTAGGAAATTGAATTGTACAAGGAAAAATTTTCCCTTATTGATTAAATTCTCAAGTGTCTCATTCCTTATCCAAAAGATATGTTTCGTACTGAAATAGAAAGTTTAATAAATGTGAGATTCGGGTAAATATTAACAATTGAAAGTAGAATTGTTCAGCTCCTTCAACATTCGGTAGTCATCGGTTGGGTGAAAGAGAGAAAAAGTGACAACCATTTGGTTTTTCCGAATGTTCTTGTAGATTGGATCACATAAACCTCATCGAGAGCCAGATAATTAGCGAGTAGGATACCACGGAGTTAGACTTTTTCAAATAGTCAGGACAATAGAGACCCGTTCGAGGAGATTTATCTCATCGGTGAAGTGGGGCAACAGATGCCTGTTTATGTTTGATCATGTTGAATACATTGGGTCATGGGCCTTATACCGTCTATTAAACGTGCTCTATTCTATGTATTGAGTCTGTTGGAGATGGTACTATCACAAGTTATCAGCAATATTCATATTTTATTTATGAGGAAAATAAAAGAGATGATTAATTTGCTTGTATAGAATTATAAATAAATAAATCAATTAGAAATAAAGTGCATCATATTGCAAAAATATTAAAACTAACTTATTCATTTATAACATATATCTAGATATTTCCATCATTAATCAGATGATTAATTTTTTCTTCAAGATGTTCAAAGAAATCAGTCATATCAAAATAAGTTATATCCATATCAACATCATTATATAATTTGACAAAATTTGTTTCCACATCTTTATCTTTCTTCTTTAAACATGTTTGATATTGTTCAATAAGATATTTTTGAGTTCGGCATATACGTGACCAATGCCTTTTGGCACTACATCGGCAGCAGATATTATCAAAATCTCTTAAGGGTTTCTCTTTTTCTTTTCCATCACTATCATCCAAGTTCTGGTGGTGATGTTTGTCCTTTTGATTTGATCGGTCATTGTTACGATCATCATTATTGTAACGGATACTTCATCCTTGACTATATCTGTGTCCACGACCATGACCTTAACCTCGACTTTTTCCATATTCATATCTAGTCGCATTCATTTCAGGGAATGAACTATTACCATTTGGTCGACTCTCGTGATTTTTCATTAATAATTCATTGTTTTGTTCAGTCACAAGGAGGCATGAAATCAATTCAGAATATTTTTTGAATCCCTTTTCTCGATATTGCTGTCGCAAGAGTATGTTCAAGACATGAAAAACCGGAGAAAGTCTTTTCTAACATATTTTCTTTAATTATATTTTCTCTGCACAATTTTAATTGGAATGTGATTTTGAACATTGTAGAATTATAGTCACTAATGAACTTGAAATCTTACAGTCTCATATGTATCCAATCATATTTGGTCTTAGGAAGAACGACCATCTTCAGCTGGTCATATCTTTCTTTTAAATTTTTTCATAATTCAAGAGAATTTTTAACAGTAAGAAATCATCAAAATAATGCCGAATGAAAATTATTGTTTTTGCACAATTTTGTACAGTAACAACTTTTGTTTTGATGGTGTCTCTATGATCTATTGCATTCAAATATATTTCAATATCAAGAGTTCATGATAAATAATTTTTTTCAGAAATATCGAAAGGTAGAAATTCGAGTTTAACAAGATTTGTCATTAAAAAGAAATCGATAAAAACATATCTCAGAATTCTTGAATAATGAGACTTCCTTTTCTACTACGTTCATAAAGGTAGATGTTTGGTTGATCTTAGTTTGTGCTTTGACAAAGTTTCGTGCTGATAACGCATTATAAAAGAAGTTGATACAGAAACAAAAATCTATATTAAATAAGGATTTGAACAGAATACAGTAAAAAAAGCTTTTCAACCTCTTTTTCACTCTTCTTCTTTTCTCTTAATCTTCTTCTCTCCAAGTTCTTCACTCTTTCTTTCTTCTCTTTTGAACAACTTAGTTTTGGAATTGAAAGGAGGTGGAATATTTATCGGTAAGTTTGGATGATGAGTCAGCATGATGAGTCAGCACCTTGTTGCACCAAGAGTTGACACTTATTGGACACTTGACAAGGAAAGGGCATTAGGTGTCCATGTTTAATGTACAAGGAAAGTTTTACTTCTCCCTTAAGTTTTTTCCTTGGAGACTTCTTCCTTAAGTTTCTTCGGCCTTTGCATAGCTTCCCTTAGAAGCTTTCCCTTTAAACTTATCTTGTAAACTTCTGACACATGTTCTACAAAATAATAAGTCATCAGAAGACAATAGTAAAGTTGCATACTTTAATGGACATCCATCAAATTATTCGATATTCATAACATATTTCTTATATATGTGTATAATTTTTCTTGCATTTGCTTCTTCAGTGTTCACTATTCTCATGACAGTTCTTCATGCCTAGTCACATACACTGGGCATGAATAGTTTGAGATGAATGCTCAGATTTTTGTTGCACTCCCCCTTCCTTCCCCCTTGGTATACATAATAAAATATCCAAAGAACCCGGTGATTATGCATAATCAACTCTAGGATGGAATCACTATCTTCCCGTATCTGACTCATTGCTCATTACCCTAAAACGGTCCTTATTCACAATAAACCACAAACAAGTATCTTCAAACTTTACAAGAAATGAAGGGTACCCCTTAGCAAGTTCATCCGATAGTTTCCCAATTATGGGTTTCCACACCCTGGTGAAGACTAAAAGAATAAATCACAGAAAGAATATAAGCCAAGCGTGTGGGATATGTTCATAAATTAAAGAAAATCTTCAACATGGAAACCTTTGCACAAGAACTCATTCTTTGCCAGATTCAAATTTCTGGAGAACTGATCTGTTACCTCTAATCTAACTACACACAATTAGCAAAGAATTAAATATAAGCAAAAAGGGCACCCAAGCTGAATTACAAAACAAACTTTGACCAATGAATTCTATACAATCAAAACCTTTCCCCATTTCCACCAAATGTACAATGACAGCCTCGTACCATAATGTATGCTTCTTTGAAAGTATTCAAACTCTCTACGTTTGTCTCCGTTAATGAGAAATAAATTTTTCTTGGATAGTGTTTGGCCTCTTCTTGATCAAGTAGCCATTCTCTTAATCAGTTCTCACCTAGCATGGTCGGTCCTTTGGTTGCGCCAACACTTGATTTGTACACAATGCAGGGATACAGATAGACAACAGAGCACATAATTAAGACCCATCAGCATCAACTCATGCTGCTCCTACCTGTAGCATCGATTCCTGTTGCTGCTAAATTTGATTTGCTCAGGGGTCAAAATCCTTGTACACTCTCACTCTAGCTATACATTTCTTCTTGGTTGGAATCAGAAAAGAAAAACCACAAGCTTTTATAGACCTACAAATCATCCCATGTCTGACCAGGTTTTCCACCAAATATTGCACTCAATTATTTATTTTTCCGGTTGACCAGAACCAACATGTGGCCACACACCTGCAAGCCCTTTCAATTACTTGATTCAAAAGCATAAGATTATACCGTCTCACTTCTGCAGTAGTCATGAATATTTGCAAGATCGGCTTGCTTCTGAACCTCGAGACTGTGAACCCCCATATGATCTGCAGACCTCTCTCCAGGATCTTCTGCTGCCACTTCTCTCATAATGATAGTCGTACACATCTGTTTGCGTTCTTGATGTGCTGCTTCCACCACCTTTTCTCTGGACATTCCTTAACTCTTCAAGATCGTAATGCGACCGCTGCAAAGATGGTGGCAAACAAAAGATTAAAGTTGTCCATACAGGGCAATGAAAAATTTAGAAATTTGACGAGGAGATTCTTATCATTGAATGACATGCACAGATAAATTAAAAATACAAAAAAATGATTTCAAAAGACTGAAGATGCCATTTAAGGCCCTGTTACAAAATGAACCAAGCGATTTGACAGTAGGACGTGAAAAGGATGTTGCTTGAGTAATGTGTATTGTACAAATTGAAACATTTTCAAAGCACAAATCCAGACACCAAATTAAAGTAAAGATAAATCTGGTATGATACATCAAGGCAGGTATAGATGCCATCTCCTCTGGACTCTTCTGCATCTTCTTCTCATCTACTCCCTCCACACCTCTCTAGCAGTTTTGAGCTTAAAAAAACACTTTTTTGGGTACATTTCGCTTCTGTTTCTACTCTTCTTTGTATCTCTAACCTCTTGCACTATCTTAGTCCAATTCTCCTGAGGCTTTTGACCACAATTTTTTAAAGCAAATGGGGATTAGACTAAATCACAAATTTAAACTTCAAAATTCAAAAAGAAGGCATTATTATCTGCAAAATGCAACTAATAAAATTTCATATTATATATACACACAAACACTTCAACATACATATGTAAGTTCATATGCCTGTGTCCTAGTTTTTTGAAAATTTGTAGTATCACCAATGAGTTGAATATGACATCCGCATTTGTATCCATAGTTCTCAGTTACAGATCCAAGACTTTCAAAGGGCTAGTATAGTTACAAAAATTCTTTTTTTCCCCCCTCCCCTTTTAACTTTTTTCTTGATTCCAACAAGAAAATAGATGTACGTTACAAAAGATGTCAGAGCACAACTATATTTATGGTAGACCAGAACTTTCAGTAGGCCAAACTCAACCATATTTCTAGCAGACCACAACTTTGGCCAAAGCTTAGGACATGGCCTTTAAGAAAATTGTATCCCCAAGTCCTGCTCACTCTGCCATTCAAGCCATATTTTGTTTTCAACTCTTTTGAGATAAACATACCAAAGGAGTATGATACAAGAAACAACAAAAGAATGATAAAACAAAAAGTTCATGGATAAGATCAGATGCCCAAGCTACAATTTAACATTAAATACTAAGAGGGGAGAGAGGGGGGAGAGAGAGAGAGAGAATTTTTTAGCAATACAGCCTTTTTTAAGCAGAAAGAGGAGAGAATAGATTTGAAAGACTTTTTTTTTAAAGAGAGAGAATCACTTCTGCAGAGAGGAGAAAGAGAGTAGAGGGAGTATATAGAGCAGGCGATTTTTTTTTTTTTTTTTTTTTTTTGTAGAGAGAAAGAGAGAGAGATTGTTGAAGAGGAGAGTTTGAACTTTTTAAGAAAGCGAATTATAGAAGCAAATTGCTTTTTGTAGAGGGACCTTTTTTTTTCCCCCACAGAAGAAAAAGGGGGAGAGAGTGTTTGAGATTTTGGAGAAAGAGAATTACTTTTTGTGAAGAGAGAAAGACAAAAGAAAGATTTTTTTTTTTTTTTTTTTTTTTTTTTTTTTTTTTTTTTTTTTTTTTAAACATAAAGATAGAGACTTTGAAATTTTTTTCAAACAGAATGATTGCTTTTTGCATAGAGAAGGAAAGGAGTAAATTTTTTAGATGGAATGGTTTTTGTTCAGAAAGAAAGGGGATAGAGAGGGGGAGAGAAAGAAGGGGGGGAGAGAGAGAGAGGATGAGAGTGGATGGGTATTTTTGTAGCAACATTTTTAGAGGTTTTATTATTATTATTATTATTTTTTGGGGGGCCCTAAAAGAGAGCAGTAAGAATGTGTATTTAGATGGAGAATGATTGCTTGTAGAGAGATAGATGATGGTGTGATTCTTCAGGGAGTTTTTCCTTATAATTTTTTACACAAAAAAGGAGAAGAGAATGTGAATTTTTGAGTAAGTATTTTTAGAGCAAGAAAAGAGAGATTGAATTTTTAGAGAGATTTTTCTAGAGAGCGGGAGAGATAAAGAGGAGAGAGAAAGTGAATATTATATATATATATATATATATAGAGAGAGAGAGAGAGAGAGAGAGAGAAATTTTACCTCAAAGCATAAAAAAATACAAGAAATCATCTTTCACGTGCAACACAAGTGATCATGTACTAGCTAGAATATCAAAGTGGGAGATAACCCTCACCATTCGACAATTAACTAGTTATGCTTCATTTTGCCGCCATCAAACATTTCTATGCTAATTTTGGCTTTTACAACTTTCATTACTTTTTAAGAATTATAAATCATAAGGAAGCTGTAAACTTTCCTCCTTTCCTTGCCCAGTACAAGGAAAAACCTCCTTCCTGATATTCTTGATACTGGAGCTTGGAAGTTTGATGCTTCATGTATTTTCTCATGCAAATCTTTCTTTCATCATCTCACTTCTCTTCCCTGTATGCCCTCTCCTTTAACAGATCATTTGGAAGGCAAAAGGTTCTTGCAATATTTAAGGCTTTCACTTGGTTTAAAGCGTTTAAAAGATTAATACAAATGGTTTATTGCAAAAACATAAACCTTTTAAAGCTATTTTTCTGGATATTAGTGTCTATATGTTGCAATAATTCTAAAGAGCCCACTTGTTCCAACATTGCCCTATAGCTTGCGAGATGTGGATCCGACTTTTTGCTATTTGTGACAGTCAGTGAGCTAGAAACCTACTTGACTTTCTTCTGATAAAGTTTAGAGGCTTTGGAGTGCAGAAGGATGTTTATTAGCTTTGGAGGAGTGCTTTTATCCTTCCCTTGGTGTCTCTGGATAAAGCGAAGGGAATGCTGGGAATTTTAAGATTTAGATTAATGCCTTCCTTTGGGCTCATGTGCTACGGTGTTTAGGGATTGTACTCTAAAGGATTAAAAGAGGGACCGAAGAGCAGTCCTCCATCAGTTTTCTTTTTAGTCATTGTGGATAATCAATCCTATGAGCCTTACTTATTCTTTCTGCTCTCCTTAGTATAGTTCTTTTTCTATCAGAAAAAGAAAATGAAATCCATCAAAAGAATCAAACAGTCATGTGATAAGTTACCATTTTTTCCCTCTAAGATCCTGCAGAACAAGTGCTGTTGCGCACTTAAGAAGATTGTAAAAGACTTAACACGGTGGAAATATATTGAGAAATATGAATGAGCTAAGAATATCTGATGTAGAATGAGAAAATACCTTGCCAGTGTCTGAAAGAATCGCATATGCCTCTCCAATCATTTTAAAGAGCTTGTCGGTGTCCTTATGGACCTCTTCTGCGATTTCCTTCCAAATGCCATCATCGCCATTCTCATTTCTTGCTAATGATTGACCAGCCTAAAGCCAAAAAGACATGAATCTGTAAATATATGAATTTGAAAGAGTAAAAGCGAACAACCATGTTCAAGTGAGACCAGACAGGACAGCACCTTGTCAGGATGATGCCTAAGAGCAGCTTTCCTGTATGCCTTCCTGATATCTGAAGCAGTGGCAGAAGGTTCAACTCCCCTGTCATGAAAAATAATCAACATCCAGTTGTAGAACGAAGATTAATAAAAGATTATCATCATGACGTTGCAAAAAAGTAGCACACTTCTTGGGGAAGGGGCGGACTTCCATCCAGGGTGCACAGGCGAAAAAAGAGGCTTGGCCATTAGCTCAAGAAAATGTTCATGTTGTATGCTCTCAAGCCAAAAGGGAGAACCAGTCTGTAGTAGAAGACCTTGATGACATGATTGTGTATAGTCACAACCTAAAGATTTGGAACACTGCCTATGATTTTCAGAGTGTAACAAGAAAAGCTGTACAGGAACCATTCGTTGATGTAAGTTCCATCTCTTAGCCATTGGCTTGGAATGGAAAGGGTGCAACATAGATAATCAAGAGAAGATCGGGTCTATGGACTGGAAAGTGCAAATCCTTCCACAACACTCCCACTTGATGTCACCTCCAGTTTTGAGAGTGCTTTTTGGTTGAGTATTTCACATTGCTGTGATGCCAACAAATTGGCAAACTAAAAAGTTTTAGGGGCTATACCAATTCCAGCTTTTGAGCCCTAATGAAATGAGCATGGCAAAAACACACACAGAGAGTTCATTTATTAACTCTAGATATGACCATTAATGTAATTTGACACTCTTGTAGTTGTAACTACAACAGATGATTCAAGGATTCTGTTTTAAGTAGTAACAATAATTATGTACAAGGTTTCCGAAGTATTTGAAGAGTGTTATAGAAGTGTCTAAAGAAAGACAGTATGAGAAGTATAGTTTAGAAAAGTCATAAAAATAAGCCATGCCACGTTTCTTATCCACACGTCAGGATCTTACAAGTGCCGTGTCTTCACCATGTCTGATGCACATGGAATTTATATATATTTATGCCCTTTAATTGCTTAGAATTTAGCTCAGTTTTGTATAATTATCAAGTAATCTCATTGGGCGCCACTGCACCGACGTGAAAAAAATTTGCCAAATTCCAACATGGAGCACTTTGACTTTTTGACTTCTAATTTCCTGCAAGAAGCATTCTGTGTTTCTGCCTTCTAATTATTGTCTAATGCTCTAATAGAGGTATTTATAAGTAATTTTGTAGACTCCTTTATAACCATAATTTTCTATTCTTTAAAGGAGATCTATAAATAGTTAGAGAGAAAATTGGAGATGCATTCTTTTTTCTTTGATCATTAATATTCTAGAAAGGAGGCACAGGAGGAGGCAAAGAGGAGGAGTCTCCCATAGCAGGGGTTTTCTACCCTCTCTCTTTAATGTTTTCTTTTGCTTTTAATTCCATGAGTGACTAAATATTTGTCACTGGTACTCGATTGTAGGAACGATTTGAATATTTAATTCAATAGTTGTTGCTATTTTTCCCATAAATTGTTTGATTATCATGTCAATACTTTTTAATTGATTGATCACCTTTTAGATTATGTTTGGTATTCATAATACTGAATGGAATGAATTGTTATGAAAAAATGAAGGGGGTAATGAATATATGTTGGATGCATAAAAGAGAATTGGTGTGTGACATCTACAATCATGAAGGAACGTGCCCTCAATGTATTAATTATAATTAAATTCTTGTTAGAGAGATGGGGGTTATTATATAACAATGAACATGGTATCACTTGAGAGAGCGACCAAGGTAAATTAGTGTTTTGATTGTCAATTCTACGAAGAATAAATCAACACTTAACTTTTAGAAAACAAACCATATAGGAAACACAATTAGATGTCCTGATAATATTTATCTCTCTTGGTATTGCTTTTATTTATTTTTATATCATTATTAGGTTAATAGATTTTAGGAATATTTCACATCTTTTTCATTTTCTAAATATTACAAGTAGTTAGATAAACTAGTAATTGGACAACAATTCTCTTGGGAATGATATTAACTAATTAATTTATTACTTGTACGATTCGTATACTTGCGAATTTGTATATCAATGTCCAAACAAGACAGAATATGAAAATTAAACTGCAAAGAAAAAGCTCTGGTATGAGAATTCTTTACCAGCAATACAATTGCTTCCCTATCAGCCAGAGTATAGGGTTAAGCACTTAAATTTTGCTACGAAAGAGTGGTGTATTAATCTGATCACAACATGTCAAACTGTTCTGGATAAACAAAATTCTTGAAACATTAGCTTGAAATACTTACAAAATGAGGTACATATCCAGGGGAATTTCTCTTCTGGCTTCATCCTCCATAGAAGAAAGCCGCAGTTGAGCCTGTTTTACACCCATTTCATCTCCTTGCTTTGTTAGAAGAGCTACAAGTCTCTGAAGATCAGTGGCTGCTTGTCTATAATCTCTTATCATCTCAAACAAGGTGGCTCGCCTAGAAATTGCCTGAGAAAGATATGGAGAACAACTTAATAAGTCTTTCATCAAATATCCCCAGAGTTAGCTCGAATGTCTTCTCATTGTCTAGCCATACCAATTATAACATGCCTTGACTAGTGCATGGGCATTAGACACCAAAAGGACCAATAAGACCCATCATGCTGTGAGATGTAGAAAAATATTCTGGCAAAGTAATCCCTTGAACACAAACAGAAATGTCTCAACTACTTAATTTAGAAATTTGTAAATGTGATATGGGATTCCAAGCGTTAAATCGCTAGATGTGTTGAAAGAAAGCATCATTCTGTCCACCTCACTCATCAACAAATTACTCCTCTCATCAACACAATCAAGCATGTTCATCTTCGGCTCCTTGGCATCATGCAAAGATCCCTAGAAATGGACAGGAATAGGGCCAGATTTCTGGTCCCAAATGGGTCACAAATCTGGCCCAGATCTTAGCCCAAGATCAGGCCCATTAAGGGCCCAAGTGGCCAGGTTCTCCTATCTAAGTTGGGCAGCATTTGACTGCCCAACATTGGCCCGAAAAGGGCCTGTTTTGGTCCAGTTTGGATCTCCCCAAACGGCCAGTTTAGCCAGCCATCTGGGGAGATTTCTCCCCCCTTTCTTCTCTCTTTATTGCTCTATAAATAGAGCTCCTTCAATGCTTATATTCCCATGAACAAATGCTCTCTAGTTGCTATGTATTTTCTCACACAAAATCAATAAAATTCTGAGGTATTTTTTATACATTTCTTGCTGTCCATTTCTTCAAATCTCAACATGGTATTAGAGCAGCAAATGATCCCATCCTTTTCAAGGTTGGGTGACCCTCTTCCTTCTATAAATCCCACTCAAATACAAAGCATACCTTCTGTCCAATTGAGAGGAAGAAACTACTACCAATGGGTGAGTCTTATGAAGAGGGCACTCAACTTTCATAACTTGGAGAGTCACATCCTTGACGAACCACTTGAAGAGGCTGATCCATCCAATAGAGAATGGAAAAAACGCGACAAACATGTCTTCATCATCTTGCTGAACTCTTTGGATGAGACACATAAAGCCATGGTAACATGTGCTCCTAATGCCATTTTGGTATGGGACATAATGTTTTCCTTGTATGGCCAAGAATCTAATCTAGGGAGGATCTTCCAACTAAAGAGGCAGATTGCAAACATCAAGAAAGAAGGAAAGTCTCTCCCACAATACTTTGGAGATCTCACCGACATGTGGAATAAGTTGATGGCTCTTCGACCGGACTCCTCTGATCTTAAAGTCATCCAAAAGAGGAGAAGAAGACAAGATCTTCTCCGTATTGATGGTGGCACTGGACGACTCCTATGCACATCTCCGTTGAGAAATCCTATGTATGAAGGAATTTTTTTCATTTGGGGAAGTACAAAACATGATTCAACGTGCTGAAATTAGCATGAAGATTAAAGAAAGCTCAAAACAAAAATTGGAGGCTCATGGTTTCACCACTGTCCAAGAAGATCTCATGCCTGCCAAGGTTCAGCAAGTCAATAAAAAGGGGGAGGTGTGCTCTCATTGTAAGAAAAAGGGTCACACTAAGGAAAAATGCTGGTTTGTACACCCACATTTAAGGCCAAAAACATTCAAGCCAAGAGACCAACAAACAACTCAAGCCCCACCTAATTTCGGCCTACAAGCTACTGCCCAACTTGCCACTCTTAATCCAGCTTTGGCCGAGGTTGCAGCCCTCAGAACGACCCCCGAAGATGTCACAATGCACGCCTTGCTGGTATAAATCACGCACTCCTATCCTCTTTAAATTCCGAAAATTTTCTCATTGATTCGGGTACCTAGTACCATGTGGTTAGGGATAAAGCAAAAATTAAGAGGTTTAAAAATCTCCCTAACCATAAGACAGTTCGGGTTGCTAATGGACAAGATTTGAAAATAAGTCAAATTGGGGAAATTAATATTTTTGGAAAACCAACAAATGCTTTATATCTTCCCAAACTTACTTCAAATTTGCTGTCCATTAGTAAAATCACTAAGGATCAAGCGTGTAAAGTTGTTTTTGACGCAAACTCCGTCTCTTTTTAGAACTTTAAGTCGAATCGATTGATTAGTAAGGGTTATAGAAGAGGTGACCTCTACTTTTTGGATCAAGAACAACTTGTACTTGTAGCTCATATCAAGGAAAATTCATTTCTTTGGCATAGGCATTTAGGACATCTTAGTGATCGAGTTTTAAAACGTCTATCCTATTTTTAAATTTTGAGAATAAATATTGTAAAGTTTGTATTTTGACAAAGGAAACCCGAACAATGTATCCAATTTCTGAAAAAATATATAAAAATCCTTTTGATTTGGTGTATTCGAATGCGTGGACTTCACCTATTGTGTCTCACTTAGGATACAAATATTTCATCACTTTCATAGAAAAAAAAACAAGATATACTTGGATATATCTTTTGAATACTAAGGACGAAGTTTTTGAAACACTCAAAAGTTATATGAAATATGTGACCAAACTACACAATGCTAATACAAAAGTCCTTAGCACCGACCATGGTGGTGAATACACTAGCCACAAATTCGAAAATTTCCTAAGTGACAATGGTATAGTTCACCAAATGTTTTGTGTATGCACACACCAACAAAATAGAGTGACCGAAAGAAAAAATAGATACATATTAGAGACCGCTAGAGTCATGATATTTCATGCAAATATACCTAAAAAGTTTTGGTGTGATGCGGTTAAAACCACAGTACATGTAATTAATCTTATGCCTTCTGAAATTTTAAAGAGATCATCTCCCATAGAGATCCTTCTAAGAAGGAAATCCAACATCTCTCACCTTAGAACATTTGGAACATTTGGATGTGTGTGTTACATTCATATACCAGCCCATATGAGAGATAAATTAGATTATAAAGGAAAAAAATATGTATTCTTTGGGTATACTTCTTTTGAGAAAGGATATAGATGTTATGATATCTCCACTAACAAAACATACACATCTAAGAATGTGATATTTGTGGAAGAAGAATTCTTTTTTGCCGAAAAAGAGATACAAGAAACTCCAAAAGAAGATGCTCCTCCTAGCACTTGGGATTTTTTAGTGATTCCTCATCCATCTCTAGAGGCCGAGACTCCTAGCAATCCTCAAGTGGCCAAAGGAAGTTCCCAAATTCAGCAAGAAGGATCAAGTCCCACGGATGAGGGATCACCACACGATTCAGGGGGAGACCAAGAAACAAGTGTAGAAGAGAACCCCGAACAAGCTCGGGAAGAACCGGATGAGCCACCTCCTCAACTTAGGAGATCAACTAGGTTGAGACAACTTTCTTCAGAATGAAAATTTTACTATAACCTCCTTTCTACCGATCACCCTCTTTTATATTTATACTACCTCACATGTTTCTTTGGGCCACCAAATATATTTGAGTGGCATAGATAAAGAACTTGAGCCTAGGTCATTCGAAGAAGCCTCTAGGGAACCAAGATGGAAGAAAACAATGGAAGAGGAGTTAGAGGCACTAACAAAGAATGACACTTGGGAGATCACCACATCACCAAGAGGCAAGAAGGCTGTAGGATACAAATGGGTGTTCAAGATTAAGCACAAGAGTGATGGTTCCATTGAGCGATTCAAAACAAGGCTAGTGGCAAAAGAATATACACAAGCTTATGGGATCGACTACAAAGAGACCCTTACACCATGGGAAAAATGAACACCATTAGAGTGCTTTATCTCTTGCGGTGAATCATGGATGAAGCTTATTTCAAATGGATTTCGCAAAGGCATTCCTCCAAGGAGATTTAGAAGAAGAAGTATATATGCAATTACCATAAGGTCTTCAACAACAACGAGAAAATGCATGTAGACTCCACAAGGCAATCTATGGGCTTAAACAATCGCCGAGAGCATGGTATGCAAAACTAAATCATGCCTTTCTTAGTAGTGGTTTCAAGAAATGTAATAGTGACTCTTCTCTATTTGTTAGAAAAACTAATGACAAAATCACAATTACATTAGTTTATGTAGATGATATTATGATCACCGGGAATGACACACCAAATAGATTTAGTTAGAAATTTCCTAAAATTTAGATTTGAGATAAAGGATTTAGGGAAACTAAAATATTTTCTAAGAATTGAACAGGCCTATTGTCATAATGGGCTAATTCTATCCCAAAGAAAATATGCTCTTGACCTTTTGCAGGAGACAGGTAAACTAGGAGTAAAGCCGACTTGTAGTCCTGTTTCCACCTCCAGATCCTTAGCCAACAATGATGAGCCATCGGAGGATATAGAGAGATATCAAAGACTCGTAAAAAAGCTGATTTATCTCACCATCATTAGACCGGACATAACTTTTGCCGTGAGTCAAATAAGTCAACACATACATGCTCCAAAGAAGGGTTATTGGAGGGCAACGGAGCGAGTTCTTCACTATATCAAAGGGTCACCTGGATAATAAAGAATAATAGGAATTCAGAAATCGAAGGCTATTGTGATGCGGATTGGACGGGTGACTCCACGGAGAGGAGATCCACCACCGAATATTATATGTTCGTTGGGGGCAATCTAGTCGCATAGAAGAGCAAAAAACATGTGATGTCCAGATCGAGTGCAGAGGCCTAGTATAGGGCAATGGCAACAGCGGCTAGTAAGATAGTATGGTTGAAGGCTCTTGTAGGAGAACTAGGGTTTAAAATTTCAACACCGATCAAGTTTCATTGTGATAATCAGTCCGCAATTCATATTGCCTCTAATCCCGTGTTCCATGAGCACACAAAATACATAGAAGTTGATTGCCATTTCAATCGCCAAAAAGTAGAGGAGAAGCTAATTTCTACACCCCATATCAAAGGACAACAACTTGCGAATATCTTCACCAAACGAGAAACTGCGGCTCACCTTCAAGAAATAATGGGCAAGTTGGACACTATCGATATATACGCACCTAACTTGAGGGGGAGTGTTGAAAGAAAGGATCATTCAGTCCACCTTACTCATCAACAAATTACTCCTCCCATCAACACAATCAAGCATGTTCATCTTCGGCTCCTTGGCATCATGCAAAGATCCCTAGAAATGGACAGGAATAGGGCCAGATTTCTGGTCCCAAATGGGTCAGAAATCTGGCCCAGATTTAGCCCAAGATCAGGCCCATTAAGGGGCCCAAGTGGCCAGGTTATGGTATCCAAGTTGGGCAACATTTGACTGCCCAACATTGGCCCGAAAAGGGCCTGGTTTGGCCCAGTTTGGGGAGGCCCAAAGGCCTTCCCAACAGCTAGTAAACTAGCTGTTGGGAAGGATCCCAATGGCTAGTTTAGCTAGCCATTTGGGGAGATTTCTCCCCCCCCCCTTTCTTCTCTCTTTATTGCTCTATAAATAGAGCTCCTTCAATGTTTATATTCCCATGAACAAATGCTCTCTAGTTGCTATGTATTTTCTCACACAAAATCCATAAAATTCTGAGGTATTTTTTATACGTTTCTTGCTGTCCATTTCTTCAAATCTCAACAAGATGTTCCCCAAAGAAAATGAAGTGACACCGCCCAAAAATTACCAATGCAATTGAGATGGCTTATTGAAAGAGACTCTAAATAGAACAGAATCAAGGCAAAGAGGCAAAGAAAGAGTAAGATGATACAATAGCGACAAAATTCATTTTAGTAAGTTCTAGCAAGTGCTAGTGCTTGTTAATTATCAGCTTCAGCATCACACAAGGAGATTAGTGTCAAATCAGGGAACAGTTTTTATAATTGTACCAGACACCACTTTATATCAAAAATGATTATTTGTCCCATGATTCCACTGATTTAATTCCTTCTAAACCAAGTAGCATGAATTTTTCTTACTCCACTCACAGCAGTACAAAATTCATATTCCACATATTTCAAAGCAGCACAGGATGGTATTGCTAATACCATCCAGCAAGTGCCTAGCATAAAAGCTTTCAGCTTAGGTGAGCATGCTCCGATTCTCTAATTACACAAATTCAATGGTAGGCATCAACAATATCCTGATCAGTAGTTGAATGCAAATCCAGCAGCATTAGGCAATTGCAGTACAATGGTTTATTTAAGAAGTATATCCCAAGGCAAAGTTTACCTAATGCTCAAAGCTTTACACCAAAGTTGAGGGGTCTAATGTGTAGACAAGCACACCTTTTACAAAGAAGAGGTTGCTTCAAAAGATTTACCCAAGATTAATAAGATCCAGTTACTTTACGATAAGGCTAAAGTTACACCTTTCTATAAGGTTTGGCCATAAACTATTTTCTGTTTTGGTCTACAAGGAGGGCATTCCGGGAGAAGCACCTACTGGGCATGGGGAGATCACCAAAGCCTTTAGGCATTGGCCTTGGAAGCTATTCTAAGTCTAATAATTGATATTTTTTTATCTTTCCCAGTTTTTCAATTTTCAGTTTTGAAGATATATTTTCATGAGAAAGCCAGAAGACCATGATGGTATCTTAACTCTTTATCCCCCCTCATGTACAAATGGGTGATTCAATTAGAAATGAAACATTCTATGTGGGCCTTCCCCCCCCCCCCCCAAAAAAAAAACAGAAAACATAAAAAAGTCAAGTCTCTAATAACTTTCTTGAATTTGGGATGCATTTATAAAGATCAGAACATCAGAAAATAGTTGCCCAAAAGTTCCACATTTTTTGACTTCATCTAATTATCCTGTATCATATGTACACATTCTCAATTTTGTAGGTTTCTTGATTCGAAAGAAATCGTCTTTTTGGTGCTTTTCCTCCTCCTCCTCTCTCTCTCTCTCTCTTTTCCCTTTATATAAATTTGTTTCCTATTAAAGAAAAGGATCATCGACAGTATCACTCAAAAATAATGATAAATTGTTCTGTCCAAACACCTCAATTGTGTCTCCAAGAGTCTTGCCGCTCTTAATGCATAAATCTAGCAGATTGTGTGATGACTAATGGAAATACATTATAAAAAGAAATGAAAACTGTTCTATATATATTCCTTCCAAATTTCTCATGAGAGAAGCTTTCTCTCACATTGGCCTTAGCCTACTATCCTCCTCTTTCTTTAGAATTGGGACAAGCATTCTCAAAGATCAGCGACTTCAATGACAAACTTGGATTTCAAGGATGCAAATGACCAATACAGTGGATCTCCGGACATGCCAGGAATGTTAAAGAGTTTCTACAGTAACAAACAAACCGGATGATATCTATGAATCACACAAATAAACAGTTTTAAAAAGCACACCTTTGAGTAGCTTCCATCA
Organism: Dillenia turbinata; assembly: GCA_037126225.1. NCBI lineage: Eukaryota > Viridiplantae > Streptophyta > Magnoliopsida > Dilleniales > Dilleniaceae > Dillenia > Dillenia turbinata. Next base: position 1,824,788 of record JBAMMX010000015.1, read on the forward strand.
AGAGCAATGGAGAGGCTGCAATCAGCAATGGCATCGAGAATCTGGCCTAAAGCCTGGAATGCAGCAGCACGGTTGCAGAAACACTTAGCCGCAAAAGGATGTGAGTCTGCATTAGATGACAAAGCAGCAGTATAATGCTCAAAAGCGTCTGCATATCGTCCCGCAGCAAATGCTTCATTACCTGCAGCCTGTCATCAAAAAGATTAAAAAAAAAAAAGGTAAATTGATTTGTACATACATATAGATACAAATAAACCACGGCATGCATAAGCACAAAATGTTGAGATCCTAAATGTAGAGATACTTGGGGATCAAGCACTGAATTTTACAAGGTTCTAATTACTTTTAAGTTCAGCACAGATACCAGCTTAAAATATTGAATCAGTTAGCATAGCATACGCCATTTTGCAATGCTGATCCAAAGAATCCAGAGGACAAAAGGTATGAAAAGTGAGAATATGAAACTTTTGGTACAAAATTTTCCAGCTTAATATTCTATAATTACTTCACATATAAGCACCTATTGCGCTTGAATGTACCTCCTCCACCTACCGTCCCCAAAGATAAGCCCCATGCAGTTTTGCAGCAGCAAAGTACGAATACCTTTATGGATGATTTTTAAATCAACATTTTTCTTATTGTAAGCTAAGTACACCAGAGGCTTTGTGCCAAACAAATAGTTAGGATTTTCAAAAGATGCCTCCTCTCAACTTCAGTCTCGCCCCTTACAAAACCTCATGCAACTGCCCCCACCCCGCACACACATGCACTCATGGAGCAAAATCAAAGTAAACATTTAAACATCTGAAAGGAAGAAATAAATAGATTTTGGCTCTCAGCAATTAAAAGGATGAAAAATTGAACTAAAAAGTTTAAAAATGAGGAAATATCACCCTCAACTCAGCTAAACAAAAAACGAAATCAGTTTTAAGTCCTACGTAAGACCAGCCTGGCAAATGCCATATCAATCAAAAAGTTTTATTCAATTTTTTTTTTTTTTTTTTTGGTTCTTTCATAGTTTTTACTAGTCCACGCCAAATTTCTTCCTACCAAACTTCAGCCATTTGCTTGATATATCCTCTATGATAACTTTATGATTGCCCACCACAAAATGAAAATGCTTTTGGCAACCATGCTTATAAATATGAGGCGGAAATCTTAGACTGATAAAGTGAATCCTGGTATTCATTATGATATCAAGTGAATTTTGGCACTGAGATCATGGTAAGCAAACTGTGGAGCTTCTTTAATTTCTTTCTTTGTTTTGTTCTCTCTTACCTGCGTGCTTACCTTAAAACTGATAAAAGACTTTTGCCAAGACCATTTTTTCTCACGGTGATGTTGTGCATTACTTTGTCACATCACTAGCATACCATACCATGTGTTGTGAATCCATATCAATAAGTTTACAAACTGGGGGTGCAACTTCTATCTGCAAAACGTATAGGAGGAAAATCGAAGCCCCAAAGGAGGTAGGCCCAAGGGCAATAATTGAACAAGAAGCCAGTCAACTTCATTCACCAGTCACCATGTGCTCCAAAGCTCTTATTTCTCAAGAACCAGTAATTCAATCATTGATTATTTGTCCACAAAATGAGCTTGGAAAGAGAATCATGGAATGGGAGTCCATGTTCCTTAGGGCACTCACTGACATGGATTGATTACTTGTACATCAAAATCAGTCAGGAAAGAACAGAGGAAGCCCTTAGTTCTTGGGTGGCATGTTTCCATCTATGAAGAAAAAAAAACACTCTAGGGACCAGCTAGGCTAGAAAGGTGGCTGTGGATCCATCAATTCTGGACAGAATTGAGATATATATCCTTCCTCCAATGCCTTCTCTATTCTATTCTACTTTTTTTATTTTAAAAGACTTCCCCTCAGTTTCTTCTAAATGTATATAAATATATATATATATTTTAATCCTAATGATATAGCCAAATTAGCTGTTAATGGAGGAGAAACAATATTAATATGATTTTTTTGGCTTGAGTGCAGCATTACGATATTGATTTAATTCGCTTGAGTGGTTACATGGTGAAAGGGTGGCCTGAGTGACTAGCACTTAGCAAGCATCTATTCATACAACAAAGAATACAACATTTTCTATGAACCTTAACTCCTAAATATTTACTATGTTGACTATTCATATTCTCTAGTAGTCCTAATACTTTATTAAGTCCCTCGTATTTCCAGCGCCCTATTAATTCTCTATTACTATTTCCAACACTCCCTCTCAGGCTGGGCCATATGGAAAATACACACCAAGCTTGTTACAAAAAATAATGACGTATAATATAAAGAGGACTGGACTTGAAAGCCAGGCCACCACAATGGGAAGAGGAGAGGCTGGCAAGTTGATTAGAGACATTCTAAAATCGGAAGAACAAAGGCAATGTCCTGCTGAATTTTCTGCAGGACAGACCAGATGTTGAAGAAATGTTGATTTTTGTTTTTTTGTTTTTTTAAGAGCAACAATATGAAGCCTCTGCCAGACCAGATGATAGAAGGAACTTCTAATGGAGACCAGATTTGACATAAATTTTGGGAACTGCTTGAAGTAGACCTACGAAAGCTCCCGCCAGACCACATGGCAGATGGGCTTGACTAGAGGAAGGAGAGTGAGCAACAACTCAAGTTTGATTGGACTCAAGTGGCTCATGGTCGTACATTAATCTGGTCTCCTTACTATCCTCCAGCAGGAGGTTAGCTCTAATACCACATTGAGAATGGAGGAGAAGAAAACAATACTATTATGACTTGTGCTACATTATGATATTGACTCAATTGGCTTGAGTGGTTACATGTTGAAAGGGTTGCTTGAGTGAATTGCACTCAGCACACATCTATTTATACAACAAAGGGTACACCATCTCTTATGAACATTATCTCCTAATTATTTACTGTGGTGACTAATCATATTTCTAGCTGTCCTAGTACTTTATTAACTCTCTCTCTCTTATTTCCAACACCCTATTAATTCTCTACTATTATTTCCAACATTAGCCACCTAAGAGAAGTGCCTATCAGTTCAGGTAACGATAGTGATTTTTTTTTTTTTTGGTCCCCTAGATTTGGTCCACCACCTGGTTTCCGAAACTTCGCTTCGACTAATCCGGATCGAGCTACTGAAGTCCCTCGAGGGGATAGAGCTCTCCCTAGCACATTTGCTCTATCTGAGACTCAAACTCGATACCTCTTGGATGGGGGCCAGTGACTTACCCACTAGACCAACATGTGTTGGGTAGCTAACGATAGTGATCACATAAGAGTGAAATCGCATTTTCATCAAAATATCAGCAAAAGTTTGTTTTCAAAGCCATATAAAATTGACCAATTTTTAATATTTTAGCTTAATCCAACGAGAAAAATGATAATAACAACATTGTGCCCATAGACCTATTCCCTGACCAACTAGTTTTCTAGATGAACTAGAATTTCTTCCTGCTGACATTTCCTTTAAGTTCTTGGAATTATGGAGTTCAATACAAACAACTGAGATCAGTGTAGCTTCACTAAGTTCATTAGTGTGAAAAAAACCATCTACTCCAAAAGCTTCAACTTATGGACAAGGTGTTTAATTATTTTTTATATCTTAATAATTGGTTACATGGAAATGAAGAACTAGCAGAAAGTAAAAAGCCTAAGAAAGTTCTATCATCAGTGAAATCCAGCAGCTATGTACACTATACTAGCTGTTCAGCTTACAACCTTAGCTTACATTCACAAACCTTAAACTACGAAGGCACAAAAAAGCAACTAGTTACAAATACTTGGTGATAATCCTTCTGGAATAGTTACCATTCAACATCAAAATTCCTCAGCAAGCTACACTACTGCAAACCAGTAATCATAAATAAAATTCAGTAAATATATCAAGAAGTGTAACCCCCAGTCTACAGGAGAAGCGGGACAGTCCCATGGCATACCTTATGGTGTAGAAGCTCACGGATGGTGGTAATCAAGGGTATTGATGATTCAAGTGTCTTGCTTTCAGTCCTGGAAAATTCAGTAAGCTTAAGAACTTTGAGCCCCACAAATAATAGTAGCTCTATGGTAAATTCACATCCAAATGAAGATGCAGTCACAATTAGCAAGAATGAAGATTGACTTTTCTGAGAAAGACCTTGATTGATCTTGCTTGCTGATCAAACTGAGAGCCTCTTCAAGTCTTCCAAGATAGAAGTATGACTTAATAATAAGGTGCCACTTCCACAGCTTAAAATGAGATCTTTTATCAATTTGGGAGCCATCTGCCAACTCTCCATCATTATGTGACAGAGAGGGGCTGCTTTCAGTTGAACTTATCTGCTCACACAGTTGAATTACCGCTTCATACTTCTGCAGCTGTTGGATGAAATAAAGTTAACCAGATGCTGACTACAGACCTGTATGTTTGCTGCCAAACTCAATGATGTTTAGTTTTGAAATTAAGTGGAGACAAACCAGAAAAAGAGCCTCAGCTTTCATCTTCAGCAATTTTTCTGAATATGAGCTTATCTCCAATGCCTCGGCAATTAATTCCAAAGCATTCTCTGCAGCAACAGATGTTTTCCATTGCAAAAGTTCAGCACACCGTGCCAAGCACTCTGAGACTTTCTGCCAGCAGCAGATAGAACTAATTAGTCTTTAAATAGACCTGACAGGCACACTAATGAGAAAAAGGAAAAAGGAGGACAAAGACAAGGACATAACAAAGAATTGGTAATCTAGAAAGTAAAATTAAGAAAAAAATCAGAAAGTTCTTTGATAGCCAAAAAAAAGGGCAATTGCAATAGAAACCACAATCATTTATCTAGAAACAGCATACTTGCAAGTGAAACCCAGTCCAGTTTAATTCTGATCAAGATTTTCCATAAATGATCACATCTTACACAAACCCAAACTGGAAACATCTAAAACATAGTTCATTGAATAAAAGGTCAAAGAGGCATGGGGATTCACCTAAAATTATTATAAGACCAATTAAGCAACAACGTCATACATGACAAGAAACATACATCAACTAGTCTTTTTTCTTCTTTCCAGAAGCAACATACATCAAGTACTTAGATTAACTCAATTAACCATTTCATTCTTTTTTTCTTGATCTTAGAATACTAAAAACAATAACGAAAAACTCATTCTTTTGTTTTACTTTTGTTACAGGAACCACCACTGAGAACCTTCTCCTTCTAACATTACCACCTAACCCCCATCCGCCAGATAATACTTGTTTCCAATGTGCTGACTTTGCATATTATCTGTTACTATTGTTTTTCTAATCTTCTGGGCACCAACAAAACCATAATCCTATTTGGCCTAATTTGATGTCCAAAGGCACTAAAAGTTGCCTGCAAAACCAAAACCCTATACATGTGAGCTGTCTTCCACTGGGACAGTGAATCCTTTTCCAATTTGGTGTATACTGTATGAAAGGAATGGTTTCAAAGATAAAATGTTCTCTGTCTCTCTTCAGTGCAGGAATTCTCTGTTTCCTCCCTTATGGCACTCCTTGCTAGTAGGTATGCCAATTGAGTTAGCAATTGGGTCAAAGCCCTGGGCAGGTAAACAAATTTAATAAATGGGGGAAAGGTTGGATATGGATACTTCAAGGTATGGGACAAATTGAGTAGCCAATTGAGTGCAGGAATTCTCTGTTTCCTCCTTTATGGCACTCCGTGCTAGTAGGTATGCCAATTGAGTTAGCATTTGGGTCAAAGCCCTGGGCAGGTAAACAAATTTAATAAATGGGGGAAAGGTTGGATATGGATACTTCAAGGTATGGGACAAATCTTGAGGTAGTGAAGTGGACACTCAACACATTTTTCTGCCCCCAGTTATTTTTTGCATAAAATACTTTATTTTTATATTTTTTTATCCCTTTGAGTAAATCTAGTCACAATATCTAGCAAGCAAGGTGGATGCAAGGAATATTTGCTTTGGCAGCGATAAGTTTCTAAGTCGGGGTGGGGCTGGGGGGGATGGCAGATATTGGGGTGACTTCCTAAAATAGGGGTAGGATAAGGGCTAGTAAACCCAATTCCTTTCTCACCCCACATCCCATTTACAATCATAGCTGCTTAGGCTCTTCAAGAGAATTTCTTTAAAGCATTAAACATAATTGGACAATTCTGCTTTTATTGATCATGTTTAGAGTTGCATTATTTTTCTCTGGGTGGAAGAGGCCACCATTATCTTGTTTAAACCATTATGCTTAATTTTAGAATATCTTATCGACCCCTTTTTTGTTTCCTTTTTTCATCTCTAATCACTTCCATTTTATTTAGGACTCAAAGTATCTATTTCTAACTCCACCATACACCCAAAATTTCCAATATCCTCAAACAATTGCCACTTAATAAGTATCTCTCTCAAAGTTCTGAGAAGTGTCTAAAAGTATCCCATTGCTCATAAAATCATCCTGGAAAGTTCAGATATGACACGGGTCATCAGGTATCAGATGTCATATCATGTTATCCTATAAGACACAGGCATCTTATTTATTAATTTGGAAAACATGGAGGGTGTTAGGCATCTCAAGAGCACAAGGAGGTGAAGGAGAATAGCACTAACAACTATTTGTTTCAAATTATGGAATTGAAAGTGATAAGCAAGTCATCTTTTTGGCCTATATGCATCAAAAAGATTCCCATGATGAACTCATGACATATTTCAGAGTGTATCTTCATCTGAGCTGTCCTATTCTAACCCTATTGGACCTCCTGCAAAAGGTTCCATGATGAAAAAGTAGGATAGATCATACTCTTGCTTATTAACATCCACTCCAATGTGGTTGGTTATGATGGCACAACCATAGCTTGGCCCCAAAAATGTGATCATTGAGCCTATGATAAAGGGAAATGATTCTCGGTCCAATAACAAGTGTTTTGTAGTCATTCAAGTTTTTTTAAAAAAGTTTAGTAGCCTAGAAATAAATTGCAGAAATTTTTAGTATTTTAGAAAATTTTATTTTCTTAACATGTCTTCATTTATTTAAACTAATTAAATATTTTGGATTCTAGTCAACATTAAGTTAGTGTCTTTTCTAGAGTTATAGAGACTTAGAAACTTTCAATTTTAGTGAATTCTGGATTGCATTATGTTTTCATATCCACTGAGACAATTTTTAGAAGGTTTAAGAGAGCTATTAGGCTCTTTTATAATATGAATATTGACTCATTGATGCAAAACGTGAATAAATAACCGCATTGATGAATAAAGTGGTTATTTAGTTATTAATGTTGAAGAAATGTATGCCTTTTTTTCTTGCTGTCTTATTCTTCTTCATCTACTCTGCACGCTAGCTGATCAAAGTGCTCTCTAACATTGGAACTACTTCTCTATGATTTTCAAACTCGTACTTTCTTCCACTACAACACTTTCTTACCTTTTACCCGCCATTCTTCCAATTGTAGGCAATCTACCCTTGTTGTCATACATCTGTTTGTGTTGGCTAATGACAAAAAATATTATATTAGGAAAAAAAACATTTCTTACATGGCCATTTCAGGTCATAGCAAGATAAATGACTAACTGCAAATGCCTGTTAATTGCTTACTAATGGAGTCAGATCAAAACATTTAGAAAACTTTTTTTCCAAGGATTGTTGTGTAACAGAGATATTCTTGACCATAGAACAATTCACTATGGAAAAGATTTGTCCATAGAAATTATTTAGTGATTGTAGAAAACAAGTATAATTTCAAAATTTGCATTAAAAGTATAATGACAAGTAGGGAAAGTTACAAAAAGCATACTAAATTTTCCCTCTATTTACACTTTTCATACCGTCTTTTTAAAACCAAACACTTAAGTAACTCTAATTTAGTATTTTGTAATAGATTACAATTAATATACTTACACCCATTATTGTAAGTTCATCATTTCAATAGATACATCTTAGTGCTACATTCGAAGTACAAGTGTAAAATTTAAGATTAGATTTATGTAATCTCATTTTTCTTCTAACAAAATTTTAAACATCGTTATTTTCAAAATATTAAGTGTAATTTACGAAAAAATGGTATGCAAAGTGTAAAGGGAGGGGAAAAATAAAATAAAGTAATTGAAACTATATATATTTATGCCCTTTTTCATACACTCGCAGGTTTTAATAACATTTTGCTCCAGAGCTGCCCGGACCCTAATTTTTCTGCAAGCTTCCAGGTGCATGGGTTTTGTGGTTTGTGGCATATGGAGTATTATGCATGCCTAATGGATTTACCAGCACAATAGTACCTGGTGGCCAAGGTTACCTATGGAAGTGTTTCTCTTCACATCATAAGAAGCCATAAATCAACTGCCAAATGCTTGAAATATTAGTGATTCAACTGTCAAGTAGAGAATTTTTCTGGTTTTCATCTCAAAAACATTAAAGGTGCACCAACTAGACCCAAAAGAAAAGAACTTAAACACATCTTCTATTGCATATGTTCTATTCTAACTTCTTGTGCTCAACATGTATAGTTTAACTTGCATTTAAATACCTGAGCTTTTTGTAACCCAGCAGAAGCTTCCACTACAATCTTTCTGTCCACACAGACGTCACTTCCAGATCGCAAGCACTTCTTAAAAATTCGGGATGCGTCCTCAACTTCCCCAAGGGCAAGGTAGCAACTAGCAGAAAATAAATTCCAAAATTAGGCAACGGAATTGTTGGAAATCCTGGCTGAAGAAACTAAATTCATGCAAATAAATGCCAGCATAATGACTTTAGCATACTATCACTGGCAAATAATTCCAGTAAATAGTCAAATGAAGTGCACAACAATAAGATATGGTAAAACTACATGGCTTAAGGGATTTTCAATTCAAACATGAACGACTCAAGAAAATGATGTCCTCAACACAAACTTCAACGAACAAGACTCCCATTTATCCATCTGGAGGCTGGACTAGTCAAAGCAGATTAAATTCAAACTAATGGGTAGGTGCAAAGCAAAGTAGTTAACACTTAAGGCAAAAAGCACGGGAACTAATTTCACCAAAGAGATAAGCACAAGCAATAAGTCTAAGCCAAACCAGGGCTTACTTCTTAACCCAAAATTAAGCCCATAGTTGTAAGAAAAAGAAGATAGCTGCTGAAGCTGCTATGGCCTATGCAATTTTGTGGGTTTCTACAGCCAAATACATATAACCAGAAAGAAAATATACTGGTGACGACAAAAATTATAAAGACAAGAAGAAAAAACAAGAAGGTTTATATTTGCTTGGGAGCACAAGTGAGTCTTGCAATGGAGAAACAATAGATTCCCACTGCTGTGCAGAATGACTAAGAATTTGAATGATGTAGGACTCTTGAACTCTATTGACAAGTTTTTGTGTGAATCAAATAGGTGAATATTTAGAATTTTAGAAATTCTATAATAATTTGGATTAGGAAATAGTATATCATCTGGTAGATAAGCAATTCTATTTTATGAATGGATGTTGTTTAGAGATAGTGTGAGACCTATGGGACTCAACATGAGTGAGGAGGTTTTGCCTGGTGTGTGACCCATGGTACTCACCATGAGTGAGGAGGAGTTGCCATGTGAGCACATCATGGATGAAATGAGACCATGTAAGAAGCCTTCACCTAGTGAGGATTTTTGTTTGGATAAAAAGAAAGCCTGGGATAATCAAAGATTGTGTTCTATTGGTACATCTCCATTCGTTTTCTACCATCTTTATGGTATCCCGTGTCAAACAGCTGCCTTCAATTTGGAGAAAGCAATTATTTTTGTATGTTCTTCCACCTTTTTTTTTTGGGAACCATTCTTCCGCTTATTCTTACTCCTTCTACTAGGAAGCTCATTTGGAGGACTTGAATTAGGGATTAGATGACAATTCTATTTGTGCTTTTTTTTCCCCTCATTTTTTTAACTTGCTCTTTCTCAAGTATTTCTCATCCACTTCTTGTAAAATTTACCCTTTCCTTGGTGATACAGTCTTCCTATTCTATCCAAAAAGGCTTTGCGTGCCTTTGAAGACGAAAATGGTATCTAGAAGCTCTGAAAAAAAATGGTGCTGCCAACATTCTGGTAATCAGCAATTAGGGTAAGATGCACTTCCATCTGAGAAGCTGCAAACATATCCTGTCATATCAACTGTGCATCCCCCTAGGGACATGTCATATAAAATAATGAAAAACCCTGGATTAGTCCCTGTGCCAAAGAAGAAGGGTTCAAATTTTAGTTTCAAATTTTAAGGCTTTGAAAAAGAGGTTATAATGGAGGAGTAATAGCCATCATGAACACAATAGCACAAGCTCAACAGTTAAAGGAATAAGATCATAATCACTCAATTATGATATATGGCTCAGAGGAGAGGCCAATGAAGTAAATGGTAGAATGATATCACCATCTATGATACTCAAATTTAGTTAAGGTTGTTTTCTCCTAACATTCATTCTACAATGGTATTATGGTTGATGGTTAACCAAGTTCTTTCCCTTCCTCATCACCTTTCCAAAACATGGAATTCTAAATAGTGTAGCAATTTGCTGAACAAGTAAGAAGTGTTCACAGAATCAAGAAAAACTATGTACAGAACCTCTGTACTGTTTCTATTGTGTAAATATTGGTAGTTACATCAGTAACCCCTTTGAGCCAAGAGAAAAAGCAAAGAGTTTCAAAAGTACGTTATCTCACTAATCAACAAGCCCAAGTATAAAACATTGATGATGTCAACATAATAAAATGCAAAAGAAAAAAAAATGTAATAGCCAAAAAAAAAAAAAACTTACTTTGCTGCTCTGACTTGAACTCTTAGGAAGTTGGGGTCTATCGAAACAGCCATCATACAGTCCTCTAAAGCTTCTCTCATTCTCCCAAGAGACATCTGTGTTGCTGCACGATTGCTATAGCACAGCATCACAGCCCTAAGACAACTCCTAGATGTCTCACCTTGTGACACACTATTTACTCCTTGCGTGTAAAAATCCTCAGCTTTTGACAAATCCCCAATGGCATAGGCTTGGTTTCCCCTGATATCATTCAAAATCAACATTAATGAACAATGGTCTTAAAATTGATGAAGATAATAATTATAAGATCAAAAATCACTACCATGTGCAAAAGATCATTAACAGAGAATTGGTAAATCAGTACTGAATATAAAAGTGGCTGAATTTTAGTTCTTCTTTTCTTTTTCAAATTCATAAATTACCTTGCTTAGTTTAAGATTATTTCAACATTCCAAATTCACTCTCTTAATACATCAATGTCAATCAGTAACTTAGATGAGTTCACAGAAGGAAGTTCAAATAGAGTTCTAATCTGAAAACACTAAAAATGACAGGCACCTAATTGACAGTCTTTCTTCCTAAATACATCCAAACCAAATTTGATTATTTAGTCAAAAGCTAAATTGAATAGATCTGATATAGTTCAAACTTTGAAAAGATGAATAAAGACCTAATTGGCGGATTTATTTAAAAAGCTAATAAATACTTACAAGTTTATAAGCAACTTTTTGCTAAATATGTCTTCCTTTTTGGGTTATAAAATTAATTTAATGTGCAAAGCACGACGACTGAAACTGGTTTCTATTATGTGTGAAGACCAAACACAAGCTGATGAGACATGATGAGCACCTTAGCCGCCACTTTTCACAAGCTTCTTGCACTGCAATAGACACAGGGGAAGTAGATGCAGACTCTTGCTTGATCTCCTTTTCTTTCTGGGCCTCAGCCTCATGCATTCCCTTGCTCGAAGTAGATTTATCTGCCCTGTTACTTCGTCCAAGTGTTGCAGTAGTACCAGCAACGGGGAAAAACCGCACAGAAGATGATTCATATGGGATTTTGGCATTTAAAGTAGATGTGTGTAAGTCCTGTCCAATTTTCAAACGATTTTTCTTTTTAGCATGGCGTGTTGCTGGTGACAATGGCCCTTGAGCAAATGAAGCTGTAGTGAAGGTGAAATTAGTCCCATCAACATCATCAGATGTTGAAGCAGGATGAAATTCTATCCTGTCTTCATTTCCTTGTCTCTCCATGCTACAGTGAGAACTAGCTTCCGCATCTCCTGTACTACTTGTGGTACAGGCAACTTTATTCTCCTGGTCACTCAAGGACCCAAAGCTTTCAGGTTTACCGCTAGAATCAGAATCTCTGGCAGAAAGTTGAGCACCAGTATCTCCATCAAAACCTTTGTCAGTGTCCTCTTCTGTTTCTCTGAAAATCACATCACCATCACAGACATCTAACCGTGCAGTTGCAGCAGCCAAATCTTCATCAGTTGCACCAGCAAAAACTGGAGGGCATGCTACAGTTGACGCTTCCTCCTTTACAAAATGAAAAGACTCATCTGAAGCAACAAAAGTTTCCCTTGAACATTGATTGTCAGTCATCATTTCCCTATATGTTGAGACATCTATGGGAGAATAACAATCAGAAGGCCCTGTGTTTTCCTGAGAACTGGTTTCTCTAACAAAAGAATCTTGCCCAAGCCAAGGTTGAACCTGGGTAGTTTGCCTCCATTTATCACTTCTTTTCTTTAATTTAGCATCTTTGATGGTTTCCCTCTTTGTTCTAAAGTCCAACCTCTGCTTCATGGAAGTGAACAGGTCGACTTTTGGTTTCAGAGTTTTGAAGTCAATATGGGATGTGACTGGGCCATCACATTTGCTGGTAAAACTGAACCGCCCTTCCATGGTTTCATCTGGAGTAAGTTGACCACCACTCAAGTTCTTATCTTGCACATTTTGTACAAAAGTGAACCGAGAGGGATTTGGTTGACCCTCAGCATTAAAATTCTTAGTTCCCAGATCTCCCTGTTGCTCCTTCACAAAGACTCTGGGGTAATCAACCTTTTCCGCCCTACCAGAAGAAACCTCTTCCCTCATGGTTTTGATGTTCAACCTCCCCATCTCAGTGGAAAGCAAGTTTCCTCCACTTTCACCAACCATGAAACCACTTTTGTTGCTTTTCATATGGTCCAACTCTATATTACTATCGGCCCCTATATTCAAATTTTCTATATTCTCAGAAATTCTAGCACTGTCAGCTTCTTTGCTCCCAAAGACACTCCCATAAGGGTTCGCACTTTTTATGCTTGATTTCTGCATCTCATTCGGGAGCTGTGATGCGAAGATGTTCTTAGCAGAAGCACTCACATTGACATTGGCATTAAATTCAGCCCTGGCGTTGGTCTTCCCATCAGCACTAAACCTACATTCAGCATCACCACTTGTTTTCAGATTTTGGCCATCCTGAGAACTTTCCATCTTCAAATTTCGAATCTTCTCCGGAAGTTGGCCTACTGCACTTTCATCGAATGCAGGAACAGAACCTGCAACAGAATTCAGATTCACTCTTCCGGCCTCCTTTTCAGCCTCAATTCTCAACTTTCCCATCTCATCAAGAATTTCTTTTTCTGCATTTTCACAAGAACCACCCTTTCCAAACACAAACCCCTCATCCCCACTCTTTCTAAAACTAAACTCACCAGCATTGGAACTACCCAAATCAGAAGCATAAGAGACAGAGCTAAATTTAGGATTGAAACTGAGATTAGAAACCCTAGCAGGCCTGCGATGATGAGAATCAGATTGTTTTCTCACCTTCACAAGACGTGGCTTAGACAAACCTGAAGAAGAAGAAGATGATGATGAAGAGTTCAATGCAGCCTTCTCGGCACCCATTCGCGAAATGGGCATCGCCGAAAAGCCAAAAACAGAACTACTTGGATTCGAATTTCGATACCCAGAAGAGTTCTCATTAAGATTAGGGTTAGGATTTGATGAATAAACAGCATTGGTTTGATCACCAAAATTGAATGAGAAAAGAGGAGGGCAAGGAGGAACCTGACCTTGTTGACGAGACATGGTTGATGGAACTGACGAGTCTAACAACGTCGCCGACATATCATAAACCTACAATCGCTTCATGAAATTTGGATGACAGACAAAAAAAATGGGGATTTAATGAATCATCCAACATTGGTAAGGAAAAACAAACGGGATTTGAGATTGTGTCCTGTTTCTGCATGTTTTGAGTTTTGTTAGGAATGAAGGAACAAGAACGATCAACCCCCCCCCCTCCCTCTCTCTCTCTCCACACTTTCCACAGGGCCAGAATCCAGATGGTTTCTTTCTGCAATTTCTGGTTTTTTTTTTCCGTTTTTTTTTTTTTTATTTGATGCGGCCATCAGTTTCATCCATCATTTAAAATAATATATATATATATATATATATCTATTTACCTTTTGTATATAAAAACATGGGAAAAATGGGCGGAGGCGCCAGCTAGGATAGGAACAGTATGTTACTGTTCTATTTTTTTTTTTTTAACCTTTTTTGGATTTTGTTCTCTCAATTTTTTTTCCTTTTACTTCCTTTTCTCTTTTATTTTTTTTTTAACTTTTCACCCTCCTTTTTTTTTCCTCTTCTTTTTTAACCCCTAACCATTCTTTTTTTTTATTTTTTTTATTTCTTCTTTTATTTTTACTTTTTTTTCATCATTTACCTTTATTTTTTTCACTTCTTTTTTTTTTTGTCTTTCATATTTCTTTTTTCCCCCCTTATTAATCCATCTATTCTCCTCCCTCCACTTTTTTCACTTCTTTTTTTAGTTCCGTTTTTTTAATTTTTTTTGCCTTTTTTTGGATTTTGTTCTCTATTTTTTTTTTCCTTTTACTTCCTTTTCTCTTTTTCTTTTTTTTTTTATAACTTTTCACCCTTCTTTTTTTTTCCTCTTCTTTTTTAACCCCAAACCATTCTTTTTTTTTTATTTTTTTATTTCTTCTTTTATTTTTACTTTTTTTTCATCATTTACCTTTATTTTTTTCACTTCCTTTTTTTTTGTCTTTCACATTTCTTTTTTCCCCCTTATTAATCCATCTATTCTCCTCTCTCCACTTTTTTTCACTTCTTTTTTAGTTCCTTTTTTTTTAATTTTTTTGCCTTTTTTGGATTTTGTTCTCTATTTTTTTTTTCCTTTTACTTCCTTTTTTCTTTTTCATTTTTTTTTTTACTTTTCATCCTTCTCTTTTTTCTTCTTCTTTTTTTATCTCCTAACCATTCTTTTTTTTTTATATTTTTTTATTTCTTCTTTTATTTTTACTTTTTTTTCATCATTTACCTTTATTTTTTTTACTTTTTTTTTTGTCTTTCACATTTCTTTTTTCCCCCTTATTAATCCATCTATTCTCCTCTCTCCATTTTTTTTCACTTATTTTTTAGTTCCTTTTTTTTTTAATTTTTTTGCCTTTTTTGCATTTTGTTCTCTATTTTTTTTTTCCTTTTACTTCCTTTTTTTTTTTTCTTTTTCTTTTGAACTTTTCATCCTTCTTTTTTTTCTTCTTCTTTTTTTAATCCCTAACCATTCTTTTTTTTTATATTTTTTATTTCTTCTTTTATTTTTACTTTTTTCATCATTTACCTTTATTTTTTTCACTTCTTTTTTTTTTGTCCTTCACATTTCTTTTTTTCCCTCTTATTAATCCATCTATTCTCCTCTCTTTTCACTTTTTTTCACTTCTTTTTTTGTGAGATTCACTATATAATAAAAATATAAGTGAGGGGAAGTGGAGAGGAGGTGCCATCTCAATGAGAACAGTTCGCTACTGTGCTTTTTTTTTTTTTTGCTTTTTTTGGGTTTTATTCTTCTTTCTTTTTTTTACTTCTTTTTTTAACCCTTAGTCCTTTTTTTTTAGATTTCGTCTCATGCTTTTACTTTTTTTTTCACCCTTAACATTTCTTTCTTTTTCACTTTCTTTTTTTTTCTTCTTTTTATTTTTTACTTTTTTCACCCTTCACCTTCTTTTTTTTCTTTTATTAATTTATTTTTTCTCATCTCTTTACTTTTTTTTACTTCTTTTTGCTTGTGAGATTCACTACAAGTGAAGAAGTGGGAGGATGTGCCACCTAGAATAGGAACAGTATGCTAGTATTCCTCTTTTTCTTTTTCGGCTTTTTTTTTGGGTTTTGTTCTACTTTTTTTTTTTTACTTTTCACTCTTCTTTTTTTTTTCTTTTTTATTTTTTTCTTCTTTTATTTTTAATTTTTTTCACCATTTACTTTTCTTTTTTTTCACTTCTTTTTTTGTTGGTTTATTTTCTTTTTTATTTTTTTATCCTTCACATTTCTTTTTTCCCTCTTACTAATCTATTTTTCTCCTCTCTCTACCGTTTTTTCATTTCTTTTTGTGAGATTCATTATATAATAAAAATATAAGTGAGAAGAAGTGGAGAGCGGGTGCCACCTCAGATGAGAATAGTTTGCTATTGTGCTCAATTTTTTTTTTTTTTTGTTTTTTTGGGTTTTTTCTTCTTTGTTTTTTTCTTCTTCTTTTTTTAACTCTTCGTCTTTCTGTTTTTTTTTTGGATTTCGTTTCTTGTTTTTTCTTCTTTTACCCTTAACCTTTCTTTTTTTTTTTCATTTTTTTTTTGTTTCTTGTTTTTCTTTTTTTCTTTTTTTCACCCTTCACCTTCTCTCTCCACTTTTTTTTCACTTTTTTTTATTGTGAAATTCACTATTTTCATTTTTTTGTTGTATATATATAAAAAGTCAAAAGACTTCTTCTATATTTAGCCACATATTCTTCTTAGAATATGACATGTGACCAGAAATGATAGTAAAAAACGGATGAGAGTTAAAAGGTATTTTTTTATTACTTCACACTCAAACGACTTCATAATGACATATGTTGTTTTAATTTAATTTAATATACAGTGGTTAGCAAATATTTAGGTAAAATAATTTTTTTTTTCCTACCAAATTGGACATTTTTTTTAAATATCTATTTTTATATTAATAATTCTATAAAATCATCTTTAAGTTGTGAAAAAATAATTTTATAAATAATATTTTTAAATGTTTAATTTGATTTCTTAATAAATAAATAAATTTACTTAACATAAATATTGATTTATTTTCGTACAATTTAAATTATGATTGTTGGTAATGTCACGCCCCGAACCGGGAATCGTGAACAGCCGCCCGTTGATCTGGATACCGACTGTATTTCTACAGAAAATCGGACAGAACCTCACCATAAATCGAAGGTCTCCCATGTATAATCAAACCTGTATACCTGTATACATTCAAAAACAATCCTGCAAATAAAACAAATGGCCATCCCGGCCTCAAAACCATCCACCAATCTCACAACCGGCATCCAGACAACGCAAGGCTAACAAACTACCAACAGTCCTAACCACAGACCTCTACTGTCATGCCCAACTAGAGCATGAACAGCCGCCACACCGAGCGGGCCTAAATTTATACAGTTATATTACAAATTCCCAAGTTAACGCTTTCAATATTTACAAATGCCTCAATGCAAGTGAAATGAGAGTTTCGCAAACAGAAGTCCAAAAATTATACAATCATCCCAAAATATGTACACGGTCAACTATGGACCTCAACAAGACCACGCAGGGTCGACAATAAAATATGAAATTCATCTTTTCAATTTAAAACTTAATCTCACCGTCGTAAACACCAAATCCGTTAACGAGCTATCAAGCCCTCGAGCCAAATACATCGCCCTAGCACCATAATCCTGTCTGGGGAGGGAAAGAGGAGGGGTGAGTACTCAGGGAAGAATACTCAGTGAGTGAGTGGGTCAATGTAATCGTGCAATATGGGGTGTGAAACTGGAGTGTCAAAACATAAGTATACAAATCATATTTCAAATCATCATGCTTTTCATTTCAACAATATATCATTTGCACGCATCAGCAAATCAAATATGCATCCAAAATACTTTCATCAAAATCATAGAGTCCCAGTAAAACTCCCGGCAGAGGTCTACCACGACCTATGACAGGCGCACCGGGGGTGTTATATGCGATTTTATTTAAAGTGCTCTCTACCCCGACGTTGGCGACGGACCTCGTCCAGGTGCTAGACTTGGAGAGTGTATCCAAATCCTCCCCCTTTCGGGTTCAACCTGCCTAGTACCGTGTCGTAAATATAATCTCGACAACTCGTGGGATACCCCAGGCCTAGGCATATCCGGACGCTACCAAAGCGCCTCTCACGGTGTCCTTCGTAGCTACGAAACAATACATATCACAGCCCTAATATCAATGTCACAGTACAAATCACAGCCCTCAAGGCCAATATCAATATCATATCAAAACATGTGCCGTAAATCAGGTTCACAAACCAAATGCAACATATTTCATAAAATGACACATTTTACATTTCAACCACATGGATGCATATTTCATAATTCAACCACATTTTTGGACACTCCATCGGTTCACAAAAATCATTTCCAAAGCCAATCAAAACATTTTAAGCACGCGATAAATCATGCTCATTTATCAAACTGTTGTAAATCAGAGTTTACATATTAAACGAAAATATTGAAATAAAACCCACTCACTGTATACGTGAGGGTCAATCACTCCCTAAAATGCACAACAAGTGTCGAAACTGTGCTCCCCTCGATCAATACATCCAACTGACGCATGTATAAAATCGACAAGTTTCAAACCTGCGCAGTTATAGAAAATAGGCTATAACTTCTGATACACCTTTACAAATTAAGGGGTTTCTTATTTCATTTTTAAAGTTAAGGATGTCTAGTGTCTAAGGCAGACAACCTCAAGTCATTCGGAGCTGTGTAGAGAAAAGTATGCTTACAACATATCCATAAGACTCGAGTGATATTACTCAATCAATTCTATACAAAGCTCACACCAATCCAATCTCTCACCGCACATAAGAGTCAGCATATATACCAACACACTTTTATTCAAAAATTCTTTATCAACTTCTTCTCTTCAATACCCCAATACAATTCTATACACTTATCATATAAATACAAACACATGTTTTTGCTCATTCTCTACAATTGCACATTTTCATATCACTTTAACACACTAATATCACTATATATATGCATACACTTTCTATACCTTATTACATACACATATAAACCTCCATCTTGCTTACTAGAGTCATTCTAAATCTCTCCAATAGATTCGATCAATACAATTTTACATCCACATACTCACTAACCTCTATCCAAAATTCAACATGCATAAATCCTCACACTCTTAGCCCCAATTTCACATATACATAGCCAATAACACACCACACTTAAATGCCAAAAACACAAGTACATCAAATCCACATTCTAACACTCAAAATCACATAAAAATCCATCAAATTTCATATTCAAAGTTCTACATTTTCCAGTACATGTTTCCTTAGGGTTTCTCCCCTCAATATGTATTTATTTAAGACTTAAATCAAACATTTACACAATCACCTTTCTAAATTCTCATTTCATCACTTTCATTCTATTTATAAACAAGTAATCAAATCAAAATCAAGTCTGATTCAATCCTAAAACCAATCAAAATTGGAAATACGCTTAAAATAAATAATTTTCCTACGAACTGAAAAATCTTTGAAAAATCATACACTTTTCAATTCTCATCCGATTTCTTCAACCCATATATCATTTCAAAGGTATTGAAACCTATTTTCTTAATATAGAGTTTATATTTAACTTACCTATATGCAACATCAACCATAATGTAAAACAACGTATCCATCCTTAGGCTAAAATCCCAAATTTCGACTATTTTCATACATATGTCAAATTAAACTCTACAGGAAAGTATTCAAATCAATTCAACTCAATCTCATTAACCTTTAATATGCTTCTTCCATACTAAGCAACAAAATTTTTAAACTTAATCCTCACATTCAGGCATATTCCAATCAATTTTCAACTAAAGCTATACAACCGAATCAAACAACCCTCTATCATTATCTAACACATTCTATTATGCAACGCAGCCCTATTTATATCAAATTCTAAACTTAACATAAATAATTTCATATGAAATTGCAGGAAAGTACATTTCCTTTTTATATATATATATATTAATATTTATAATAATAATTATTATTATTATTATTATATTTCTTTTTGTAAATAAATTTTAAAAAAAATTAAATGAGTAATGTATAAATAAATAAATGAATAAAACAAATCATCTATATATTTTTATACCCACTTTACTTTACAAATCGGAAATACGGATATTTTAAATATCCTAAAAATTTCAAATTACATACCTCAAAATCGAAAATCAATATAATTAAAATTTTCTCTCTCTATATATAAATGGAGAAATATTTTATTTAATTTCATGAACAGTATACTTGTACGGACACCGCAGTGTCGGTGTTACAGGTAAATTAGATTTTGGTGATAATTTATGAAAGGAAGAACTCATGGTTAATTAATATAAATTTTGTAAATTTAATATAAGTTCTGAAAGTACAAAAAATAATTAGAATAATTTCTTAAAAAATAGCGAATAATGTAAATTATTAAATTATTTGATAAAAAACAAGACAAACAAAGAAAAATAAGTATCTACATGTTTTGTCTTATTTGCTTTTTCCTATATTACTTAAGACACCAACAATAAGACAAATCAAACAAAATATTTTAATATTATGAAATACAAATTAAATTTTTTTTATAATCAAATCTATTAATTATCATTTTATCTGAATAAAAAAAATAAAGATTAAAATATAGTATAAAACATCTCATTTGTATTGTTCCTCTAATTATACTTGTACTTGTGATAATGGCTGAACGAGGGAGAGGGTATCATTAAAGATATAGATAACAATTACAAACAAAAATATAAAATTTATTATCTTATGATTTTATTTGATCAAAAAAATTATACCGATAAATTTTTTTAATTAACAGTAAATGAAGTTGTACTTTGCAACCATGGAAGTAAAATAGCCATCTTTTTTCAAATAAGTTGCAAAATTTTAAAAATTTTAAATCAATAACAAATATTCATAATCAAATTTATATCAAATAGTTTTTTCAACAAAATAACTTTGACCCCTAATAAAAATTATAAATTATTTAATAATTTATGAGAAAATTTACTTTCACTGTACAACTTGCACTTATATATTTTGTTAATGAATTATAATTCAACTAACATTATTTCCTTGCTCTTAGATATTTTAAATCCGACTCTCTTTTATGTACTAAAAAGAAATAGTAGTTATATGTTTTTTAATAAAAATTTAAATCATACAGAAAATTTTCAATAAAAATAATTTAAAAATTAAGAAGTATAATAAATTTTTAAGAATGTGTTTAAATATCAATAATTTTAAAAAATTCCAAAGTTATATTATATATGTATATATATGTATTATTCAATTCACAAATAAAAAAGAGATTAAATCTATTAAAAGATAGAATTAATTTATAGAAAAAAAATTTAGATACGTTTGTTATCGACGAAAGATTTTTAACGAGAATTATAAATATTATTTAATTAATATACTGTATAAGAGTAATTATATTTAATAATATATTATATAAATTTTAAATTTAATTATTCATTAAATATAAATAAAAATATTTAAAAAATTATAAAAGTTTTTAGGCCTCAGTCGCACCTTGTGCGGCCCACGCCGCCTAGTATATATAGATATATGTGATTAAATAGGTTCCTCTAACTCTCACCATATCATTCTAATAAATATTTTTATTTTATGATTTAGTATATTTTAAATTAAAATAAAATGGTAGCTTATAAGATTTCATAAGTAAGTCAATTTTTTTATAAAGCAATTGAAATTATCATTATATTAATAATTTTATTTAGAAATGTTATCTATGTCGGTAAATATTTTGAGATAACTATTTTAATTGGTGAAAATTGAGATTAAAATTTAGTTAGAACATTTAAAAAAAATATATTGGTAAAATAATAATTTTAATGTGTTTGTAAAGAAGTTTGAGTTCTATTTGCAAAATCATAACAAAAAATCTTTATTTTAATAAAAAAGTAAATTAAAATGGAATACTGATAAATTGAGTTAGATTGAATGAGATTTCTCAATTAAGCCCTAAATTGTTTGTTAGTATCAATTTTTATTATTGATATATACTTTTATATATTTTTAAAAATCTTATATTTAAAATATTAATTAAAAACAATGATACTGATATAAAATAAACTATTTTATTATAAATTAAAAATTAGAAAAAGAGAAAAGAAAGAGAAATAAGTTTAGCATCGCATTAAAGGTAAAACAAAATGAAACAATCTTTTCTACTCCCAAGTACATGTCATTTAATTTTAGTTTTGGGACTAAACCAATTGTTTCTTCTAATTTTTTTTTTTATATTTTTTTATATAGAAAAATATAATCAAATAGAATCGAATCGGAAAAGAGAACATGAAAATACTGTTATTGAGGGATATTTTTTTTTTATTACAAAAAGGGATTTAGTGATAGTTTTAGGAAATGACTAAACCGATTGCTTCATCTAATTTTTTTTTTCTTATTATTGCAAAAAGGGTTTTAGGTGTAGTTTTAGGAAATGATTAAATCAATTTCTTTTAATTTTTTTCTTTTCTTTTTTTTTTTTAATAAAAAGGGTATTGCCGTAAAGAAGAGAGACAGCTGTCCGAACCGAACTTGAAGTCTTTAAAATAGAACTTTGTACCTTTTCTTTTATTTTCTTTTATACATTAAGACAAAGGCATACTAAAAATCTCTGTTACAAATAAGAATTTTGAATTATTTAAATGAATACATTCTGTATATTTTGTCTATATACACAATTTGAGATAATCTGTGGGTATCACTTGTGTATCACACAAACTTTTTTTATTAGGGAATTCATCCGAATCATAAAGTGCTTTCCTAGTTAGTATAGAGGTAGCGGAAAAGTTGACGTATTTGTATATAATTTTTCTCTTGCATTTTATAAAGAGACCGCTTTCACACGTTTCGAACCTTTTAAAATCATCAAAGAAGTAATTTCATATTTACACCAAGATTTACCCCCGTTTTATCAGGAAAACTATCTTATTGTATAATTCTAAACCTACATATTTCCTATTGAATAAATATTCATGTACATATATATAAATATAATGTATAAATACACATAAGTATAGATATACACAATAACATATGGTAAATCAATAAAAACCAGCATTGATGTTACAATCATACACAAACTCATTTTACGTAGACATATATGTTATGCA
The DNA here is from genome assembly GCA_037126225.1 of Dillenia turbinata. Taxonomy (NCBI): domain Eukaryota; kingdom Viridiplantae; phylum Streptophyta; class Magnoliopsida; order Dilleniales; family Dilleniaceae; genus Dillenia; species Dillenia turbinata. Next base: position 1,847,771 of record JBAMMX010000015.1, read on the forward strand.
TGAGACTTCAATACATATATAGAAAGCGGATTGAGTTACTGCTTTGTTTGGGCTGAGTCATTAGCCAACAAAGAATCGTACTCAGCTTTCATATTCTTATATTCCTCACACAATGCTTGAAATTGCTCCTCTGGATAATCCTCCTGCTGCTGCAACAAAGATGCCGTAGACTCGATCCTTTTCTTTAGCCCATCAATCTTTTGCATCCTCTCCTCATGCTTCTTCTGCAGTACTTCCACCTTTGATGTGCCTTTTCCTACATTCATAGCTATTTATTATTAACATTCATAAAACTAACAATTTTTATGTCCTTATATGGGTACAATGATTGACGGACAATCGGCCTAATGGGAAAGGGTGTTAGGTTTTTTAATCAAGTCTCAGATTTAAAATTTATGATAAAAATGACTATATTGGAGAGTTCTTATTGAATTGGATTCTATAACGTCGGATCGGATTAATGAGAATATGATTCAAAAAAAATATGGGTGCAATGTTACCTCGGGAGTCGAATGAGCTACTTTCCATTGCTCTGCAAATCAGTCCTGTAACAAAACCCGGCTTCTTTTAAGTTGTTTAACTTGGGAGAAATCCATGCAATTGCACATATGGACATAAAAACCTAATATGGAACTCCTCATATATTTTCTCTGCCTCTGTCCTCTTACAGAATTATAGAACCATATTGACAACTTATGACCTATGTTCAACTCAACTAAATCTTCATCGTAAGTTCGATAAGATCAGCTATATAAATTTGCGGCCAATTATTATAACGACCAAGATAGAACAACATACCTTTCTTCTTGCACTTTGTCCTCACACTTTTCAACCCCAACCTTCTGACCATGCATCACCATGAGAGTAAGAATGCAACAGAGTCAGCTATATATATTTCTGATTGCATGTGATCCCATCACAACTCCAAAATAAAAATGTCAATAAGACCATCTGCCTTTGAAGGAAACAAAATCAGCACCATAGAGTATGGTGCAAAGATCTGCTCTGCCATTCAGGTGTAAAATTCATTTCTGCCCATCTTCGTGTCTTTTTAGTACCTATGAAGTATGGCAAATCCAACAAACTTTTGTGCAACAGACGGATATATGACTCAAACTTTCTATAAAAAGGCCCAGTAGCTTAAAAGAGCATTTCTTGGATTCTATCGATAACCCCAGTAAGAGTGAGAGGACTGTATCCTAACATTCTCCTTTCCTGTGTTACATGGACTTCTTTCTCTTATATATATATTTTGTTCCCACCACCAGTATCGGAGTCATATTTCGACTGTTCCGATTAGAGCATTTGAGAAGTTTTATTTAGGGGATTGCTCTCCTAATATAGTGTTTTCCATTTTCAAGTTTTAAATTTAAGATTTGATTAAGAGATCTAACACTTCATTCTACTAGACCAACTGTCGGTTGGTATTTCTATCTCTCATATGTCAAAAAGGAGCTGGTATATCCTTGAGTTGGCAGTTTAGATCATGAACTCACAAGCATCAACCTAATGATCATTTCCCTTTTCAAATGTGTTATTAGTGATAGTCTACGCTGTAACTAAAAAAATTTACATGTGCACTACAAGGTAAAGTCCAAAATGAACTTAATCAATTTTAACACACATTAAACATTAAATTATAATATACATACGTACGTACATACATACATACATACATACATATAAATATATCGAGACAGCTCACGAATTGAATCAATGAAATGACCTCTAGTTTAAACTTGATTCATATTTTATGTGAATTAAAAAATCTGACTCATATATCGTTGGAGAACTGCTGATGAATTGGTTCAACTCATTTTTGTCTCTAGTTGGGACGCTAGTCACACTCTGCCTCACCCTTCGCTTGGCAAAACAATAGATAGGAAGTGTGCAAATGATAGTATGGGTCATGGAGGCAAGCTTTCAATCACAGCGCAACCATGTTTTTTTTTTTTACACAAGTTTTAAATCTCAGATTAAGGGATTAGAGAAGGACATTGTGACCACTAAGCTATCCCCTCGAGACCTAATTTGATTTCATGAGTAAGAAACTTACTGTTCTTAATTGCCACTATGGCCATACGTCAGACTGTGACTTTTACATGATAATTATTCATCAAATGACAATTTATACTAAGGGAAAGTGTGTCCAAAATTGACTAAGAGAAACATTCCCAAGCCTTATGCAAGAAATTATGATGTCACCAACCATTTGCTTATTCCAAATTCTCATTATTCTTAGCTCATCCTAGTCAAAATATTTATGTCGTTTGAACTCGCGGTTACAAGATAATAAAAAATTTTCCACATCATTCTTAGTTTATCCCATGCATAAACGAGAATGTACATCATGACCAATCAAGTTGCATGGACATTACATTCCTTTAATCAAATTTTTGATTCCTTGGAAATAGAAAAACAGACATGGAAAGAGTTACTCGATAGTTGATTTGAATCAGATTTAATCGGGATCAATAAATTGATTATCGGATACCAATCAATTAAGCAAAACAAATGCACATTATATCTAAACTCAAATTTAATAAACAAAACTCAAATTTATATTTTGGTCCAAGTCATTTAGCTATATAAATTACCCAAATTGAACCCTTAATGAGTTGGGTTGCAAGCTATACATAATGATTTGTTTGATTTGCAGCTTTAAATAAAATTGTCCATCAAAAAATAGGTTTTCGGATCCAAAATCCAGCAAGCCATCGATCATAAAAAGCTCTTGGTATCCTAAGATGTTGGGCCTGGCCTACGATTTAAAGGGATTTATTAGCACATCAAACAAGCTGTACGAGAAAATATTTAAATGAAGCCCTTCCTTCTGGACCCAGTCACACATTAAGCCAAAATCTGAGTTTGTACCCATTATCTATTTATGCTTCTTTTAAATGCTAAATCGAATCGCAATCAAACTTGGAATTCAGCACCCTTCAACAACCACAAAAGCCACTTCTCTCTCTCTCTCTCTCTCTCTCTCTACACGATACTACACCCATAGAGTAGAAAACCTAAAGCCGCAGAAAAGAAGGAACAGAAAAGTTGGGAAGTCAAGTCCAAACCAAAGGCATAGGGTAAAGTTTGGCAGTAAGGAAATCCCTGAGAAGAGCAGCACTTGAAATGGAAATAATAAGAGAAATAAATTCCTCTTTTCTGCACCAAAAGCTTTGCTATATCAAATGGGCACTTCAATTATTAAATGCTCGACTGGAAACAACTCAAGACTTGATTTGGAAAGGGAAAACCCACAAGCAAAAAGAAAGGTTAGGTCCCCCACAATCATCAGAACCTTTTACCAACAAGCATATTTTAATCTGCAATGCCTAAAAAATATGCAAAATACAAATGAAACCCGCTCCAGGTGCACATATACAAAGACACACATAACACCACGGCGACTGCTCAACGCCAGTAAATAAAATGAACCAACCGATAGTCGATTTAATAGGAAGAGTATTAGATGTTTTAACCAAAACTCGAATTGAAATTTTGGGAATGAAAAGAGAGAACCCCTAATCAAATTAATCAAAATATGAATCCAAATATCGGTTGATATCATCTTGGATGAACTCTCTATGCATATGCAAAGGTTAATGGGGAAAAAATCGAACAATCTTTTGCCTGGACCACACGTATGATGCATCAATCCACATTGCCTGGGGAAGAGAGGGTAGGAAAGCAATTTTGGGTATGATGGGGGGCATGCAGCAAAAAAAAAAAAAGAATAGGACCTAAAGCTGGACAATAATTTAAATTCGCAAAAAGAAAAGGACACCAGTACCAAAAAGACATGAAAAAACTAAAAACCACGTACTAAAAAAAATGAATGAGACTGAGGACCAAGGGAAAAGAAGGGGGTGGGTTGGGGTGTGGGCGTGCCCGTGCGTGTGCGTGTGCGTGATACCGGAACACCATTCACAAGGTGTCAGTACCCATGTGACATTGTGGCCCTTTCCCTTTCATGTCCACCTAAAAGAAACCATAAAATGAGACAAACAGGTCCCCTAAAATAACCTTTTATAAATTTTTTTAAGAAAAACAGAAAATATAATAATAGTACATTCCAGCCCCCCAACCCTAAAACTCTAATTTTCTAGTATAATGAACTAATTAATGACTGATGCTGCATAAAACCAATAAACAAATTTCAAAAGATATTTAAAAAGAAGAGTGACAGAAACCCAGCTTTTTAATCTCCACTTAGTCCACTTCTTTTTCTTTTTTTGGGGCCCCATATCAGTATTGTAGTTATACATCTATGCCAGTCCTTTCATACTTCTCGGGTGTACCTGCAGCCACTGTACAAAAATCTATCCTACGTCGCATGCTTGGATTTCTTTATATGAATTTTCGCTTCACTAGCAAGAGAATGGTAATAAACAAGGGAGTAAAATGTCATTACAAAGAGAGAGAGAGAGAGAGAGAGGAAAAAAACAAAAGGAAAAAAACAGTTACTGGCCTTTTGTTTTGTACTGTGTGTGGTCCATCTCAAAAACAGAACCTACAGAGAGGGTACATCTATATTAGAAAAAGAAGAGGAGACAGACCCCACGTTCATAATTCAGTATCTGTCCTTGTACGTATGCGTTATGTATTCTTGTAAGTATTATGGTATGGATGAAGATGATCTTGTGGAGATCTTCACTTCAGCTACGGATCTTTTCTTTGATGAGGGGTTGTGGTTTTGCCTATACAGCTTCAGACCTTTCTTCCTTGTATATGCATCTCTATAATTTTTTTCTTTTTTATCTGCAGAGATGAAAATAACAAAGATTGGGGTCAAGTAACGATTCAATCCAGTCAACTCAAAAATTACTTACAACAGCAGAAGTCAATCCCACCATAGTTGGACATGCTAAACTCTATAACCTACATTCCAATAGTTCCAGGCCCAGAAGGGAACCTGAAAAAACAAAATGCACAGAAGATTTCAGACTCTGCAAATGCGAATGTATTCAGAGAAATGAATATTTAGAACCATACCTGGGCAATTGGAAGTAACATGACTGAGGAGCCATATTGACCGAAGATGTGGTGGGCAACACTAAGTTATCGTTGGTAGAGGATGTTGTAGTTGAGACTCTGAAGCTATCTTCCGCTTCCGTTGTGGAGGTGGAGAACACAGATTGATGATCTGCAGCCGCCACTTTCTTTGGTGAAGCAAAAAGGCTATCAGGGAGGATGTGCTCTAATCTATATAATTATAACATGAAAATTAGGAAAAGGCCCAAAATGCTGCAACGTAGTTGACAACCGAACTCAAATTGGGATATAAATAAAAGTCAGATGCATCAGTAACTGCCAATGCGGGTAATGCTTCTTTTATGATGAAAGTGAGGTATCTTACCCTTCAGGGAGATCACAGTCATCAAGCTTGGTGCTTTCTTTCTTCAAATCACTTTTCCCATCGCTATTGTTGTAGTTGGAAGTCAGCTCTCCTCCTTTCTGCAGCTGCTGATCACTGGGTGCAATTGTAGAAATGGGTGCAGCCTGGCTGGCACCATTCTCTGCTAAAGAACACGGCACAAAACACCAGTATTTAATTTAACCAACTTAGCGGACAAAAGAAAAGCCTCTGAAAGTGCTTAAAGTAAACTGATTAAATTAGTCAACCTTCTCCAACTTCATGCTTGGTCCCATCGTTCTGAAGTGTGAGAGATGGGTTAGGGTTAATCAGATATTGAACAGGTGAAGGAAGGGGGGATCCAGTGGATAGACTGCGAAGGTGATGAGGCTGATGATGATTTTTCAAGTCTAGAAGTTTAAGGTTCATTATTCTCCTCTCTTGGAGCTCGATTGCTTGCTGCAAATCAGCCTGTTCTCTCCTCAGCAACATCTCTTGAGTATTATAGAACATTCTAGCCCCTAAAATCCAATAAAAAAACACCTCCATTGGACACCATAATCTTATAAGTATGGGATAAAAAGAAGACCATATTAGCTTGTTTGTTTGCTTACCGAGGTGGAGATCATATGGGTCCCTAGAATCATGGCCAGAGGGACTAGAACATGCCGAGAACTCACCTCTCTCCAGCTGTTGCTGTTGTTGTTGTTGTTGCTGCTGCTGCTGCTGCTTTCTGCAAATTGATTAATTGGACAACAGACTCATCAATCCAAAGGACAATTTTTGTAAAACCAGTAAAGAACTACAGGAAGAGATAAAGGACTATACTTTTCAGGGACTTTTCCCTTCTCCTTATAAGGCTTGACCAGCACTCTTGAATCACATACAAAATGGGGGTTTCCTTTGGCCAAAATAAGCTTCACTGTTTCAGGGTAGACAAATGTAACAAACCCAAACATTCGCTTTTGCTGGTATGGAATCCTCACATCTTGCACTGGTCCATATATACTTGAAAAAAAAATACAAAGATAAATTTCTCATCCAATTATTCCAGCACAAGCTCTAATAAGCGACACAAATTTGTGTAAACAATGAATTCTCTACCTGAAGTACTTAGAAACATCCTCTTCTCTAAAAGAACTATCAGCAGGAAATGTTAAGTAAATTTGTCTGGAACTAGGATTCACACTTCCACCCATACCCATTGAAGCAAAATCATTCCTTTCCGGCCGGCAGTGACCGAATTTGTGAAATTCTTCGGCCATCATCAAGGCGGCTGCCGCCGATCTACAATGCAGGAGAATGCCACACGACAACACACAAACAACAAACAAGAGCCTCAAAATCAACATAACACTTCAGCATAAACACTGCAGCATAATTAGTCAAAATGAACAAATGGGAAGGCCTCAAAACCGTGGTTTTCAACTGTCTTACCTCTGATTTTCATTGAGATAGTTGATGCATTTTTGGTATGGCGAAACCCCAGATGACAAAAACTGAGAAGCAGCAGCCAATCTCTGTTGCTGAGCAGCCTTTGCTCTAAACATCTCCTGGCAATGCTCAAAGCCATCCAACTTGCTCGGAGACCCAACAATGGCAGCAACATCATTAGAATCATGACAACCACCATGAACAAACCTACAAGCACTTCCATTTTTACAGAACCCCCTAGCAAAGTAAAGACAGGGCTTCCAACCAAACCCAGAACTGGAATCATCGGACCCAAAACAAATATCATTGACAGAACAACTTCTCCTGTGAATGGGAAGGGGAGAACTACTTTCACTCATAGAATCAGCCCAGTTGTTGTAGAACAATTCAGGATTTTTAGAAGATGGGTCATTCAGAAAAGAAATCTGATTTTGAAACTGATGATAATCATCTACCAAATCACTACCGCCACTAGCACTAGAATACAAAGGGAATGTAGAGGAAGTAGAAGACGAAGGAGAAAAAGAAGACGACCCATTAGTGTTGCTGTTGGTGGTGGTGTTAGTATTATTACTTCCATTGACTACGGCAGCATAAGAAAGGGAAGAGGAAGTAGTAGAGTTGGGACTCAAAGACCAAGAATTTGGGGAAGAGGGATTGTTTGGTATGGTGAGAGAAGGAGGCAAAGCGAAGCCATTGTTGAGAGTTCTTGTTGCAGACGAAGTGTTTGACGAAAGGCCTAACTGGATTTTGGCTTTGAGGATGAGAGATTGAAGGAGGGTTTCAGGGCCAAAAGCCAAGCGAATCATCTCTTTCTCACCATAGTCTTGGATGAGAAGAACACCCATGATTTTGGAGGCATTTTCTGGATCTATGCTTTGAATTCTCTGATACACTATACTAGTTGCTTCATAAGAATCCATAGAGACGGTAGAGAGAGAGAGAGTAAAGAAAAAGAAGTGTGAGAAATGAATGGTACGAGGCTTAAAAGGAGAGAGAAAAGAGGCGGTGGATGAGGGTTTTGGGTTAGCTTTGATTTAAAAATGTAAATAATGGGGAATTTTTTTTTTATTTTTCACAAAATTATGGAAAGCGATTCTTTTCTTTTTATAAAAGAATCCTATTATATCTCCTCAATTCATAAAAAAGAACCTTTTTGGAAAAAAAAAAAAACGAAAGCACCTTTTTGAAAAAAAAGAAAGCAATTTCAATTTTTTTTTTCAGAAAACATAAAAAGAGAGAGGAAGTGGAGAGTATCTTGTGCTTTGGTGCTGCTGCAGTGCAGTAGTACTGCTCTCTCTCCCCCTCTTTCTCTCTCAACCACAACTTTTGGAGGCACTGCAAAACTTGTAGCCAAAAATTCTCTCTCTCTCTCTCTCTCTCTCTCTCCTTGTCTTTACAGAATTGGACAAAATAAGACTCTGTGGGAGAGGAGATTCAGATCTGGTTCAAAAGGGCAAAAATATTGACAGCACACGCGTTCCCCTCACAACTTCTCATCACTCTCCAATTCTGCAAATTTTTTATGTATTCATTTTCTCATAAAAAAAATTTGTATATTACAATTATTTACTCTCCTTAAATGGCTTATTTTATTTGTATACCAAAACTCAAGATATACTTTCATATTTTCGCTCCTGCCATTTTTGAATTTTGAATATTTTTTTTTTCAATTTTAAGAAATATTCATCTTTCCCATGTTTGTTAGTTTTGGATTTTATGTTGATTCGACTGATCCAATATCTACTTTTTTTTGCCAAATTTATAACACATTTTTTTTGTGAAATGTATATTCATGTTTAATAAATGGTAAGATTTTGAATGATATAGACTATAATATATAATAACAACCATACCTTTATGGTATCGATTATATATATATTTTTTATTTTATTAAATTTTATTTCATATGGAATGTTTATCTATATAATTAATTTATTTATAATATAGATTATAATATATAATATTATATATATATATGTTTAAGATTTTTTTGTGAAATGTATATTCATATTTTATAAATGATAGGATTTTAAATAATGTGTATATCACTAAATCAGATTAGTTATATGAATTTTTTTACACTATTGTACTCTATTTTATGTTGAATGCTCATTTATATAATTATTTTATTTATAATATATGTTTGTATTTGCGGTAGGTCGACATGTAACGTAAATTTTTTTGTCAAATGAAAAAATAAGAGACAAATATAGAAAAACTGTTGGAGTGTTCTCCCCTTTAGCAATGCGCTATATCAGATTTCGGGTGTAGTGACAAGTTAACAAGGGAACCTAGGATGTGGGTAAATAAGTTAGTCCATGAAAAATGGATTCGCTAGCCATTTAAAATATAATAACTTTAACCGATAAGTTAGGAGAGATTGGAAAAATAATGAATAGGCGAAAAATTGATAACATGTATCTTCAAGAAACTAAGTAGGTGGGGGAGAAAACCAGAATAGTGGAGTTTTATAATCATAAAATTTGGTACACAAGTAGAGATAGAACTAAGAATGTAGTAAGAATAATTATACATAAAAATCTATTAGAGGATATAATAAAGAAAAAAAAAAAGGAAGGAAGATAGAGTTATGTTTGTCAAGTTAATATATGGAGAAAAAGTAGTTAATATAGTTAATGTGTATGTACCCTAAATAAGTATAAATGTAATTAGTAAAAAATAATTTTAGGAGAATTTAAATAAATTTATATAAACTATACCTAATAAAGAGAAGTTATTTATTAAAAAGGACCTAAATAGACATGTAGGAGAGAGTAATGAAGGACCAATACTAACAAAATAGATTTTTTTTTCTCACTAGAAGAGTTGATAGAATAATGGGTCCTTATAACCAAGGTTCCCTAAAGAGATATAGAATAACTTATAAGAATTAAGGTTATAGATTGATTTAGATTTCTAGTCTTAGATATACGTGTACCTAGTAGATAAAAAAAATATCGTCTATTTTTTAAATCAAGAATTAAGTGGTGAAATTTAAAAGAAAAAAATGTGACAACTTTTGGAGACAGATTAATTCAAGTAGCAAATTAGTCTGCTAATGATGATTCAAAAACAATATAAAAAGAGATGTCTACTAATATTAAGAATATAAGTAAAGAGATTTATGGTGTATTTAAAGGATAAGTCCCAATAAACAAGAAATCATGGTAGTGGAATGAAAAAATATAAACTGTTATTCGAACCAAACTAGAGTATTATAAGAACCTTAAAGATAATAGTAGTAGCGATATATATAAAAAATACAAAAGTGTAAAAAAATATGTGAAAAAGATTATCCACGAATTAAAAAGTAAGATATACAAAGAACTATACAAAAGACTGGAGACAAAAGACGGAGAAAGAGAGATCTATAGAATTACCAAATTAAGGGAGACAAATGAAAAAGATTTAAATAGTATTAGTTATATTAAGAGTGCAACAAATAGTATACTTGTAAGAAATGTGGTAATAACATTGTGTTTGAGGGATTATTTCAATAGTCTTTTTAATGTTAAGAATACAATAAATATAAAAAATATTGAGATATCTGTAAAAGAAGTTAATAAAGATTTTAAACGTAAAATTTACACCCATGAAGTGAATGAGAAATAATAAAATTATAAGATCTGATAACATTTCTACTAAAGTATAAAAATATTTGGATGCATTTAATATAATAATGTTAACGAATATTTTTAATAAAATTTGCAAAATTAAGAGAATGTTTTAAACATAGAGGGAGAGTATATTTATACCATTATATAAGAATAAATGGGACATACTAGATTATTCCAATTATAGAAGAATTAAACTTATGAATCATACCATGAAATTATGGGAGAGAGTGATAGAATATATATTGAAATTAAAAATAAATGTGACTTAAAATCAATTTGGATTTATACTAGAGAGATCCATTATAGAAGCAATCCACTTGTTACAACATTTGATGGAGACATATAAAGTACAGAAGAGAAATCTATATATGATATTTATCGACCTAGAAAAAACATATGATAGCGTTCCTAGAAATGTATTTTAGTGAGCGTTCATGAAGAAAAGAATTTCCTTGAAATACATTAATTTAATTAGAGATATGTATAAGAGAGCAGTAACCAATACAAGAACTTACAGGGGTCTGAGCGATAGTTTCTCTATTAATATTGGATTCCATCAAGATTCGGTATTAAATCTTACCATTTTTACAATAGTGATAAAAAAAATCACAAAAAACATGTAAGATGAAATATCATGATGTATACTTTTTGTCAATGATATAATATTAGTTGATAAAACTAGAGAGAATATTAGTATTAAATTAAAGTTATGGAGAGTCACAATGGAATCAAAGGAATTTAGATTGAGCAGGTGAAAAACTGAATATATGATATGTAGGTTTAACGATAAGTAGTAGGATAATAAAGAAATGGTTAGATTAAATGGACAAAATATATCAAAAAGTGAACGCTTTTGATATTTTGGTTCCATCATTTAAAATGATAACAATATAGATGGAGATGTGAATTATAAAATTCAAATAAGTTTGATAAAATGGAAAAAGACATCCGAATTTCTTTGCTATCGTATGATACCATTACATTTGAAGGGAAAGTTCTATAGAATCACGATAAAATCTGTACTATTATATGACCCTAAGTATTCGATTATTAAATAACAATGAAAATAAAAAATAGTTGTAACAGAAATGAAGATATTTAGGTGGATGTGTAACAAAACTAGAAGAGATAGAATTAGAAACGAAGAGATTTATAATAAGTTAAAAATTAATTCCATTGTAGATAAGATGTAAGAGTGTAGTGTGAGATGGTTTGAGCATGTGTAAAGAAGACCAAAAAAGTATTGGTTAAGAGGATCAAAAACTTAAATATGAAAAATTTAATAAAATATAGAGATAGACCACTGAAAATTTGAATGTAAATTATCCGTAAAGACATGATAGTTAATGATTTAGATGAGAAAATGATCTTGGATAAAAATGAGTGATATAAGAGAATTTATACAAATTAAAACAATATCCTTCTTTTTTCTTTTTCTTAATCCCCTTCGTATTTATCTTTTAAACAATCGATATCAATTATTAGGATAAAAATTTAAATTATTGTTGTTGTTATTGTTAATATATGTTTGTAAATACATAAATATCAAAAATAATTTTAAAATGTTAGGACCCAGACCTTAAAAAAAATGTTGAAATATATTCAAAAGGTTGGTGATTTGAGAAATTTATTATTTTTCTCGTAGTCATAAGTTCTCAAAAGAAAGTATTTAATGGTTGGGACATTGAATTTTAAATAAAGAGAAAAGCTTTTTAAAGTTGCCGTTTTAAATTTTTTTATTTTAAAAGAATTTAAGTCATCGTTTGCCCATAAAAATGATTCAAAATTATATTTTTAAAAATAAAATCATAATTTTGATAAATTAATTATAGTCTACCTACTTTGCCCATAAATCTAAAATTAAAAAAATAGTTATAATTTAGAGAATGATAATTAAGAATTTTGTTTCGAATAGTTTCGAATAATTCAAAATTATCACTGCTATCAAAGGGGAAAAAAAAGAATTGAATTCCTGCTCATAAAAATTCATAATTTAGATATTTGTCTCATGTTCTATTACCAATTACATACATACATACATACATATATATATATTTATATATATACATATGAAGCCATAGATTATTTTGCATGACAAAGGTTGGTTTACAAAATTAGATTACTTTTGCATGATAAAGGTGATGAGAAGGAATTGAGTTCCTGTTCATAAAAATTCATAATTTAGATATACGGAGCCATTGGTGTACAAAATTCTCCCTCTACATTACATAAAAAATTCACATATAATAACTCATAAATTATAATTATTCCTAAATGTTGGATGAAAGAAAAATACACCATCCAAGAATGTATACTACTCGTTGCTCTTATGGAGTAGAAGCTTTAGAAGCCCATACTTCATTCAGCTATAGTATCTGGATTTGTCTCTGAGGGAACAGTCTAGTGATCACCTATGATGCACAGAAACTTTTCAATACTAGCATTTCTCCATTTTCGAAACGTTTCTCATTTTCGAAGCGTTTTCAAAACATTTCAACATATTAAATTAATTAATATTTACACAAAAGTTTTTATATTTTCTATATTTATATATTTTTTCAAATTTAGTGAATTATTTATTTATTTAATCATAATTTTTATTTTTTATATTATTTATTTTATAATTAAAATTAAATATTTAATTATATTTTATTTTTATTATAAATTATGATCATTTTATTATTTTTATAAAATAATTAATATTTATATAAAAATCTTTATATTTTTCATATTTACGTATTTGTCTACGTTTCCGTTTCCTGTATTTTTACAAAATGTCGTTTTGTCGTATCCTTTCGTATTCTTCTCCGTTTCCCCGTTTCTGTTTCCATGTAACATAGGTGATCACAACACATTTTCTAACCCGATGATCCCGAATTCAAATCTCAATGTATATTAAAAAAAAAATGTATATTAAAAAAAAAAAAAACTATCTGGATTTGAATAAATTAGGTTCAATTTAAATAAGCAACAAAAATATCCATTAATAAAAATATTTTGCGGCTTAAGTGATCAAATAAATAAAGAATATTGTTTATAAAAATGAATATAAAATCATCAACATAACAGAGAGTGGAAACATGGAAGTCTGGTAGTGATGGATTGTAAATGTAAACCCTAAAATAGAAATGTTACAAAACCCATAAAAGATTTTATATAGACTTAAAACTCCAATATAAAATAGGCAAGAAATAACAAAACCAAATACAACTATTTTAGAACTAGAGAAAAAAAAAAAAAAACAAAAAAAAAAACTTGATTCTTACTGCAACTCAAGTTAAAATAAAGAAACAAAACAAAGCTTACTTGAAACCAAATAACAAAGAATTATAACAATAAATAAAAGAAATACATTTTGCATTGACCCTTTTGGTGCAAATTCTTCCATTGAAATGACCCTATAACTTGATAATCATTTTGTTCTACATCACCAATTAGAGACACAGAAGAAAAGGATTTAAGTTATGTAGGTTTGTTATAAGCCCTATGGAATTTTAATGGACGTCCATATTTCTCATGGATGAGAATGATCATTCAAATGAATAATCATGTTCAATAATCATCACAGTTGGCTTTTTGGCTAACTCTTTAACGATACGATGGTTTTTGATTTTTGGGATCATGGGTGATTATTGATCTTTGGATTGTCACGTTAGTGAATGTGTCTATTCATAGTTTTTCCGACAACTCATTTGATCGAAAAAGTTTAGATAAAAAGAAAAGATTAAAAGAGAAAGTTGTGATTTTTTTTTTTTAAAAGTATAGATATGAGTGAAAAGAAGGGATTTGGATGAATTTAAAATTTTTCTAAATTTAATTTTTTTTCTCCTAAAAATAAAAAGAAATGGGTGGAGAGAAAATGATAGAGTTAAATATTTTTTATATTTTAAAAATATCATTTAAAAGTTGAAAATAAAATTTTTTATTCTCAATACGTTCCATTTGTTTTTTTTTCCGCAAAACTTTCCGATGGAGAAAAAATTATAACTTTTCTTTTTTTTTTTTTCTCTCCTGACTAATTTCTTTTTTTCAAAACCCTCAAATATACTGCAAGTGTCTATAAATAGGGCAACTTATATTTTGAAATTCAATTTATCTTTTTTTTTTTTAATTTTGAAATTATTTTATTCTTTTTTTGTAATTTCAAAGTATTTGAAGTTGTTTTATAATTTTAAAACTTTCTAAAGTAGTGTTATAATTTAAAAATTAGTTACCTAAGCAGCTAATTATTTTGAAGAATTCTATATTTGAATATTTAATCTCTCTACCATATTCTTTTAGAATAGAGAATCTCAAAAACAATGAAATTATATTCTTATATTAGTATTCGCTCACCTAGAGAACAAATACGTAGAAAATTCGTATTCAGCTATGGTCTTTTTTTTTTTAATCTCACTTTTATTATTTTTTTTCTCATTAGAGGTCTCTTGTTGTTTAAATTAAACTCAACTTTATTATTTAAATTAGTTTTTGATATATTTGAATGATATTTTGTATTAAATGATATATGATATTTAAATAAATAAATTATGTATTATTAATATTTTATATTTTAAATATGATATGATAAATATATATAATTAGATATATATTTTTTAAAATTATTAATATATTATAATTTAAATTTATTTATTAATCAATTATTTATTAATTCTTTTATATGATAGATTCGTATTTGGATCCGAATCTCAAAAGAGTACAAATAAGCGCAGGTGCCCTTGCCCTTGCCCTTGCCCTTGCGCTTCGTCTTCGTGTGACAAAGCTTCCCCTTGCCCTTGATACAATTGTCGTCTCTCTCTCTCTCACTTCAAATCTCTGCCCTTGGCTTTTCTGTAAATGTATTTTAGACATCAATCCAAGGGTCCAGAATCCATGGAGTACACATAACAAGAAAGAGGAATCGAAAATTGAAACCCCATATTGAAATATTGGGTCAAGTCCCTCCCCATTTGGGTCCTCCCCCAAGTCCCTGTTTTCTTTTTTCTTTCGTAATTATCTAAAATCATATTATAATAAATTCGATTTAAATATCTAAAAAAATCTTATTTTAAAAAATATTTTTTAAATATAATATTTTTTATTCATAAATTTTAAATTAAAATTTTAATTAAAAAATATAATATTTTATTCTTAAATTAATTATCCAATTGACTATATAATTTCCAATAGTGTTGTCTAAGCTATTTATTTTACTTTTGCGGGTTAAAAAGACAAGGGTTTAAACCAAGGGCATTGGTTGGTGATGCCAATGAATTAGAGGGCATCGGTCCCAAAAAGACAAAGGCTCAAGTCTTTGTACATAGATAGCTAATTCCCTCCTGGTCCTGCTTCTAGGGATGACAATGGATCGATTATGGTTTGATTCATATTAATATCATATTCGATCTTAAATATTAATTATAATATCCATATTCGACCCTAACCCGATTCGGGTTAAAAAATCAAAAACCATATCCGATCCTACGATTTTTTTAAAAAATCCAATCCGATCCGAACTATTACATATCTTTAAAAAACCGATTCGACCCGATCTTAACCCGACCCATACCCGATCTAAACTATAATCTAATATATTTTTTAATTTAATAATATTTTTTAAAAAATAAAAATGAAATTTATAAATTATAACAAACTCTAAAATTTGTTTTATTTTATTTAATAATATCATATTAAAATAAAATTTTATTTTATTATAAATTATTATCTGATCAGATCGGATCAGATTATTTATAACATCAATCCGAACCTGAACTGACCCGATTACTTTAAAATTAAAACCCGACCGTAACCCAATCCTAACCCAATTTTTGAAGAAAAAAACTCGATCCGTCGGATCGGATTTTTAGGATATCTATTGGATTGGATCGGATATTGCCATCCCTACCTACTTGGATCCTGAGGATTCTTGCTTCCAAGAAATTGGTATTTGAAGACCCTTTTATCAATCTTATTGGTCTTGGTCCTTCTCGTCCTCCCTTCTGTCCCTTTTGAAGGTTGTAAAACTCATTTTCACCCTTTACCATGCTTTTTAATTTCTAAATTGATTCTCCAGATTTTACAATTCATTTTAAGTAATTTTTAATCTAGAATAATTTCTAAATTGTTTTTATGACTCTAAAATAGTTTTAAAAGAATTATAATTTAATTTTGTATCATTTATTTTCTATTATGTGCTCTATGATCTAGAATAATTTGTGTGCTCGTTGCAATGTTTTCTATCGGCTATGTGCAGCTTTCAGGGAATACAACACACATATTCTAATTTTCTAAGGCCTTCTACTTAGGTTTTATAATGCATAAATTATTTACCTTTATATGATTATATCCTTATTAGGGATAGGGGTTTCTCAACATAGTTGACTCCATACTCAAATCGTGAATCGAATTCGTGACCTTAATTAAGAAGCACAATGATTTACTTATTACACCAGATCAAAATATAGTAGTTCTAACACTTTATGCATAAAAAATTTAATGCATGTATTTAAAATTTAGCAAGATTTTATTTGTTCATGCTTAACTATAGTTATGATATTTTATGTCCTTTAAAGACAGGTAGAGTCTCTCTATTTTCATTATTTTCTTTTTCGATTCGATTCTATTTGATTGTATTTCATTGTATAAAAAAAAATACTATGATATTTTATTAACACTTGCATTAAACAAAGTAGATCATGTTAGAAAAGTCTCAAACCCTAAAACATAAGCACTATCCATATTGCCTTAATTTTAACTAAATCTATACAAATTATCTTTCTTCCTCCCTTTTTACGGAATCGAGGGGATAGCCTCATGAATATAAGACTGGACAATGATGAGATTGCATCACGCAATTATTTATGAATATTTATAATTTAAAATTTTTATTTTTAATATATAAATATTTTAGAATTATTTATGAAACTATTTATTTTACGTATTATTTATGAAACATTAATATCAATTATCTTTTATTATAATTTTAACAAATATTAAAACTTATATAGATTGTTTTACTATACTATTTATTTAAGAAAAAAAGTTTTTTAATTAAAATTGATAAATAGTTTATCACTTCAATTTTAAAATTCTTATTTTATATTTTAATTTATAAGTCAAAAAAAAAAAAATGCTCGCAGTGACTAATGTTATGGTGCATGAATAGGTCAACTTTGATAGGCTAATTATACATCAATCAAGGCTCTTATTATTTGGGTAAAATTTTCCAATTTGATATCATTGTCCATCTTGGATTTTATGCTCTCCTGTGTTCTCTCTTGGATCCCAATTTCTAAATCATCGCATGGGAAGAGAGAGAGAGAGTATCTTTTTTAAGAAAATAGTTCAGTGATCACAATTTTTTTTTTTCAATTTTGAGATCTAGAATTCAGAAAGCTCTCTAATAAAAGAGAGAGAAAGAGAGCATCATCCTAGTAAATAGGGCAACCAACGTTTAGTTAACTCAGTAGGAAAAGACACTAAAACCTCTTAATCATACTCGGTTTTGACTTGATATGAGAATGAAAAAAATCATATTGAGAGATTCCTTCCGAAAGAGAGCCCGATCATGGATCGGTTCAGATTAGTCGGGATAAAATCTTAGATACTGGGTGGTGACTCTAGCTAGTATACCAAAAATTACAATAAAAGACCACTATTTTGATTTTCCAATAAATTTTTCTGAAATACTTTATTTTTTCTTTTTCTGGGTATGAGTTTTTTTTTTTTTTTTTTATCATGTTTGTATTATTTGTTATTTTAATTTATAAGAGTCTCCTCTTTTGTATGATTTCTTTTTTTTTTTTTTTTTTTTTTTTTGGTTAATGCATCGTTTCCATGCTGTGTCTACATAGCTTGTTTCTCACGGGGAAAATCAAATGGTGTAACTTTAGACAATACCTACCCATTGTTACCTTTTTTTTTTTTTTTTTTTTCCTTAATGTTAAATATTTATTTTAAACCATAAACCGACCACTATTTTGTTTGTTTGTTTAAGGGCCTTTAGAACCAAAAGGCACTTGAAGGGACACCCTCTCTGTTTTTGAAAGTGACGATCATTGTTTTGTGTCCCCACCACTTTTTATAAACAATGGAATCATCACCATCGTTATTTCTTTGTTTTAATAATCCTTATGATTAGTGCATATCATTAGGCGATATAGAGAGAGAGAGAGAGAGAGAGAGTGAGAGGGGAACCGACACACAATTATTTTAATAAAAATAATATTAAATCGTTTCAACAAAATTTTAATTTTAATTTTAAAAATAAAAATAAATATATTAAAAAAAAATTTTTTATAAAGGATTTGATGATGATTCAAATCAGATTAATCAAAATATGATTTCAGATATTAACGAGAGGAAAAGAAAAAAAAAATAGGAAAAAATATTTGGATGCCCTTCCTTAAATCATATATCCAATTTTTCTTTGAAAATCAAATCATATCCAAACATATCTCCAAAGAGGGAAATTAACATCATATGAATAGAATTGTTAGATCGTTTTTAAAAAAAAAAACAATTCAGTGATGATAATAATTTTTTTAATTTAATAATAAAATTCGATTAAAAAAAAAAAAGACTTCTTAGACCTTAATACCTCACATATCACTCATAATCGAAAATTTACAAATCATTTTTCTTTTGATTATAAAATAATTGATGATGTGGCATGAAGACACAATTATAGGACCAAATGTTACACCTGTTTGGTACGGTGATCACGAAAGCTGTCTGCTCAATAATTTCGCAGGTAGAGACACACATTAAACAGCTTCTTCCGTAGACTCTCTCAACATATCAATTGTCATGTCATGTTTCTTTGCCTCGCATACACAGAATTCTACAGATTTACCCCGCTTTGAGCTTCAAACCCTGGCTTCCCATGGCAGTCAAAATACAAAAATAGCAATTTTAGCAAAACATTTTAGTGGGGTTTATGAGTAGAAATGTTTATAATTAAATGAGTTAAATATAAATTAAGGTAAAAAATTAGGCCAATCTCAAGCAGTAGAAGCAGTGAGTTTAGAAGGAAGTGCTCGAGTGTTGTTACAGTACAGTGGGCAAAATAAATGAGTGTGATGTGCTTCATGTGAGGGAAACACATGGAAGAGAAGAAGGTGCTAAAGGTGATTTTGACACCATGATTATAATCATCTTAATCAAGATTGCAAAGAAACCCCAACTTGATACCCAAGGAACTTTTGAACTCAAATCATAAAGTTACGAGAAAAATTGCCATTTGAAAGTAATTAATCCCAATGGTTAATGACAAGCTAATTGCTATCTAAAAGCAAGGATGGGACATAGAGGGATCACACAGGTTATTGCATTTGCTTTCTTTCTTCTTTTTTGTTTTTATACAAAGAGACATGACCAAGTGAGACTCTATCGCTTGAATTGTTCTTGAAGAACTGCATTTGCCTTCTTTTGAATACTACAATGTGAGAGCCTTATCGCAATAGAATCTACACAATCCTTACTTGTTTAGGGCATGATCTACCTTATTAATCGATCGAAGCTACCCATAACCAGTGAAAAAATTAGAATTCTTTTGGCCCATTTCAAATGATCATAGAGTAAACTTGTCCTCTAATTGAAATTTTGTAGCTATATCTTCTGATTTTTGTTGTACCAAAAAGGGTGGGGAGGGTTGTTAGATACTATTATCATTTTCTTTTTTGTTATACAGAAGTGGTAAAAATCATAAAAACAATACGTATTTATAAAGATTCAAATATTAAATTTTGAAAAAAAACATTTGAATAAGAGATTTTTACTACTCGGGTATTCTACAAGGAGCAAATTGTTATAATTATAAAGCATATGTTATAATTATAAAACAAATTATTATATATTAGCTGAGGGACATGGCATTCCAAACTTGTCCTAGGCTTAGTCTTCTGGTACCAACCCTCCAACCCTACCATTAATTATTGCAATTATCACATATTAAATAGACTCTTGTATTAAAAAGGCTATTGTGAGGTACTAAGCCACAGTGATCTTTCTATCACCATCTTTTGATAATTTCTTTTATTGGGATTACTTTCATTTGAGATTTCAATATTCCCCATATTTAGTTTTTTTTCTACAACTTTTGTCTTGTTTTTATATCTTGAGATTTCAATATTTTTTTAATTGGCATGGTAGGGACGTAGAGATGATCCGGAAACGATGGCATTCATGGCGGGTGCCATAAGGGTCCCATCCCAACCCAATTACTTATTTTCTAGGACTAAGAGCCCGTTTGGTAGAGATTTTTTTTTGCTTATCTTCTTCTTTTAAGGAGAAAATTTATAAAATATTATTTTAAAGAAATTCTTAAAAAAATAACTTTTTTAATGAAAGAAATAGAGATTTAGCAAAAGCTTCTTGGAGGAGGTTCTGTTTCTTTTTTTTTTTTTTTTTCTAAATTTAGCTTTTTATTTTTTTGTTTCTATTATACCCCCACTTTGAAATCTCAAATATATCCATATCATAAATTCATTTACTCTCGTATCCTTTTTTTTCTTTAATTTTTATTTTTTTACTTTTAATTTTTAATTTTTTACTTTTAACTTTATTTAAAACTATCAAATAAATTTATTTTTAAAATTAAAATTATCAAATAATTTTTAATTTCTTTTTAAAATCTCTTAATTTTTGCTTCTCCTTATAAGGAAAAGAGAAGTTAAAAATAAGCCCTATCAAATGGCCACTAAATAAACTAATGTCAGGTTATGATTGAATTTTGAAACCTCATTTACTTTCTATTGTTTGTTTTAGTTCAAAGTAGTTTTACTAATTTTGGGCATGTTTGGATAACACAGAGAAAGAGAATTTTATTGAAGAATACTCAGTTTAATAGATAAAAATATTAAATTTTTTAATCAAATCTTGAATTCAAAACTTGATAATAGAAAAAGATTATATTATGAGTGCTTTCTCTTAAATTGAACCCGACAACGACCGAATCAGATTAGTCAAAAATCACATACGATTGGTCCATTAAAGAGAGAGAGAAAGAGGAGTTTGATGTCATTGTAAAAACTATATTAATGTTATAGTAATTTTAATTCTCTTATCAAGAAATTTATTTAATTAAGCTACACAATTTAAATTATCACACCACAACATCTTTCTGGTTCCAAAAGGACGACCATGGATTTTTGTAAGGGACACATGAACTACTCTGAGTTTAGTAATCATAATAATAATACAGCTGCAAAAAGATTCATAACAAAAGCAAAATCCTCAAAAACTGTGAATTAAAATATGATTTGGAGGTCAAAGAACCGCTAAGAGCATCTCAAACTTTATGCAGATCAATATAACAGTACTTAAGAATTTAACATGTTCCTGTGTCCACTAAATGTTTAATTGTATCCCTCTTCCCATCTCTTTCATTTAAGAAATTGTCTTCTACCCATAAGAGAGAGAGAGAGAGAGAGAGGTCACTGTCTGGTAATGGAGGGAAGACCTGCAGGGAGGAAAGGGAATATTGGACAAGTCTCACCAAATGGCTATCGAGAAAAAAAGAAACATTAATTGCATTCAAAATCTTTACAAGGAAGATAGTATAATTAAACTATAACTCATTGTCATTGTTGTTAGAGATGTTAAGCAGCAGCCGTGTACCATGTTTTTGAGACAACCTGCGCATACAATTCAAGTTCAACAATGGTGATCTTCTAACACTGAGCTCAAATGGTAGCTGGGGTTTGTTCAGACATCGTTTTCTTCCAATAAATATGCCCCCCTCCATATGTTGACATGTGCATGTCTTTTTTCAGAATTATGTACTTCAAATAAACATTTATTAAATGTATGCATGCCTACTAAAAAGACATGCTCTTAGTAACGTCTATGCCACACCCTCAACAATTTTTCTTAGGCTACCAAAGGACCCTTTGTCGCAAATGGACATTATCGACTCGACTACTATTTGCTCATGTGAACGGACAAGGTGTCAATCACAACTAGGAAAAATGCGGAGACTGTCGGACACGTTAATCATGAGTCCCCATTTATAATAATTAAAATTAATTAAACATAAAAATATTATATCCCTTAATAAATTTTCAAATTTAAAATTTAAAAATTAAAAAATCATATTAAAAAAACTCTATTTTAAATTAAGTTTGATCATATTCAAATCAAAATGATGGAAAATACTAAAACTTTCATGATTACCCTCTACATCATCTCTTCCCTAGTTTGAAAACCCTCTATTGCCTTGCCTCTCATCGTCTAACCTCTTCTTGTGTAAAACAAAAGTAGGATTATATCAATAATTTTCTACCCAATCTCCACTTTTCCCACCTAACCAAGGATGTGCAGCATATTTCTTCTGTGCTCCTAAGGTTCCTTGGTATGTGGGTGGTAGTGGAGGCAGCCTTCCTAAAAATAAACTCTTTTAATCAAAATTTTAAATTCGATTATTAGAATTAAAAAAATGAGCATAAAAAAGTTAGCTCTTAATTGAGTTTCATAATTACTCGAATCAGATTAATCAAACTTTCAAATATCTATGATCAAGTTAATATATATATATATAAATATATAATATATATTTTTTTGTTGATAATAAAGATATATTATCTATATAAACACTTATTAATTACTCAAGACTTTTTGCCTATTCTAGTGAGCCAAAGGCCCAAAAATAAAGAAGGTTGGGGAACTCGACAAAAGCCCAAGGAAGCATACCCAAAGCAAAACTGACCCAGTCGGATGCGAGATTTGATTTGGATCACCTTAGGAGACATGAGAAAAAAAAATGATTTTTTTTTGGGCATGAGCTCACTTTTATCCATGATCTCAGCTTATGTGAACAATCGAGACTCCTTTGAAATCTAAGTTAAATTCAGCCCATCAAAGAGATTTAAAATCAACCTGCACTTGGTAAAATGTTAAATTTAAAACAGAAGAACAAAAGATATTATATTAAAAAATCTTTTTTTAAATTAAACTAGATAATATTCAAATCAGATTAATTAAAATATAATTTTGAATATCAGTTGATTATAAAAAAAAGAGAGAGACTCAAACGCCTAACATCTATCACCTTATGGATCCCCAACTTAGCAGCAAATTGTTTAGGGTTTAGGGTATTAATCATGCCCTGTTTCAGTTAATTTAGTTATTTGTGTACATTTTAAGTAATTTTATGACATATTTCGTTTGTTTATATATTCATATATTATTATGTCTCTCTTCATCATTTTATTTTAGGGCATTTGAATATACTCATTTCCTCTCTTCTCTTGGCCGTCATATAATGAATTTTTTCTTATTTTTAATATTTTTTAATTAAAAAATTATATAAAAATATGAATTATTCAAGAAATTATAAAACTAATAAATTTTAGTTTTAAATAAAATTTTACCAATAAAACCAAGTAGTGTAATTATATATATATATTATCGATATTTGATAATCATGTTGAATTTAATTAAATTTGATTTAAATTGGGTTTGATCTTTAAGGGATAAAGTTTTTCTTTTTATCATATATAAAACTCGAAATCGGGATTTTATTTAAAAGATATCGTTATTTGATCACTGAACCAAATAGATATCTGTATCAAGTACTGTAGTCCCTACAAGTCTAAATAAAACTTATTCATCCGCAAAAGAAGATGATAATAATTGATATTCAATATTAAAACATTTTGTAGAAAAATAAAAGCAAACTTATCGTATTAAATTTTATTATTTAATCAATATGACTTGTTAACAATTCAACTTTTTTTTTGGGAAGGATTTCCATATGGGTCGCCTTTGCAAAATTTAAAGATAAATCAGGATTTTGCTAAACTCAACCCGACCCAACCTGGATCGGCCCGGTTGTCATTTCCGGTCCGCCCCCAGATGCACTCGTCCCAGATGGTTTCATTCGGCCCCCAAAACAAAGATCCTGTGCTTACAAACTCTCTCTCTCTAGGGGAGGGAAGGAGAGATTGAGTCGTTGGATTACGAGCCAGAGTACGAGGATCTGATGGAGGAGGGTGAAATTGATATATCGCCGAGAGCCCTACACCCCAAGCCGAAGTCTGCAGTAAACAAGAAGACCAAAGGCAGAGGCTTCCGACAAGAAGCCGAACTCCACACTATCTTCTCTTCTCTCTACTTCCATTCCTTGGATTCATCTGGTGCTCCTGGACCTCAACGATGTCAGTCTCTCTCTCTCTCCATTTTTTTGTTATCTTAAAAAAAAGAATTTGGGTTTCGATGATTTTCCTTCTAATGATTTTGTTTCGTTGATTAATGTAGTTCTAGGGTTTATAAATTTGTAATTGTCTCCCATTTGTGTTCATTTAGTGCATGCTTTAGCGAGTAAATTCTATTGGGAGCAGTGAAAATTCGATCATCTTGCCTCTAGCAGAGCTGAGACGTTAATGGGTCGGAGTAGGGGAAGGCCGCACTTTTATTGTTGGGCTCAAAACACCTTTGGACCAAAAAAGAGTGAGGCGATGTGAGCTTCTTCTTCTTCCTCTTCTTCTTCTTCTTCTTCTTCTTTATATATTAAAAAAAAACACGAGTGATGGATTCTCTTTTAGAAGGTCTCGCTGTGTTAAGTGGGTCTCTCCTCTTTTTGATTTCTATGCATTCAAGCAAAAATAGGCCCGTGTTGTTCCGGTTCCGGTTTACTTAAAAGGTTCATCTCCATGAGTGAGTCTTAATCGTCCCGATCACTCGAAAGGATTTATCACCCTGAAGGGTTTTAGTCGCCCGTCTAAGCGAAGGGATCTATTGTTCGATTTGATTTATAAGGGAATCGAACTTCCTCAATCGATAACCATCAAGGAGACCGGACACGTCTGTCTCCCTCAATCACTAGTACCCAACCGGTATTGCTTAATTAATTGAGTTTCCCACTTCAATACGAAACATGTCTTTCATATACGAAAAGAAACCTAACAGATCTAATCAATAAGAAAAAGAATCTCCTCATATAATTCAGTTGTTAAACAGTCACAATATCGAATCTTTCATGATCATGGATCCGGAATTTCCGAATGAATTCTTAAGGAAACTAAGGTTTCACAAAACACTCAGCGGCACGGATCTAAAAAAGTTATTGTATAACAACAATGGAGGCATCAGTCCAGGTAAGTTCTCTTAACCCTACACAAGACACATATAGTACAGAGGAAGATCCGTCATCTTTCCTCTCTCAGTCTGTTTATCTTTCTTTTTTATAAACCGTTTTTTCTAAGTTGAGCGTCGGAGCCTCCTTCACTGGAGCACCCTCCGCAGGTCTCAAGTCTCACAACCAACTATCCGATTGAGCTTAGGAAGCGTCAGATCTGTGGAGATAAAATCCACGTCCAACAGATTGGTGCGGCCGTGGAAAAAGGTTGAGAAACGCGGCGGAATTTGAAAGCACAAAGGGAACAGCCCCAAAGGCAGCAGACCCACGGGAAATCCGGATTAGAGAAGACCAAGACATGAGCAGCAAGGCCTTACCGTGGAGACGCATCGATCGTCGTGATCACTCCACGACACTAAATTACGAGCTCTCAGTGACTTCTCACTACAACCTTGATGACCTCCGAAGACAGGTCGAATAACTTGTTGCCGATGAATTCAAGCGAACCAATGCTCAGGGAAGCTAAACTCCCCTTTACTCTAATGTTTCACATTTCGATCCAAAGGTCTCTTTAGACCCTATGTCTCATGATATATTTCTGCCTCCTATAGAAAGATATAACGGGACAATAGACCTCCGTGATCATACGACGCATTTTATGACGGTAATGATTTTAAGGGACATGATGATGTGGCCATGTGCAAATATCACCAGGGAAGCATTGGCGGGGTCATCACCACATAACCCCCCCCCGAAAAGACTCACATAAGCAAGGGGAAGAGAAAATCCACCCCCCACATTACATCAAGGGAATCTTTGAGGGAATTTTTGGAAAGATTCAAGGCAAAGATGATGAAGTCCCCAACCATTATATGGCCAATCACGAAGAAACCTTCCTCCACTATCCAAGAGTTCTATTCTCGTACTAAAAAGTATATTTGCGAACGCGTTTTGACGAAAGAGAGGCGGGGCGAAGAGAAAAAGTCGACACTTCAAGGCGTGGGCCACCATGCCGAAATTAATACACCATTGCTTCAAATCAGAAACCAATCGTACCAAAGGTGGCCATCACGTCCCATTGAAGATGATCCGAAGAAAGACAAATCTAAATACTGTCATTATTATCGGGACTATGGACACACGCGACCAAAAATGAATTCTTAGTTCGAAGTGGGAAGTTACAAAGATTCATTAGTATGGAAGGAAGAAAAAGATCCTCTCCCTATCGACGAGATTTGCCACGAAGAAATGAGTCAAAAGACCCCGCAATGGATAGACCATCACAAAATGGACAAGACAGAGTGATCCTCAAAGTACATGATCCCCAAGTTCCACATGAACCCTATGTCCAGACATATGACTTCCCGGCCTATGACCCAATGTTTTATGTACCCCCTTGGGAATGAGCATTGATGTCTCGATGGACGTCCCAGGAGCGTTCATATTTATATTCCAATTCATTTAGCCTATTCCCGAAAGGACTTGCAATATCTATATCCCCGAAGGGTCTTAGTCGTCATATCCAATCGAAAGGATCTATCTCCCCGAAAGGTCTTAGTCGTCCTGTACAATCGAATGGGTCTATCTTTCCGTAGGGTCTTAGTCGTCCCGTCCAATCAAAGGAATCTATCTCCCCGAAGGGCTTTAGTCGTCTCGTCCAATCGAAGGGGTCTATCTCCCCGAAGGATCTCAGTCGTCCTGCACACTCAAAGGGATCTATAAGAGCCACGATTTCCTCATCTCATCAGGGAGAGCTAACCTAGGACTTCTACAAGAATGGATATCGGGCAATGATCTTCCTAGTGAACATACTGTCTAAACTCCCAGAATCTTGAGCAAGACCATCTATCCAGAATGACATTAGTTCGACCTAACTGCCACTCTCTCTAATGAAGAAAACACATATGTACGAGATTACGGGATAAAACATCTATGGAAAGGGGGTTCGGCCCACAGAGGGGAAGGAAAAAAGGGGAGACACATTCAACGTCCATAACGAGAGTACAAAGCCACAGTTAAATCAAAGAGAAGGGGGCACTAAGGCCTCTGACAAAGGTTCTACGAACGGACCGACATGGTCCAAAGTCACAGAGGCGGGACCTTCACCCATTGCCATTTATCGTCACTAGAGGGTCGAGAATGTTTGAGTGTCAAATTAGATTTCTCCATAAGTGAAACCCTTTGATTAGCTTCCTGAAGAGACTCCTCCTGTAGTTGCATTAAGGTGTCAGCGGATATTAGGCGACCCACATGGACACACCGTTTGGTCTCCCCCCCCTCACAACGTTAACTTTCATCGAGGGATCCTGTTAGAAATTCTTTGAACTTGGGCCTTTCCTTCTTAAGGGGCCTTGGGGCCCCCCCCGATAGTGCACCGCTTTCTACCCCCCCTGTTCGAATTTTTAAAAATGGAAGGAACAAAAGCAATAAAGTTTTGAGTAAAGCAATATCGTTAAGACCTGTCCTTTAAGCAAAGTCAAACCACTCCGCCAATCGAAACGATCCTCCGACATCGGAAGACATCACCTTCTTCCTCCTTCGACCTCCCCTGTTGAAGGCTATGTAATCCCGCAAACGCCTCACCCAAAAGCATAACAGAAGATGTCTCTATCTTCAGGACTTCTCTCGCCCAACAAGGGAACCCCTATTTCTTTTGTTTTTGCTTATAAAGACGACGAACGTCTCGACATCGGAGAAGATGCATGTTCCTTATGAGGACTCTCTGGGGATTCAGATGAATGCACTCTCCTTTTCGACTTCAAATGCCCCCCGTTGGGAGACCTTTCTACATGCTCACAAACTTTTTTTGTGTTTTGGGGGGGGGGGGGGAAAAAGCTTGCAGGAACAATTGATCGTCTATCAATAAATCCACCCAGATGTTCCTACGAGTGGACTCACAATACCGCCTACGGTTAATTGAGAATGACGAGTGGGAGGGGGGCAAAGGTTTATTCGAATGAGGTAGGGATCCTTGTTCAAAAATTTCACAAAGAAGAACTTCTGCGCTCAGAACTTATCTATTGACTCACTATAGTAGAACTTCCAGTGAGAATAGTAATCGATACTTGCTTACATCAAGGAAAAAAGAATCGCTAGAATCTCCACATCGAAACCAATGCGACAAAACTTTAATAGAGAGATTATCGCCACCACAAAGAGCGGGGGGTGGGAGGGGGGGGGGGGCCCAAGTAGTGCACGTTTGGATAATGGGCACGATGGGGGTCTTCAACTGCTTATACATTGGGCACACCATGAGTGCCTACAAAACAAAGTCGCTGCTTAAAGCCATGTTCGACCACACCTCTTATAGTTCTTCCTTAGAGATAGTGCTCCGAACTTTGTTAATACCTTGATGAGAAGAAGACGAGCTCTTCGACATCCTTAGTGAAAATCTTTACCGAATGAGGGTTTGCTCGCAAAGAAGAAGGGAGTACTCAATATGTTTGAACCCGTAACTCTTTTAAAACATTTCAAGAGAGACTGACCTAAAATCCGCTACTCATGGTTCTTTTAACAAAACGACACCATGAACGGGGTGGCCTTCTTTCATGCAACATTCATCCCCATGAATGGACCTTAATCGTCCTGATCACTCGAAGGGACTTGTTTCTCCGAAAGGCTTCAGTCGCCCGTCTAACCGAAGGGATTTATTGTTTGACTTGATTTACAAGGAGTTTGGTCGAACCGAACTTCCTCAACCGATAGCCACCGAGGAGACCGGACGCGTCTGTCTCCCTCGATCACTAGTACCCAACCGGTATTGCTTAATTAACTGAGTTTCCCACTTCGATACAAAACATGTCTTCAATATACGAAAGGAAACCTAACAGATCTAATCAATAAAGAAAAGAATCTTATCGTATAATTCAGTTGTCTAAGCAGTCGCAATATCGAATATTTCTTGATCATAGATCTGGAATCTCTGGACGTATTCTTAAGGAAACTAGGTTTCACAAAGCTCTTAGCGGTATGAATCTAAGAAAGGCATTATAACAACAATGGAGGCATCAGTCCAGGTAAGTTCTCTAACCCTACACAAGGCACACAGAGTATAGAGGGAGATCCATCCTCTCTCCTCTCTCAGTCTGTTTATCTTTCCCTTTCATAAACTGTTCTTTCTGATTTGACCGTCAGAGCCTCCCCCGTTGGAGCGCCCTCCGGCGATTTTTTGCAGGTCTCAATCCTCACAACTAGCTATCTGATCGAGTCCAAGAAGATTCGGATTTGTGGAGATAAAACTCACCTCCAACAACAGAATTTGAATTTCGGATCACGGAGTTGGTAAAGAGAGATTTTGACTACTAAATTGTCCGTGGGACAAGTGGAAGTTAGCTTTAGCTATTGAACACAATGGAGATTAGTTTTTTTTTTTTATTGTAATTTTTGATTAAAATTATTAAAATGTCATAATTTTTTTCTTTCCAAATGTATTGATGTCATGTTTGAATGTGACATCACTGTTTTTTATTTTTTATTTTTTAAAAATCAATGATGTAGTGATCTAGGAACATGACATTTATATCGTGTTCTGTAAGCGTGACATATAGATTGCGCTCAGAGAATGTTATATTTGTGTCGTGTTCTTGGAGCGCAACATTATTGTCGCGTTCTGGGAGCGTGACAATAGTGTCACATTCCCTAATCAAGATAACATTTGCCACACCTCTCAACTTTAATCGATTCCACTCTAAGTGCTTAATCAATTTCTCCAAAATATCAACTCTTTCAAAACTTCCAACACCTTCAAAACAACATAGACCTCTTCGAACAATACCAAGCGTTAAATTAATTGGTTAAAACCAAAACAATTTTATATATAAACATGATCAGTGTACACAATAATACATGAAATAATAAACTAATTGCTACATCGTGCTCTCTCTTGCAAATGAGTTATGTTTGAGCAATGGTTACGATTATGGTCAAATTTATCACAAGTCTTGCAATACTTTGTTCTTTGTTTATTCATTTCATTGCAAATCCGCATATTATATGGTCTCTTTATTTGATAGTTTAGGCATGAAACATTTGCCAATAGGGAGTACAGAATTGGGGGCCAATAGTCCGAGTGACCAAGAGGTTGAAACTGACCAATATAGGTAAACAACATGAATTGGGATATGTGGAATCTGTTAACAAGTTTCACAAACTTCTGTCTCATGTCCTCACACTCTCCATATGTGCAAGTATGGAAATTTGTGTGCTGTATACTTCCCATGGTACATGATAGGCCATTTATGAGCACGATGTAATCATTTCTACCTCTCCCATGGTGAATTTCAGTGGTGATTTCGTACTCTCTGGTACATCTATTAAAGGCTATGAAATGATGCTATTTTAATTTATATTCATTTTTCAACAATCTATTTATCCCTATCATGGGTCATATTTTTCTATTTTTCACATAGTTTGCAGTTTCATTTTGATTATTATTAAAAAATTTAACCATGACTTTTTTTTATTGCTTTGGTCGAACATGCCACAAAAAATTTTTATTTTCGAAAAATGAATACCGCACATACTAAATCGTTGTGCTACTCTCATGGATTTTGAAATATTTATGCTCTTGCATAGACCAATATTTAACAGCGTGTTGAACCTTCTCTTTCAATTTGAACACTATGTCAACCTGTAGTTCAAATGTGTGATCATTTCCCCAATTTAGACACTCATTGTAATCATCAACCATCATGTTCCTAGAATTAGATGCGACATGGATAGAGTTTCACCCGCGATATCGCATTATGAAGCTCTTGGGATCTCTTATTGGGGGCAAGTGTGGATTAAAAGTGAAATCATGTATCTGAAACTTATTCGAGATTTTGATTACGCTGGTAGTTATAGTTGTGGTAGTGTTATCTTGGTTACATTGTATAGAGCTATGTGTCGAGTCTCTGTTGATGGAATTAGATAGATTTTTGATCCACTATGTACTGTATCTAATATTAATACTTATTATTTTCACACACATACATTATATATATATATATATATATATATATATATATTATATTTCATTTATTTGTTGCTGTTAAACAGCTTTGAAAAGGGGAGAGATTGCCTATGTTTATATCAAATCGACGCCACACTTTTAATCCGATACATACTGCTCCAAACATGCCGAGCGGTTCTTGAAAATCTCTATACATTATATTTACTAAGTTTATCATCCTACTTTTATATTTTCCTTCACTTTGTATCACTCATTAATTTTATTTTTTTGGTAAACGGTTGGGATGTTATTCATAGTTTTGTTAACATTGGGCAACATATTCTTCACACATATTGCGATCAATTTCATCATATGAGGGAGGATAAAATGAGTTAAAATTTTATTTTGTGTTTTCACAATGATTTATATTACTATAAGACAAATTTACACTATTTTTTTTCTAGTTTGTCTTGATGGCATCTTCAGATGTTGATCTCGAGTTGTTGTCTGCTTACTGTCGCTTTGGGTGTGATATATGATGTGCTTCTATTTCACTTATTTCTTTTGAGATAGTCAAGTTTCATTGCTCTCAAAGGGTTATGAGACAATTTGGTTTGTAGCAGAGTATTTCTTTATTTTTGCAAACCAGTTTGGATCTGTATCGCATTGACCGATATTGGAGAGATAGTTGAGATTGGAGGACAGTGCATGCAATCAATTTAGAGTTGTGGATAAATCGATGATATCATATTACCAAGAGGGACGAGTGTTACGGTCATGTGACGACAACGTCTAAATATATAACATGGTATAGTCGTATCACGCACATATACATTGGTGACCCTACACGTTGCTATCAGTGGGGTTTTCGCCCGATAACAACACACAGATGGAAGTTCTTGTATGTTTACAACATTTTACCTATTATTTTTTATTTCCCACTATATTCTTATTACAAGTGTATCATAAGTATTGCCAAAATCTCAGTCACATCCACCCTTTATTGTCCGATCTGCTTGTTGTCGAGGGATGTGATTCTTGAGTTGGTTACATTAGATATATGGCATTCATTCGAGATGTTTGGTCATGCATTATCTGAGAATTACCATCCTTCTATGTCTAGACAGACAGCTGTTTATGAGCCAGACATGCAATCAGCATCTGGTTGTGTGGGTGATAATGAGAAAGCGACGGAGGTAACATGGCCATTTTTATATTCAATTCTCGCTCTCGCATTTATTTCTGTTTTTGAGGGTAATGATGAAATTATTTCGAGTGAACCACCATGTGTTAGCATTTACCAACGGGCGTCGTAGATTTTTGCAAGATGTTGGTTCTCACTAAACATCAGTTGCACAAAAACGCTGGACGTCCTCCCAATGGGACTTAGTATAGGTTTTATATTTGTATATTTAAAGTGTATATATTTTAAATTTACATTTGTAAATATATTTCAATTTTTTGTTATGCTAATTAGTAAAAGTTTATTTTCTTATGTGTATGGTTCAAGTTCATTTACTTTTTTTTGTACATATTTATTTACAATTACATGATCATGGATAGTGTTTTTTTTGTTTTTTTGAAAATTACTTAAAATTCATTAAATAAATTAATGAAGTCACGAATGAGGATGTCGACTTCATGTAGTTGCCATCCTTAATAGCAATTTCTCTAGATTTGGAATAAAAAGGGTGTTTAAATAATTTATTAAAACATAAGGTTAATATTTAGTAAAAAACACAAGGCTATCACTGTTGATTGGGCCTTCAGTAGTGGACCATTTGATTTCAATAGGAGAAAGATGAGGACAAGGTTTGGATTTCTTGCTTTATCATGTTCTTGTATCTTGATGTAGAGCTGTCTACTTCTTTGTTAGGGACGATATTTGATATACATCTATGTTTTTATTGTTAATTAAGAAACATTGATCTCCTAGTGTTAGGCATTCATTTCTTTTTTCATAGAAAACAAAACATCCTAGGATCAAAAGACAATTAAGCCATAAAGACCCATCCCCTTTTTTGTGCAAAGGGTTTAATTTGGGAGGCATTGATTATTTTGACAAGCTAAATTCCCACACTTGTTTACCTTGTTCTCATTACCTTGCTTCTTTTATGAATATCTAATGCTTGTTTTTTGAGCCCCAGGGAGATAAATACAATGATTTACTTCCACTCTAACACAATACAATGTTGTTTGTGCCCTAGGGAGATAAAGGTCACTACAAAAAAATAGTATTTTTGTGACGAAATTTGCGACAAATTCCTGAAAAAAATTCGTCGCAAAAAAAAAAAATTGTGACGAAATTAGCAACAAATTTATTTTTGTCACTAATAGCTCGTCGCAAATATTAGGAACGAAAATTTTATTATTTGTTGCAAATTTTGTAACGAAATATATTTCATTGCAAAATGCGTTGCAAATATTACTCAAAAAAAAAATTCATTGCAAA
This sequence comes from Dillenia turbinata, assembly GCA_037126225.1. NCBI lineage: Eukaryota > Viridiplantae > Streptophyta > Magnoliopsida > Dilleniales > Dilleniaceae > Dillenia > Dillenia turbinata. The sequence goes on from JBAMMX010000015.1 coordinate 1,881,617, forward strand.
TTAGTGACGACTTTTGCGACAAAAATAATTTCGTTACAAAATTTGTGACAAATATTACTTTATAAGATTAAAATAATGAACGTTAATATTAACATTAAATAAGTTAAAAGTTGTGAAAATAAATAAGAAAATTTCTATCAAATGATTTATTATACAAATATTATATATAAATAAGAAGAGGATATTTCGAGAGATATAAATGAAATTGTGCAAAATGGACATGATGAATGTTCAGTTTTTATAGCTGAAATTATGAATTATTGAATGGAAGGATCTTTTTTAAAAGTGTAACTAAGTACAACAAAATAAAAATTGAGTGTAAAGACATTATACATATTCAAAATTAGATTAATAATGATCAAATAGAAAAGTATATATTAGGAATCAAAGAATCAATTAAGCAATGAAAAGAAGTTTAAGAAAGACTAACTTAATAAATTCATCTTCCTATATTGTTACGGTAGTTTCAACACAATATGTTCAAATCAATATTGAAAATATCTATAAAATAATTAAAAATTTTGAAATTATATATCTTAACAGCTCTAGCTCTATCCCCGCTCTATGTCTTATCTTTTTTTTGAAATGTCCGCATGAAAGTGTCTATAAATAATAGTTCGGTTCCCATTTCCTTGACCTAAAAAACATTGTTAGAAATAAGGAAATAGTTTAAAAATAATTGAATTATATTAAAAAATTAGTGTTTTAATGAAATTACCAATCTATTTCTATATTTATCTATATTGATCGAATCTCCCACATACGTCGTAGACGATTCTCCATAATTATAACCTTGTTTTTTCTTATTCTATTCACTCCTTCGTCTGCTCTCATCGGATTTTCAAAAATCCACAATTCTGCCCCAATTCTCCCTGGTGATGCAGTTTGACTTCTTTTTCGCTGGTCTTTATATGATTTAGTACGTGTCGGATGTGATCACTATATTTTTTTTTCTAAAAATTCTTCTAATTTCAAACTCCTCAGTCTCATCCCAAGTGAATGTACACTGCAATGGAAAAATAAATTAGTTATATTAAAGTTATAAACTTAGTTTCATATATAAACAGAATTACATAACTTACCTTGAATTCACTCAAACATATCTCTTTTGTGTTTTCTAGGGTGCTTGTGAAAGTCTTGGAGACCCATCCCCAATTGAATTCACTATTCTATTGAACTCGTGAATAACATATACAGAATTTGTAAATATATCATAATGTTATAGATAACAATGGTAAACAAACAAAATAATTAAAAGAATCATATATTTTATAAATAAAAGAAATAATACTTATGAAATTTTAAAATTTAGTACTTACGAATCTCCGCAAAGAGCTATCATCTCTCAGTTGTTTTCCCTCTTAATAAATGAATGTTACACCGAAGCTACAGCCGAAGGGTCGACGAAGGTACATTATTAGCCATGTGTTGAGAATGGGAAGGTGCTGCAACCAAAGGGGGGTGAAGGTACATTAGCAGCAAGGAATAAGATTGCGAAGGTGTTGAAACGAATTGCGATAGTGAAGAGCGTGATCATCCATCAGTATTTCGTCTATAGCCGCCACATTGAAATTATCAATTATAAATATTAGAATGATAAAGAAAATAAAAATTGTATGTTCATCAGATACATAATGAAGCACATGAAAAAATTTACAATATTTAAATTGACGAACTAAATGCGAAAAAGAAGCCACCAATATTTCAAAAAATTCTCTATAATGACCTAAAAAAAAGATAGTATATTAACAAATGAAATAAATAAAATTAAACATGAGACACTAAATAGACAACACTAAACTAACTTGTCCACCATAAAAAATAAATTACCATATATGAAAATAAATATCAGATTTTTATTATATTAAGAGAACAAAACTGACCATGTCATTAAAAATCAAAATCCTCCTTGTCATTCTCATCCTCATCCTCATTATCTGTTTCAAAATTAGATTCTTCAACATTGTCATCATCCTCATCCTCATCCTCATCCTTATCTTCATTCTCATCCTCATTCTCATGCTCATGCTCATGCTCATGCTCATCCTCATCCTCATCATCTGTCTCAAAATTCGATTCTTTATCATCATCCTCATTCTCATTCTCATCCTCATCCTCATCCTCATCATCTGTCTCAAAATTCGATTCTTTATCATCATCCTCATGAATTTCACTTGGATGCACGTCTATCACTACTTCACTGGGATTTCGTAACGTTGAAATATTATATTTCTCGGTCTGAAATATGTTGACAACTTTTTTTTGTTGATATGTTATGTCTTCCCAGCGTTCCTCAATTTTTTTTCGTGGTTTCGTTTTACAAACAGCCCACCAATCAATTTTTTTACATTTCAAATTGGGAAGTGATGTATAAAATACTTGAATCGCTTGTTGTGTCAACAAAAATGGTTCATATCTCTTATATAATTTTTTATAATTTATTTCAACTAAATTAAACTGTGGATGCACTTTCATTCCTTTGACGGGATCAAACCATCGATACATAAATAAAATGACCCGTAATTCTGGTCCAGGGTACTCTACCTCTAGGATTTCATCCAACAAACCATAAAAATCATCTTTTGCACCTCCATCATTGGATGACTGAACACAAACTCCACTATTATTGTACTTTTCCCAATTCTATATTCTTGAGTATGAAAATTATATCCGTTTATAAAATATACTGACTAAATTTGTACCCTTGATTTTGTACTTCATGATAGATGAATTATTAATTCTTCCTGAACTTGAGTTTGATTATCATGAACTTAAAGTCAAGTAAATATGTTAATATGTTTTAAAGTAAAAATGTAAATAATTTATAGTGTACTTACATATTTTTTGAACCATGGTACAAATTTTTTATTGCAGGAATGATCAAACTCATATATCAAAAGTTCAGAATATAAGTTTCAAAAAATTCTACCATCAAACAAAACGAATTTTAACACAAAAAGTTTATGACACAAGAAATACATCGATTAGCAAATGTATACTAACTCGAAATATAACGTCATTTCTGGACAATTCAGTAAAATATATGTATGGGCTGCATGTCATTCTTGACCAGTTAAGTATCTACGCTTACATGGCCCACTTGATCGACCAAGCTAGTTAAAAATTGAGAATGACTTTAAACTGAGATCAACAGGATTCTCATCATTTCTTCTCGCTCTTCATATCTTGCATTGTACGTGAGTTTCAAAATAATATGAGGCAAACATTGTCATTTCCTCCACAATATATGCATTAACAATAAACGCTTCAACACGTGCCTTATTTTTTACTTTTTTTTTTTCAAATGATATAGAAATCTAATTATAATATAACAAAATATATTAGAAAATAATATATAATGAAATTAGTCATTTAACATGTATTAAAAAGGAATTCTAAAAGATGAAAAATTCATCTTTCAAACGGATACATCCATCGAAATAGGACAGAGCCTACAAATTTGACCTCATATGACAAGTGAATCAAAAGATGTTCCATGAAATTAAAAAATGATGCTGAAAATATCCTTTCCAAGTTACACAAAATGATAGGAATATCTCTCTCTAATTTCTCCATATATGAATGTCTCAATACTGTTGAGCAAATGTCATGAAAGAAAATGTTTAACTCTGTAATGGCACCCCATACAAAATTTGATAAAAGTTTTTTTAAAGCAATAGGAATTATCATTTCCATAAATATATGACAGTCATGACTTTTCAAACCAATAAATTTGCATTCTTTTAAATCGACACATCTCCCAAAATTTGAGATATAACCATCAAGAAATCTTAATGATTTTCACCATTCACAAACAGTCCGTCTCTGATCTTTACTCAATGTATAACTGCATTCGATTTTAGTCCCCTATTAATTTTATCGACATCAAGTGTGGGTCGTTTACAAAGAAGTCGCATATCTTTTCTTACATTCAAGTTGTCTTTCGTTTTTCCAGTGATATCCATCACTGTATTTATCACATATCAAAAACATTTTTCTCGATATGTATTATATCGAGATTATGATTAATCAGATGAGTCTTCCAATATGGTAAATCTCAAAATATACTCTATTTAGTCCATTTATGCATACTTCCATAACCGTGTGTTATACTATGTGGGTCTTCAATAACAGATGAAAAGTTAAACACTTTATACCAAATTTGTTTACCGGTTAATCTTAATGGGGAGGTGTTTTTTCAATTCTATTCTTAGTGAATTCCTTTTTATTCCTTATAAATTTATGATTTAACTGTAAAAATTGTCTATAACAATCAAAATAATTCGTCTTCTTACTATGTGTCAATCTGAATGATTTTGATCTCTCCATACATATCGAACATCCTAAAATCCCAGCAGTATTTCATCCCAATAATATACCATAAGTTGAAAAGTTATTTATAGTCCAAAGAAGAATAGCTTTCATTACAAACATCTGATCAGTATAAACATCATATGTAGGAACACCTTCATCCCATAGTTGTTTTAAATTTGCAATCAGTGGTTGCATGTAAACATTTATTAACTTCTTCGGATTTTACAGGCCAGGCACCACCAATGTCAAGAACATAAACATAGCAGGTGGAAGATTATACGAAGTTAAGATAATTGGCCAATAAGAATAAGTTCTTCCTGATTTGTCAAATGGAGCAAACCCGTAAGCACAAAGATCTAACTTAATGTTTCGAGTCTCTTTCACAAACTCAGGATATGTTATATCAAAATATTGTCACGCCTCTGCATCCGAAAGATGACACATTAGCCCCTCTTCTGTTTCATGATTTGTATACCAAGTCATGTGTACAACAATGGTATTAGATGCATAAAGTCTTTGTAATCTAGGAGTTAAAGGTAAATAAAACATTTGTTTGTATGGTTTATATCGATGATTACGACCCGACCTTCTAGTACTCTTGTATCTACATTAGTTACAAAATTTATAAAATTCTGCATTTTTCATCATCTCTCCAATATAACATACAACCATTTTTGCAAATATCAATTCTTTCCACCGGAAGATCTAAATCTTTTATCAGCTTTTTCATACTATAGAAATCATTGGGCATTTTATGATAATGAGACAATACTTCTCCAATAGCTTGAACAAAATCATTGAAATAATTCTTAGACACATTATATTTTGTCTTGACATTCAACAGTCTTGCGATTAGAGATAACTTAGTGTGACTGTTACAACCATTCCACAAAAGCTCATCTGCAACTCTCAACACTTTTTGAAATTAATTACATAAAAAACTTTATTATTCATATTTTTATCAACACCTATTATTTCTACTTACTCCAATGGTGATACATAGCTTGTATACCTTTGTTCAAATGTTGGAGCAAAACTAATACTTGTATCGCTCGATTGGGGAATAAAATTCTAACCTGCTGCATCAATTACCATCCCCTGATATGAATTTAATTGATTATAATAATTCTGATCTCCACTAACTGAAAATTGTATGTTTCGTCCATACTTTTCATCAGATATGAATAGTTCACCATGACATGTTCAATTATAGTAATTCGGGATAAAACCAAATTTATAAAAATGTTCCCTAATTTTATCATACTGAAAAAATTTACTATTATGATACTTTCTACACGGACTCTTTAACTTATTTTCATCCATAAACTCAACTTTACTACAAATAATATCCAAAAATTGTTCCAATCCAATAATAAACTCATCAGTTAAACTTTGATATTCAGGTAAATTTTTTTTATACATCCAACCTTTTTCGTTCTGTATTTTCTCTGTTTATAAATTTAAAATTTATAAAATATTAATAAAAAATTTTACTAATAAAATTTATTTGATTGGAATAAAAAAAAAAAAAGAATCAGATTACATTGATGAAATATATAAATAACTACATTGATAGAACTTATCGACCTGTGCATTGAGAATCATTTGTCACTTATCGAGTTATAAGTGCACACATACTTATAAAAATACAATTAATTTTATTTTTATATATTTTTTCACATGACATATAAACATATTAAAAATGATTAAATATTAAATATTATAAATGTATACGTACTCACAAAATTACGCATTAAAATATTAAATATAATAATATTAATTTCACAAATAATTATTATAACATTAAATATTATTATAACATCAATTAATATTAAATTAATTTTACAAAATATTATTGTAACATTAAATATTAACATATAATAAAATAAAATATTAAATATTGAACATTAACATATTTAATTGTTAAACTAATTGAAATGAGATTTATTATAAATTATATTTGATTGTTAAACTAATGTTTAAACTAATCTGATATCAACACGTAGGGTTCTAAATACATAAATATTTTAGGTCTTTTAAAATCTATAGGATAACGAAAATCGATAAAACAAAATTCAGACTGTTGACAAACAAAGAGGTTACAAATATTATCTTAAACAATGAATCCCCACCATATTCACCAACTCCATCACAAGTTCGAAGTCATTATATCATTATATATATGTGACTGGAAAACATTAAGAATCTTATTATAAATATTTAAATGAAAGATATTATCTTAAACAATTTCAATTAAAAAAAACTTGGTTTAAACAATTGATTAGTACATATAAGATAAATTAAAAGAATTATAGAAGAAAACCATTTGTAAGAAAATAATATGATCCAATCTTCTGAAACACCATTAGTACAAGCAAATACAAGTCTATATAAAAAATGAAAATTAGCAAATGATAATAAATTAGTAACATCATTAAATCAACCACTAGATACTATTATAATAAACAAAAATTAATGAAGTAATATTGAAATTAAAATAATACAAACAAATACATTAACATATTTACATTTTTCACTATCAAAAACTCTAAATTACTTATTATCACCGTATAAATTGAAATGTTCATCACCACCAAATAATATTCCTCCAATAGTCTAAGATATCAACAATAGCAGCGGCCAAATGTTCGACAACGGCAAACTTAGAGGCAACATTAACAATTATAAATAACTAAAATATTATTAAAAAAAATTATAAAATTAAATTTAATAAAAAAATAACATTTAAAAAATTAAAAACTTTTTATCTAAAAAAAATAAAAAAATATAGCTACAGAGGCTCCCCACCCCTGTAGCGGAGCCGCAACAAGGGGACGCAACGGAGTCCCAGAGGGGGGAGTAGGCTCCCCCTCCCCCTGCAGCGGTGCCACGAAGGGGGCAGCGCCCCCCACACGGCCGAGCCTCAAAGGGGGTAGCCCCCCACGCCGCAGATGCCAGATTTGCCTCCTACTTCGTAGATCCAACGGTGCGCCACCGGATCTGCTGTATTCTTCGCAGATCCAGTGCCTTCGCCGGATCTCCATGCTTGGGTGTAGGAGAGAGAAGAAAGAGAGAGAGAAAGAGAGAGAGAGTACCTTTGTCTTCGTGTTCACAGATCCGCCTCAAGCACCCATCATCTTCTTCATCCCAACCTCAACCAAGAGATGAAAGCTCTTCCACAAAAGGAAAATGAAAGCTAAGTTTGAGAATGAAAATGAAAGCTAAGTGTTGGAAGAGATAAAATCAGAATCAGGGATGAAAAATTTTTATCCCTAATTTCATCCCAGATCAGCGACGAAAGAGAAATTCGTCTTTACTAAATTTTGTAACGAATGTCTTTTTCGTCGCTAAATTAGGGACGAAACCATTTTTTTGTCTTCATTTATAATGAATTTAGCAACGAAATTTGTAGTTTGCGACAAATTTTGTCACAAAAAAATTCATTGAATGTATTGAACTACAAACCAAAGAGACAAACTATTAACGATATTTGACTATGATACATACTCTTATGCAAATTTGATCATTAATGAATTGAACACTTAATGGCTACAAACCAAAAATATTCATTATATTGATCGTTAATGAACAAATGTTCTTCCTTTAACTTAGTTTAATGAATTGAACACTTATGCAAATTTATAAGTATCTGGCTAAAATGAATGCATATATATGAAACATCTTCACCACCGTAAAAGATAACACTAAATTACCATTCTTTTATATAAACAGAAAATGAATGAATTATTTTTTGTTAAAATTATTGGTTTGCTGAGAATCTTAAGATTCACTATGCATTCAAACCGATTTTTAACTCCAGAAAACGTTAATAATGTACACAATTAAAAAAGGATATATAAGTGAGAGTGAAGGAAATTTAATCATAAAATTTAAAAAATTAGCGATGAATTTTGCCACAAACTAAGAATTTGTCACTAATTAGTAACAAATTTAGTGACGAATAATCGAATTTTCTGCGACGAATATGTATTTTTGTTTTAGAATTTGCGACGAATATTATTTTTGTCACAGAATTTGCGACGAATATAATTTTTTGTCGCAAAATTTACGACGAAAATTATTTTGTTGTCGCAAATTTTCTGATGAAACATTTTTTGTAGAGAAAATAGTGACGAATTATTTATTCATCGCTAACTTAGCGATGAAGATCTTATTCGTTGCAAATTTAATGATGAAAACATATTTTTGTCCCTAATTAGCGACTAAAACAATGACAACTTTTTTTGGTGGGAAATTAGCCACGGATTTAGCAATGAATTTTTTTCGTTGCTAATTTTGTGACAAATTTATTTTGTTATTAAATTCGTTACTAATTTGCGACGATTATTTTTTTTATTGCTAATTTTGTTGTAGATATGCGATGAATATTTTTCGTTGTTAAAATTCTTCGCTAAATCTATGTTTATCTGTAGTGGGTATTTTGCATTCGTAGGCTGAGCAGTGGGAGTTTGATTCTCCACGGACCTTTTAGTATATTATTTCCTCCCAGCGTAACCTGTGAAGACATGATGCGGTATGATGAAGACCTCATGATATTGTGGCTAGCTGTCTAATTTCCTATTTCTAGGGCCTCAGTTTGTGTCCTGAATTATGTTGGCCTTCAAAATAGAGAGCTTGTCTAATTAATACATGTTCTTGTCTTTTTCATAATATTGCTCGTCTTATTAATATATGTTCACAAATACATATTTGTGAATTTGGTGCATTACATTTGTACACTTTCAATCCGTACATCCTAAACTGACTTCATTTGTTTGGAGATGAGATAAATATGAAAAAGGAAAATATGGGGTTTACAGCCTACAGGACTTGCATTATATTATACTGTTTTGCATAGTTTTGTTCTCTCCCTACCTCACGATTTTGTCCTTGTAATATTCAGTTTCTTACGCCTTACATTTTATTGCCCTACTTCTGCAGATCATCACCACAGGGCCATCGATCAAGGAGTCCAAGGAGAAGACGTTAATGCTATATTTCTGCTGAAGATGCCAAGGTGTTTTGAACTGTATTTGTTATGTTAGGTGTCACTAATATGCTTGTGTGGTAATAGATTGACTATGCTGAGGATAGCCTTCTGTGATCCCTTTTGCATCCATTACTTCTTCAAATGGTGCTAATAAGAATGATTCTGTCTTGGCAATTTGCAGATGTTAACGCCAGCATTTGTCAACTTACTTCTTATTTTTTATCTCAACTGTGTATAGGATAGCTTCTGGCTGAATTCGGCTAGGCCTCTTTGTGCTATCGTATCCTATGAGAAAGTCTGAAAATTCAACATATTTCATTTCAATATATGTTACACTTTGGAGCCACTGTAGTTGGGATTTGTACGAGGGTGGTTGGTATTGAGTACAAAGTTACGATTCTCTCTAAATGTTGTATTGTATCAGGAACAAGGATGGAAATACTTAACAGCTAGTTATTTGATATGGTATTAATATAGAAGATCTTGAGTTAAAAACTCACCGTAACCTTTTATTTAACAAGTTTATACATGGCCATAGTCTTCATAGACAATTTTATTCCTACATTTTTCTGGCTTTTGCATTGTGTACTTGTCTGGACCCTCTTGTACCCTATTTCTAGCAGGAAAGAGAGGTGATAAAAGGGTTCTCTGTGCTTCTTATTCCTATTCCTACACTGTACAATGATGAATATGTTGTGGTTTCTATGGTAAATTTCCTATATTTTTGCTCTATGTATCAAAAATCTGTATCTACTTTCATGATGCTACCGCTGCCCAAAAGTTTGCCATGCATAAACTTGTTGGGGTACCAATAGTACGAGTCCAGACCCACTGCGTCTCCTCTGTTCTTTGCAGCTCCGCCAACTGCAACCATGTAAACGATGTCAGTATTGTTAGTGTGATCAGAATATTTCAAGTAGAATGTTGTTTAGCCATAGGTATATGCGGATTGCAGTCTCTTACTCTCCTGTCCCTTAGCTCAAATATGACAGAATTCTCTGAAAATGGAATTGGTCTAATAAGTGCCACCTATGCCCAGAACAAAAGAGAAAAATGTTAAAAACACTAATCTAATTGCACCTATTTTAACCAACTAGGTGATTTGCCTGAATGGTCATATAAAAACTTTAATTATATCTGTTTTGGATGAATACTTACTTTGGGGTCACAATGTTCGTTGAAGTCTCTATGTTTGTCTTCATCAACACAAATTTCTTTATCTTTCTCATTATTTGCTCCCATCATTCCCTCCGTGTATGGGAAACCAAAGTTTTTCCACTTCCATGTTTCTTGATCGAGGTACCTGAGATAGACTTTCCCATCGGAACCAATCAACAACAATTGATTCCCTTCAAAGCATGGACCTGGTGATCCAACCAACGTCACAGTCCCATATGGGGTTCCATGTTCTACCCAATTCCACCCATACAATGAGTTCCAGTGGTATTCAACAAGCCCACCATTTTCCGAGACCATGAAGAGTGATCCGGTGAGTGATTGTGTTGAGGGTCTTATTGCAGTTCCGGGCATTCTTGAAAGAACCAAGTGCTGAGATTGGTAATGCTCATGCCATAGTTCCGTCACTTTGTTGTATTGATACAACCTACCATTTCTTCCGATGACAAACACTATGTTGTCCCTAAACAACTCTTGATCCACTATAGATGCAATTTTGGTGTTTGGAGGGTTTTTGCAGTCTTTCCATTTAAACTTCCTTAGAGCAACCTGCACAGTGATTTATACCATAAATATAGAGAAGTATCAGTAGAAGACAATGTTGAGACATAACCCTGTCGCCCGTTTAAGCTTTTGAAACAAACAGTTGTTTCACATAGTATTAGAGTAGGACTCGGATTGAATTCCACTAGGTCACTTTACCTGGTTTCATATTCCATGTTTAGGACATCTTTTAAGTCATCATAGACCATTAGCTAAAGCATTTGGAGAAACTGATTGCTTCCCACTCTATGCCATATTCCCTAATTCGCAAGGGACTAAGTAGATGTTTCCATACTTCTTAATTATTTGAATGCTTGATTACAAGCCCATACTTGCCAAACAGGAAAAAGAGAACATTGGGGATACTGTCAGGCTGGATTTTGGCTACTTACAGTGAATTGAAGTAATCTTCCAGTTTTACTGACAAAGAAGAGAGCATTCTCTGCTGTAACTTTCAATGCTTTACTGGGCATTCCATCCCATGGGGGACCGCCAATAACTTGCCTTCCTCTCCTCATAGCTGTACAATTTATCCAAGCTAGCTCGTTCCCACTTCTCTCTCTAATAAGCAAGCTACCGTATGTGTCAACCAAAAATAGGCTTCCATTATAGTTACCTAATGCGCCTTGCATTGCTGTTGAGTGCTCATGTCTCAACCATAGCCACATATTTTCCGTAGAAAGGTATTCAAATGCCTCCCCACCATCAGTTATAAGGAAAAATGACCTCCCTCCATGCATCACCCTCAAATGGAAATTAGTATTGATCCAATTATGTGGGAAAATGTATTCATCCAAAGCTTTTTCCCAATGAGTAACTCCTGTTTCTAGGGTTAGATAATGTGGTTCATCTTGGTTTCCCTTTCGCCTTCTTGTTATAGACCTTGAAGCGATTGAATCATTTGGTTCATCTTTCATGCCTGTGAAACAATTTGAAGGGCCACGCTCTTCCGTGCAGTATTCTGCATTCCATCCTTCTGTCTCTGGAGCATCCAGGATTGACCAAAGATACTTATTTGATGATTTTCTTCGGATGTTATTTTGGGTTATGGGTCCTGAACTCTCACCTCCCAGACCTGAAAAATGCAACTGTCCAAGCCTACCATCATCCAAGTAGAACATGATCCTTCCAACTTGAATTTGTACCCCTCCAATGTTTCTAGCAACTTTAGCATGTTGAGGATGCATATGATTGATCCATGTATCGCGAAGAAGCTCCCCCTCTTGAATGCTGTCTGTCTTTGCACAAGTGAGTATATTTAGTGCAAAATGTAAATGTTGCTTATATCTAGTAAATTTCTGATACCACTTACCTATATGTTTAGGTAATCGATGTTCATAAACTGATCCGATTGCTGTAGTAAAAAACAATGAAGAGAACTTGTCGTTTGATTCATCCTGAAAAACTTGTGCAATAGATGTTAGTTGATGTTTTGGACTTGCATGAACCATCCACTTCCATTTTCTTTGTTGCAGTCTTCTCTCAACCAAAGTACCGCCCTGTATTTTATAGTTGAAAACTTAGAAAATTAATGAAGTAGGTTATGCAATGTAAGACAAATGCATGCATATTAAAAGATACCTTAGTCAAGAGAAACAAGGATGTGGAATAAGGTCCACCTACACCTTGTAAAGTGCAACCTCTTGTTGGTATTAAAGAAGCATCTTTGGTTGATCTTTCTCTCCATATATGCTTCTTCCAGGATGGTTTTGTACTCTTGTCAAATTCATACAGATCCCCTATCGAACTGCAGTTTATAACTCCATTAGAGAGAGAAAGAAGGGGAAGGAGGCATGTGGGAGAGAGAGGGAGAGAGAACCTTATAACAAAGACAACTTCAGATCTAACTGTGCCAGCATCTGCTATTGCTGCAACATTCGCACCTGGTGGTCTACCATGATTTACCCATCTGTCAGCATTGAAAGTAAAATTTTAAATGATGCTATGAGAGAGAGAGAGAGAGCCACATGTTGTTCGTTGCTAACTAAGTAAACTCTCACCTTGGTGGTTCTGCCTGACTAAGTTCTAATAGTGATCCATTCTTTGTGCAAAAATAGACTCTCCTGCTAGGTGAAGAAGCATCATATCATGATCCGATGAAAGGAAAAATCTTATAGAGTTCCCAAATAAAAATAAGAGAAAGCGAGTTACTGACTCCCCATCATGTGAAACAACACCAGATTTAATTAGCTCTGCATCCTTACTCGAGCTAGGCATGAACTCGGTCCAAACTGGCTGTGAATTTTCATTCAGCCTCATCTGCATTGATAAGTTTATTCATCAAGTTTCGCAAATAGAAGAATATGTTCCAATTGTTTGCTTACAATTTGTTTAAGAAAAGAAAAGAACATGAACCAGATTCTGATTCTCCCGTATTTTCCAAATACTTGCATTTTGTTGTGAGAAAATCCTTATGTAAATATTTTTGTAAGTTTTGAAATCAATATCAGTTTTTCTGTTAAATTCATGAAAAATATCATGAGAATGATCCTGATAACCAATAACATTTCTCACACAAGTTCATTAGAAAAAGAGTGTATAACAGAGTCAAGAGAAAAGACAAGCTCGGTTTGCTTGATCTATGCAACTGATGGAATCATCTAGATGAAGCCTTTTTCTTTTGTACCAAATTTGCAAGAGACATACATACATACCTGGTATATGTTTCCTGATTCAGAAAGAGAGAGAATGGTCTTATTGACAATAAAAACAGAAACTGCATAACCAGCAGAAATTGGCAAGTCGTGCGGAGCAATCACCCACTGCACTCCATTCCAAAACCTCTCATAGATTGATCCACTTTCGCCAGTCACCCACATAGATGTATCTGACACTTTAATCAATGAACCTCTCTTCCTTTCTCCCAATTCATTCTTCTTTGACTCATCTTCTTCCTTTGTTTCTAGTGAAACAGAAGAATTGATCGTACCAACTTTAGTACAATTTCCGTTCACACATGAAATCAGATCATATGGTAGCTTCACCTCTACCCAACTGTTTGATTGCTCTGTGTATATCCAAAACCTGTTGGCTTTCTGCTCAAATTCGCGCCCTTGATGATCATTATTGTGAGGACACCATGAATTGGAAGCAAGAAGATAGCTCATGGATGACATAAAAAATATCATCAATTTGTACAGAGGCATGTTCTGCAGAGAAGGACCCAGCAAAGTCTTGAAAACTAAGATAGGCTTTGGAGTTGGATCGTGTCATGCACAAAGCTGGGTTGGTTTTGTACCTTATGGGGAAAGGACTACCCCACAAGAGCAAAGGGCCATACTATACTAACCCTTCACTATTTGCCCTTTTTGGAGAAATCTAGAGAGAGAGAGAGAGAGAGGGTGGTCCATGTCCATGTAGATAGATGATGAAAGCAGGGAAGTTAGTGCATAGACAGGTCTCTTCCTCAGATCATAACTGCCTCTGCAGCAGAGCACAGAGGCTGCTATTGTTGTTTTTGTTTTTACTGTCAACTCTTTGAAGTTAACAACAATGTCTTTAAGAGCAGTCTTCCTTCATACCTCATCTTACCTAAGTTTTTGCCTTCTTTCTTCTTTAATGTGACTATTCTTTTTCATAACCACATTTTCTAACCCAATTCTTGTGATCTCCTCTTTCATTTTCCTATTTTATAATTGAAAAAAAATCCCTAAAATTACTCTATTTCAATTTATCCTTTTTTTTTTAATTTAATACGGTAAACAATCCATACACAAATTTTTATTTTAATTTTACGTTAACCGGTTACTAGACATAACCCTTCTCTTTTATCCGGGTTTGAAACCTATTGTTATTGTTTTTAATATTATTATAGCCATAACTTTAATGTATATATATATATTTTTTTGTATATAACTCATGCATGAAACACAAAAAAATTAAAATATGATAAAGATTATTATTAAAAGATCTCTGGCAAGTCATTTTGAATTTTATTTATTTGGGTAGGCAAAGCTTTTAAAGTTGTTGAGCAATGACACCAACGTTTGAAATGGACTAAACATTTCCTGTGATCAGAATCGTCGGATGATTATCCTCTTGGTGCAGAAACATGAAACAACGGTTCAGATCATTTTCCGTAGAAGAAAAGATACAAGATAAACAGCTGAGGTAAGATCTCACTTATTTTCTTCCATACAAGTCTTCGGTATATGAATGGGACACGTCACAAGTGGGCAGTGGGCCTCTTCAATGTTTTTCCTTTTTTTTTTTAATTTTAAAATTCTTTATTTTTTCCTTGGACAATTTCATCGTTTGCAGGAGATCTATCGTGTTAATGCGTGCTCCCAAAATAAAATTATAAAATAATAAATAATTCGTTTGATATTATCAAGATGGAGGGCCCTGATTTGATGGATTGAGTCGAGGTGCTCTCCTAGACGTAGATGAAGGATGTGGGCAAGCAAAAACTGGAATAATAATAATAATAGTGGGGTTCCATCCACTTGGCGTAGTTGTTTGGTTAGTGGAATCTTAGGGTCGGCCACGTGGAATGGCTTTAAAAGATTCTTTTCCTTTTAAAATTAAAAAAATAAAAATAAAATTTGTGGGTCTCAAGATTCTACCCGACAGTCTTCGGTGGATCAAATTTGACTTGGAATATATATTTTTTTCCAATTGATTAATCAGCCAAAACGTGACCACTTGACCAACATCCCACGGTCTAGTACTTCCAACCGGGTCAGGCCGGCCCGAGTTTGGCTCAAGCTTGTCCCATTTTGAAGGGTCAAGCTTGATTCATTTTAGGATCAGATCGAGTTTAAATCTATTATTTAATCTCATTTTAATTACAGATCGAGTTTGAATATTAATGGATTTGTTTTGTTTTGAAAATTATATATATATTTTTTTGTGTACGGTAAAAATCAAATAGTGTTTAAACCTAGAATCAAAGAGAGAGAGAGCGCATTGGTAGTCATCCAACATCACAAGTCACCGGGGGAGAGACATGGACTTCGGAAAAATTAGATATATATATATATTTTTTTCTAACGTCGAATTTTCAATTTTATGGGGAGAGAGGGAGAGAGAGAAAAATGGGTTATTGAAAAATCGAAATAAAAAATCGATAATCTAACTATGAATAGACAAGTGACTTATAGCAAGGGAAGAAATCGAACGGCTAAGAGGCCAAAGAAGACACTCCGGTCGATGGCCACTGCTGCTATGGTGGTGGCTATCGACGTCGGTAAAGGGTGATTCGCCTCTCTCTCTCTCTCTCTCTCGCATTTTTGGTTTAAATTGAACTCGAGTATGTCTCGAAATGGGTCTGAGACTCTTAATTTTTTAAGTCGAACTCGAATCTTAATTTTTTGAATTTTCTCAAACCGGACTCGGGCTCGGACCTATAAAATTTTAAACAAACTAAGCTTGAGATTTGTAATATAACACCGAAAATTCGGTGTTTGAAAATCTTTAATTAGTTATTAGTTTCCTTTGTAAATTCCCAGAAGAAATCGAATTTTAATCGGATTCAAAGTTTGAATGTAATACCAAAAAATGATATAATTTTGATATTATGGATGATATATTAAGTCATTGGGTTAATATATAGAACCCTTGTAATATGTTTTAGAGAGTATAATTTTGTATATCGATATGTCATAAAGGTAGGTTGATATATTGACCTATGTTACAGAAATTAATGAGAGCTAAATTTAGTATATCGATATATCTCAAATGAATATATCGATATATGAGATCTCTGAAATGAAATCACTAAGAGCGTGACTAGTCATATCGATATAATCTAATGGAGTGTATCGATATATTAATCTCTGTAATAAGCTTCCTGAAACTATGAGTTAGTATATCGATATATTCCAAATTTACGTATCGATACGCAAAAGTAGAAAATACCATAAACCTATTTAGAGCCTTTGATGAACGAGGGACACTTTGGTAAAATTCCATTTCCACTATCATTAACACCCCAAAACACATTTTTCTCCTCATTTCTTACCCTATTCCTGTCAAACACTCTCTCCTCTCTCTCTCTACATTCTTTTTTCCTCCATCATCAATTTTTCTTCCATAAATCAACCACTCTCTACTTAAATTCACTCTATGGACTTCCAAAACCCTCAATCAACAGTGGAGATGAAGGATTAAACGGAAGGAAATCTAGGGTTTTCTCTTCGAATGAGAAAATTTTGGGTTTTTGAACCCAATCTCCAAAAACCAAATCCAATCTCAAAATTTAGATAATTTCTTGCTCTAAATCTTGAGTTTAATTTCTTTAATATTAGATTTAATTGTATTGTTGAGATTTGATGAATTTTGAATTGGAGATCAAAAGCCCTAGAAATGATGAATAGTAAAAATTGAGGGAAAATAAAATGAAAAATTGTAGGAAGGTTCAAATGATGTGTAAATAGTAGAAATAGAACCATGAGTATAGATTATTGAATTTTGGAAAAATTAGGGTATATGCAAAATTATGAAAAAATTTATAAACCCTAAAATTGAGTATAATTTAATATTTAATTTGAAAATATTGGTTTAGGAAGATCAATTGGAATTTGAAAAGGATTTCATTGAATTCAAATTGGAAATTGAGAGTGAATACTCTCCTAAGAGATAAGTGGATGGTTATGTTTCATATGAATGAATAACTTGTTTTTAATTATGATTTATGAATTAAATTTTGAAATAAATTTTTGAAATAAATTTATAATATTTTGTGATTGTGGTGTGCTTTGAAATGAAATTTGATAAATCCATGACTCTTTATATTAAATGTTGATTTTTTTGTACCATATTATAATTGGATACTCATATGAATTGTGAAATGTTGCTTTACCTTATAATTGAGTATGAATTGATTGATAAATAGAATTTGGTAACATAGTATTGGAAAATGATTATAGTTTAATTCTTACCACGGATCGGGCCATTGGGGCGACGTGGTTAACGCCGGTTAAAATTTGGTTTGATGGTAGATGGGTTAGAGAGCCTTTTGAAACCGTCGTGATAACGTGGTAGCACCCCACGGAACTCCGGACCAACGCCTAGGTAAAAGGTATTTTATGAAAATTGTGAAAAACCCCTTGGTGGATCCTACCAACGGCTATTAGTAGGAAAATATTTTTGGCAAATCCCAAAATTATGGAAATGAAAGTTTAAGTTGTTGATTTACATATTTGAATCATGGTAGTTTTGATACGGATTATTTTATGCACAAGGTTTCTTTTGTTGCATTGAATTATATTTGATACATGTATTTTGCACTACCACCCTCACCCCTCATTTTTGTGTTACATGTCATTGTATTCCATTTATTGGATATTTATAATACTCACTCCCCTCACTCTCTAATTTTTTTCAAAGAAAGTGTAGATTGGAGACGACTTCTAGTGCTGATCAAAGAATTATTTTGTTGGATCTTGGTAAGTAATGGTTCTGAAATTTTTTTGGAATTTAAATCATATCAATTTTGGAATGAAAGTTTTGTACATCTCATTTTGTTTGGATTTTATTAATACTTATTTGATTTTCTTTGAGAAAATATTGATAAAATCCATACTATTATAACATGGGATTTCATTATTTTGTTTGAAATTATTTTTGGAAAATGTTTTATCTTTAATTGGGACATTTGAAATTTTGTTATAGATTTTGATATATATATGTTTATTGAGTTTGTAAATTTATGAAAATGTTTGGAAATTTTTCTAGAATGGCTGAGATGGCCTAATTACATGTGTGCATGAATAAGGTTGGATCAGGTGAATCCTTGATTGTGTGACAAATGCATGCATATGTGGACAAGAATGGATCGAATGGGTCATTTGATTGTGAAATAGATGCAAGTTTTATTTATTTTGATAGATTTCATTATTTTGAAAATTGTGGTATGAGTTAAATGTCTTGCACTATCCTGATATATGGGGAGATCATGTCCGTATACTGAGGTAACGTGGCGGCTGTTATGTGCTTGATAGGAGAGTCGGTGCGTGACATGTAAAGTCCTACTCGAAAAGCTCAATTGTCACCGCTACCACATTTCGATTTCGATTTCGATGGCACGATACTAAATTTTTTTTTTAAGTAAAATTTCAAATTTAAATTTTGAAAATAAAAATAAAAATAAATTTTGAAAATAGAAAACAGACGTCGGGAAAATCAATCCATAAATTAAATCCAAAACTGATCAAATCGAATTAATCAGATTTTTAAATACCGATAATTAAATATCAAAAAATTAACACCTATTCAATTAGATGTTAAATTTTAATCTTTAAGTAATTATCATTTAACTTTCCATCATAAATTAAAATATGTACGTCAACAAGGACTTCAAGATAAATTTTGACATGAAGTTGTAGAATAAAGTAAATATATGTTGCAAATTCTGGGAATTTAAAATTTTCATATTTTTTTAATAAAATTAAATAAATATCTATATAAACCAAATGTGTTAGTAATTAAACGAGATAAATTTTTAAATTAAATTATTAACATATATCGATGGATTCAAATAAAGATATGATAAAAAAGATTAAAATAATACCAATGTGAATTGATAAATAAAACTTTATTTATTTAATTTTTAATTAATTTAAACTATATAGCACTACCTGTCTATATTTGCTTACTTGTGAAAAGAAAATAAATGTTGGGAAGTGAGTAAAGGTATGAAAGTGAATGGAGACAAGTTCCTCCAAAACCCTTTACTTTAGTTTAATGAATGAAATTCCTACACCAATCATTTATTAATGTTCATTCTCTCATAAACCCTACTCTCTCTCTGTTTTTCAAATACGCTTCTTCTTCTTCTTCTTCTTCTTCTTTACTCCGCCAATGCACACCTCCAATTTTTCTTTTGTCATTCGGGACCCAAGAGTGAAAGTAGACAAGATGAAGTTATGATCTGCAATAAATAGCCCTTGCATTGAATGATCTGAAGGGTAGGCTATATCTGTATCTTATCCAAGTACAGAGGGAAAAAGAAAATTTGACTTTGAAGTATATGCGATGGGAAACAAGTGGCTGCAGACAAGGGCACATATTTATTGTCACAGTTAGTGGTTTTGCCTTGGGCTGTGTATGTCATATGGGTTGGAAATATGTGTGTGTGTGTGTATATACATACATACATAGACCCATCTGTAAATATATTACACAGGTTGTTGTTCCACTATTACTGGAGGTCTACAGATTAATATGTGGCCTTTCCTTTATTTTTGAGCATAAAGATAGTAAATTGGCGTTGTTGCGGTTTGCAATGTCACTGTTGACAACTTAGTTTCTGGTTTTGTGTCATTAAAGAAATTTCAAAGTGGGATTTGGGCTAACTTGTGACTACCCTATAGGCAGCTTGCTATTCTTCTTTTCTTCCTTTTTGTGCACAAGCCACTTTGACCATAACAAGAACAACAACGAAAGGAGTGTTGATTTCAAATTTTGGGGTGGACCGTTTCAGGCCAATATAAGGCATGGAATGAGAAGAGAAATATTAAAAACGGTCAAAAGAGGATGAAGACAAATGAATTTAGCTTTACCAATGGTTCATGGTGCATTCATAAATGGAACTAATACTTAGAAGTCAGCACTTCTGAATGTGAGGAGCCTTTTCTATTTCAAACTTCTTGGGTCATCTAAGCAGGTGTAGTAAATGGAAATGGAACAAACGCTTGCTACTAGGACGGGACAGACGCAAGTATTAAGTGTCAAGGACTTCTGAGAACTTCGGGAGCAATGGTAGTTTCTTATGTCTTTTGAACTTCTTCTCTTAACTAATGTTAGTAAAGACTTTCTATTTACTAACACTTACATTCATATTTTCTTAATAACCCAGGTCTAAGCATGCAAGGGGGAAACTTCTGGTCATCTCGTTAACCAGAACTTCATATGACTGGAGGTAACACTGGATTGCTACAACATTGCCGTAGATATCGATAACTACAAATATGTTTTTCCAGATATTAACCAGTTTAAGCTTGATTGAAAGGGCGTATCCAGTACCGAAACTTCCACATTGTGGGCTCTTGGAAAAAAAAATACCTAGGCGGCCTTCCCCTTGCTTTTTTTTTTGCAAGGAGGTTAATTCAAACTCCGGACCTCCAGGACACAATTGAGAGACTCCATCATTACGTCAAATCTGCCCTTCATTTTAAGCTCCATCATTTTAAAAAATCAACATTTGCTATTGTTGCATACTTGATCACTTTAAAGTTTTAGAAGTTAATTCCTTAGTCCGAACTCCAAACATGAATATGTGGAGAAATTCTTACGATAGAGAGAATTAATTTCCAGCAATACAACACACTCAGGGGAAGTAAAAAATGAAGAAGACTCGTTTGTCTGTGATGAGATGGACATCCATGAAACTGAAGGAAATAAAACAAATATTGTAACTTAACATTTTGCTTCCGCTGCGCCGATCCCAGCCATGCATGGCCCCGTCCACCGTTGATGACTTTGCAGTCACTGAGCTTCCTTCCCTCCTGCTAGTCCTCTGTAGCTGGATCCTTTTCTTGAGCAGCGATTTCAAAATTCTGTCTCAATATAAATTTTCTTGTGCAGATCCATGAAAAATTCTTTCCCAATTATCATATTACAACATTCTCTGAGAAAATGTAAAATTAAGGACTAAATTGACTGCTGTACAATATTAGCTACTGGGCAGAAAGTTCCTTAAGCTGGGGCTCATATTTGACATGGCAATGATTCAATTGAAAAAGGGTTCTTGTATGGCTTGCTACTATAGTGTCAAAGATCCGTGTATGATGTCTGGTTATATAAAGAATCAGGGTGAGAGGCATTACGGGATAAGCATTATGTCCATTTTGTTATATATAAATTTTCAACTACAGTATGTAGGCAATTATTTCAGGTATTTACACGATCTGAAGCCAACCTTAAGGTTCTTTTATAAGTTTTGTGTTCTTCAGTTGCCTTTTTGTTAATATTAATTTATTAAAATAATTTTGTAATAGACACTTCTGAAAATAAGCATATCTGTGCCAAACATACTTGCAAGTAGAGTCTATCAGCTTATAGCAATAATTGGATTCTTTGCCTCTGCAGATTCCAGATGTGCCTTTAAAGTTCCGGAGGCTTCTCATGAAGGCATGAGACGTAATGACATGAAGATCTGCCCAATTGGCAACGGCAGGAATTGTGGGGATCTCGAAAAAGATCAGCCAAGATGGGAGTGGTGGCATTACAAGTGGGAGAACAAGGGGGTCAGGTGACTGTAAAATGAGAAGAATGGTTGTCGCCATGAAAGGGGCTTTGTATACAAATTGTTGTCGCCATTACAAGTGGGCTGCCAGAAATGGCAAGCATCCACGGATGGCTGCTATCACAGTCTCTATGTTACCCTTTACAAAAGACGAGTTGCAAATTGGGCCAATTGCTTCTTGCCCATTTTAGTGCCCATAAGATCAAAACATAAAGCTAACAAGACAGACTTAGAATCCCATTATTTCCAAGGGTACTTCCTGAAACCTAAGTATGGAACATAGAAGAGAAAATGATGTCTCACGAGTCACAGTCAGACCATCTAAGCAGATTTAAGGCGGCCTTATATTCACAGGTCTGTGGATGAGGCTGGAAGTGAGATCACTTTAGCTAGTGGAATGGGCTTAAATTAGTTCAATGATAAAGTTCCTCTGATGGTTCATCCAAAAAACTAAAGTCTAGCAACCAAAACTTACATGGAAATCCAAATATATTTAGCCTTTAGGATCGACATTTGCCCCACCATGTCCAATTTTTGAGTCGTGGGAATTTAATAAGGAACATAGAGATTTCTGAGCTCCTCTTCCTTGGCAAACCAGTTTGGTATTATCCTAGAAGCATATGGATACAGGTCCTTGTATGAATTTCTGATCGTCCCTTCCGCCACCCCAGTAGCCTGTGAAATATCTGGTTTGACAAAATAATAATTAGTATATATAATATATATACATACATAGGCCACATGCTTTAACGATCTCCATGTGAAGTCGAAAAAACCTTTGAGGAGCTTCTTGTCTTCTGAGAGTTGAGTTATCATGTAAATCACAACTGCTGCCACAGAAATCGGGCTCCTCCTGCAATATCATATAAAAGAAACCATTTAAGAAATTTATATCCCACTTTCTGTTTCAACTTAATTGATACCACATACAAAATCAAAGTCTATCACTTGAACTTTCAATTCAATCCACAAGAAAAGGATATCACCCCAAATTACCACTTGGAAAATCCTCAACTTTTGGAAGATTTTAACAATATTTCATGATATCAAATAATGTGAACTAATAAAGAAGGAAAAAAAAAAGGACCATTAGCAATTTGCAACCTGCAACAAGAAAACCATCATGAGAAAAATCCCCATGACGAACAATATTTCTTTTTCCAAACTAAATTCGTCTGTTATATGTAACTTTAACACCAACATATATAAAGCACAAATAACTCCAAGTTAGGGCATTCATTTTTGCTATTGTAAGCACTATGAAAACCTACCTACCTTATATCAATCTCTTCAGATTTTTGTACAGCTTCCTGGGCAGCTTTAACAGCTTGGTTGGACATGCCAAGATGAGAACAAAATCGTCTCTACAAATTCACAGGAGGGAATGGTGTCAATGACCAGTACAATCAAGTCTTTAAAGTATGCAAGAAACAGGCCCGGAAAACAAGAACTTAAAAACTAGCAAGAATGTTATCTAACTTACAAGAAAATCTCCGGCGTGGATGGTTCCCATTTCCCCCATTTCTAGTTCCAGTTGTTTCACAATGAACTCTCTTGCACGACCAATATCTTTCCTGGTGGCTCCATTTGCAACAGAACAGATTTCTAATAGAATAGAAATGTTTAAAGATGCATACAGAGAAACTTTCGTCCTAAAATGTCACATCATTAAAAATACTTGTCTTGCACCTTTTACCGTTCGTGGCTTTTCCTCTTGTCGACAAGCAATATATAAGCAAGCAGCCAAAATTGCATCCTGATTTTTTCCTTTGAGAGGTTTTTGATCTTCAACCTTCTTATATATTTCATTGGCACGATCCTGTACATAAAATTATACACATTCAAGAATCCGCTAGGCATGAAAACCTGACAGCTGGGACCAAAACTGACCCAGAACTGTAGTTTGAAAATTACATCCTGCCCTAGACATCTAACTAAACAACTCAATGAGTGGCCATGGAGTTGCTGTCCAGGTATTAACAATACACACCCACGCACGCACGCAAGAAACAGTAATAAACCTGAAAAACTCAGGAACATGGACAAAGAGGATATTATTCTTTTACAATATAAATGCAAATCTAAATAATGTTTCACGAGAGTTTTTCACATGCTCCTTGCATAGACATGTAAAGGCTCCAGTCACAAAGATAAACAGGTTTGCAACCCAGTTCGCGATGGTGAAGCAACAATAAAGCTTCAAATATATAAATATTTGAAGAGCACTCAAAATTATTCAGGGCATCTTTCAAGAGTTATAGCAACATCCGGATTTCCCAGATGCCAAGTGAATGACTCTGGGAATATAATAATGTAACAGTGGTATATTGTTATTACCTATTTAAACTATAAAAATATAAACATTAGTTTTTCCAATATTCTTTCACTAAATTCAGAAGTTATACTCAATATCTTTCTTTACAAGTAATTTTTGCCATAGATCAACAAGATAATCCTACATACGTCAATAAGACTAGAAAATGCATAGATGCAGATGCAAGATCCAATCAGTTTCACTGTCCAAATCCATAATGCAAAGACCAACTTTAACTTGCTAAAATTTTCATCAATCTTCCCTTCTGTACTGATTGAAGTCTCTCAATGTGAACATCTTCTAAGTATCCAAATAACTTTACCATGACATTCATGTAATCTTATCTTGATGTAAATGCAGCAAATGAGGCATGTCTCATGTCAATAAGCAAGATCATACAAATTGGATGATACTCTATTTCCAGCGTTTATAGCTTCTTTCTAATTTATTGGCTGCATTGACATCGACATGTATCTACATTCGTTTGACCCCTTAGCTCGTATAGGCAACTCAATTTAAGCTCCTTTCACCAGTCAAAAATCTCATTTTAGTTGTCTCTTTACCTGCATCTGTTATTGATCACTAAAACCCACTCATTCTCTTCTCATGTTATAAATGATCTACACATCATCTCCATGAATTCCCTTTCATAGCTCTTCTGATATGCACAATAGAGCTCAGAAGAGTTGCAAAGCCTAGCTGGCTCTTTTATGTTGTACTACAATCTTTGCTCTTGTCATATTCCAATCACAACTTTGTCATTAGCTTTGAGTGCTTGAGATGGTGTTTCTTCAACATTGATTTTTCTTATTAGGATGTAAAAGGTTTATTTTCCTCAAAAATTCATAAATGAACATATACCTCAAACAAATTCCCCTCCCATCAGCCTCCTCTACATCCTCTCATTGTATCCACCTGTTTAGCACTAACATCACACCATCTACTTTAAGTTATAGCCGTCATCCTGTCAATGTCATTGACATGAAATATCCTTGTTAAGGGAAAACCAGAACTCCTCCAAAAAATTCAACACAAAAGAGCAGGTTTATGTAGTTTACGTTAAGTGAACTAAAAGAAATTGAAAATATTAGGACATGCAAACATGATTTCATGACTACTACAATCATGCCTTTCACTTTTCTGAGCTATTTTCCCAAATCTTTGTTCCTTCAACCTTACCACCATTCAGCCTTCACCAAAAGAATGCCACATTTCCATAATGGAATCTAAAGAAATAGTGTATGAGCTTTAACTCCTCTCTTTAAATGTCACACTGAATCATTTGAAATCAAGGGTCAGCCATAGCAAAGGATCTGTCCAAGCTATATTCCACTACGGCATAGAATGTAGAATCAGAAGTAGTTAAAATCCGTGTTGTGGAAGTGAACTTTAGAGGGAAGACCATTCAAAAATTTCTCTGACCATATGGATAATTTATTACAAAATAAGTTACACATGAAATTGACCATACACCTGACGTTCAATCATAAAATGTCAAACATCAGGGAAAAAAATTCTCAACTTATCTTCTCTCTAAGAGCTACGCTGTACAAATAGGAGCAAGAAAGAGAGAATTTTGATTAAAGAAGACCCCTCCCCTGGCACGGAGCGTCCTGATAAAGTTCCTAGCCTCATAAATTTCTTGTTACTATTATTTTGTTTGCTTAAATGATTATCATGTCTTCCTTTCAATAAAAATAGACAACCACACAATTGTATATTATCCAGCCATTCATTTGCATTAAACTGTATCTACACTTGTATAAAACCAAAATATGAGCCAAAATTAAGAAACTTAGACATCCATTTACATCAGTGGGTTGCATACCTTTATAGTTGCCACAAGGCCCAACCTGAAATACCCAATATTTTGTAAGTGAAATTATATAAACAAATAACACTAATTCAACATGACAAAATGAAGAATCTATACCTTCTTTTGTAAATAATCATCACAAGAGAAGAAGTAAAGAAATGAAAGAAGAAGCAAGCGAATTCATATGCATACTGAAAATGCAAAAATGTGCACACAAACAATCTCAAATAGAGATTGCAAAAAGGAATCCTTTCACTGACGAATTCAATTTCAAGTTCAAAAGGTAGTCACTCATGGACGAAACAGTATATATGATAATACATCTTAAAATTTTGCAATATAGATATATGTCATAATTACTGAAAATACCACAGATGTGCAACAGCACAAAGTTTTCCCTGATGATAGGATATTTCAGTATGGAGAATGCAAGAAAGTGGAAGAACAAAAAAAAAATTAAATTCTATAATTCTTTTTGGGCCTCTAAGAAAATGAAAAAACAAATTTTATTATATATACAAAGAGGAAAAGTTGGATATACAATTCAAAGTTTCTTTCATAAAAAATTTTATTATATAGGTTCACTTTTCTCTTTAAGGCTTTAGTCTTCAATAGGGCTTCTTACATTCAGATCTCAGTAGCATCCTAGCATTGTATGTGTATTATCTTTTCAATGTTTCACGATGCAGATTTAGCTTTAAAAAAAAAAAAGATAAAGGAATCTGTTGTGCCAATAATAACTCTACCATGTGTTTACTAGACCTGCCAAGATGAACTCCTAACAACTTATTTGGAACCACATGATGTCAAAAAGCAAATTGGATTGAAAAATGAAATCATCTAGAGTATGGTGCCCTAATGATCACTCTTGTAATTCACAAGAACACGACAACTTAAATTTTAGTTCCATGAATAGATAGACATCAGATATAAATTGAAGTATTCTGACATGCATGATGCATTTATTGGAAACAAGTATTCTAGAAAAATATTTAGAAATTAAGAAGAAAGAAGGATTCTAGAAAAAAATAGTAACTTTCTTATTTTAACTTATAGCAATCTTTTTAGTAGTTACCTTATTCTTGGAAGATCTTTTAAAATAGTAGTTTTTATTGGAATTATTTTTAGTAACATTTCTATTTGTAACCTTTAGTTTTTCCTATTTAAAGGGAGTATCATTAATAAAGAGGTAAAACTAATTTCTCATAAAAAAAGTGTAGTGAGAAGTTTGTTAGGGAACAAAGTTTCCAGCCATCAAAACTATGGTTCTACGAGAGGGAAAACTCTAGCTAGGAAGAGAGGAATTCCTGCAGAGTATCCATTGACTAGAATCCTTCTTTCTTCTTAATTTCTAAATATTTTTCTAGAATACTTGTTTCCAATAAATGCATCATGCGTATCATTACTCCCCTCCTGAACAAAAAGCTTGTCCTCAAGCTTGATCCCACGATAGTCACTCTCAAAGTCTTCAAGAACTCCCAATAAGCCTCCTCCCTTATCCTCTTCTTTGGACTTTCAAGAATTTCGCTCTCCTATAAATTTAGCATCATTAGGTTATGATTCCATAACAAGATACAGCACTTGTAGACAGGCAACTAGTTCCTTGAAGATATCTTCATAAGCGACAAAATCTGTCTCATAGTTTACCTCTATTAAGATACCAATTTTGCTGTCATGAATGTATGAACCAATGTTTCCTTCAACGGCTGCCTTGCTGTCATAAATGGAAAGGTGAAGATTCTGCCCAAACTTATTATATTCATAACTATTGAAGTCAAGGCACTTTCTAGGGATGGCAGTCCTTCCTTCGAGAAAACTACTCCTTTCCTCCCCTTGGTTTTGCAAGGGACCAAGGGTGTGGCTGCTGTTCCTAACCTCTTCGACCTTGTTGTGCCCTTGCTGAAACCTTTCTATCAGCAAGATCAATATTGTCTGCTGTTGTTGCAACAACTTCTTGTTGGACTGCCAGAGTTCTTCCATCCTAGCTAGTGGCTGCTCCATTAATTGTTGCATTCGCTGCTCCATTCGTTGCTCAAATTCCCTCATGAATCTCTCCATCTGGCTAAATCATTCTGCAGAGTTTTTCATGACGGTTGGCTCTGATATCAAATTGATATGAACCCTAGTACAGGATCTAATCAATGGATACTCTGCAGGAATTCCTCTATTCCTTGCTAGAGTTTTCCCTCTCATAGAACCTTAGTTTTGATTGCTGGAAACTTGTTCCCTAACAAACTTCTCACTACACTTCTTTTATAAGAAAATAGGCTTATCTCTTTATTAATGATACCCCTTTATGATGCAGCACGTTGGCAACAACCTCTTAAAGTTTACAGGAGACGTGCAAGATCAAAAGCACAAGCTTTGGTTTGGGATATGGACAATAATGAAGGATCTAGTTGGGATATTTTAGATCATATCTCTTATGGTAGATAAGATTTATTTTGATTAGAATTGTATTTTTAGATGGAGTCCTTGTTTATTTTGATTAGATTGTTATCTTTAGATAGAATCCTATTTTTATATGAATTAGTTTTCCTCAAAGGAGTCCTTGTTTATCTTAACTAGATTGTTATCTTTAGATAGAGTCCTATTTTTACATGAATTGGTTTTCCTCAAAGGAGTCCTTGTTTATCAAAGGAGTCCTCACAGGAGAAGAGTCATATTTGAGTAGGGATTCTTAAGCTTTATTCTTTTCTATAAATAGGCACCTTATGTAGCCTTTCAAAGGGAATTTTTTTCTGATTAATAAACATTCTTCCAGATTGTGAGATGCAGTCTTCTCTTAGGTGTGAAGCCTAAGAACCCTAGGTTGCGATCTAGGCCTACTTTCCTAATTTTCCTTTCACTTTCATTACTATTGCTACACCCACTACCCTGTCTTGCTTCAGTTGGTATCAGAGCTAAAGTCTTCATTAATTTTAAGATTGTTTTCTCATGCACAACCATGGTGACTAATGCTGAATTGAGTTCAAGAATTGAACGCCTAGAAGGCAATATGCAAGAAGTGAGAGAGCAATTAAAAACTTTAACTACAACAATTGAAACACTGCTGAAAGGGCCAGCACAATCCACAGATGAAGGGACATCTGCAGCGCCAACTATGACAACACAAAACCTTCAAGTAGTACAGCCACATCCCCAAAGAAGATCTGAACGTGACCTGGCTGGAGAATATCAAGATGATGATCTTGTAGGTGATGATGACGTGGACACATCATTAATGACAGTGGTACGACGAATCCTAGCAGCTCCAAAGGCAGAGGAAGAAGACTGGAAGCGTACAGCAATTTTCCAAACACTAGTGCGTTGTGGGAAACATGCTAAGAAGCTCATCATTGACGGAGGTAGCTGCATGAATGTGGTGTCTTGTTCTACTGTTGAACGCCTCAAGTTATCAACCAACCCACACCCTCAACCATACAAAGTTGCATGGATTGATAACACAACTATCCCGATGACCAAACAGTGCCTCATCGCCTTCAAGTGTGGAGCTTATAGTGATTCCATCCTATGCGATGTCATCCCTATGCAAGTGACACATATTCTTTTGGGTCGTCCATGGCTTTATGATCGGAATATCAATCATAATGGCAGAAAGAATACTTACACATTCTCATATGAGAATAAGCTCATTGTGCTACAACCTATGAGCACTTTAGAGATAAAGAAATATGGGCAGAAACCACCATCAAAATCTAAGAGCAATGTTGGAGGCAACAAAAGACATCTTTATGTCCTAACAAAGAAGGAGTTTGATATGGAAAGTCAAGAATCAAAGGTGGTATTTGCTGTTATCACAAGAGAAGTCAGAAACTCTGAAGATACACTTAGCAGCAACATTCCTCCAGATGCAGCAAAACTACTAACTGAATTTTCTGATGTTGCACCTGAAGAATTGCCTAACGAACTTCCGCCTATGCGCAACATCCAACATGCTATTGATTTGATACCTGGAGCCCAATTACCAAATCTACCAGCCTACAAGATGAATCCAAGTAGTCATGAAGAGCTAAAGAGGCAGGTTGAAGAGCTGTTATCAAAAGGTTTTATTCGAGAAAGCTTAAGTCCATGTGCAGTCCCAGCATTACTCACGCCAAAGAAAGATGGAAGCTGGCGTATGTGTGTTGATAGTCGAGCTATTAACAAGATTACCATCAAGTATAGGTTTCCTATACCTAGATTGGATGACATGCTGGATGTGATGAGTGGTTCCACTATTTTCTCAAAGTTATATTTGAAGAGTGGATATCACCAGATCAGAATCAGACCAGGAGATGAATGGAAGACTGCTTTTAAAACCAGGGATGGTCTTTATGAGTGGTTAGTCATACCTTTTAGACTTTCTAATGCTCCCAGCACATTTATGAGGTTCATGACCCAAATATTTCAACCGTTCATCGGACGATTTCTTGTTGTCTATTTTGATGACATTTTAATATACAGCAAAGACAAAGAACAGCATATTTTTCACTTGCAGCAGATATTTAGGGTTCTCCGCCAAGAGAAGCTCTATATTAATTTGAAAAAGTGCTCATTTTTTAAGACCAGCGTGGTTTTCTTGGGTTATATTATTTCCTCTAAGGGAGTTGAGGTGGATCCTAGCAAGATTGAGGCAATTAAAACATGGCCAGTCCCTACAACCTTGCATGAAGTCAGGAGCTTTCATGGTCTGGCCACATTTTACAGGCATTTTATTCAAAATTTCAGCACTATTATGGCGCCTATCACAGATTGTATGAAGAAAGGAGGATTTTCATGGACCAAAGCTGCATCCAAGGCCTTTGAAGAAGTCAAGAAAAAGATGACTGAAGCACCTATTTTGAGATTACCAGATTTTGACAAAGTGTTTGAAATTGTCTGCGATGCTTCACACGTTGGTATTGGAGGAGTACTAAGTCAAGAAGGACATCCAATTGCCTATTTTAGTGAGAAACTAAATGAGGCAAAACAAAGGTATTCTAATTATAATCGGGAGTTCTATGCAGTAGTCCAAACCCTACGATATTGGCACTATTACTTGCTTCCAAAAGAGTTTGTCTTATACTCTGACCATGAAGCCCTCAAGTACCTAAACTCTCAAAAGAAGCTAAACCATCGTCATATCAAATAGGTTGCTTTCTTGCAAGAATATACATTTGTCCTTAAGCATATGGCTGGAGTGGAGAATAAAGTTACAGATGCACTTAGTAGAAAACAGCAGATCCTTACTTCCATGGCTGTTTAAGTGATTGGTTTTGAATCACTTAAGAGAGATTATTCATCTTGCAACGATTTTAGCATCATATATGCTGAATTACTTGCTGGACAGCGAGCTAATTATCCTAATTTTTCTATATCAAATGGATATCTATTCAAAGGAACACGATTATGTCTACCTAACACATCTTTGCGAGAAGAAGTTATTCGAGAACTTCATTCCGGAGGAGTAGCAGGGCACATTGGGCGAGATAAGACTGTGGCTCTTGTAGAAGATCGATTCTATTGGCCAAGTTTGAAGCGAGATGTTGCTAGAATTGTGGCCAGATGTCGGATATGCCAAATTTCAAAGGGAAGAAGGAAAAATACAGGTCTTTATACCCCTTTACCCATTCCACATGAACCATGGCAAGACTTAAGCATGGATTTTGTGCTTGGATTGCCTAAAACTATTAGGGATTTTGATTCTATCTTTGTGGTCGTTGACCGCTATTCTAAGATGGCTCACTTCATTCCATGTTCAAAGACTTCGGATGCCCTTCATATAGCAAAACTTTTCTTTAGAAAAGTTGTGAGGCTTCATGGGATACCACTTACAATTGTTTCTGACCGTGATGTGAAGTTTATGAGCTATTTTTGGCATTCGTTGTGGAAATTGCTGGGCACCAAACTGAAGTTTTCATCAGCATTTCATCCACAAACAGATGGACAAACTGAAGCTGTTAATAGGAGTTTGGGAGATCTTTTACGATGTTGTGTGCAAGACCATACTTCTAGTTGGGATTTGACACTTCCTATGATTGAGTTTGCCTACAATAGCTCAGTTAATAGGAGTACAGGTCGCAGTCCTTTTGAAGTGGTTACAGGAATGACACCTAAGAAGCCAATTGATTTGGTTCCTTTACCAATTGAAGCTCGTCCTAGTGTAGAAGGTGAAACCTTTGCCAAGCACATACAAGAGTTACATGATGAAGTTAGAAAGAAAATTGCTACAAACAATGAAAACTACAAGTCACATGCTGATTTGAAGAGAAAGTTTGCTGAGTTCAAGGAAGGAGACATGGTCATGATTCGCCTAAGACCTGAGAGGTTTCCTAAGGGGCGATATAAGAAACTTCACTCAAGGAGTGCAGGCCCTTATAAAATCCTTAAGAGGATCAGTTCAAATGCTTATGTCCTTGACTTGCCAGATGATATAGGCATAAGCAATGTCTTCAACATTGAAGATTTGACCTTATACCATGGTGATGATTCACTTACAAATGACACCGCTGTTTCTAAGCTTCCATTGGGGCCACAATTGAAGGAGGAAGTTGAAGAAATTGTAGACTTCCAAGAAGATTACACTGCAGATGGCATTCAACAGAAATTTCTGGTTAGGTGGAAGGGACGTCTGCTTTCTGATTGCACTTGGGTTACAGAAAAGGAGTTGCAGCAGATTAATCCGACTCTTTATGATAGCTTTCATGCTTTTAACTCGCCAGAGCCGAGTTCTTTCAAGCCAGGAAGAGATGATGCAGCACGTTGGCAACAACCTCTTAAAGTTTACAGGAGACGTGCAAGATCAAAAGCACAAGCTTTGGTTTGGGATATGGACGATAATGAAGGATCTAGTTGGGATATTTTAGATCATATCTCTTATGGTAGATAAGATTTATTTTGATTAGAATTGTATTTTTAGATGGAGTCCTTGTTTATTTTGACTAGATTGTTATCTTTAGATAGAGTCCTATTTTTATATGAATTAGTTTTCCTCAAAGGAGTCCTTGTTTATCTTAACTAGATTGTTATCTTTAGATAGAGTCCTATTTTTACATGAATTGGTTTTCCTCAAAGGAGTCCTTGTTTATCAAAGGAGTCCTCACAGGAGAAGAGTCATATTTGAGTAGGGATTCTTAAGCTTTATTTTTTTCTATAAATAGGCACCTTATGTAGCCTTTCAAAGGGAATTTTTTTCTGATTAATAAACATTCTTCCAGATTGTGAGATGCAGTCTTCTCTTAGGTGTGAAGCCTAAGAACCCTAGGTTGCGATCTAGGCATACTTTCCTATTTTTCCTTTCACTTTCATTACTATTGCTACACCCACTACCCTGTCCTGCGTCACTTTAAATAGGAAAAACTAGAGATTACAAATAGAAATGTTACTAAAAATAAATCCCAATAAAAACAACTATTGGCAGAACTAGAGATTACAAATAGAAATGTTACTAAAAATAAATCCCAATAAAAAAAAAAGCATTGCAGAACACAGCCTAATATTAGGGGATCAGCTCATGGCCCCAATATTTAGACTCCATCAATTGAAGGATCTTGGTTTGACCTAGCCAACCCAACCCATTGGCAGAACCACATAAAGATAAGGTATTGTAGCTATCCATGTCCTCCAGAACCCCAAACACAAAGTTGGATGAGAAGTTCTCCACATGATAAGGAAGGTGGTGCTTATGCAAGCACTCAAAACAAACATGGTAAGGGTGATGTCAATTATTGGACTGGAGACCTGGATAGTTTGTGCTTCACAACTTGTAACTGTGCTAATTCAAAACCTATTTAGTTCAGGGGTTAAGACACAATAACAGTAGAGCCCAATGATACCTCAATCACTGATGTGCAATTTAAACCAATGTAATCTAATTGACTCACAACCAACCTTTTCTTTCATCTCAACATTTTCTGGACAAGCCCAAATCCACAACCCTGAATACTTCACAACCACTCTACCATCTCCTATACACCCTATACTTCTTGCAGTTAACTATTGTCAGCATGTGACTAAAAACACCAAAAGGCACCTAAAAAAACCCAACCCCTTTCAAGTACATAAGGAAATTCACCTCTTTCCCATGGCCCATCAAGTCAAAAGCTCATTCCCCTATTGACTTTTAACCACCTCGAAAATTCCCAAAATCAAGGAAACAACTTCAATTTCTCCTAGTGAAGAAAAATATGGCAGATGATCTCAAATCTCCACAACCCCATTGTGGAGAAAGGAGCAAAATCACAAATATGGGTAATGACAAGAACAAAATGACGTGGAAAAGTTAAAAAAAATAGGGGACACCAAGACATGGACAGGAATACAAAGTAAGATCAACTTACGTGTGAAAACAAGTTAATAATTGTATGCCCTTTTTATTTTCATGGTTCATCCATGAAACATTATTATTTATTCCTTCAGTTTGAATGTTAATGCCCTCTCTTTGAGTTTAAAAGACTTCAGCAGTAAAGAAACCTAATTATTGAGGATAAGAATAAATGATTTCAGTCCAAGAATGTAAATCATCTATGATTTTTGATATAACTTGGGAATCTTAATAGCTCTTATAGCCATGATAAAATACTTTACAGAGAAAAGATTTAAACTTGGTTATAAATTTTGGACCAAATTGTTAAACTAACTTCGATTATATATTACATGAAAAATTTTCCCCCGGACATTTTAGGTATACGCATTTGTGGGAATATTTAAAATTGAATAGAGAGAGAGAGAGAGAGAGAGAGAGACCTATCCGCCATAATACCGATGGATTTGAAAGCCTGAATGAGAGAGCGATCGGGATTGGAACCGAGATTGTGCCAGCGACCGAGAGAGACATCGGCTTTGGCATTGGCGCCGGAGATGATGGTGGAGAGGCCGCCGTCGGCCAAGAGAGGGTTGGTGGGACCACCGACACGGACGGGATCGTTGTCGCCGGTGTCGTTGGAGAAGTTTCTCCACTCGGAGGTCTCGTCGACGGAATGAGCTTCCAGAACAAGACCGCACTCCGAACACACAGTGTCTCCAGCCGCGTGGTCCAATACGACTTCTGTGCTTTTCTTGCATTCTGGACAATACAAGTCTCCCATTTCTGAATGGATGGTGATGGGGAGAGGGAGAGAGGGAGAGAGAGAGAGAGAGTGTATGTTGTATGGATGTTTTCTTCTTTTGTTTCGGTTTCTGCAACTTGGAATTGAATTGGGGAGGACGGTTGAGGGTTCATCATGCGGTTTTCATGAGTAAACGGCCTTCTCCCCCTTTTCCCACCTCATCACATAGCTTTTTTCTAAATATTATTGGATGGGAAGAGCTTCAGGTTTAAATTATATATTATTCCTTATTGAATAATCTTTTTTTTAATGATAATCTTCTTATTAAATAAATAAATTATTTACTTTCTATTTATTTCCAGAATACTTTTATTTTATGAATTTCTCACAACAATGAATTTTCATTTTCATTAAGAAGAAGTTACATATATAGTTAGTTAGATAACCCAAGGGTCATTCTTTTTTTTTAATCCAAGATTACCAACACACTAAACTAGTCATTTTTCTTTTTTTTTTTTTGTTACGGGAGGATTGAAAAATCGTAAAAATAAAAATATACGTATTCATGAAAATTAGAATAACACCTTGGAGAATTAGGAAAGATACTTGAATAATAATTTTTTTCCATTCAGTTGTTGCTATAAGAAACTAAACGAGTCTAATTGAGATTAAATTAATCCTACCATGTAGGAGTAATAATGAAAGAGGCTGTGTTTCCTTATGAAATTATGGGACAAATAGGATATGAATTTTGCTACTATTATGATGGTCCATGAGCACATCATTCCAACACTCTACTGATCTGAGATTGGTAAATCACTGAAAATGTGGAAAAATAAGTTGGAGATGGAGATGGAGATCTGCTGTGTTTTGATTTTTTTTTTTTTTTTTTTTTTTGTAAGAAAGGAAGAACACACAACAAAAAAAAACAAGCCCAACTACACATAGGGACGGGCGGGCCTCAACCCAACACGCCTGAAGGAACCAAGACCCCTCACGTCCTCATCCAACAAACTACACAAAACCTGGGAAGGATGATCGATGATAGAAGTTCCTGAAGGAAAGGCAGACCCTATATTAGCCAGATAATCAGCAACTTTGTTCGCTTCTCTATAGACATGCAGCAGACGGCTCACGCCTAAGTCACGCATTAGCCCTCTGCACTCTAAGACAATGAGATGGTGCATATGATCTTCACTTTTGTTTCCTTGAATCAGATGAACTAAAGACATGCAATCAGATTCCACCTCTGACTGTTGGATGTTCATCAGCTTAGCTATTTTCAGACCTTCCCACAGGCCCCACAATTCAGCTGATAAAGAATCAACCATACCAATGCTGACACTATATGCCCTTAGACAATTACCCTCATGGTTTCTTAAAATGCCACCTGCACTAGCTTTGCTTGAGGTCAGGGAGACTGCTCCATCACAGTTGAGTTTAGTCCAACCCATCTCGAGGGGATGCCATTTGAACCAAGAGTACTGCTCCATTTCCTTCTTGTGTGTAGACCTGGATGCTTCACTCCAATCGTCGGCTAAAAAAAACACCCTTCTCATGAGGCTTTCATTTTCTTCCTCTTTTCCCTCTATAGCTAGCTTGCATCTCCTTTTCCAAAGGGACCAAATAGCAGCCGGAAAGAGACACCCATCCCTGGGATTCAGAGAAGAGAACTTGTTCTCCATACCCCTTTTCAACCAGACATAGATATCCTCACTCCAAAAGGTTTCTTCATTCTCTATTCCCGACTGCACCCTTCTCCAAAGGTCTTTAGCTATGGCACAGTCATGCAGAACATGAATAAGGACTCTTCATGACATCTGCACTGGGGGCATGAATCATCAACAGTGAATCCTCTTCTCTTTCTTTCTAAATTGGTCATACATCTACCTTTACTAGCCGTCCAAACGAAGAACTTCACTCTCTCAGGATGCCTGCTTCTCCAGACCCATCTGCAGTCATCTGAGATTGAACTACCTCTCACTTGCACCCCCTGCATTAACCAGTAAGCACTAGCGACAGAAAAGACACCATTGCTGGAAGCCCTCCATAAACAGTGATCCCTGTCCTCTCCTCTC
This sequence comes from Dillenia turbinata, assembly GCA_037126225.1. Taxonomy (NCBI): domain Eukaryota; kingdom Viridiplantae; phylum Streptophyta; class Magnoliopsida; order Dilleniales; family Dilleniaceae; genus Dillenia; species Dillenia turbinata. Next base: position 1,919,044 of record JBAMMX010000015.1, read on the forward strand.
CTTGGGATCATGATCGCTTGAATCTCTTCAATTTTATCTGGAGGAATCCAATGACCAAGCTCTTGCACCTTCCATCTTCTCTCTCTGTTGATGAAGTTCTGAACCATGAAGCTGGGAACCTCACCAGTCTGGGTAAACCTGATGGACTCCTGGAGCTTATTATCCCCCACCCACCTATCATTCTAGAAATCAATGTCTCTACCATTCCCCACCCTCCATTTCATACCTAGCTCAAGACAAGGTCTGCTACTCAGGATACCTTTCCACACATTGGAACTACCAGCTCTTCTCTTGTAGTTTAAGAAGCTTTCCTTATTAAGATACTTAGCTCTAAGCAAATGGCACCAGAGATGCTTTCCTTCCTTAACCCACATCCAACCAAGCTTAACAAGCATAGCTATATTGCAATCATGCATCTTCCTAATTCCAAGACCCCCCATTCTTTTGGGCTTGTAGATGGAATCCCAATTAACAAGATGAATATTCTTCTCATTCTCTTTATCACCCCACAAAAAGTCCCTGTTAATCCTGTCCAGCTTTCCACATGTCCCCTTAGGGATACTAGCTATTTGCATAGTATAGAGGGGAATGGCAGTAGACACCGCCTGAATAAGAGTCTTTCGTCCCGCTATGCTTAGGAGATTGGCCTTCCAGTTATTACGCTTTAATTGAACTCTCTCAACTAGATGATTATAGAAGTCCCTGCCGACCCTTTTATGAATAGAAGGAACTCCAAGATACCTCCCAAGATCAGCTGAAGGAGTAAACTTGTACATAGCCGATAAGTAGTTCTTGGTAACCCAGGGGGTATTGGGAGAAAACCATATTCTCGACTTGTCTGGATTGACTTGCAGACCACTCTCCTTGGAGAAGTCCCTCAGACATTCCAGAATTGCACTTAGGTTCAACTGCTCAGCTTTGGCAAAAAGCAAGAGGTCGTCAGCAAAAACAAGTGAGAGATAGGGGCTATTCTTGGCAACCTGGATAGGATTCCATCTCCCCTTCTTAACCTTCTCCTGAATTAAATAGGAAAGTCTCTCTATGACTAAAATGAAGAGATAAGGGGCATAAGGGTCACCTTGCCTAAGACCTTGACCAGGTTTTCATTGCTGGGAGAACCTCCCTATTCCAAATCAGGGAAACCTCCCCACAGGTGACTTTAAACATGATGATTCTGACAAGAGGGATGGGCAGGTTGTAATCGAGCAGAATTTTCTCCAAATACTCCCAGCTCACATTGTTATAAACCTTCCGAAGATCAACTTTCAAAATCATGTCATGTCTCTTACTCTTCGATTTACACAAAGAGTTGATAGTCTCTTGTAAGACCACAATATTGCCCGCAGTGCCTCTTCCCAAAAGAAAACTACTTTGATGAGGCCCAATCAAGTCTTGGAGGAGCGGCCTTAATCTCTGAACAATGACCTTTGACAGTACCTTAAAGGCAGTGTTTAGCAGAGTAATAGGTCTAAAATCGTGGATGATCCTGGGACTAGGGCCTTTGGGGATTAAGATCATGTAAGCATTAGCTAGACCAGGACAGAAGTAACCGTCCCTAAGAGCTGAATTGATGAATCTAATAAGAGATTCTTTAACCACCTCCCATTGCGATTGAAAGAATATGGGTTGAAGACTATCTGGACCAGAGGCCTTTAGCCCTTTCATTGAGAAGACCGCCTGTTTAATCTCTTCCACACTAGCATCCCTGGTTAGACTATCATGTTGTTCTTCCTTAATTCTTTTGACAATGCGACCAAAGATGGCACTGGGATAACCGACTTCTTTACTTTTGAAAAGCTCTATAAAGTGGGTTCTAACATGGTCCTTGAGAAGATTCTGGTCAATACACCACCCACCATTTATCTGAAGAGCAGAAATTCTATTCTCCCGTCTTCTAATTTTGGTTGTTGTATGGAAGAATCTGGTATTTCTGTCACCCTTGATTATCCAGTCGATTCTTGATTTCTGGTGCTAATAAATTTCCTCCTGTTCTAGGACTTTGGAGTAATCAGCAATCAATTGATTCTCAAGATTCTGTAGGTTCCTCAAGTGATTAAGCGCACCACATTTTTGAATACCCCTTATCCTGGCTTCTAACTTTCTTTTCCTCCAAAAGATGTTTCCAAAAACTACTTTATTCCATTCCTTAAGCTCTTCCATTGTGTTTCTGATTGCCTGCGGAAGGAATCTCTCACCCACTTTCCAGGCTTTCTTAAAAACATCACTAAAACCAGGATAAATTAACCACGCAGCTTCACATCTAAATGGTTTCTTGTCAGGCTTAGGAGAAGAAGACAGGCTAGTGTGCAAATAAATTGGATTGTGGTCTCCATGAAGACAAGGAAGATTTATAACCTTCAAATCTGGAAACTTCAGATGCGCCTCAAGATTACCAAGGACTCTATCCAACTTTTCCTGAAGGATGATCCTGCCATTGAGTCTCCTGGTCCAAGTGAATCTCGCACCTATGGATTTAAAGTCAAACAAATTACAGCCATCCCATCTTTCTCTGAAAACTTTACTCATTCTCAGACTTCTAACATTAGTCTTAGTGGTATCTTTGACTCCTGCAATGTCATTGAAGTCATCCATTATGAACCAAGGACCCTGCACTTCCTCTTTCAGCTTCTACATATATATCCAGAACTGATCCTTATCCCTGTCATGAGACTGGACATAGGCACAAGTTAACCACCAAGTACCATTCCCTCTTTAATTTTTAGATGAACCCATTGATAGGAAGACTTGATCATAAGCATATCAACATTGTTCTTATTCCAATTGAGCCACAAACCCCCTCTGAAGCCATCAGTTGCAACCAGAAACTCCCCATCCAACCCCAACTTGGCAAGAAACTTAGGATTTTTATTCGAACAGGCCATAGTTTCTAACAAACACAAAATCACAGGAGACTACCTCCGCACCAACTCTCTGCAAGTTCTTCTGAAGCCTCCATTACCGATCCCTCTGCAGTTCCAGGTGATCACACTGCAATTCATGAAACAAGATTGAGAAAAATGAGGGACAATACATTCCCTAATATCGATCACACTCCATTCCATCGTTCCTTCTTTTATCCACCCCACCTAAACCTCTCAGGTTGGTATCATCTTGGTGGAGCATAAACCGTTCCACATGAGCCGTTGCATTTGAATTCATGGGCCCTTTTCCTAGACTGATCTCGCCTGGGTCGAAAATGACTATTTCCTTACCTACCGGAGATGAGGGTTCCTCTAGCGGGCTTTCCTCTTCGTCAATTGCATCATAATCCTCACCCAAAGTGGGCCTAGCCCTTCTCATCCCTTCTAATCCAAGTCCGTAATCCTTTTCAGTTCTCTTGCTGTTCTCGAATGGGTAGGGAGCTTCAGGGTCTATAGTTGTATTGAGGGCTCGTTTATTAATAATTTCCTTCCGCTTCTCCACCCGACCCATAACCACTTCTAGGTTTTGTTTCTCCCTATCCTTTCGAGTCTCACCAGCGGATCTCTGAATACCTTCCCTTTTTTACGTTGATCTGCTATCTCTGAGATCCGCCATGTTGTCTCTCTTTGCTTTCCCATGATACCTTTCTGTCGTTTGTCCTGTAATTGCCCCCAAATCAGAGTATGCAACCATCTCCTCTTCCATTGAGTTTACGATCCCCGAGGAGTAGTTGACTTTTCCCAATTTCGCAAATCGGTTCATCTGCTGATTCGTCTTTCCCCCTTTAGATTTGGAATTTCCCGATTTGGCATGTCGTTGGCGTCTGGTAACGAGCATCCAAGGGCCTAGCCCTTCATCTCTGTCTTCCTGTTGTCTCATCGACAACGTACTAGGGTTTGGCTCTCCAGGCTCCGAATCCTGACTTCGATAAGATTTTCCTTGCTTAACCTTATCATAATTTTTGCTAGTGTGCCCAAACTTGCCGCAGATGAAACATAGGGTGTGGAGACTTTCGTATTCTATTCTCTGCACTTTGTTTTTGATACGCACTCTAGACACTAGCGGCTTGTCCAGATTCACTTCTATGCATATTCGGGCAAACTTGCCCCTTAGGGCATTCGCTGTGTTTTCGTCAATTTTTAAAGATTTACCAATTGCTTTCCGATTTCAAATAGGACTTCTTCTTCAAAGAACACGATTGGGAGTTGAGGTAGGCGCACCCACACAGTAGTAGACATGATCTGGGTGGAGTGGGGTTGAAACCAAGGTTGCCATTTTCTTACTGTAAGATAGTGGTCATGGATCATCCATAGTCCACCTGTTAGAGCATATAAATAATCTTGTTTCTGGCAGAATTTCACTAGAAAAAATCCTCCACCCAAGTCCAGGAGTTCGAATGCCTCTTCGCATCTCCACATTACCTGGATTTTCAGTTTCATTAAGTGATAACCTATATCTTTCCCAAGTAGTTTGATTATCAATGCCCTTTTCCAAGGTTTCCATAATTCCCTCAGTTTCTCATTTGTTACATTAACAGTTGGCATTTGCCCGTAGCAGAGGTCATCTGAACCGTCCTCTAAGAGTTCATCAAACTTAGGGTCTGACTCGCAGTCCTCTTCCATGACTTCTCCATTGCTTTTGCTTGACTGGCCGAGAAGCATATCTCTAAAGGATAGCTTTGGCTGAGCCTCGAATGTACTTGAAGACTGTTTTATCTTCTTACTACTCCTCTATAAAAGATCCATTCCCTCGCTTGTCTCCTCAGTGTTGCTCTCCATTTCTCAACCGAATGAGAGTATTATCAACAAAATCTATTACAACTGATCATCTGCTGTGTTTTGATTGGGGTTCTTACGTTTTTCTCTAAAGTGTTTTTGTGTTATGGAGAGAGATAAACAAGAGAGAGATGGATTCGATTTCGTGGTTCAAGAAAAGAGACCGAGGTCATGGAATTAACAAAAGTTTTAGCCAAACCTAGCCGTAGCGTAAGATCAAATTGATATTTAACTAATATTTCATTAATCTAGTGGGAAAAATACTAAAATCTCATATCAAATATTTGAGTTCGAGTCTTAGTAGTGGCAAAAAATGATATTGAAAGAGCTCCATTCGAATGAGAACCCGATAACGGTTCGACCTAGATTGGTCAGAGCGATACTCCGAATATTAAGTGGTGGACCAAGTCCAAGAAAAAAAAAGACAAATTAGTCCAATATGGATAAGTGAGGCCCGCCAAAACCACTCCATAATCCATGGAAATATGCCATGTGAGTGCTTGAATCGCTACCCAAATATCAGGCCCTTCTTCTAACATGGCTGCAGAAGTTCAACAAAGCCACTGGCCCATTAGGTAGGGTACCCTCGTTTTTTTTTTTTTTTTTTGTGGTCAACAGAAAGATTAAACTCAAACTCGAAATAACTTCTTGATTAGTGCATACCCAATACCGCCTTTTTGCTTTGTTACAATAATTCAAAATATTTGATCTCTCAAGATAACTCAAACGATAAAATCTTTTCATTTTCATATTTTCTCTTTTGATTTAATCACACTTAATTATATTTTCTTATAAAAAAATAATAATTCAAAATATCTAAACATGACATTCTATTAATGCGGCATTTGCTGTCCTTTTGGGTTGTTATTGAATGAGACCATGACATTTTATTAATACCCTATCTTGGAGAGTTCTTTGATAATATTTATATCGAATTAATTAAAATATATATTTAAATATCGATCGGATATTTATTTAAAAAAAAAAAAAATCAAATGAGGTCAAATAGGCCATTTGCATTTAATGTGTTTCACTGGGCATTCCTTACTGTGATTTGTCATGATAATTTTTTAAAACCGCCATCACCACTGACAGTTTTTGGTTTGAGGTTGCTCTTGATTTAAGCCAAAAGGCCGAGAATGGTAGTTGGACTGAGGGTGCTCGAGTAGCCGTAATCATTGATGACGGTTTTGGTTTTTTTATTTTTTTCTCATCGGATATTTAAAATTTAACCATGATTAATCTAATTTAATTTATTATTAAAAATTTTTTAAAAAGAGATATTTTAATATAATTTTGTTTATACTTATAAAAAAATTAAATTTACGGTCATAATTAAAAATTTTAACTCTATGAGCCGACCAATGTCGATTTTGTTCTTCCTTCTGCAATCGTACGAGAGCTCGGAGTTTAGATGCTTGTATGTGTGTGTATAAATATATATTATGTATGTATGCATGCATGAATGTACATAATGATTTTCAACTCAATAGTGCTAGAAACTCTCGAGTATATGATTTGATTTTAAGCACGTTTAAGTTTTATTTAATTTATTTTTATTATTTTATATTTTTAATAATTAATTTTTCATAAATATATATTTGAATCGATATTGATTGGATCAGAAAGATATTAAAATCCCTTAATCATGCACAAGTTCGGCTCGTCATGGATATGAAAAAAATTATATTAGGAAAACTTTTCTGAAAATAATCTGATAATAAATCAACGTAAATTAATTAAAATGAAACTCTATACATTAAGCAATCAAGGCAAAATAATAATAATAATAATAAATTTCTGTTCAAGTAATAATTAATTGGATTTCTTTTTTGTATTACTTCCATACTCAATTTATTTAACAATATCAAATCCATGGATCTTTGGTGCTTTACACGATTGAATATGTATTGAAGATTTTTTTTTTCCTATTTTTAGAATAATGCTTACCCTACAAAAACTCAAATCATTACAATAATAAACAGATTGGTTTTGATTGCAGGGAAAAATAGAAAATTCAAAATCACTGTGTTTGAAGAAAAAAAGTCAATTAAATTAATTTTTAAAGAGCAAAAATTTGAAATTAATGTATTTAGAGAAATAAATTTTAAAATAATATAATTTTCATAGAGATAGAAAATTAATTGATTCATTTTATAGAGAAGAAAGCCTCGAGTTTGTTCTTCAGTGAGAAATAGATAAAAACAACATACTTACGAAGAGAAAATGAAATAAATTTAATTTTAGGGAGAAATTTTATGTGTTTATTTTTAAAGGGAGATAATTTATATAAATTTCATTTTTAATGTGATATTAAATAGGAAAAGGGGATGAGAATAGCTCTTTAACCTTTTTCTTTGGCACGGCGTCATGATGTTTGAGTTTGGTTGGCGAGATATTGCTTTGTTTTTCAATGTAGGCGTTGGGTTGCCAATTTTGGTGGTGGAGTGGGTTTGAATTCTTCTTCGTATTAGCTTTATTTGTTGTAGTTGTGGGGAGCATATTGGGTGTTTTGGCTGCCTTGCCTTCCCAAGATTAGATTAGGTTTCAGTGTCTACATGCCTTTGGGGTAAGCCAATCCCTCTCCTATCTATGACAAGTCTTTTTTTTTTTTGTAATATATTGAGGAGACTCGAATTCAAGATCTTGAGAAAGGAAAGGGACCGGTGCCAATTGATCTAAAGCTCGTTGGCTATCCATGACAAGTCTATAATGAAATGTCAAGCAAATCACAATACAATCAAAGTGTTGTAAGAGAGATTTTTGTTTTCGAAAATAGGGAATTTTTTTTAAAAAAATGAGATGATGTCAGTTAAATTATAAATAAAATCTAGAATTTTAAGGTGTTTATCAGATCTATGAAAAGTTTAGAATTTTAATACCAACAAACAGTCGGTCTAGTGAGTAAAGGTGTTAGATCTTTTAATAAGACTTGAATTTAAAATTTAGAAATAGAAAAAATTATGTTATGAGAATTTTTCTAAATTGGGTCGGATAATACTCGAATCGAATTCATCAATATATGACTCTGAATACCAGTTAGTTAGAAAAAATATATTTAATCAAAAACCTTGATGGTTAAAATGGATAGAACAATATAAGTTAGTGCTCTTAAATGTGGTTAGGTGGGTTGTTTGTGAACATAAAGAGTCCCATGTTTTTGAATTTAATGTTGTTGAAGGTGAAACAGTTTAATGATCAGGTTGCATGTGCCGGTTAAAGGTAGGAATTGGGGTCGAAGAACACGATATTGCGTATTTATTTTTTAGTATATAAAGATATTTGAATTTAAAATTTTTATTAAAAAAAAAAAAACCGTAAACCTAGAACTGTTGGCACACCTTATGGTGCATTCAGGTTGGCGTTGGCAACATATGTATGCCATAATTTGATTCCTCTGCGAGTCAAATCTTTACTCTTTAGGGCTCCGCACTGCATGCTACCATCTCAGCTCCTTCTTCTAGGTTGCGACTAACACAGGGACCAGCAGCTTCCCACTTATTACCCTCTTTCCCTCGCACATGGATTTTAATTCCATTAATAGACTGAGGGATCGTGGCCGTTAGATTCACACATACGTGTCATCATACTATTGAATGATTTTCTGAAGGGTCTTGATTATTTTATCGATCAATTTATTAAAAATGAGAAATAATATAAAATCTATTATTTTACTAAAATATTACAATAAAATGAATTTATATAGAAATTCATTATTATTATAAATATGAAATTATAAAAATAAAAGAAAATCAAATATTCTTAAAATCAAATCAATTATTATTATTTCAATACACAGTATTCTTAAATAATTGATTTTATTTCGATATATGATATTTTTAATATAATTTATAAAAATAATATTTATTAAATAATAATTTGGTAATAAAAATTTCATAAATATTAATATTCATCGGCAATGGCGCTCCTTAAAAAAATTTCTTAGGAGGGGTAAACCTATACTTTTGATATTTTTAATTAAAATAAGAAAATTATATTGTTAAAATTTAATTTTAAAATAATTTATATGGATAATAATACTCACATTATAATGAAAGATTTAAAGAATCCCATCATTTCTTTACTAGGTTCTTGCTCTATGATATATATCATTACAAAGAAATATTGATAATTACTTTAAACCTTAGAACCCAGAAGAAGGATTTCAAATTAAAAGGGGAAAAATGTAAAAAGAAAAGGAACAAATGAAGGTGAGAAGAAAAGAAGTAAAGAAGTCAATATGAAATGTTTTAAAGGGTAAAATTTAATTTTTTAAAATAGAAATTATTTTAAAAAAATTTAATTTGACATGTGAATAAAAAGATAAACCAATATAAAGTTTATTTTTAATGTGAACTCCTATTTTAATTTTGAAAAATTTCTAAAAAAAGGTTAAAATATCTGGGAGACAAATACATTATCAACCTTTATTTTTCAAAAATAAATAAATAAATAAAACTCTTGAAATATTAGACGCCATGGCCCTTAGGCCCGCATATGCCTATGGGATCATGCAATCACATATTTTATTCTACACCTACCCAAAACCTCCCCCTCTTAATCTATTAGGGATTATATATAAATATATATATAAATTATTAATTAAATTTATTTTGAATCGGGTTAAAATTTTTAAGGAATAAATTTTTTTTATTATTTATTTTTTTTATTCATAAAATTTAATATAAAAATTTATTTAAAGAATAATAGAGGTTGGTGGAATTTATAAATCAATTAACATGTGAGAGACATACATGTACATGTTCTATCACGTTGTTCCTCTCTCTCTCTCTCTTTCTCTCTCTATGTGCCTAGGCAGCATTGATGGTACTTCAGTGTGTGCATTGATCATTTCCAGTCGCAGACACACGGTACAATGGGTAATAAGACTTCATGAAGGGCAAAACCAAAAACTATCGGTCTAATTTATATCACTGTTTCGTGGCATAAATTTCTCTCTGTATTGAGTTGTTTCATTTCCGTTTCTTGTTACTCTTTTATCTTTTTTATTGTCTTTCTTTGTTCCTCTCCTTTTGCTACATTCCTCATACATATATGGATTTGGAGGAGGTGCCAAATGGAAGTGGTGGTGATGTCCCGGTGGCTGTGGCGGTGGACGAGAAAAGTGATGGCAGTGGTGGAGAGAAGAGGATGGGGATGTACTTGGTGTGGCAAGAGCTCACTGTTGTGCTATCCAACATTGGGAAGAATGGGGAAGCTAGGAGGTTGCTTGATGGGCTTAATGGTTTTTCTGAGCCTGGCAGGATCATGGCTATTATGGGTCCTTCCGGCTCTGGCAAGTCTACCCTTCTCGATTCTTTGGCAGGTACATGACTCCTTTTTTTTTTTTTTTTTACCTGTACATGACTAATCTAGACCGAGTCATTGTCCGATTCTTATTTGGAAAGAGTTCTACCAACATCAGTTTTAACACTATCAAAACTCAAATTCAAACAATTAATGTAAGATTTTAGTACCATTTCTACAAATCCAAAGAAACTATGGTTACATGATTCTCTCTCTCTCTCTCTTTCTTCCCCCACCCCGGGAGGGCATTGTAGATGCTTGAGCTGTAGAACTGCTTCTTCAACGTTTTAAAGAAAAATTATTACTTATACCATATTTGAATGGCCTAATGAAATCATATTGAATATGGCAAGCCGATGATATATTATTACACAATTTGAAAAGTCTTTTTATGGATCTAAAAATTATTAACAATTAGTCATATATAGACTCATTTTTATAAAATTAAGATTGGGTAAAGTTTTCAATGAGAAAAATGTATTGATATATTGATAATTTCTTTGCAAACCTCAAATAGAGACAAATTAAGATTTTCAACACAAGGCCTATGAATGTACTCCAACTCTATAAATATAAATATATATATATATATATATATATTCTTTTCAATGGTAAATACATTTTATTTTAGTTTTTTAGTTTATTATTTTACTGCAGAGTAGTTTTAATATCAATCTGCACACTTAAACTTTGTCAGGAGTCGAACCATTTTTTCACTGACATGAAAGTCACATTTAAAGCACTTATGTTATTATTCTTTTATATATATATATATATATATATATATATAGAGAGAGAGAGAGAGAATATATTGTAGACATAAAAATAGTTTTTTTATAAAAAAAAAATTATACATATACATTCATCCTCTCTTATCTCGTACTAAGCCGGAGAGTGTACCAAGGGAGCTTTTTTTTTAATATAGAATATATTATATAATATATATTGTAATTTCTGACTTAGTGTTAAAGTTAATTTTAATCACGTATTATATAAATTTGAAAACTTTTCACTTTAACAATGACTTTTGTTCTCTGTCAGTCCTCTATTCAGCTTTATTTCTGTCCCTTATACCACACTTTTATTCTCCATAAAATATCATATTTTTGTGTCAATAATACTTTATTTTGTTGGGGATATTGTTTAGAAAAGGATTTTAATTTTTCTGTCTGCAAGAAAAGGTTTGGTACACTGGAAACACTTTTAGTACCTTAACCTTTTTTAGCCAAGGAAACACCATAAATATTTCATGAAAGTTTGTCCTGCGAGTTATTGGTGAAAATAAGCCACCAAATTCAATGGAAAAAAAAATGGATTTTCTTCCTAATTTTTGAGACATTTTTAATAAATAATATAGTCTTACATTAATGTCATGTTTATATTAGAAAGAAAATTTTATAAAGAAAATAAAAAATTCGTCTTTTGACAAATCGACAGATTTTTTATCAATTGAAAATTTTGTACATTTTTCTTAGAACAATAAATTAGGCCTTGTTTTAACTCAACTGACCCAATTATTGTAGGAATTTAAATTCATTTCTTGCATTTTCATATATAAAATACAATCATAATTTTAAAAATCTTTAAAGGTTAAATCACTAACTTTTGATATATTAGTATAAAATGGTAAAAAAACTATCACAAAAAAAAAACAGATTCAATTTTGACAATTCAAATATTTTTAAATATAGTACAATCCTTACAAAATTATCAACGAGTTGCCTCTTTTGTTAGAAATATTTTTTAAACATAATATTTTTAAAACAATATTTCTTTGTTGTCATTTCCAATAGCCAGTATATCAAATTCAAATGGGGGAGGAAAGTTGGGAGTTAGTTTTCCCAGCAAGTACTTCCTTTCTCTCTCTTTCTTGTTTGAATTCAAACATTTTGGGTCACATCAAGCCCTCATCGGCAGCCCGGTATCCATTTTTCTAACAATCATAAAACCAAAATTAGAAAATAAGTTTTTTTTTTTTTTTAAAGAGTTGTTTGATTCTGAAAATATATGAGACCCCATGAATAAGAGTCATAACCCAATTATAAAATGGTTGGTGCAGGTAGACTTGCTACAAATGTTGTAATGACTGGCCAAGTTCTTCTTAACGGGAAAAAGATGACCAGACTAGCCTATGGTGCTATTGTAAGTGAACTTTTCCCGTATAATAGCTGTTTAATAACTTGGATTATGGGAGAAACATCAATGTTTATGGATCTCAGAGAGGGAAAGAGAGAGAACCCTTTAACCATGGCCAAAGTAGTCTTCTACCCTACAATTCGTAATAACCAGTAATCCTCAGACAACAACATTTTCTTATCAAACTTTTGTGAGTATTCTAATGACAACTTTTCTGGTGCCTAAGAAGAATGTTTTTTTTCTTTACACTAGGCATATGTAACCCAAGAGAATGTATTGCTTGGGACGCTAACAGTGAAGGAAACCATTGCATACTCGGCAAAATTGAGGCTTCCTAGCCACATGAGCAAAGAAGCGATAAATGACATAGTAGAAGCAACCATTGTCGAAATGGGTCTCCAAGACTGCAAGGATCGGATAATAGGAAACTGGCATTTGAGAGGCATAAGTGGTGGTGAAAAGAAGAGACTGTGCATTGCACTTGAAATTTTGGTAAGGCCTCACATGCTGTTCCTTGATGAGCCTACCAGTGGACTTGATAGTGCCTCTGCATTCTTCATCGTGCAAGCACTTAGAAATATTGCCCGAGATGGAAGAACTGTGATTGCTTCCATTCACCAGCCAAGCAGTGAAGTTTTTGCACTGTTTGATGATCTCTGTTTGCTCAGTGGGGGTCAGAATATTTATTTTGGAGAAGCAAACAAGGCAGTCGAGGTATGAGTCGAATTTAATTTCTCTCTTCCTCTCTCTCTTTCTCTCTCTCTCTCTCTCTCATCAAAAGATTCTTAGTGGAAATTTACCAACAATATATAACATTGCCCTATTTGAATCCATAGAGAAGGTTCAAATTTAGATTCATCATATTAATGGTGATTTTGGTTGTTGGACATCTGCTTCTTTTTGGGTAGTTCTTTGCTGAAGCTGGATTCCCATGCCCAAGCAAGAGAAATCCTTCGGATCACTTCCTCCGTTGCATAAATTCGGACTTTGACGCTGTTAAATCCACACTTACCGGATCACAAAGAATACATTATGTATGTGTTTAACATTAATTTGTCCAAAATTCTCTTACATTCTCTCCAAGTACATGCTCATGACAGCTTTTATGCTTTTTTGTGGAATTTAAGGAAATTCAATTATCTTCGGATCCTTTGAATGATTTGGCAACTTCAGAAATTAAGTTTATACTTGTTGAGAAATACAAGCGTTCCAAGCACGCAAAGAAAGCAAAAGCTCAGGCTCGAGACATCATGGTAACGGTAAGCAACTTCTGACCAGCTAAAGAAAGTAAAATTTTACCTGTTTTGCACAAATACTTCTAAAAATACTAAGTGTCAGTCGTGTCCAAGTTGAATATTTTATTCGGATATAACTTTTTAATTTAGTACTTTATGATATTATATATCTAAGTGTCTTGTTGTTCACTTGAATAAGTAGACAAGTTTTACACTAGGAAATTTGAACATGTGGATTGTAGGAAGGACATGTGATCCAAAGCAAAATGGGAAGTCAAGCAACATGGTCGCAGCAACTCTCTACATTGACAAAGAGGTCTATTGTGAACATGTCAAGAGATATAGGTTATTACTGGGTGAGAATAGTAGTTTACATAATCCTATCACTTTGTGTTGGCTCCATCTTTTACGACATTGGGACCAGCTATAATTCAATCGCGGCAAGAGCTGGTTGCGATGGGTTTCTAGCTGGCTTCATGACATTCATGTCCATAGGAGGCTTTCCTTCATTCCTTGAAGAACTCAAGGTGAATAATCTAAGCGCCTGTTTTGTTTGGCACGCAAGCTTGAAAATAGATACTTGTTAAGAACAAAACCATTTATGGAACACAAATTCCTTTGAATGTCCAACAATAATCGATCTTTTTGTTTGCTACGCGGAAACAGGTTTTTCAGAGAGAGAGACTAAATGGGCATTATGGAGTAGTTGTTTATACGCTGTCAAACTTCCTCTCTTCATTCCCATTTTTGTTGGCAATGTCTGTCGCAACCGCATCTATTACCTACAATATGGTGAAATCTAGGCCTGGATTTTCACATTTCGCATTCTCATGCCTTGATCTTTTTGGCTGCCTTGCTGTAGTGGAAGGGTTCATGATGATTGTGGCTTCACTGGTTCCTAATTTCTTGATGGGACTTATCGTTGGCGCTGGAAGTTTGGTCAGAAAAACCAACTTCAACACCACATCTTCTCGCACTAAATATCTTTGTTTCGATCTAAAAACTTCACAGGCTTCTTGTCCATGCAGGGGATCTCCATGATGGGCTCTGGATTCTTCCGCTTGCTGCCTGATCTTCCCAAATCAGTATGGAGGTACCCCATTTCATATATTAGCTATGGTGCATGGGCATTTCAGGTAAATTACCAAAACATACAAAAACAGGCACTAGTTCGAGGACGAAGTAGGACTGAGACTTGCTTGTTCGATGCAGGGAGCATTGAAGAATGACTTGATTGGGATAGAGTTTGATCCTCTAAGCGCAGGATATCCTAAACTCAAGGGAGAGGATGTCCTCCAAAACCGATTAGGGGTTTCAGTGGGTCGCTCCAAATGGTGGGACTTGGCAGCAGTAATGGGCATCTTCATTTTTTATAGAATCATCTTCGTCATCGTTCTCAAGTTCAAGGAAAGAGCTGCTCCAATGTTTCAGATACTTTATGCCAGGAGTATGCTACAGCACCTCAATAAGTCCGGGTTCCCATCCGAAAGACATAGAACTCATCGATCACTGTCTTCTCAAGTCGGTCTCAACTCTCCCATCCGCTAGACTACAAAGATCAACGCTGAACACAAGAATACCATTATATGAGTGATTTAGAGCACACAACATGGATAATGTGTATAAATAAATTGTTACAATATGGGATGCTACAACTACCCAACTTAAACAGTCATGCGAGTTTCTGATTGGTCATGTGGATTTCATGGTGTGGGCTGGTTGGCTAGTTATGTTTAAAGGATTTTCTACCCCTGTGACCTATCTTTATGGCTTAAAAGAAAATATGATTTCATGCTAGAGAATCCTAAGCATTAAGGTATGGTATTTGTTCTTTTCTGCCAAGGGTGATACTATCAAATCAAATTTCGACCCGAGCGTTTAGGTAGTTTGGCATCAAGATCGAATTCAAATAATGCAAACTTGATGAACTCAAGCTCACCTAACCAACGCTCGAGCTTAACTCGGATATTAACATTACTTGACTCGACTCGAGTGTCATAACATCCCTAAACCTAACCCATACTTCTCTTGGACCAGGCATATCTATATATTTTTTTTTGTATCATAAAATTTTTTTCAATAATATTTTGAATCATATTCCAATTAATTTAATTTGAATCACGATTAGGAAAATTTTTTAATATAATTTTATTAATTTAGCATTTGAATTTAAATTTTAATTAAAAAATTTGAAATCATTTCTATTATATGAATTGCTGTTAGGCCACGTACCTGTTGTAACTCTCTTATAGGTGAATAAATAAATAAACATATTATCCATTTTTGTAGACAGGAGCACGAGAGTCAAGCGATCAACCCGACCCGAGAGACCCCAGCCTGAGGGAGCGCAGGTCGATGCGACCCAATCCCAATCGCAGAAAAGGGTTGAGTTTGAAATTCAAAAAAAAGGTACACCGTCCGATTTGATATGACTACTCATCCTGAATTAGGCCGTTGTCTTCATCGTCAGATTTTCTTCTTAGATCCGATTTGATTGATGGGACCCACCCACATAACCATGACCTGTCCCTTTTCAATGCGGTATGTTTTCATTGAATGTCTGCATTCCTCGATGAGGCTATGGCCAACGGAGAAGGCTGCCCCCACCCCCACCCCCAGCCCCACCCCCACCTCCACCTCCAACCCCATGTTTCAATAAATATGGAAAATCAAAATTATGAATGCTCCCTTTACCCTAAAACCCACACAAAAGAAAAAAAAAAGAATAATTTTAAAAATTATATGATGTTCTCTTCTTTATTTCTGACTTTGTACCTAAAGCAATATGGATCTGAACAAGGGTCAAAAATATCATGACAATATAAATATGATGAGTTTTCAACTACAATTATTTTAAATTGAGTGAAAAATCATTTTATTACCACAAATATATTCGATAAATCTAATTTTTTTTTTGGTTAAAACATGATAATTACTTAGCATATGCTATACTTTATTTCCTTTTTTTTTCCCTGTGTGCAAGGGTTTTTTTCTCAACCACTTTTAATGTTAAACAATCTTGAAATTTTAATATTGTTTTAATAAAAAATTAAAATAATTTTAATAAGGCAAACAAACATTATTTTAGTTTTGTAATTAATGTTAAATTAGAGTAACGAAATCTATTGAAAGGGCTTTTCTCTTTTTTTTTTTTTACAATAAAATTTGAATTCAAATAAATGTTTAACCATTCGACTGTCCCTTAAAATTCTCTTAACGCTCAAAACGAGATTACTCAGTGATTTATGCTCTCCCAATTCCCATTTAGATTTGGGGACAGTTCTGACCAGGCATTTCTCTTCAAGTGATGACACAAAATACCATGATTCTTCTGGCTCAAAATTTTATTTTTGAAAAATCCATTACGATTTAAATTAGATTTAATCAAATATAATATAGATATTAAATATTAATGATTTATTAAAAATATATATATTAATTGAGTAGAAAATCCTTCAGAAAAATACAAAGTACTGAATGATCAATTTTGATTCATCACATCACGATTTTCTGCCATGCGGTATCGATATTTTAGATATTTGTGATCATCAGATCAATATCCGCACTACCATTTTTAATAAAAAGAAATAGTAAAATAATGAATATCCAATGAGGGTATCCCATAGGTACTATCCATGAGATGAACTCAGGGAAATGGAAAAGAATGATATCAATTGAATTTCACAACCCCAAGTAAGCCAATTAGCAGGGAAAGAATGGCGGTTGACCGAACGGTGGGTAACAATCAACTGGGTAATTTAACCGGTCAGTCATAAAGTTGAAGAATTAGAGAGAATAGAGAGAGAGAGAGAATAAGAGGGAGAAGCAAAGAGATAGAGAGAGTAGAGAGAAGTTGGAAAGAGAAGGAGATCACAAACTCATTTCCTTGCCCTCTTTCCATTTCCATTCATCTCTTTATACAAATTGTTTGAACTATTATCCTAACAACTACTTAACTTTTGTAGTTGAAACTAATCCTCTTGTTGATTGGAGCCATTGAAACTTGTTGGGAGATAGCAGTTGCATTGAATGTTTTAGCTTGCTATTACATTGAGCCAGAGCTCATTGGCAACCTTAGGGGCTTATCTCTGACTCGTCTCACTCACTCACTCACTCCCCCACTAGTAGACCCTTTTAATGCACAATGAGCCTAAATGCAATTACCAACTAAGGGAGTGAGCTTGGGCTTAAAATCGAAATATAGTCCCCTTCATGTATTATGTTATTTTTACTATGTGAAATATAAATTGTTAAAATGTTTAAGATAATTTTGAAATTTCTTATATAAGTTATGCGTTTGTTTAAGTTGGGATAGCAATTAATATTAGAAATATCTTTTACCGACGTTTATATTAATTATTTTTGTTTTTCTTATTTTAATATTTATTACCTATCTGTCTTTTTTAACATTGATTATAAATCGATGTTATCCTAAATGTAACTTTTTGTTTTAACACAATAAATCAAGATTGATTGTTGAAAAAAGCTTTGTGGGAATGTGCATGGGATAAATGAAATTTATGTCTCTCATTTATTTGTTATTATTTATTGTTATTATTACTTTATAAAACTCCTTGGCTAAGCTATTTGTAAGATTTCATGTTAGTTTTGCGCAAAGAGAAAATACACTAGGAGAGATTTGCCCCTTGAGGACCCACCCAACTCGAATCGGATTTAATTGAATTCAATATAGTTACCGAATACTGATGGTTTATCTCAAAAAATTTAAAATCAGTGCTCGATGAGGCTATTTGCTTTTGCTTTGGGTAAGGTTTATGGTTTATCTCAAACTAATAAAATCATTGTAACTTGCTTTAGTACCGTAAACAAAACCCAGTGGTTATTTCTAATTTGTAGACCTTAGATTCAAATCTTAACAAAAAAAAAAAAAAATGATGAGTTTCAGGGGAGGCCCAATTTTTCTCCTCATTTTGAGTCCAGGCTGGGGGCTTGTCTTGATATTGCATCTGAGAGTTATTTGGATAGTCTACTTATACAACTGACATGTATTAAGAGGTAACCCTTAGGGTTTGGTGATTTTGGGAACATAAGGTCTAGAGTTATTTGAAATGGGTATTACCTCCTTGCAAAAGGCCCAACTTTTATATATGGTATAAATTATTTTTATTTTTATTTTTATTTTGTGTAAGTGGATTATTTGTCACCAAACGTTATCCAAATTTCATCCGACTAATCCAACCTGAATACTATAAGACTTTTCATAAGGGAGTTGACTCTCCCAGATCCTGCTTCATCATTCCTATAATTCAAACTCGAGACTTATAATTAAGAAAGTTCGATGCCCAACCGCTAAATCAAGTTTGATATAGAATATAAATTATTAAAGGCATGTTTTTGGGTCAGGGTTTTTGTAGAATTGGGCTCTTATGCTCTTCACTTGGGAGCCAACGTGCAAGTTGGTTAAGTGATCTTGTTTGTGACCTATGTGTTTTGTTTTGTTTTCATTATTCTTCTTTTTTTTCTTTTGATAAATCGGTATCCGATTATAAATTTACTGATCCTCACTAATTTAGATCGAGTTAATTATCAGCCCATTAAGAAACGAACTCTCTCGACATCTTTTTTTTTTTATTTCCAGGACTCAAACCTAAGAATTTGATTAAGAAAATCTAATTCTCTTGCCATTGGACCGACAAAGTATTGATTGTTTTGTCTGTGACATATGTTTGACAAAGAAAACAAGAACCCATTCTTCTTTTATATATATATATATAGGGAGACTCGAACCCGAATCTATTACAAAGGAGAGGAAGAGTGATGCCACTTGAGCTAAAACTAATCGGCAAACAAGAACCCATTCAAGCAACCATATGATATCCAGGTTTAAAGCAACTCAAAAACTTTGAGGAATTATGGCATACTTTTTTCCCTTGACATCCTTTACCACTGTTACAGGAAACGAAACAAATTTTCATGACTCTTACCTCAGAAAGTCTTTAACATGGCATAAAAATAGCAGCCTGGCTCCCCTCAATTTCCATCCATCCTACGGTTGGAAATTTTGTCAAACACGCTCTAATATGACTTCACTGGGAAATAAATGAAAATTTTCCTCTCCAGATGAGAAACAGAGATCACTCTATCAATGAGCCCATTTCAAACATACTTGTAACAAAAATTCACATCTATGGAACAAACACAAGATTTCCATTGAAAACCCTTGAAGAAGAGAAAATATAGGGCCCAACTCTGACCAATGTCCACTGTCAAATAATGGGAATACAACCTAAACTCTCTACGGCAACTAAGGGCTGCTCATCAAGCGACAGATTAGTTGGAGTGAAAAGTAAAAGAAAAAAAGATAAGAAGTAAAAATGAAAGAAAATGAGAGATTTCACTTGTTTGGTAAGAAAGTAAAAGTAAAGAGAAAGTAAAAATGGAGTATAATCTATTTTTCTTCTCCTTAAAAATCATTTCCGTCTTAAAGTGAACAAAAATAGAAGGGAATAAATTTTTTGAACGATTTTGTCCTTATTCCTTTTTAATATTTATAAAATTATCTATTATTTTTTACTATTACAATTTTATTTAATATAAAATAATAAAATTTAATTTCTTTCATCAATTTTATTGAAGAAATTATTTTTTCTAATTTTACTTTTTTTACTCTTTTTATTTTTTTACGTTAATATTATAATTTTATTTAATATAAAATGACAATAGAAATAATTTATAAAAATAACAAAAATATAATATATTACTATTTTTTAGAAAAAATTATATTTTTAGAAAAATATTTTAAATTAAAAAATAAAAAAAATCATGTAGTAATAAATATTAAAAATATTATTTTACAATTGTAGAATAATAAATTAAATGTTATTTTCTTTTTCTTTTCACTCCAACCAAACAAAAAAAAAATATTACCAATTTCCTTCCCTACCATTCCTACTCCTGCCAAATAAAAACGAAGGAAATATATTTATTTACATCAGGTGAAATAAATCTCCACATTTCCCTCCCTCTCCCCCTCCGCGAACGAGAGCACCTTGCTTGGATTTGTAGAGTGTGATTACCAATAACAAGGTAAGGAATTGAAGAGGAATCATATTACACAAGTAAAATGACATCAGTCAATGTTGACAAATAACTCGTACCAACCTTGGAGCTTGCTCTACAATGGTGATGGAGACACAAAATGGCTTCCTCTCTTCTTCTCACAAGCACTATACATTCTCTCTCTCTCACACACTTAAAAAATAATTATAATAAATTAAAAAAAAAATCAGAGAACAAATCTCTCTGCCTCCATCCTCTCCTTCCTTTCTTCTTTGGCTTGGAGGAGGGAGACAAGTGAACCATTACCACAGGTTAGAGTTTCAACTCGTTCAGATTGATACTGTAGCAAAAACTATTGGTCAACTCTCTCTAACAATATCAAAAGAGACAATAAGTTCTGTTCATTCGCATTCGCATGAATTAGGTTAATTTGTCATAATTTATTATTTTCAAGGTGCTAAGAAACCTATTGCAGGAAAATTAACAAGAGAGCGCCTAATTCATTACAAAAGGAAAAGTCATCCTGAAAAAGCCACACACACACACTGCATAAATGTGTAATTTGTTGGTGATCACAAGCCCATGAGCGAAGCTTGACCAAGGTCCGCTCGCTTTCCAAAAAAACTTTAAAATAAAAAAACAATATATATATATATATATATATTCAAGTCAGGCTCAACACTTCAGTTGACAATCTTGATTCTTGAACTGGTCTAAAGGGGTCAAGTCATGAAACATTCAGAAACAACTAGGTTCACTAGCAACTCTACTCACTTGCACAGAAAATCTTTTGAAATATATTACAAAACCGATTATCAAGGTGTTTAATATAATGTTTGTCAATGTTTTAATACATTTAAGCAAAAAAGATCAAATTTACTCTAAAACTACCTTGGGAATGCTTGGATGCTAATTCCAGTTTCATGTCAGAGCAGAAGGCATGATACTGACCTAATAAAGCATGATGCCATCCATTAGGTGCACGAGAATTGTCAACTAAAGTGTTACTAGGGCTTTACAAGGATTTATCAATAGAAGACATGATAAACCCTCATAAAGCTAAAATAAGTATTACTAGGGCTTTTTCTCACTACAAGCTCCATTTTCAACTCGGCCATCAAATCCATGATATGGAACTTCAATCATGGGCCTGGGGGTTGGACGGCCACCAAAGTCCGTAGGGAAGAACTCAAAATCAGGGCCGAAGTTGAACTTTACAACACAATTGGGTTGATTGGGAAGAGTATACATTGACGCAGCAGGATAGTAACGACCACCACATAAAGTGTCAAAGGCAACACCTTGACATATACCATTTTTGAAGAAGGATATCTCACTTCCTGCACAGAAAAGAAAAGAAAATATTTTTACGTCATGAACAGAGGTACAACATTTTTCCACTCACTCTACACATAAAATACAAAGACATACTTAAGAATAATAGAGATCTTGGACTGCAATAATATTTTACTTGGTGGATATCAGGAAGCAGTTTTTTCATCCCAAGCCTCATAAAAGGGCAATGTGTATTTAACGCTGGCACTATCACACTGCTCAAGCAGAAAAAAACTTGGAATGTTTACACAGAGGCATGACATCGTTGTCATATATTTTTGCTTGGATTATTTTTTTAAAAAATAGAAGAATTTCTGCAATCAGATCCCAGAACCAAGAGAAATTCTACTACTCGGGAAGCAGTCATTGAAGAGTGCCATTCAGAAAACAAATATAACATTCGTGATTAATCAGAAGGATGATCATTTTAAGTTGATCTTTTGACCTCTCACCCTATTACACTGACAAACAATAAGCCCATAAATTTGCAAATTACATCCAATGGATTACCAGAGATCCAGATGACAAACAACAAGCCCATAAATCACTTACACATCCATACACACAAAAAGGGTAACAGACATTTTTATTAACTGGAAAATTACGTTCCAAGAGGCAGTTATCATGAACTTTCTGCCCATTCCGGTCCAGAAACATTACTCCGAGGACATTGTAATATTAGAAACAAAATTTTTACTAACAATGAGCTTTGCACCATGGAAGCTCAAATGTACAAACAAAATCTCCATTCCAATCATATCATGGTAATAACACCCTTGTTGATTTTCAAAACCATCACAGTCCACTTCTATCATAAAACATGAAGGCCAAACAAAGAGATCAGATGGGCCCCATCATTTAAAGCTACTGAATAACATTACACAAAGTAATTTAAAATTTCAGAAAGAGGACTCTTATGATTCTGACTCCAAAAATAACAGGGGACATAATTTAAACAAATATAAATAGACACAAAGAAGTGTCCACCAATTGGAGCAGGAATTGGTTTTACTTAATAAATGCATGCCTTTACACAGAAAATTCAAAATTGTTGCAACACATGCATGGCTGTTAATAAATGCTTGAAATTTGAATGCAGACATGGTCAAAAGAAAAGAGGAAAAACCTAATGGATTCTCAGCACTATCACTAAATCATCATGTAATTTCTTGTTGAAAACCCCAGGAATTTATAGAGGATGTATCATTGAACAAGGCAGAAGTACTAATGTGAAAGAGGGCAAGAAACCATCTCTTAAATGAGTTAAAAGAAAAGACAATAGAGAAGCATTAAAAAACAATATAGCACATAACTTAAAACTGAATCAAAGTGAAAATCCTTGCTTTCCTTCCATCTAAATTCACCAAAATATGGCCATGTATGCGCTACTCATACTAACATAGCTTCCCTGACCATACCCAAATCCTATAAATTCCATCAGGATAGATCATACGCACCTCTCAGAGAAGCCCAAAGCCCACGATACCAAAAAGCCTATTCTGCATATCCCTGGCAAGAGAAAAATGTAGAAACAAATGGTCCCTTGATTTATTGTTACTATAGTACATAACCCAGATATGGGAGAAAAAGCTTTTAAAGGTCTCCTCTTCTGCAACAGATCACTAATATTAATACTATTAAGTACAAAAGACCATAAAAAAAGCCTGAACCTTGGAAGGAACCAAGATTTTCAAATGATATTGGAAAGAGGGAAGGAATGAGCATTTAGAAGCAGAATAAAGAAGATTTACAGGATAAGTTCATAGAGCTATCAAGATCCCAAGATCTCCCATCAGGAGAAAGAAAGCTGAATCCTTTACAATAAGATAATCAAGAAAATCAAGGAAATGATCTTAAAACCTACCGATCAATGCATGATGAAGTAACAGATGTGAGAGGGAAACATTGTTCAAACATGTTTTTAACATGGCTATACAAATTATGATAAGCAAGCTATTTGCCCAATAAAAGAAATCTAACTTTTTCTACCTTGAGATCTTAAAAAATAAATTGGAAGTGTGTCTAACTCAAAAATTTCTTAAAGTTCACCAGCAAAAGAAACAAAGTTAGAACCAAAACAGTAGCTGAACTTTGAATCCAGATTTGACTATTGGAAACCTTAGTATCTTCTAAATCAATAGTTTTTATAATCCCGCAAATTCCGGTTAAATTTTTGGTTGAATATGACTAGAAAAGAATCTAGCATAGCTCAAGAATCAAAGCTCTATCATGATCCTATTCAGGATACACGACCTAAAAGTATCATAGGAGAATCAGAATTTGTACCTCTATTAAAGCCACAGAAGAATGCAGATTTACAAAACTATCCAAACTGAATAATCTAACCTCAAAGAAAGCAGGATGACTTCACACCAGCATAATTTTGGGGAATTGGATGAATCAATTAAACCATCCCACTTATATGCAATTGTATTTCCTTGTCAGCAGCTTAAAATAAATCCTATTGTTAATCTAGCACAATTTTATGGCAAACCAAACAAGCATGCATTGAAAACAACAGCAGTGCCCTAATTGAATTTAAATAAAAGTTACAATTAAAAAGTCGTTTCAAGATCAATGATGCCCAACACAGGCCTATTATAGAACCAAAAATAATACTTTTGTATTTGGAAAAAAAAAATCAGAAGGAAAGAAACAGATCAGTGACAGAGGATAAGGCATCTTCCCTGTCAGTAAAACTAAAAAAAAAAATAAAGGGAAAAAGAAACGAAAAGAGGCGAAATAAAAACAAACAAAACAAAATAAAAAAAGACCAAAATGGAGTTAAAAGAATACCTAAAGGATAGTCATCCAATGCCTTTGAACATCTTGGATAGTTAACCATTTGAAAAATCTAGCAGACTCGGACCATAGTAATGTTAAATATAGAATTTATCTTAAATAGGATTAACCTGAAGAAAAAGGACTCCTTAAAATTCTGAAATTCATTTTCCCCTCCAAATTACTGTAAGTTTAGTGCAACATTTGCAGGTTTGACACCCCTGCTACTACTAAAGCAATTGAGGTTAGTAGCAAAAACTCATCTAGATGAGATCTGTAGACCAGAAATATCAAACAAACTACACCACAATGACCAAGCAACTAAACAAGTGAGAAATAAGATATTCTTAAATTCTCCACCTCTCCATCCATAACACAAATTAATGAGGAAGTCTTTTCCCATGCAGCAAATCATTGGTATTAATCCTATTTAAAGCAGGAAAGCAAAGGAACACTTGTATGTTGAAAGGAACATTAATCTTCCAAATCCGAGTTTTTTTCCTTCTTGGGACAAGGGAGATAGGAAAAAAAATTATAGTACAAAGAAAAAGGACAACAAATCCTCAAAAGGGAAAAGCATGATAATGGGAATATTTGGGGAAAAAATTGTTCTATACATTCACTCTCTTATTTGGTTGTACTTGTTGCACCTCTTTGGTGTTCTTAGTGAATTCTTCTTTCTATCAGAAAATTGCTTTGCAATTCCTCTTCAAGTCCTTCAAACTAAAATTCTAGAATCCGCCTGAAGCATGAGAACATACGGAAGCATAGAAGACAATCTAATCCCACAAGATGGATACACTAACAGACTAATCTCAGAAAATCCTAACATTTTTCTCCATCCAAATACACCAAACAATCATTACTATGGCACTCTACACGATATAATCCTTCCTGGAACCAGAACCATTTAAATTTGCAACAAGCAAATCACTTGCAATTCCAAGCCTACCTAATGCTCATCATAGATACCAAATTATGACACTGTAATTTTTAGGCTCCACAATGGAGGGAGACTTAATAGAAGACTACTCAAAATCCTCAAGAATCCAGACCTCACTAGGTTTGGAAAAAAAGTAAAAGGATTTAAACAAAATAAGCCTCACTATCATTAAGGGGTCAAAAAATGAAAATTCCAAGATACATCACTTAAAATATATATATATTAAAAAAAAAAGATGAAAATAGGTATGTTATGAAGAGCAGATAAGCTTAAAAACCCTCAAGGAATTAGCAATCCACACTCTCCCTAAAGGAACCTCAATTTCTTTCTCCACTATACACAAAACAGATTGGTAAAAGATAGAAAATACATTAAAATGGAATTTCAAGAGCTTACTTGAGTGACATTAGCACAAGGCATAAGATCCTGACCAGTTCTCTAACAATAGTACTTACACCATATTCCTTTATCCCATAAAGAATCATCTTTCAAAGGAAATATTTACAACAATTTTTTCCCACAAGCAAAATGAACTTAGACACCATTTAACCAAGAACTAAGTCCACTCAAACTTTGATGTTACATGTAGTACTCCAACTAACCAAATGATGCTGCTTCTGGCAGAAGGACCTCGCCACAACAAATCTCCCATCATCAGCCAAATTTGATCTGCAATCCTAAAGGGTATCTTACATAGAGACAAAATATACAAAAGAATACTCGACAAGAATGATAAATAAGCGTAATATGCCAACCTAATGTAAATAGAGCACCTCTCTGGCCATCAGACTCTTCAAGATCTTAGCTATCACCAGGTCCAAAAAGCTTAACTACCATTAACCCCCAGAGGAACCCCTAAAAGATTAATAGGCCAAGGAGGCTTACTCTGGCCCCTTTAGAAGCTATAACATCTACAATAGCATTGATGTTAATACCAAGGAGGTTACTCTTACTCATGCTAATTTCAAGGAAACCTCCTCAAAACATAAAGCAAAAGAAACATTATCTGATCCATTCATGTTGCCACCAAGAAAGAGGATTAGACTGCAAACAAGAAACTACAGCACCCTCATTGCCAACCTTCGGACCATGATTCATACCTCAATCCACAGTCACTCCGTTATCGGGCATCCTATTCAATAAACCAACACCTGAGGTAAAGAGGAAATGAAATAAAGGACCCACATTGTGTAAACCTCAATCTAAACCAAAATTTGGGCTTCAAAACAATAGGAAGAAAAAAAACACAAATGGATAAACATCCTTCAGTTCATCTTGTCCATCAATCCTTGCAAACTTACCTATCTATGACTCCGCCAAGGAAAAGCCAACTAATTCAATTACAGGCTTTCTCCAGATCTAACTTAAGAATAACTCCATCCTGTTTTCACTGTCAAGCATCCTCCTCCACCTAATTGGCTACTATACTAACACAACCTTCAAAATCAAGCTACCTTCAACAATGGCAGTCTAATTAATGTTATACTCCCCTGTTCCCTTATATTAGTTGTCTAGGGCTTTGCGCTAGGATTAAGGAAGGCATATAATAGCCTCAATTGTAAGAGGATTTGACTAAACTACTCTTAATCTTTCCCCTAATTAATGCTAATTAATAAGGAGTTACGAGAGTTTTCAGAAAATTGTAGAAGTCATTACTGAAGCACTAAGGGTAGATTTGGAAACAAACTAATAAAAGCTTCCTCAATTCTCTCAAACATCACTTGATTTGGAATATAACCCATTTCCTAAAGCGACTGATATAAGGGAACAAGGAGAGTAGTATCATTCTGCACGGTTGATAACCAATTAGCTAGAACTTGGCTAAGACTCTATAGACACAAATAGTCAAACTAATATGCCCAAGCTGCTTAACACTATAAGAAAATCATTTTTGGGGATAAAGGTGGAAAGAAGAATTCAAACATTGGCCGCTCCACAGAAACTAAAAAAGGTAATTGTGTGAGGCATATTATAGATAACAATATCAGTGAAGTTAAGATCATCTACATCGGACAGCATTCTGAACTTAAAGAGAAAATAAGAAGGGAAGGAAAACGAACATCATCAGAACCACATTGACATCAACTTCTTACGTTACGGAAATTAAGCACGCTGCTACGGAGAAATGCAATTAATTAACAAAATCAGCATCAGAGATACTAACCAGGCACTACTTTTGGTGGATCTTCCTTGGAATCGGGTGCACAAACATACCTCTGTCCCTTATACAACACATTTTGGGGTGCTTTGGGAGCATACAGACTTCCCTCTGGTAAATCAATATAGAATCCAATAACATCACCTTCCAGATACCCTTCCTCTCCGTATTTCTCTCGCAAAGCCTTGTGAATTTTACACCCATCAATGTCCCTATACCCAAAACTATTTGCATCATATCCTACTGGTGCCTGCAAATCCCCTTTCTCCATCGACCACCCTAGTCTGGTATGACCCGTCTCCCCCAATTTCAAAACCCTAATTTCAAAATACCAAGCTCCCTCCATAACCCCTCTCGTTGCCCTCACCATTCTATACCCTTTTGAGCTTCCCGCACACATTCTATCCTCGCTCAACTCAACTTTCTCCGCCTTATACACCTTCGAAAGACATATTTTCATGTCAGGTGTGTCGTCAGTCTTATCAGGAAATCTAGGGATTGGAGTGATCAACACCGTATCCTCCACAGCCACATTTTGGGTATTCGTTTTGGTCTTCTTCTTCCCCTTCCGCGACGTTGATTTCGTCCAGACATTGTTGCCCTTCTTCTTAGATTTCTTCGAATTCGTCTTGGTTGTGGGTGTTTTCTTCGATTTCTCTAAAGACCCATTACTCGACTCGAGCTTCGCTTGCTCATCCAATGAAGAACCCACAACAGGAGTCTGCAATGTCAACGAGTTCACAGATTTCTGCTTCTTCTGAGGAGGAGCATCCTCATCGTCATCCTCGTCTTCGTCGTCGTCTTCATCGGAAGCCTTTGGATTAGGCTTCGGAGAAGTCTCGTCGTCTTCGACCAATTGGGGTTTTAGGGTTTGGGCTTCGTCGGAGGCGTCTTCGGAGAGAGATTCGAAGGTATCAAGGTCGTCTTTGGCGCCATCTTGGAGTGCAGCTTCGGATTCAGAAACTAGGGTTTCGACTGCAGTGGTGGTGGTAAGTGAAGTTAGGTTGTGATGACGATTGGGACTGTTCGTGTTGGTGGTGGAGGTTGTGGTGGTGTTACGAGATAAACTGTCTTCCTCGTCCTCATCTCCGTATGCGTTTCGCAGATTATCCATTAGCAGAGAGAGAGAGAGAGAGAGAGAGAGAGAGTGAGGGTGTCGAAGGAAAAAGCAGAGAAGTCCCGTTGATTTTGATTTTCAGCGGGGCACTCGATTTAGGCGCTGAACCAAAAGCAAGAATTAATCCATGGAAGGGATGATCAACACACAAAGAACCGAACCGAAACTCCTATCATCTTTGATTTTTTTTTTTCTTTTTAAGGCATATAATTTGAAATTTGTACCAAAGTTGTTCAGTCAAATTTCAAATTTGTGAATCTTTAATTCTGTAAATATATTTTATAAAATAAAGTTATTTTGAAGTATTTTTGTATCTTCTTATTTATAAAATATAGAACTCTACCGTGTCCAAATTCATTTTAAACTTTAATATTTTTTGAGTGTAGTAATAAAATATTAAATTTTTTTAATTATAATTTAAATTTTAAGAATAAAAAAATATATACATAAAAAATCAACCCCAAATTAAATTTTATAATATTTAAATTAAATTAATCAATAATTCTTATAATATTTAAATTAAATTAATCAATAATTCGACTATTGGTTAAAAAAAAATAATTCCAAACCCGATTAGCCCAAGTCTAACGCAAAGTGACACAAGCCCAAGGCATTTATAGTATATTTGGGAGTTTTGGAAAAAAAAAAATTAGTTAAGAGAAAGCAAAAAAATTATAATTTTCTTTTCATTTTGTTTAGAAGTTTTACGAGGAAAAAAATAAATAAGATTTATTAAAAATAAAAAGTTTTACTTTCAGCTTTTAAAGGATGTTTTTGGATATAAAAAAATATTTAACTCTAATATTTTTTTTCATTTTTTGAAGAGAAAAAATTTTAAATTTATAGCAATTTCGAATATATCCAAATCTCTCCTTTTTCTGATATATAAACTTTCAAAGAAAAGAAAACTTATAATTTTTTCTCATAATTTTTTTTTCTCTTCAAATCTTGTCATCCAAACGAACTGTTAATTTAAAGAGAATATTTTTTATTTTTTTAATTGAAAAGGTGAATTGTTTGGATATTCTAAACTACACACCCAATTTTAATTCTGTTTCTAATATTATATTTATATAATATTCGGATATTCCCATTTATATTTATTGTTTTATCAATGAAATGGGAAACAATTTCGCTTTATTGAAAAATACAATACAAATAAAACATTACAAGTATAAGCTTGAACTTAAAACATATTTACATACATCTATTTTTGAAAAATATCGTACAAATAAAATAAAGAGTAAAATTAGTAACGACTTCATTCCATCTCTGGTATCACTTTAAATTTTTTCTATTTTTTTAATTTCCAATTCAAATGTCATTTTAGAAAAATCAAAGAAGAATTAATTATTATTTTTTTTTAATTTTACGCCTATGTTAAATGATTGCTTAAATCAATAAGATTGATTTTTGAAAGAATAATTTAACCAATTAATATTGTTGGAGGTTGAGTTTAATTTCATAGATGATGGTTCTGACAATTCGAATGAGAGGACTTGATCACCTTACGATTTGAATCGATAAGACTTATAAAAGACTGTCAGAAAATATTTCGATGAGAAAGATTTCGACGCTCAGATCAGAGAGTGGTTTTTAAAAGTACTGATTGTAGAGAGAGAATTATGTTTTAATCATGTGTTTTGTGTGGAGCAAGAGAATTTATCTAGGCAATAGGCGCACAGAGTTTATGTATCATTCTGGCGTAAGAGCCATGTGTCCACAGGATGATAAAATCATAGTTTTCTTCTGAAAATATTCTGAGATTTCGGGAAATCATGACGTCAGATACTCAAAGATTGTAAAAACTTATCGTATGGAAAATCCAGATCATCATAAAAATTCCATTCCTAATCGATTACGATGTGTATTTTCTTTCTGTTCTCGTAAAATTACCTCCATGATTCAAGGGAAATGAACATTACATTAATTAAGTAACGATCGACGAGTACCGATTAGTTAAGGTACCAAGTAGGTGGTTATCAAGAAGAAAAAGTGACCAGTATGTATTACGTATTTGATTATACCCGGAGTATGCATCCATGAAATTTAAGAGCCTGTGGCTATTGAGTTATCGATCAATTTATTAATGTTGGGGAGCGGATAACTATTTTTTAGGCACACCTTATTGAGGTAAGTGAAATCCACACATATCCTCCACTTTCCATTCGTTTTTTTGACAATGACCATATTGGCTAAACATTCAGGATATTCGACTTCTCAGATGAACTCTGCTGCCAAGAATTTTTGAACTTCTTCTTGTATCGCACGTTGATGCTTTAGTTCGAACACTCGTTTCTTTTGTTTGACAGGCTTGTAACTAACGTCTACATTCAACTTGTGAACTATGACCGAGAGGTGAATACCCGACATGTCATCGGGGGACCATGCAAAGACTTTGGAATGACGTCGTAGGCAGTCTACGTTCGCCTTCTGAAGAGATGATGACAAGTGGGTACCGATCTAAATAGTTTCACCAGGTGTATCGGTGATAGGTACTTCGATGACCTCCTGTTCGGATTGGGGCTTAAATTGTTTTTCAATATTGTCGCTGAGCTCCATAGTGTCAACTGCTAGAATCTTATTTTTTTCTCCTGCCAAGGGACAATCAATGGATCTGGGTCGTTACGGAGAGTTACGATCCCAACTTGATCCTCATATGAGTGGTGCTTGGTAGTGCCTTGAAACCGTTTAGGCTAGGACGTCTTAGGATGATGTATAGCTTTACCACGTAAAAAGTGGTTCTGGTGGTGGCATGATGAAAAGGTGTTCCCAGAGACATATTGAGTAAGATAACGCCTTATGGACATATGCATTCGCTAGTGAGGCTTTTGATGGGCCGATTAGAAGGTTGGAGATAGAATGGGGTGAGACCCATCTGCTGGAAGGCATCCTAAAAGAGGATGTCTCAATCTGCTCCTTGGTCCACAAAGGTCCTCTTATCAAGATAAGAGTTGATTTTTGCTATGATGACCAATGGATCATTTCAATTGGTATCTACTCCTTCCAAATCATCGTCATTAAAATCGATTATGGGTCTTATTCTCTTGACTGAGTCCATGATAAAGAGGGAGAAAAAGTGGAAGTAAGAATTGTTTTGGCTGAGAATCAGTCTGTCCCCGCATTAGGCGCCAAATTGTTGGAGGTGAGTTTAACTTCACAGATGATGGTTCTATTAAAATGAATGAGAGGACTTGATCGTCTGATGATCTCGACCGATGAGATTTACAAATGATCGTCGAAGGGTATTTCGGCGGAGAAAACTCCGACGTTTAAGTCAGAGCGCGGTTTTTGAAAGAAAAGAACTGACTGATTGCAAAGAGAATTATGTTTTAGTTGTTTACTTTATGTGGGTCAAGAGAACTAATTTAGGTAGTAGGCACGTAGAGTTTATATATCATTCAGGCGTAAGAGCCGTGTGTTTATGGGGTGATAAAACTATAGTTTCCTTATGGGAATATTCTGGATTTCAGAAAATCATGACGTAAGATATTCAAAAATCGTAAAATCTTA
This sequence comes from Dillenia turbinata, assembly GCA_037126225.1. NCBI lineage: Eukaryota > Viridiplantae > Streptophyta > Magnoliopsida > Dilleniales > Dilleniaceae > Dillenia > Dillenia turbinata. Next base: position 1,951,286 of record JBAMMX010000015.1, read on the forward strand.
TTGATATGGAAAGTCCAGATTGCCATGGAAATTCCTTTATTTATCGGTTACGATTGTATATTCTATTTTGGTTTTCATAATATTGTCTCCGTGATTCAAGGGGAGTGAACATGAAATCGACTAAGTAATTATCGACGAATACCGATCAATTGAGCTACCGAGCAGGTGGCTTTTTGGGAGAAGAAGTGACCGGTATGCGTTAGAATGACCTGTGTGTGGGCCTTTGAGTTCAATTGACATGTAGAGTGCATATGATTTGGATTATGTACCATCAAATACTACTTTTCTTTAAGATTATATTTTTTAATTATTTTTTATTATTATATAATTAATTTAAAAGACGTTTCAAATATAATATTTACAATTTATAAAGTTTTCATACTTATTTATAATTCGAAGGATAAAAAAATATTAAAATTTTTGGGATAATTTCTGTGTTGTGAATGTCATTGTTTGTAATTACAAAGGTTTGTTGTGCCAAAATCTTTGGATTCAAACCAGGAGAGCTTTGACCTGACCGGGGCAACAAAAGTAAAGAAAGCACTGAGACGTGAGACGCTGGTCTTGACTTGGAGGCTAATCTCACTGACCGTCACCTTCAACAAAAAATATAGAGAGCGTTGTTTGGGTGTAATTGGAGGGCGAGGGAGTGTGGTGCCAGTGAGGGGGTCACGGAAACGAGGCCGTAACCCGTTGTTGGAAGCGGTAGGCGGTTGACCATCAAACCCATGTGATATGTCTAACAATCTCTCTCCATCTCAATACGCAAGTCGTCGTGTATCTCACTCGCCACGCGTTCCTGGTCCCACTTCCGCTCTCTCTCTCTCTCGCTCTCTCTGTTCAAGTATATATGTCTCGGAGGAAATCTATGAGGATGGGCTCTTCCACCTGAGAGCAGCAGTTGAGAGAACAGGAGGGGATTGTTTCTCCCATGTCCGCATCTAGGCAAGCCATGTCTCCCAGCACCTTCACTTCTAATGTATCTCTCTCTCTCTCTCTCTCTCCCCCCTTTCTCTCTCCAATTATATCATGAAAGTTTTGCTGCTTGTGTTTTATTTCTTTGATTAATCGGGCTCTTGAAATTGGGGCTTGGGTTCTTCGTAATTAAAATTACATGGTTGATTGCTTGCTTGCAATTCTGTCAATTCTCAAAATCTCGGTGCCCTTTTTTATTACTGTGGTTGGGGAGTTGTTGCCTCTGGTGTTTTCTGTGAATTGCTTGTGTTCTTCTCGTGTAGTATCAAGGAACAAATAGACTCGCTAGGGATATTGTATTCTGTAGAATTTGAGTTACAAGTATTGCCCGTCATTTTTAATTGAGAAATGAAATAACTTGTCTTTTTAACTGTAATATTTTGCAAATTAAGATTTTCCAATAAAATTTTTCACGATGTGGTTTTTCCTTGGTGAGGGGAGTCATTCAATTCTTCAAAATTGGTACTTCATCCTTGGAATTAGAAAGAGGTTGTTCTTTGACTAACCAACGATCTCTGGCCCATCGTGGTGCAACCTTATTGCTGCACCATGATATGTCTTCATTTGTTCTATTTTTACCTATCGACTAGAAGTACGAGAAGAATGCAACTGACTATGCTGCTTCGCTAGTGTACCATTACCAAAAAAAAAAAAAAGTGATTGTGACTCATTGTGATCACAAAGTCAATTTTACTATTATTTTAATTTGTATTCTTTCTCCACCAAATATTATTAATTGCAATTTTCTCTATGTAACAGGTGTTGATGACCTATGAGACTGATATATGAAATATGTTTTTAAATTGCTAATGAGAAAAGGTTGTGAAAATCTAAAATTTGATGCTATGGTTGATGGTCTTTCTAGTTTGAAAAGGGTTGTAATTAGCTTGAATAGACAAAATCTAGAAGCTGATTTTTCAGTATTATGTTACTGAAAATTCTGGGTGGCAAGGTACAGGGATAAATAGAGAATGTTTAGATAATTAAAAATTATACTTCCTAGAACCCTTTTTGGGGGGTGGAAATCCAAAACTTTTTACTAGAAATAAGCAACTTTTCTGTCATACTTTAAATCCCAGTTTATGTAATGATAATTGAGTAAAAATTATCTGGGTTTTACCATGTTAGGGCTAATGGCATTTTTTTTAATTTTTTTAATTTTTTTAATTTTTTTAATTTTTTTAATTTTTTTAATTTTTTTAATTTTTTTAATTTTTTTAATTAATTAATTAATTTATTAATTAATTTATTTTTTATTTATTTATTTTTTTTTACTTTCTAATGCTTGTATATAAATATTTTGGAAATATGATGCTTATTCTAGGTACATTGTTACACAAACTCATAAATATGCACCTATCTGATAGTATCACAAACGTCAAAAAAGTTACTTCAAATGTTACTGAATTCATATGTGAAATTTATATGCTTACATACAAGTAACTTATTTAGTCATTGACTATGCATGCTTTTAACAATGCATTCAATGGCAACGTTTTACCAGTTTAGTCATTAATTGTATCAGAATGCACCTAACTGCATATTTAGTCATTGAATATGCACATGCATATTTAGTCATTGCATATTTAACAATGCATTTAAGAGTTTGAGGTAAAAACATTATTGAAGTTTAACAATCAGCTAGGTGCATAAGTTAATTGACATGAACTGAACATGCATGTGAAATTTATGATTGTCATTGGCCTTGGAAATGGCATTGGAAGTGTATGAATTACTTACTTGTGATGTTATTTAGTTTGATGGACATTTTTTACTCATCCAGTCATGCTGAAGCCGCTCATTGTTAAAAACGTGGTGTAAATGGCCAGTTATAGTAATGGCATATAAAAGAATGCATTTCCAAAATTATAAGATATCGAAACCTCTTGTGCGACACATAGAAAGAAATTCTGTGTAAATATTTATTTTTAATCTAATAAAGCAAAATTCTAGCATCTGGTAAAATAAGACCACAATAAGTCAAGTAAATTAATTACAAAAAATCCTGAATCAATACAATAACTTTTATTTTTTGAGAGTTCATTCATTAACAACTAGGTGGCTGACCCCAACTAAGTTGACTAAGGCTCATTTAAGTTGAGTTGAGATTCTTGAACACAAGGTTTCTTGAGTTTATCTAACATAGGATTTCGGCAGGCTTTTGTAAGGTTTAAGATTGACAATTTGAATGGACTTTACATTATAGCTTTGTTCAAAGGGAGTTTTAGGTTGAACTCTTCCTTCAATCTTTTTGCCGGTAGATGTCTTCATTGTTGCATCTGTGCTGAAATTGTTATGCACTTGATCATTCATTTTGTCGGAGAGGTCATGATTTGAAATTTCAAGCATTTTTATTCAAAGTTTTATGTTTTGTCCATTTTTTCTGGACTTTCCTTCCTGGTGTTCAATAATCTATATAATTCTTTGATCTCTGTTTCTGGAATGTTTCAAGTGTTTTCTGACAAATTTTTAAAAGCATTGTAAGGCATCAAGGGGCTTCTTTGAATTACAAAAGTTATATAAAAGATTTGGGGGGGGGGGGAACACTGATAATTGTAGCGCAATGATCCGCCACCAGGAATGTAGGGTTTTCCAACCAAAGTAGTGGTGGCCATGAAGTTGGGGCTACCGAGAGGAGTTTCGTTTTTTTTTTTTCAGTACAATTATTTTTCTTTTCTGGTATAAATATTCGGAGGAGAATAATGGAGTAATAAGGAGAATGGAGGAGAGAATCCAACCTGGTTAAGAAGGTGGGTAAGCTCCCACTCTATGATTGATTTAACAAGTCTTAGCTTGGAAAGTAGTTCTGGAGGTTCATGGTAGAGCCATAGGTTTCTGGAGAATGATTAAAGCACTAGGAAAGGTGGATGGTCAATGATATAGGTGGGTTTTTAGATATGGCATTTGGAAAGAAATCAGAAGGGTGAGATAAATGGTATGACTGTTGTCCTTGATGAGTTGAGCAAGTTTCAGTTAGCCTCAAATGAGGATGCCTTGGTGAGTGAAGTTTTGTCCTCCCAGGATGAACCATGGGAATGTGACTTCTTTAAGAGCAGTAAAGACCGGTAGTTAAAAGAGTTTCTACAATTTTTTAAGGTTTTTGGATGGGTGATAGTAAATAATAGCTGTGAAGGCTTGGTGATCTGGAAGAAAACATCTTTTAGGGGTCTTTGGTGTCAAAATTATTAACAATGATATTTGGAAGAAGGTATTAAGTGAGCCAAATGAGCAACTCTTTACCTTGGAAAGTATTTTGGATTTTTTTTTCTTTTTTGAATTTTGAAGTCTTCAGCCCACTCCAGCGTTTGTTTTTTTATCATGAAGCAGTTTGGTGCAGATATCTAAATAATGTGCCAAGATGGGGCATTGTTTTGATCAATTGATGTGTTTCGTGCAAGAATGATGTTGAGTTGGTTGACCACTTACTGCATTGCTTGTGGACTGGTACGTTGTGAGAGCAGATTTATTGTCCTTGTATCCAGTGAGCAACTTTCAAACTCTTTGCAAAGTGAATTTTTACAACAAAGAGGAGAGTCTGCAGAGTGCTTCCGTCCGCCAATTTTTAATTGTTGTAGAATGAACCCAATGGGAAAGTTTTTTAGGGGTTTGAGAGCCCCTTGAGCCTTTTTGTGGAGAATTTTTTCAAAAAAAAAAAGAAAATCTTTATTTATGGTTTTTTCCATGTCTTCCTTACCACTATAGATGTTTTAGCTTGGTAGACTTTCTGTGTGTAATTTGTTGAATGTCCACCCTTGGTTCTTTTTGTCAATAAATTTTTCTTTGCTATAAAGGCAGGGGGAATTCAACCACAAATCTATGAAGTATTAGGGAGATCCTCTAAGAACACACATTTCTTTCTGTCCTCATCATCCAAAACATATGGAGAGAATCAAAGGATCAAACCTCTTTACTTATGTATGCTAAAATTTTCATGGGCCTTAAGTTCCCCTTATCTGCCTCCAAGCAAGAGAAGCGTAGAATTGCATGAACTCTATTATACAACATGTTATTGTAGTATTTGATCGTTCAGAATGAGTTTATTTGGTGTTTTAGCCTCAACATACTTACAGAATACACCTTTCTCTTATGGATATTATTATTTATATTTATATTTTTTCGTTAGCAACACCTTGTGATACTAGGCTCTTTCATAGGGTAACACAACTGTTTCAAGATCGCAACTAGATAACGATACTCTTCTCAATTCTGAGAAGGCAGTGCAGGAACTTGTTCAACAACTTCCTGTTCAGGGAATTGATGAGCATCTTATAGAATTCTCAGAGGCTATGCGAAGTATGATCTTGTTATTCCTGGGTTTGTGAAAACCTTGTTTGTGTAATTACTGTGATCATGGCTTTACTAAAGGATATAATATCATATTTTCCCTTTTCATTTTTGAAATGATGTTTAGCTGTTGCAAAGGCATTGAGACGGGCTGCAGAAGCTAAGGCTTCTGCTCAAGCTGAGGCAGCCGAATGGAAACGTAAGTACGAACTGGAGAGGGCACGCAATTTGCGGTTGGAACAGAAAGGTTATTACATCCATACTCATCTAGAGTAATTGCAATATTTTCTTTTTGTCTCTAATATTTGCAGCATATTCAATAGGGCTACATTAATTTTGCTATTGGTTTAGCTTTGGATTGTTGTGGGAACTTCAGGCAGTTGATGACTTAATGCTACATTTCTGTTCCTAAAATTGATTTAATTGCGATCGGCATATCTTTACTACTCATCTTATCTTTGGCCCCATCATTTTGCTGTGTTTGTTTCATTGACTAACTTAAGTGTTGATTGTTCGACTATGAACTATGGATACTTCAAACTGGCAGCAGTGTTTGTGTCTGACACCATGTTGTTTATGATCCTGATTTGACTTTTGCAAGGTACATGTCAGATACATTGCCTAGTGTGCCCAAATCTCTTATTTCTTCTGTAAACACCAAGAACTTGTAGGACACTTAAAGGATAACAATATATATGGTCTTAGGACACCCATATCATCTTCTCCTCAAGGAACTTTAAACCATACGTTTCTTTCTAGGTCAATGAATATTGTAATAATCTTTTCTGGTCCTCTGTGTTTAAGACATACTTTGCTGATCGGTTTCTACTGCCCCTGAGAGTGTCAGTCTTCAGATGAAAAACTTGGAAACCTTCTTGGCTCTTTGCTTATCAGTGTGAAGGCAACAGAATTTGAGATAAGCTTCAAGGTTGTTAAACATAAGCCTCTTCCTTATAATTATTTTTAGAACGAGGAGATCAATTCTCCCATGTTATTGAACTGCATTATGAAGTACGTGAAGGTGCTTGTTCTAATTTGCGAAGAACTGTCTGCCTTCAAATGCTTTCACTGGTGGGAGTTGCCTAGCTTTCTCTTTACCCGCTGGTGTATGGGTGTGAGTGAATACTCTAGAGAAATTAGATGTATGGGCTTGAAGAACTCGTTATGAGGGCAAGGACAAAGAATTAATCAATTTAGGACCCCCCCAAAAGGAAACATTGGGATCTCTAGAAGTTATGTTTCTTGAATTTAAGCTTAGAAATGCAGAATTGTGAAAAGTAAAACCCCTTTTGATGTTGACCTTGTGGAAAAAGAATTCCAAGGTCTGATTCTGGAGATTTCATTGAAAATGTTTAGTGAACAAAAATTTCAACCAGCTTCCAAGAGTTTCCTTAAGAAGAGAAAGAAATGCATGGATAATTTCTATGCAGTAAAATTCTTGAAAAAACTCTCAATTTTGAAATAGATTAAAGTTAATTTAGTAAGAGAAAAATTTTAAAATTATCAGCAAAAAGAGAGATTCTATACATGCATCACCTTTGTACTATAATTTTGTACCTGGAAGAGAAGCATTCATGCTACTTAATGCGTAATCCTCAGCCAAAAATAATATTAATACTCATACCGGATCAGAGAGAGTTTCCACAAAGAGATCGACAATTTAGTACGAGCTATCCTTTAACATTTAGTATCATTGGGCCCCTAGTCACCGTCAATTTTTTCATGCACCATAGAATCCGTGCATTTGCTTGTGCAAATCATCCCTATTTGCCTAAACTCCTTTTTGCATCTTAAAATTACTGTCAGTCCATTTTCATGAACCAGAAATTTTCCTTTTACCCAGCTTCAGGAAAATTGCAGGATAAGAATGGAAACTGGAGATGAGAATTTTATGGTTCTCTCACATGATAACCAGCCTTCAAAATAGAAAGTCTTTAATTTTGTAAGGGAATTACATTCACAGTCCCAAACCTATAGGGCTTCTTTCAATTTAGTCCTAAGAGTATCAACTTTTGTTAATTAAGTCAAAGGTTGGACTTCTCCATAGAAGTTACTATAGTACATTAAATGAATATAAACAGAAATTATTGATATGACAATTTCGATCATCAACTCTCATCGGTTGACTTCCATGTGGTGATGACCTGGTTGCCACATAGACACATTTAAATATAAAATATTACCATACTTTTCTAAAATGTGTTAAATAAGAAAGAAACTGTTTTACTTTTTTTTTTTTTGGAGAAAATGTTTTCTTCTCTCTCTCTCTCTCTCTTCCTTCATGCTCATCAACAATGTTCGGTCCAAGTTGTGCAACGTATGAAGTGAAAGTTTATCCTCCCAAAACCTTTGTTGACCAACCCTTCCATTCACATCTTTGTTTAAAGAACTTCTAAATGTCAAAGGAATTAGCTGGTCATTCAAAGCTACCAGATTTTATGGCTGATTTTATGGTAGATTCTATGTCATTCTATGGCATGCCAAAGGAATTAGCTAATCATTCAAAGCTATCAGATTTTATGATTGATTTTATGGTAGATTCTATGTCATTTTATGGCATGTCAAAGGAATTAACTGGTCATTCAAAGCTACCAAATTCTATGGTTGATTTTATGGCAGATTCTATGGCATTCTATGGTAGATTTTATGCCATCCTATGATTGATTCTGTGGCTGATTTTATACCCTTTATACTTGTAATTATTATCTTTATGATTGTAAAGTCTCTATCTTTTCCTTATTTAGGATATATTAGCTGTAGACTTTTTTATAGACAGATCTGTATATGATAGTTTAGCTATGTTTTAGAACTAAATTTCAGTTTGTATCCATTATATAATGGGCATTCTTCTCCAAGAAGAGGAGATGAGTTTTGCTCAAAACTCTCTAAGATTATCATGGTATCAGAGCCTCAGTTATGAATTCTCCTGTGTCTCTGACAAAGATAAAGACAAGGATGAGCACTCCAAGTGGGAAGTCAAGGATGCTCAAATCATGACATGGATTCTAGGATCTGTGGAATCCAACATCATCTTGAATCTTCGACCCTTTATAACTGCAGCAGAAATGTGGAATTATCTTAAAAAAACTCTACAGTCAACACAACACTGCTTGTCGGTTTCAACTTGAACATGAGCTAGAAAGTCTCCAACAGGGCAGTCTCTCAATCTTTGATTTTTATTTTAGTTTCATGAATCTTTGGGCTAAATATACTGATATCGTCTATGCTACTTTACCTCCCGAAGGTCTTAATTCTGTTGAATCTGTACATGAAACTACTAAGAGGGATCAATTTCTTAAGAAATTGAGATATGAATTTGAAAGCATCAGGTCTAATCTTATGAATTGAGAAACTGTTCCATCCTTGAATGCAAGTCTCAATTATTTATTTCGCGAGGAGCAACGACTTCTTACTCAAGCTAGTATGAAACAACTTAAATCCACTCTTGTTCCTATGGCTTATGTAGCTCAAGGGAAGTTAAAAGGTAGGGACATGAGTACTATTCAGTGTTATTGTTGTAAAAAAATTCTGCAACTATTGCAAAAAGGATGGACATATCATCAAGGAATGTCCTATTCGACCTCCTAAGAGATCTGGAATGGCATATACTATCTCAGTTGGTTTTTTTAGTGCTGATAGTTCTGAGGATACAACACATCTGACACAAAGTGCTCCTGCTCCTGTTCAATCTGTGACATCTGAAATGATTCAACAAATGATCATTTCTGCATTTTCTGCATTAGGACTCTCAGGTAAACCCTTCTCTAAACCTTCTCCTTGGTATTTTGATTCCGCAGCTTCCCATCACATGACAAACAATGCTAAATTCCTCACCAATGTACGTAAATATCCCGGAAATCTCAAGATTTATATAGCTGATGGTAACTCTTTGCCTATCACTGCCACTGGTGATGTTTCTTCATCCATAACCGATGTCTTTGTCTCTCCTAACCTTACCACTAATCTTGTTTCTGTTGGACAATTAGTTGAAAATGATTGTAAAGTGGAATTTTCTAAATCTGGTTGTGTTGAGCAGGATCAGCAATCGGGGAAGATGATCGCAAGGGGGCCTAAAGTAGGACGTCTTTTTCCTCTTCAATTTCCTATGTCTCCATATTCCTCTTTACCTGTTATCACTTGTAATTCTGCTTATGTTGATTACCGAGCATGGTATAAACACCTTGGACACCCAAACTCTAATGTACTTTATGCTTTGTTAAGTTCTGGCTTACTCGGCAATAAAGGGTCACCATCTTTTAGTACTATTCAATTTGATTGCAATTCTTGTACTCTTGGAAAAAGTAAAGTTCTGCCATGTCCCACTCACACACCTAAGGTAGTCCAGCCTTTTGATTTGATACATAGTGATGTGTGGGGAATGACACCAGTTACTTCCCATGCTAATTACAAGTATTTTGTCACTTTTATTGATGACTATAGTCGCTTCACATGGATTTATTTTCTGTATTCTAAAGATGAATTGTTTTCTGTCTTTAAACTTTTTCATGCACATATTCAAACCAATTTTTCGTTCTGATTATGTGGGTGAGTACATGTCTCATTTATTTTAAGAATTTTTACAAACCAATGGTATAATTTCTCAAAGGTCTTGTCCTTCAACCCCTCAACAGAATGGGGTGGCTGAAAGAAAGAACCGACACCTTCTAGATGTTCGCAACCTTCTATTAGAGTCATTTGTACCATCTCGTTTTTTGTGTGAAGCTCTCTCCACTGCTGTCTATCTCATCAATAGGTTACCTTCTCCCTCCTTGAATCATGTTTCCCCTTTCTTTCGGTTATTTGGTTATACCCCAAATTACTTTAATATTTGTACTTTTGGTTGTGTGTGCTATGTTTATCTTCCTACACACGAACGCACAAAATTAATAGCTCAAGCTGTTCAATGTGCTTTTCTAGGCTATTTGGTGCACTAAAAAGGTTTTCTTTGTTATAATCCCAACCTACGATGTATTTGGGTCTCTCGAAATGTGATTTTTTTTTAAAATCAGTATTTTTTTCCCAAACACAAAGATGACCTTTCTCCTTCATTCTTTATTTTGCTAATGTTTCCTAACTCCTCTACCGATTCCGTGCCGTCTAAGCCTCTCATAGTCTACCAACGACGCAAGATTTCAGCACTTCTCGGGTCCCCTCCAACTCATTCCCTTAATGCTGATCCCATTCCAGCAACTGCACCAGTACCTCTTAGACGAAGTACTCGAGTTCATAGACCACTAAATAGGTATGGTTTCACTTCTCCTTTATCTTTGACAGCCACCGTATCTCCTATTCCTTCATCCTATAAGCAGGCTATGGAGCATGAATGTTGGCGGAGAGCTATTGAAACAGAACTTCTTGCACTTGAAGAAAACCAAACCTGGGATGTTCCGTGTCCACCATCTGTGAAATCTCTTGGTAGTAAGTTCGTGTTTTCTATCAAGCTCCATTTTGATGGATCCATAGAACATTACAAGGCTCGATTGGTGGTTCTTGGCAACAAGCAAGAGTATGGCCTAGACTATGAGGAGACCTTCTTCACCGGTATTCAAAATGATCACTGTATGAACAATACTCGCCCTGCAGCATCACAATCCTGGTCTTTACATCAAATGGATGTAAAGAATGCTTTCTTACATGGTGATCTCAAGGAGGAAGTTTACATGAAACTTCCCTATGGTATGCCTACTTCTTCCACTAATGATGTTTGCAAACTAAAACGCTCTTTGTATGGATTGAAGCAGGCACCGCGAGTATGGTTTGAAAAGTTTCGATCGACTCTCCTTGGTTTTTCATTTACACAAAGCCAATATGACTCCTCACTTTTTCTTTAACGGACATCCAAGGGCATAGTTGTTCTCCTTGTTTATGTGGATGACATTGTCATCATCGGTTCTGATATGGAGGCTATTTCTAAACTTTAGAATTTGTTGCACTCTACTTTTCACATGAAAGATCTCGGCTCACTCACCTATTTTTTGGGGTTAGAGGTGCATCATCGGCCTCAAGGTATCTTCTTGAATCAGCACAAGTATATTATGGATTGGTTCAGCTAGCAGGACTCACCGACACTAATTCTGTTGACACCCTAATGGAAATTAATGTGAAATATCGACGTGATGAAGGGGAACTTCTTGAGGATGCTACTTTATATCGAAAGCTGGTTGGAAGTCTTATCTATCTATCACCCGCGCGGACATCTCTTATGCTGTCCATATTGTCAGCAAGTTCATGCAAGCCCCTCGGCATCTCCACCTATCTGCAGTCCACCGTATCATTATATATATCCTGGGCACACCTAGTCGTGGCTTATTCTTCCCTGCTGGTTCTTCCCTCCAACTACAAGCCTATAGTGATGCAGATTGGGCTGGTTGCCCGGACACAAGAAAATCAACTACAAGATGGTGTATGTTTCTTGGTGATGCTCTTATCTCTTGGAAATGCAAGAAGCAAGACTTGGTCTCCAAATCATCCACTGAGGCGGAATACTGTGTCATGTCTACTGCATGCTCCGAGATCATTTGGTTGCGTGGTCTTTTAACAGAGCTTGGTTTCCCCCAAGGTCAACCTACTCCATTACATTCTGACAACATTAGTGCCATCCAAATTGCTGTCAATCCTGTTTACCATGAATACACAAAACACATCGAGGTTGACTGTCACTCTATCCGAGAGGCCTATGATCGTCAAGTTATCACTCTCCCCTATATCTCCACTACTCTACAGATTGTAGATATTTTCACCAAATCCATGACACGTTAGCGACATAACTTTCTTGTTAGCAAATTGATGCTTGTTGACTTACCAGCATCAATTTGAGGGGGGATGTCAAAGGAATTAATTGGTCATTCAAAGCTACCAGATTTTATGGCTGATTTTATGGTAGATTCTATGTCATTCTATGGCATGTCAAAGGAATTAACGGGTCATTCAAAGTTACCAGATTTTATGATAGATTCTATGTTATTTTATGGCATGTCAAAGGAATTAGCTGGTCATTCAAAGTTACCAGATTCTATGGCTGATTTTATGACAGATTCTATGGCATTCTATGACAAATTCTATGCCATCCTATGATTGATTCTGTGGCTGATTTTATACCCTATACACTTGTAATTATTATCTTTATGATTGTAAAGTCTCTATCTTTTCCTTATTTAGGATATATTAGCTGTAGACTTTTCTTTTAGACAGATCTGTATATGGTAGTTTAGCTATGTTTTAGAACTAAATTTCAGCTTGTATCCATTATATAATGGGCATTCTTCTCCAAGAAGAGGAGATGAGTTTTGCTCAAAACTCTCTAAGATTATCACTAAAGTGTACTCCTCCCCTCTTCTCAACTTAATTTCAAACCTTCAAATTGATGCTTATAACATCAAGCACTTTGAGCTGGTTCCATGAATAAGATGGCAGCAAGGATGCAGAGCACAGGTTGACAACTTTTCTGATGACAACATCAGTCATTAGAAGGTGGCTGAAGTTAAGTTTCTGGTGAGAAAGAAAAAGAAGAATCTAGATTACAACAAGAATAACAAAACCTTTTAGGTGATGGTACTTGTCTCTTCTTCGTGTGATAATTGAAGACATGAAAACCACCAATGAAATCAACAGCAAAAGGAGAGTGAATTTTTACCCCCTTCCCTTTTTTGTTTAAAGAATTGTTGATGACAAATTGGGACTATTGAAAGGGTTGATGTTGGATGAATGTCATGGTGTTACTTAGGTAACATTCAATTGCAACTTTTTATGAATCAAAACCACAAATATTCTCCCTAAACTTTATGCCTATTTCCAATTCACCCCTTAACTTCTGTTGTATTCAATTATATGAAATCTTGCAACTTTTATCATGAGCATCCCTTTTTATATGATTTGTTCTCTTCAAGCAATATCTCATCGTGAAATTTGATGTAAGACTTTTTTTTTTGTGAAAATTTCATATTTAGGGGTTGTTTGGTGCAGCTGTGATAGGGTATATTTGTCTGTTGGCTTTTACAACAGCTAAAAAGGGTCTTTGTTGACTCAGTGCACAATTGATGGAACCCACGTTAATAATCCAAAAACTGAAAAAGGTCACCAGCTGTCCTAATTAACTTTTGACTCTTCTTGAACTGTTATTGGATATATTTTATTTTACCATTTTACCCATCTTATGTTAATGACAATAAACATCAAACTTTCCATTTTGAGGATTTTTTTTAATTTTTTAATAAGATATTTATTTAAATTATTATGGTACATATTTGAATTAATTAATTGTCCTTTTTTAAGTAGTTAAAAAAATTGTGTTTTCTTATAAATCCATAGATTTAACATGATTTGGATCATTTCATTTTTTTCATAATACGTATTTGAATCAATTATTTTTTTTAAAAAAATTATGGATATTATGTTTATAGATTTTATACAATATATCTAGATTTAACTAAGGTAGATTTGTTCTTTTTGGCCATTTTATACATGACCAACAATTGCTATCACTTAAAAACAACACAACATTAATATCAATTAATAGCAACTATTAGCCATTAACTATTTGTAATCAGCAATTGGCCATCACCCACCAACTAAATTTAAACAAAGTAGGTCCTTAGTTTTCCAAATTTCTAGGAAGGTTTTATTCATGAGAAATTTTTGATTTGTGTGAATTGTAGAATCCCAAAGAAGAAAGTCGTATGAAAAATTGGAGACCCCGCATTGAATTGTGATGAAAATAGAGTTTGGGCATCAAACTTGTTGGAAAATTATCGTTGGAGGAAACTAGTGTCAATTTGTCTGAATGAGTTTCTTTTCCTTCGTTATTCCATATATATAGAATGATGTAAATAAGAGAGAAAGAAGGAATAAAATTTTTATTTTGCTTTCTCTTGCTCATACTATGAATTACATGCCTATTTATACAATATTTCTAAAATAGGAAGTATGAAATAAAGGCTAAAAATAAGGCTAAAAATAAGAGACTAAATATACAACCCTAATTTATGTTATTTATAATTTTACATCCTATAATTTAGGAGATTCTACAACTGTCAACACTCCCCCTCAAGATAGTGCATAGATATCACACATGCCCATCTTGCAAACTAGAGTATGAAATAATCTACTACCAAGTCCCTTAGTGAGAACATCAGCTAGCTGGTTCTCGGAAGTCACGTGACAAATATCCAAGACTCTATTAGATATTTTCTCCTTGATAAAATATCGATCAATCTCTATGTGCTTTGTTCGATCATGTTGAACCGGATTATGAGCAATATTGATGGCAGCCTTGTTATCGCAATATAAAGACAAGTAGTTTCCTTCTAACAGTTGTAATTCTTCCATTAATTTTCGAAACCATAATAATTCACAAACACCCATTGCCATAGCTCTATATTCTGCCTCCGCACTTGATCGAGCTACCACAATTTGTTTCTTGCTTCTCCAAGTGACTAAATTCCCACCTACAAGTGTGCAATAACTAGATGTAGACCTGTTATCATCAGGACATCCAGCCTAATCTGCATCTGTAAATCCATGTATTTTCAAATGACCATGCTTTGAAAAGAGAGATCCTTTTCCAGGTGTAGATTTTAGATATTTTAGTACTCGAAAAATAGCATCTAGATGTGAATCCTTAGGATCATGCATATACTGACTCAACACACTTACAGCATAGGCTATATCTGGCCTGGTGTGAGAGAGATAGATCTCTGATAGGAGAATCAATAGGTTTCCAACCAATCTCTGATATCGACCCATATCAATAGGTTTTTCAAAACCAGCTTGCAATTTATGATTAGCTTCAATCGGATAATCAATAGGTTTACACCCTAACATACCAGTTTCCTCAAGAAGATCTAAAATATATTTCCTTTGAGAAATAAAAATTCCCTTGTCTGATCTGGCGACTTTTATTCCAAGGAAATATCGTAGCCTCCCCAAATCCTTAATATCAAACTCCTGAGTTGGTAGTTTTTTTAGTCTGTCAATTTCTTCCATATCATCCCCTGTGATAACAATATCATCAACATAAACAATAAGCATTGCAATTTTACCATTGTGATGTTTGATGAACAAAGTTTGGTCAGCATTGCTTTGGCGATATCCAAATGAGACCATGGCTTTACTAAACCTGCCAAACCATGCTCTAGGTGACTGCTTCAAGCCATACAAGGCTTTCTTTAAACGACAAACCTTTCCTTTAGTTTTCTCACAGTCAAATCCAGGAGGAATTTTCATATATACTTCTTCTAAATCTCCATGTAGGAAAGCATTCTTGACATCTAACTGTAACAGATCCCAATCAAGGTTAGCTGCACATGACAACAGAATTCTAATAGTATTCATTTTTGCAACTGGTGCAAAGGTCTCTTGATAGTCCACTCCATAGGCTTGAGAGAATCCTTTCGCCACCAGTCAAGCTTTGTACCTTTCTATTGTTCCATCAGCCTTGTGTTTAATAGTGAACACCCATTTGCATCCAACTGGTTTCTTTTCCAATGGTAGAGGAACAAGTTCCCATGTTTTATTTTTTGTCAAGGCCTTCATCTCATCAACCATAGCTTCTTTCCATTTAGGATACTTATATGCTTTTTACCAACCCTGTGGAATAGAGACAGAAGACATGGAAGATACAAAGGCTCTATAGGAAGGAGACAACAAATTGTAAGAAACGAAATTTGAAATAGGATGTTTAGTACAAGTTCCAACTCCTTTTCTAAAAGCAATTGTTACATCAAGATTATTGACACTAGAATCAGAATTAGGAGTATCAACGGTTGAAGGAGACTCACAACATGAATCTTGAGGAACTGAATTCAAAGGAGGCGTTTGACTAGGTAGAACATGCTCAATGGCTTTATTTGCTTTGTCCCTGTGTGTATAAGTCCTCAAATCTGCCCTATCTAGTCTCCCAACATGAGGTTGTTTATCATTTTCATCATTGTCACTAATGATTGGGTTAGAAAAATGTATTGGTGCAAAAGATATCACATATTTTTTTTTATCCTCCCCCTGAAGAGGTGATTGGGGTGAAGGAAAGTAAGGCTCAAATTCTCGAAAAGTAACATCCATACTCACAAGGTATTTTCTACTTGGAGGATGATAACACTTATAACTCTTTTGATTGGAGGAGTACCCAACAAACACACACTTAAGGGCCCTAGGATCTAATTTCCCCACATTCCTCTTATGGACAAAGCACACACATCCAAAAACCTTAGGAGGAACAATATAGGAATTGGTACCCTGCAGAACTTCTAAAGGACTTTTAAAATTAAGTGTCCTTAAGGGCATTCTATTAATAAGGAATGCAGCTAAAAGCACTGCATCCCCCCAATAGATTTTTAGAAAATTCATAGTGAACATGAGAGACCTAGCCACTTCTAATAAATGTCTGTTCTTCCTTTTAGAGACTCCATTTTGTGCACTTGTACAAACACAACTAGTTTGATGCAATATACCATGGGAATCGAGATAGACTCGAAAGGCATTGTCCATATATTCCATACCATTGTCAGTTCTCAAAACCTGAACCTTAGCATTAAATTATATACAAATCATGTTATGAAATGATTGAAAACAAGTAAAAAATTCATTTTTTGCTTTCATCAAATAAACCTATGTCATTTTAGTACAACGATCAATAAATGTAACAAACCATCAATAACCTGACAATGAAACAATGTGTAGGGCCCCATACATCAGAATGAATTGTCATGAAAGGAAGTGTACTTTTAATATTAACTGAAGGATAAGAAGTCCTTGTATGTTTGGTATACTCACAACCATCACAAACTAATGAATCCAAATTGCGTTGCTTAAACAAACTAGGATATAATTTCTCCAAAATAGAAAAAGATGGGTGCCCTAATCTTCTATGCCACTGAATTAATTGTTGATTAGTAGACATTGAATCTCCTAATAAGGCTTGATTTTGAACAGAAATCAAAGGGTTATTACTTTCCTCTAGCAGATATAAGCCATCTTGCTCTCTACCATAGCCAATCGTTTTCCCTGTTCTCAGTTCCTAAAAGAAACAATAAGAAGGATAGAATTCAGCTTTACTGTTGAACTCTTTTGTGAGTTTACTAATAGATAAAAGATTATTTGAAAAACTTGGAATATGAAGGACTGAAGGCAATTTGAGAAAGGAACTACAATTAATAAAACCTTTTCCAGAAATATAAGATAAAGACCCATCTGCAATACGGACTTTATCAGAACACGGAGAGTAGGTTAGAAAATTATTGGGACAGCCAGTCATGTGATCTGATGCTCCAGAATCTATGATCCAAGGATTATTATTTTTTGTAGAGTAATTCGCAAGATTGGAAGAAGCAGAAGCAACAGTGGTTGAGTGAGAATCTAACTGGGACAAAAAACGCCTTAAGGTTTGTACCTCTTTATTGGAAAAGCCTCTATTGGTGATCTCGCTAGACGCTGGTGTTTCAACAGTTTCAGACATGTTTGCCTGTGGTCTTGGTGACCTTGTATACTTTCTTCCTCGGCTCTTATTTGGTCGACCATGAATCTTCCAACACCTGTCTTTAGTGTGCACAGGTTTTCCATAATAATCACACTTCAATTGATCTTTATCTGATGTGCTTGAATCACCGGTTTTCGTTTGTTCACGAGTAGTCTTAGACACCAGGCCAGCTTTCTCTACTGAAACTGTGTGTATCATAGGACTCCTTCTGCTTTCCCACGTAGCAAGGCCAATTTTGTCATTTGGTGCAGTAGAAGACCCATCAATATGTCCTCACAGTCCTTTGCCTTTGACATATATCCTGAATTGAAACTCCCAAGCCGAATAGTTCTTTCCAATGAACCGAACAAAAAAGTTTTCTATTGCCATAGTAATCTAAAAAAACTCAAAAGTGAGTAAAAAATTATAACTCCGAAATAAATCCCACAATATGTGATCCGGAAATAATTCCAAGATCAGAACTACTAAAATCAAAAGAGAAGACCAAATATTTGAGAGCCGCTAGGGCTGAAACAAGGACACTAAAGTCCCTAGAACTGAACCAAAGATATTCGAGAACCCCTAGGGCTAAAACAATGACATGACTATTTAGATTTTGATAGAAGGCTCTAATACCATGTCAATTTGTCTGAATGAGTTTCTTCTCTTTTGTTATTCCATATATATAGAAAATTATACAAAAATAATTCAGAAAAGTTTTTAAATTATAATCGTGATCTTCTCTTATTCCTAATCTATATATTCTAATTTTGGTAGTCTAATTATGTACATGATATGATTAAACAAATTGATGGAATCCATTTATTTCCGAATTGACTTGTAGATTGATGGAATCTCCTTGATTTCTGAATTGACTTGTAGATTGATGGAATTCTCTTGATTTCCGAATTGACTTGCTGAATTTGATGTTGATTCTTTGATTGGCTCCGTTGATTAAATCTCTTACTAACAACCTGAATAGAAATCAAAGAGGTTTGGAAATTTTGTCAACTACTCACTCTAAAACTGATGGCATTGACTTGCAGGGAACATTAGATTATTATTTTAAAAGTTTTAGGGCTATTTAGGGGTTGTTTGAAAGTAAATACAAGGTTTAGGTGGGTACTTTCAATTTTAGCTTTTCTTTGTTGTTCATGATGGTGATGATTGGTTGTGGTTCTGGTGAAAGGGTGTTATATTGGTGGCGAAGACAACAAAGATGGTTCTTGTTGTGATGGTGTAATTGTGGTCTCAATAGATTGTAAGAATGGGTGTCTTTTAGAGTTTCTGCCATGAGCCTTCATCAGTGTACTTTTGGGGCAGGGGTGGGGGATATTATGCAAAAGAGATTGTTGTGCTGAAACAATATTTGACATTCACCTTCTTCAAATCTCGTAATATTTTCAACCTATCTTTTATTATTTGGTAAGAAACAAGAAAAAAATTATAATTTTGTAATTTAAAATTTTCTGGTATAACTTTTGCCATGTGGGAGTGCCATGCATGCACTACCATGTCATATCTGGTGATGTGTAGCCAATTATCTAATTCATGTAACAAATTGCAACTTTTTTTAAGGCTTAGAAGTCAGTTGACAAAATTTATACATTTAGGACTAACTTGAAAAGGGAGAAAAGGTTTACGACTATTACCATAATTGTCCCCTACTGTAAACTATATATACTTTGTCATTGTCTTACCAATCTGCACCATTTTGGATACCGCACTAACCAAGCTTCCAGTGGTTCCCTTTTTTTGTTGTGGGGATAGTTTAGGACAAATTTTTTGGTTTACATCTGTGGAATTTGGCAGTGTTCCATTAGCCTCTTCTCCCCTTTATCATCCTCTACAATTGTAGCCACTTTTAATTATGAAAAAAGAAAAAAAAAAAATTTGACATAGACACAGGATTTTTCAACAAGTCATTCCCTGATCTCCACAAATTTTGGCCAACTTGGACTTTATTCATCTGTTAATCCACATGCCTTTAATTTAAAGATGCTATCATTTATTCGTGCTCCCAATTTGCATGGATTAGCTCAAAGAGACCCTTTCTGTTTAAGATAACAATTATACCCAGGATCCATGTGTAACAGCACTAATCATATATGCCTAAGTTGAAGAGTGCTAATATTACTTGGATTCTGGTTGAAGTCGAAGTTTTCTCTGTTATTACCAATGGTTTTGCTGAAGATGTCAGACTTGCAACAAGAGATCAGAGGTTATAAATGAAAATAAGTTGAAAATCTTTATTGTTTGTTTAGCTATTTCTGCCCCTTCTTAGATTAACTTGCAATGTGGATGTGTGTGTTTTCCCCTCTTGCATGGGTAATTTTCCACCACCCTCCCATTTTCTTGAAAAGGGATCCTTTTTTTCTTTTTTTTTATGCTTTGTTTACAGAGCCATCACTTGGGGAGTGCAATGGTGACTATAAGAATGAAAGGCTAGTGAGTTCAGGTAATGAGCCTTTTGGGGGGCATAATGTTGTTGAGCAATTTGAGAAATGTTGTGGGGAGAATGGGATTTGCTCCCATGAGGTTCTTCAAGATGGAGAAACAGATTCTGATTCTAAGTTTGTCTGTGAAAATTTTAAGAGAAAGGTATTCCTTAGTCCTGATCTGTTGACCTATTGTAGTGACAATATTTCTGAATATTTTATTGTCTTACATCCAGCCTTAAGTAACCAACAAACGTGACATGTTTATCATACAGCTAACACTACACAACTCTTGTAACACATATTACTTATGATGCATGTACATGGACACCGTAAATGTAATGAAACATGACACGGACACCGTAATGTTATAAAAATTTTAACTATTATGAGTTACTAAATGATGTATGATGGTTTGTAACGAATATGATCATCTGTATAAATGTGGTTGCGGCATAGCATATAACTCATAAGTTAGTTTGAACTGGCACGATATGACGAACAAACCCCATTTAATAGATATTTTTGTACACCATCATTGGATGTAACTGTGAAATTAACATGCCCCTCAGTGGGTCATTAGTTGTTTGAATGATAAATGGATGGATAAATGAGATAAATGGGTTGTATAGGTCCTAAATGCACTAGAGTCAGACCATGTTAACATGGCGCATTTAAATAATTATGCATTAGTGTGTCAGTTTTGGGCTGGCAGGTCAATGTGGGACATGGCACAATACTTCCATATTATTAAACATGATGACATGATTTTGACAATAATGTGATTTAGGTAAATACTGCTTCGTGTTAGCTATGAGTTATCATATTGCTACCATACTTCCTGAGCACTCTCATGCTCACTTGTTTGTGGGCATATCTATTATTTCATTTGTATATTTATTTTTCACCATGGAGAATTAATTTACATAGTGAAACATATTGAATTTTTACAATCTGACTTACACATCAGTGATGATAATTGATGAAAATAAACAAGAGCTCCTATATGTGCATTAATCTCACCCTTAAATGCCAAGTTGAATTCTGCATGATTTTTTTTTTCCCCTCTTTTTGTGATCCAGGCATCATTTAAACTTTCATGGGGATGCAAGGGTGAGAAAAATGATCAACACAAGCATGACATTGTCTCTTTTGAAAGGGGGAACATAACTACTGCAGAGCGGAGCAGTAAACAGGTAGTGCTGCTGCTTTCTTTGCATTATGCCACTATGTGAAGTAGTCTGTGGGATATGGTAATGGGTATTAAGAATATATATTCTAGTTTTCAGTCGAAAATGAATATCAGATTGTCGGTTTGCCTAAAGAGTCGCTTTAATGACTTCTAGAATATACCTTTAGGAGTCTTTGTCGTTCTTTGATACATATTAATATATTCTTCTTTTTCTATCCAAAAAATAAATAAATAAATACAACTTCTAGAATACACTTCATGAGGGGTAAAGCCCTGTTCACTTTACTCTTTTTCTTGTCCCAGATATCTTTGAAGTGGGAATCTCCCCCACAGACTCTGCTAATTATGACCAAACCAAATTCAACTTCTGTTCGCATTTTATGTGCTGAAATGGTCAGGTGTGGCTTGTAAAATGTTTTTTATTTTCATGTTGCAGTAAGCAATTTTCACATGCCTGTTATAGTTTTTATATGCTAGAGCTGGTTATAGCAAATTGTTAAGAGTTATTATGTTAATTGAGAAATCCTTTTTACATGTAAATTACTTCATTCATTTGTTGTTTCTCTTGAATCATTGTCATACTGATGCTATTTAACCACTGCTTCTAATATTATTACTGAGGTATGGTTGACCTACTTGTTTTGAACTTAGCTATTTTTCTTTTCCTAATAATTATATTGACACGTTTGGTCCATTGAAGGTAAAGTGCTGGCAGAAAGGTGAGTATATTCAATTGTTATTTCATTTTAGTAGTTTGGGAGGTAATGAGGATTGAAATTTCCACTTAGGATTTGTGCAGTACAATAGGAAAGTTTTGAGGGTGAAATACTCTATGGGTATTATTTCAAGGGTAGAAATTAGTCCGTACTATTTTGTGTTTTTCCAATGTGTGGTTGATCTAATGAACAAAAGCGCTAATTTTACATTCATAGTTTTTCCTTGTGTTTTATAAAACAATATTGAGAAGAAAAAATTATAGTTACTCCCCATTTTTTTTCAATTGCTTGCTTTAGTTGTCTCCAAATTAATCCTACTTAAAGCCCTCTCTTTTGCTTCCCACCCCCTGAAAAAAAATATTAAACTTTTCTATAATGTGGCATTAACAGCACATTAATGAGAGAAACCCGGGGGGGGGGGGGGGGAAGCACAGGGATGATGCATTATCAGTAAAAGAATGGAGTATCAAAACAATTCAAATTTTCTATGAAAGGAATATTTTTTAAAATTTTGTATCATCAAATGGGCGAGAACCTTTATTTTAGAACAAATTAGAAAAATACTTTTTACTAATGAACTTTTATTATTATTATTATTGTTGTTGTTGTTGTTTTAAGTTTATATGGATAGCTTATTTTTATAGTTTATTTTTGCTTTCAAACTTTAATTTATGTTATTTTTTTTTCTTTTTTCTTTTTTTCCTCTCTCCTCTCTCCTATATTGGTCTCTAAAATAGCCGACCCTCAAAAATGGGGATTAAGGCTCCGTTTGGTGTTGTTGTAGAAAAATACTTTTCATTATTTTTTAAAATAAAATTAAAAAGCAAAAGAAGGATTTATCCTTTTTCTCGTTGTTCACTATCATCTTCCTCACCTCAGTCTGCATCATCACCTCAGTGAGGCATATCAGCTCCACCAACTCTATCATGTCTCCAACCCATATTGCAAGCACAACAACAGCAACGACCTTCAATTCATTGAATAAGAACACCTAAAAATTATTTTTGATGGCAACACAGAGAGAAAAATGCAAGGTACTGAAAGTTCCATGCTTAGATCTGCAAATCTAGTGAAGAAAGTGGTTGGAGGCTTCAATTCGTTGAATTAATTTTTTTTTTTTTTTTTTTTTTCCTGAGAGATAGAGAGAGCACTCCAGATCCGGCTGGTGAGATACGAGAGGAGAGAAAAAGTCAGTGAGGCCTGGGGGATTTAGGATCCAGATCGTTTTCCTGATTTCCCCTTTCTCCCCCTGGTACCTACCCCTAGGTAGGGTAACATTTACCTCCAATTTGAGGGTAAACATTGCCCAGATGAAAAATTACAAAAGGAAAACATTTTGTATCAAACATACATAATTGGAGGTAAATTTTCATTCATTTACCCTCTTACCACACATCCTCATGAAAAACTTGAACTACCATCAATGTTTAGAAACAATTATGGTCTCATCGTTCCTTAGTTTTTCACTTCGATGCTGAAATTAAGTTGGCACAAAAACTTTAAAAGGATGTTTTGTACTTGAAAGCTACAAAGAATGGACAATTAAAACAATGAAGCCAAGTTTGTATTTGACATCATACATTACATGGCACTCGCAAAACATTTCTAAGGCACTTGATAAATATGCTGCAAGCTTTTTGATTTTGCTTTGTTAAACGCTAATTAGTTCTCCAGTACTTGGAATTTTTTATTGTTTTAGGCATTTATTAAATCTCCAAATTAATGTTAAAATTGGAATGATAGCCGCTTCTACCTGACATGTTGTTATTAATGATGTTTAAAATATTTAAAAGCATTAAAAAAAATATGTATCTTTTTGTTCACTATAATATTAGTTTAATGCTACTTTTGAGTCATATCTGGCATGCAATTATTATTTTGGTATTGTGTCATGTCTGTGCCCCTGCTTGTGTGTTTTGCGTCATAACCTGGTAAGATAGCTAACTGAATTAACTTTGAGCCACCATTGAATGTCAATGATTTTATAGTCCATTTTATTTTGTCCTTGAGGTTGAATGCATCCAACTTTTTTGTCCAGGGTAACCACAAAATCACTGTCCTTGTTCCACTGCTTAGAATTGAGACTTCATCTTAAACTTTTCAGAAGGCAATGAATAGATTTTTCAAGACTATGCTCGTTCTGAAAGAAATTTATTACTGGACCGATTTGAATAAGTTGCCAAAGTAGTTTATTGCAAAGAAACATAATTAATAGGGAAAGCCAACTGTCAATCTTTACTTCACACTCTTCCTCAGTATTCTGCCTTCTCTCTTTGTCATGTACTGAGTTGGATCAAGAAACACATTTCAGTTGTTGGGCCTAATTAATTAGTATAACACAAGGTAGAATATCTAGACCACGGCCTTGGAATATTGTTCAGATAGTTAGATGGTTGTATTTAGATAAAGGATGATTGGCTTCTATGTGCTTTTAACTTGGGTTGCAATTTGGAATAAGAATTGGTTTAAATGCTGGGATGAATTTGAAATTCAGCTGTCTTTTCAAACTTCTTATCAGCATGAACCTGATTAACAATTGAAATAGTTTGTTCACCAGCCATCATTTCCTCCACCTTCCTTCTTCTTCTTTCTTTAACCAGGTTGGATGTTGTACAAGTCGAATTGTGACTATGAACCAAAATCTAATCCAGCATGATTGAGTTAATTATGCTGGAGGATGAATGTTGTACCTTTCTTTGCTGTATTGATCTCAAGACTCTCCTTGGAACATGGCTAAATTATGCAATGATTTCATCTCTTTGTTCTTGTTAATTATTTTCTTGTGAAATTGGTTTACTACTGCCATATGTTATGTTTGATATTCTGTGAAAGTATGTTGGTATCTACCAAGACATGTAGGAACTTAGAGTTCTTGCATATTCCATTTATTATTAGGAGTTAAACCTAGTCTTTTATTAACAACCATTCAGCACATCCCTTTCTTTCCTCTGACAGATGGTTAAAAGAGCACAGGAAGCTTGGTATTTTTGTGGAACCACGTGTTAGAAATGAACTTCTTACCGAGTCATCTTACTTCAACTTCATACAGACTTGGAAAGAAGGTGAGTTTTGAGAGATTTCTATTGCAGGAAAAATGAAAATCACTTTGGTACTCCTTTTCCCTTTTCTTATTCATATTATACAAAAGTAAGTGATTGTTTTTCGGCTCGAAAATATTGAAAATTTGTTTATTCACTAGATGTCATCTACTTTGACACAGTCAGTCAGCAATAGCAATGGCCAGAAGCAAATGATTTGTTAAATTTAATTTATGCAGTTCAAATTCTATTGTTTCTGTAACCTAACCTGTTAATGGAGATGGGCTTTTTATTTGTTCCTTTTGTATCTCTTTGGGGGGGGGGAAGAAACAATTTTCTGCTTTGAAGATGGCATATTCATCGGGTTAAGCATCGCATAATGTTGCTGCTTATTCACTACCATTTTTCAGTTTTGATCTCAAAACAGTGTCTTAAATAATTGCTTTCTTATCAAAATTTGTTTAGCAATCATGTATCTAATGGATTTGCACAGTATAGCATTATCCTTGTTTATGCATATTCTTTTTTTTTTTTTATGAGTTTGTATGCTTCTATGCAAGTCTAGATTTTGCAGCAACAATGGTTTATTCTCCAAATCAAATAGCACTCTTGGATTAAGGAGGTCTATAGAATTCAGTTTCTTTCTGTATCAGGTACACCTTAATACTGACCTTGTCATTTGTGTTCTTTGCTGTACAGAAAATGAGATATTACTTCTTCACACAAAAGTTGACCTTGTTGTTACACTTGGTGGGGATGGAACAGTCCTTTGGGTGGGTATAATTTATTCCTATACTGTTTCCATGTATTGTTACAGATCGGCTTTGAACAGATTTTCTGCTGAGGGGCAGATCATACACATTATTTTTTTTACTTTTCACCAGTGTGATAACAGAATTCCTTTTTTTTTTTTTATTCAAGTTGCTTTCTTCTTATCTCTGATTGAAATAGCTGTTCTGGATTCTGATTTCCAAAAATAAAATAACAAGCAGGACTCCAACACATTACTGTGTTTTGTCTTAAAATTAGAATACATTGATAAGGGACTCAATTAAGTAAAGCAGTTGAAAGTTCAGGAAAATAAAAGGTTCTAATGTCAATATCAAAAAGAATAGAAAAGGAAACAGCCGTCATGCATGCATTCTCATGGCTCCATATCTATGAGAACTTTCCCTTGTTTCAACAGGAAAGATAAAAAATTCTTAATAGATGGGAAACTCCCACCCCCCAGGGTGCAGTCAAGGGCTGTTTCTACCTTATGTTTTTCCTTGCATCTAGAACATCCTTTTCATCTCTGTTCTTCGGTCAGAAAAAATATTAGTTACCTTCTTCTGTCAATTTCTCAGCCTATTGTTTAGACCTAACTTTAAGCAATTGTCGCTTTGGTACTGCTTGAACAACATTCAAAATGTCAAAGAGAGGGAGCAGCAACAGGATGGGTAGAAAGAGCAGTTGCATCATGGATGAAGAGCCCATGGGAGGAGGGAGAAAATGGTAGAGAAGGGGAAAAACCTCTTTTGTTTTTTGTTCAAGGTTGATCCTCTTTAATCATTTTCATTTTGTTTTTTCTTTTTGTTTTTGGGGGTGGTGGGGGACAGTAAGAGGACACAGCACTAGACTAGAGACGATGAGTCATGTACATAAAGATACCCAAAATCAATAAAAAAATTAGACAAAATTTGGTGAACAATGGCTATTGCATTTTGTGGTACAGAAAAAGTGTTAAAAAATAGAGAAAACAGGGAATGCTACGACAAGCATCCTCAAGTTTGCCCTAGCAACATTTCACACCCTCTATTTCTGAAAACTGATACTTTGCATTATGTAGGAGAAGTCGTTAGGACATCAGCATTTTGGTTGTAAAATACAAAAATACCATGATTAACCAAAATAAAAACTGTAAGATATGAGTAACTAAAACTAAATTCAAGAATAATATTACAAAAGCAACTATGCAGTCACCCGGGGGGGGGGGGAATTAAATTTAATCATAAAAATGGAAGCAATAGAAAATGAAAATACCAATAAATTATCAAAAAGTTAAATTAAAAAAAAAAAAAAAAACTCTTCATGCCTACAAAAAAATAAGGAAAAAAAACCAATTAGCTCGAGCACTTTGGAGACATCTGCCTTGAAAATTGTGTGGATCCATCAAGTCACCCGCCTACAGAAATATTGAATGATGTTATGTGGTTGTGGACATTAATTGTTTTTCATTTGTTTGTGGTTTTTAATTTATATTACTATTTTCATTTTTGGTATCCCCAATGCATCATTGTTTTTATAATATTATTCTTTTTAATTTAATTTTTATTACTTATGCTTTTGGGGTTTATATTCCTGGTTAAGTCAGGGTATTTTAGTCCTTCCACAACTAAAATGCCAATGTTTACATGCTGACGTTTTAGCCTTAGGATGGCAAGTGTTGTTAAAATCAGAATATAAGATGCAAAGTGTTAGTATTCAAAAAAGATCGTGTCAAGTGCAAACTTGAGGATGCTTGCTGTTATTTTCCCAGAGAAGATATCAGTTACACACTCATCCTTTAAAATTTTGACTTGCACCACTCAGGACTAGGTTTAGTAGTAAATAAAGCTCAGTGTTGATCTCTTAGCATATATTGATTCATCTATTTAAAGGCAACATGATGTTTTTATACACATCATAACAGGAAGGTGCTAGTGCTGTTGAAAGTAGCATCCATGGTCTGTCAGCACAGAAAATTGTTATAATGGCTTTTTTATTCAAAGTTTCCTTTTCAGAATGAATATAGAGAAAGAAATTTGTTTGTATTCCTCTGTACTTATTCTTTTCTCCCTCTTTAGGAGTTTTTTCATTTAATGCAGAATTAGAGGGAATTTTGCTACATGGGAACATGATTCTTCAATGCAATAATGAAGGAGACCTCCTAGGTTGAAATAAGGTTGAGTTGATTAACATATTGTTAAGCATTGTGCTTGTTTGTAGTTGGGGCTTTTGTTCTCTTTGGCTCACTCTTTGTGCCATATTTGTAGAAGTCTAAAGGTTGCATCTATCATTTTAAAATGCGCTTGGGCCCCCAAAGGAATCAGTGTATATCTTGATATAATTCATGAATTGAGTGCATCTCTCTCTCTCTCCCCCCTTTCCTCTTCTTCTGTCTTTCTCCTTTCATTTTGTGCCTACATCACATGAAACATAAATTTAGGGAGACAAAGAAATGGAAATGGCTACAGAATATCTGTTGACTTGTGATATTCCATCCTTCTTATTTTGCAATCATTTTGCATCTAAACTTGATGGATTTCAGCTGCAACCCTGTCATGAATAAGAGTTATTAAAGTATAATTTAAATCATTTTAAAAGTACGTTCTTTCTATGCTACAGAGAACATAATATTTTTCCATTATGAGCCCTGTAGCAAGAGCTTTTTATTCTATATTTGCATAGATTGGTATGGCATAACTGTAAGTAACGAACCTACCCTAAATGAGAGTATACTGAAATTTGTTTATAAGATAGACCTGAACATCTTGTTGGAAGGTGCATGCCTTCAAGTGTAATCTTTTAGGTAAGATGGAGTTCGATTATAGATGTAGGGATTTGTTTTCAGAAACAACACATAAATACAAAGAATTCAGTATGGTATTGGAGTCGGTGACTAAGTTGGGTGTGACCTGAGAGAAATCAGTGTTGAGGCAGTTTAGTAAAGCTCAGACCATGGAACTTTAAATAAAGGAGCTCCATGAAAAGAAAAAAAAAATTTAGGGATTTGTTTGAAAAGATTAATGTTGAGGAAGAAAGGGATGGTAAAGGAAAAAAAGGGGTATATTGGACTCGCACACGAGGGGAGTATATTGGAAGACGTGTGAGTGTGAGGCGTGTCCCAATAAATTGAGCCAAGAGTTCAATTTTTTAGATAAGATGATACTCAATTATGTGTAAAGAAGAAGATTGATTACCGAAAACGACACTTAAAACAAAATTTTCATCACATCTGACTTGGTGGTCATAAAAATGGAGATTGATTACTGAGCATGTGCTAGGTGTATTGGAAGAAATAAAGAAGAAGAGAATTAGAGAGCAGGGGAGAGAGTTTTTTATGGACTAGGGACATAGCAGTAATATGGGATAAAGCAGTACAGAATTTCAGAGCAAATGGATGACAAGAAGTATAAGGCATTCAATATTCAACAAATAGTCAATGGTCATCGATTTCTCTTACATTAACCATATGCTCTATATTTATTTGGGGGGGGGAAGAGAGAGAGATATAACGATTATGAAAAATTAATTTAATCAGAGCCCATCAGCCAAAGAAATTGAACAATTTCTAGAATCTCTAATTTGTTTATCTAAAAATCAAAATGTCATAGAAAGCTTTCTAAAATCTAGTCAGCTTAAACCTAAAACTTCCTGTTTTTGTGCAGAATTGGGCAGATAGGACACGTATCTCTTCTTTTGCTGTCAAATCAGTTTTTTGGTAAGAAAATCTTGGGATATTGCAAGCAACATGCAAATGAAGTGCCTGTCCTGTAACAGGACTAACTGGGAACAGTATAAATTAGGAAGTTTTGATTTCTAGTATTCATAAATGACAAGAAAGGGGAGATTAAGATGACAATGGTATATGCTAAAAGAGCGAATGTCTTACCCAAGTTTGTCTTCCGATGAATACATATCTGCTCATTTATTATTAATGTTGCCAACTTAAAAATCTAATATATTTTAAAATTTGTGGTTGTTACGGGGCTTGGAATTTCTCTCCTTCTAGGAAGACAAAAAATTTTTCAAGCTCATTTGTAGATCCTAAAGTTATCATTTTTCTCCTCTTAAAATTGTGAACTTGGTCGGTAATTCTTTGAGAAGGCTAGGTAAGTACATAAAGTGGGAAAATTATAGGCAAATTCTTTGAGCTAGTTTATACCATGCTACTGAAGTCCAATTAGTGCATGATCAAGGGATTGTTGCATTCACTTTTACTTCCAAGTTTATCTCAGGGCATAATCAGTCATAAATCAAGTAAGAAGAAAGTAGAATACTATGCAATTTTACAGAGGGATGATATAGGGTGCTAAACAATAAGAAATGTGTTGTCTGGCTGAGACTTTTTGACAATCAGGATGCTTACTTTGGTGGTCAGTCTTCTTTTACTTCATGGCTAAGCAATAGATACAAAGTTAAAGTTTCTATAAGTGCCAGAGAATCATGAGAAAAGCAACAAATTCAGATTGTATTGTAGCTTTTTCCAATATTGTGGGAAAGTGCTCACTGTCTTATTTATGTAGCATTTTTGTAGCTCACATAGTATACCAAAAGGCATGGGGCATGGATGGATGTGGTTGTTGTGATTGCAAGTTCTGAGCCAAATCCTGGGAGGGAGAAGTATGATGCAATGTATTATGCAAACGTACTGATTCAGTGATGCTAAAAGCGTCTCCCTTATATGCTTCAGCATATTATGCGAACGTACTGATTCAGTGATGCTAAAAGCATCTCCCTTATATGCTTCAGCATAGAAATGTTCTTTTTTCTCATTGAAATATGTCATATGAGTGGAGTTGATCTCCACAATATTATTTTGGAACTCTTTTGCATGAAACATCATTATTGCTCTCAATTGAAATCCTTCCTCTTGCAGGCAGCATCCATGTTCAAAGGGCCAGTTCCTCCCATTGTCTCATTTTCTTTAGGCTCTCTTGGCTTCATGACTCCCTTCCGTATCCTCCATCAATGTGAACAATATTTGTTTCTTTTGCACAATTATTCAATTTCAGAAAAGTCATGATAATGTTAACTTATTCTTCTACATGAAATCCACCCATGATACTGTTAACTTATTCTTTTACATGAAATCCACCCAAACTAAGTAATACACAAGATGATAATGTTAACTTATTCTTTTGCATGAAATCCACCCAAACTAAGTAAAACACAAGATGTTCTTGTCTGGATTGTTAATGTCTTTGACACACATCAGATAGTGAACATTACAGAGACTACCTGGATTCAGTCATAAGAGGTCCCATCAGTATCACATTGCGACACCGGCTGCAATGCCATGTCATTCGAGAAGCTGCAAAAAATGAATATGAGACGGAAGAACCCATACTTGTTTTAAATGAGGTTACCATTGATCGAGGGATATCATCTTTCTTGACAAATTTGGAATGCTATTGTGACAACACCTTTGTGACATGCGTGCAAGGAGATGGATTGATAGTATCAACAACGTCAGGAAGTACTGCTTACTCATTGGCGGCTGGAGGGTCCATGGTCCATCCACAGGTATGTCTTTTAAAATCATAAGCTTAAACTTCCATTGCTGTCATCCTGGATTGATTCAGTGACGGCATGCACTGAACCCTGACAAGAAAAGCGATTTTCCCCCTTCCCATAATGCTATTAGTGGTCAAGTGGATGGCAATTAGTATAGGTTGGAGGCAACAATGTATCAACAAAGTGTAAGTAGCAGAAATTAGGCCAGTGACTTCTGCAAAAGTGTATCTATGTCTTGTAATTCTTCTGTGTATATTATATATAAGCCAATTGAAAAGTGTTGCCTATACTCTAATTAAGTGCTTGTGTCCTGGATTCCCGCACAAACATCTAGCAAGCTCTATTAAGGCTGTCCTTTTGAATTTGTTGCAGGTTCCTGGAATCCTTTTCACTCCTATTTGTCCACACTCTTTATCCTTTAGGCCTCTCATACTGCCAGAATCTGTAACATTACGTGTGCAAGTACCTTTCAATAGCAGAGGCCATGCCTGGGCTTCTTTTGATGGAAAGGATAGGAAAGAGCTAGCAGCTGGAGATGCATTGGTGTGCAGCATGGCGCCTTGGCCTGTTCCAACTGCATGTCAGGTTGATTCCACCAGTGACTTCTTGCACAGCGTCCATGAGAACCTCCACTGGAATCTAAGGAAGACCCAGTCTTTTGATGGCCCTCGAGAATCATAATTTATTCACAAAATTTGTTCTCGGTAATGAAAATCTGAGGCTTTCTAATTATGTCTGACCATTGCCCCTTTAAGGGAGGGTTTACTAATATAGCACATAGTTTTTAAACCCCGTTTCATTCTCTTATTGATTAATAACCAAAAAGGGGTTCATATGTAATGAGTTGTGCTGATCATGATTAATGATCGGAGATACAGTGATAGCTTATCCTATGACATGTTATGTTGGCGATTGTAAACTTAAGTTATGACATGAGAAAAATGAGTAAGAATGTATAGGCAATCCTTGTAGCATCTCTCTCTCTCTCTCTCTCTCGCTCTCTCTGGGGGAGGGGGAATTGGGCTTGAACCAAGGTTTGGATTCGGAAGTCTCTCTCTCTCTCTCTCTTTTTTTTTTGGGGGGGTTACACAGCAATTTGATCTCTAATTCTCAAGGTTGGGAGGGAGATTCTGACTAGGGTGTCCACTTAGAGACAAGTGAGAAGATTCTGAAGTCTCTTATGGTCACCAATCGAAACGTTTCCACTAACAGGAAGCCATCTACCCTGCCCCTCATCTTCACATCATTGTCAAACGCTATTTTTATCGGCACACTCTGGTACCAAAGAGGACAGGATCAAGGCCTCCAGGCTCCACCTAAGGGAAAAAGAATCATGTCGCTAGTATTTCTGGACAAGTTCGCATCTTGGCCATGTGTTTAATTGTAATATCAATTACTTGACCTTGGTTTGGGAGCTGACAAGCTTGTTTATCAGTTGAATGGATGAAAGTCTGTTAGTGTAGTATAATTTTTCTTTTTATTTCGAAGAGAGAACCTTAAGGAATTGGAGATATCACAAAGAAAATCAAATCAGAAGAAATTTTGAAATTAGTACAAAAATATATTATGCAAAGGAAGTATCCATCAGAAAACATACAGTGCTACATCCACTAAACGACCATTTAGTCTGTATGTTTTCCATATGATATAAGAATCAACTCCAAAATGCCCTGTTTACTAGAACCACTTTTCCTTGGTGTGCATCGAAGTGTGTGGCCATGTGGCACCGTATCACCTAGTGAGACCTAGCAACCTTTGACTTTTTTTTTTCTTTTTTTTTTTCATGTGGGCTGAACAGCCCAGTGGCGTCAAAAGTCTCAACCTCATCTGGACGAGGTCCAAATTTCGATCAGGTTTAACTGCTACACAAATGTTGCTGGGACCCCCCTTCCCCCCAATATTCAATGACCAGGATAACATCTTTTACTAATATATACTAAATCACACACCACCTTAGTGACCTTACATGTATGGAGTAAGGAAAAATAACCCACAGTCGTCTCACTTGTCAAACAAGTCGAAAGGTGTAGTATACTACAAATTGTAGAATCTCGCATCAAGCGTTACAAATATTACACCACCTCTGAACCTAGGCAAACAAACATGCATAAATTTTCATAAACCAATGGGATGAACCTAAAATGCTTGGATGCCAAATAATGGAAAATAACAGCCGGTAGTTAATTTAACTCTATATCAAACAAGAAAGCACCAATTGTTGCATCGCCTTGATAGGATCCCTACTGAATTCCAATCCAACGAGCATAATCCACCCACCTATTCCACCATTGTAAAATAGAGTAAGATAAATGCAGTTAAGAAACAGATTGGTAATTGAATGTTTTAAGGTTGAAAATCTTACAATAAGGAGCCCAAGAATGTGTTGCCCGTGCGGACAGCAAAGCAAGATGCACTAAGTAAAAGCTTTTGGTTGTGTAGCAAGGGTTCCAAAATACGCTGTTCAATGACACCAGCCAGCATCTGGTACCTGTTAAACCAAAACATGAAAAGAAAATTATTACAACCATCTGGATTGGACATACAAAAATAGGATATAAAACTGGTAGCCCGAACCGACCACTGGTTTCAAATATTTCATGTGCATGGAATGGCAACAGAAAGATGACAGTAGTGATTATTCAAAAGGAGTTAAATGAAACCAAAATTGATACTCATTACCGAAAAACAAAGAAACTAAATTAAGGTTGCAAAAGCTCCATATTTAGTTCTTCAGATAGGTATGTATCCTATAGTTCAAATTTTCAACAATTTACCTTGATTCATATTGGTTCTATTCTACACCAAGCTCCTCCAATTACAATTATTTTTTCAGTGTAAGTACATATACTTCTGCTCTCCCTATGCACTATACAGAGCATTCAGCTAATTCTCACTTTCACAAGCATAGCCCCATCCCACACAGGATGATGGGCAACACATATGAGTTTCTTGGAGTGACAACAAAAGACAAAAAACCCTGTAGACATTATAACCTTAAAGACCCACTACTTCCATCTTTCCAATTTATAATCATGTCCAATCTATTGCAGCATAACCCCCCGCCCATTGCAGGGCAAGTGCAAGAAATAGAATTTAATCCTCTAAGAAAAGATAATGACATGAGACACGATAGAAGTTTAAGCAACATAGACATACAAATCATAAATGTGCCGTTGTAAATCACACAGAATTGAAAGCCTATATTAAATTTAACCAGCCAATGGCTCAGGAAACTTGGCAGGCAAACAATTGTTACAAAGGGCTAGAAATTTTGGAAGGGGGGGTACTCATAATTGATTAAACTTAGCTGGTCTGAGCAGCCCATTAGAAATCACACTCAAGTGGCAGACTGGTTGGGTTTGGGAGTGCTGTGTGATAAGCCAATAGTAAGTAAAACCTCTGGTTTAGCACTCTGAAAAATTTGTGCTTGTACAATGGAGCTAAAGATGTCAGGCCTGCTTCTTTCGTTGAGAGCTACTTTCTTAACTCTCTTTAACCCCGGTTTTGCTTTCTCTAAAGACAAAATAATGGAGCTCTTTTTTTTGGCAGGGGGTGGGGGATGAAGAAAGGAGGCATTAGAAATCCTAGAACATATGATCACAAGGAAGATATTCATAATTAAAAGTTTACAATCTTTCTTTTAATTTTATTAACCGGATGAATCCAGCATTAACAAGTGCGGAGACAACAACCATGCTCAAATAGCACTTTGGTACATCAATAAAGCCTAGAGGCATTTTCCAGGCTTGATGATCACGTAGCTTCATTAATATTATTAATCCTCTACTCTGACAAGGGTTATTGACACCCTACCACGCTACATCTTGGCATGCCAGAGTTATGACAATAAGATCAGTGCTTCTGATCTTAAATTTTCACACAACCATACTTCACTATAATATCAACCAGCAACCGTACACCTCTTTCTATTATTAACTTGAATATACAAACTCAACTTCAGTACCTCACCAAGTCACATCTAAAACTTCAGCAATACCAACTCTATTAACAGAATAATGATCACAGCTAAGATAAAGAAAAGATTGTAAGGCATGATAACATTAATAATTGCTTTCCAGAATATGAATTTTTAACTAAATTATCTGTTCACAGTTACTCCAAAGACGGTATTATGATTCCAGGTATTAAATGTGCTTTGTGAAACTAGCTTTTTTTTTCTTTTTTGGGAACCAAACTTGACTTCACTTATGCTCTAAAAAGAACTATAACCCGTTAAAGCAGAATAGCAGTACAATGATTCAAGATTAAGGTCAAAGTAGACCTACAAACAGCATGAGCTTCATTAGTTAAATCATTTATTTATATGTACCCAAGTAGACATACATACATGCATGCAGATAAACCAGAAAGTGGATAAATTAAAGATGAAAAAAAAAGTGAAGTGTCAAAACTTTCAACTTAGTTCCACAGAAAAGTAATATCTTGCAAACCTGAGGTTGCTAGAAATAGCCATATAGACACCATAGGCAACACTTGTTGACAAAATAGGCACATCTTCAGCTTCACCTGCAGAAGACTTGTCAACAGCATTTCTCGCTTTGATCAATGCATTTGTTGCAGCTGTACCAACCTAGATAATGGATGGTGAGATAGATAATCAGCTTCTGAGGAAACCACTCAAAGGACTAAAACAACAAGATAGCTATCAAGCTGAATATGCACTTGATACACACACACACACATATTATGGTGCATGTATGTATGCTGTCTATATGATCTCAAAAAGAAAACTAG
Source organism: Dillenia turbinata (assembly GCA_037126225.1). NCBI lineage: Eukaryota > Viridiplantae > Streptophyta > Magnoliopsida > Dilleniales > Dilleniaceae > Dillenia > Dillenia turbinata. The sequence goes on from JBAMMX010000015.1 coordinate 1,987,390, forward strand.
AGCAATGCAGAAAATGCCATAGTAAAAATCAGGAAAAAGAAATTGGTACAAAAACAGATCTACAGTTAAGACCTGAAATGGAAAACTGCAATATACATAAAATAGGTGAGAAGCATCAGAAGCAAATATTGCCAAACTAAATTCCCTTGGCTGAAAATAATTGCTGAGAGAGAGAGAGAGATTTACTGAATTAGTTTACAATTTAGTTAGAAGGAAAACTGCAATAGACATGCTTTTCCTCTCTCCTATATTGGTCTCTCAAATGGTTGACCCCAAAATTTGGGATTAAAACTTAGTTTGTTGTTGTTATAACTTTTGACACAGTGGGAAAAGCTTTGCAATACAAAGTGCATCATGCAATTGCAAGCTCAACGTCTCAAAAATGCAAAAGCTTAGGTCCACATTATGCAAGAGCCACCATAGAATCCTAATATGCACAATGCATATCATTGAAAAGAATTATTCTAGAAAGTGCATATCATTGGAAAGAGATTTTTTATGAGGATATTTAGAAACTAATAGAAGGAAATATTTTAGAAAAATATTAGTTTCCTTATTTTAATTGATAACTATCTTTTTAAAAATAGTAATTATCTTAGTTTTGGAATTCTTAATTTTAATTTATTATATTGTAAACCCTAATTTCTCATATTTAAAGGGAGTATGATCAATAAAAAAATAAGTCTAATTCTAATAAAAGAAGTGTAGTAGGAAACTTATTGGAGAACAAATTCCCAGTCATCAAACCTAGGGTCTAAGAGAGGGAAAACTCTATCAAGGGAAGAGAGCAATTCCCTGCAAGGCATCCATTAACTAGATCCTATATTAGGGCTCATATAAAATCCCTCTTCTAAAATCACTATTCAGGAATGAAGGAAATTAGAAGTCTTGGAACAAATAATAAACACAAATGACAAGTGGCACTACATAACAGGGAGGTCACTCCTACAAATATATCACAAGAAATAGTTATTTCAATAAGCTCTTGTATGATGCATTCAACCCCATATGACCTACCTTCACAGAAGCCCCAAGAAAAAGAGGGCAATGCAATACCCATAAGGAGGAATAACAGGAGGAAAGCAGAATGAATGAAATCTATGCCGTGCCATTTCAAGCAATATACTAATGTCATCTGAATTTAAGTTATCAGGGAAAAAATTAACCTCAATTGAACACAGAAGAATGTAAAAGAAATGAAGAGTGAAAAGAAAAAAGCCATCCTTGCAATATCATAAAAAGGCCTCCACAACTTGCTTCACAAGCAGGCAGCAGTCTCTTAGTAGAAACTTCCAACTCATAATTCATAGTCTTAAAAAGTGTTTTCAGAAACATGATGGATGGGAAAAGCAAAGCAAAAGGCATGTGAAGGAAGTGAACAGCAACATCCTATCTGATTCAGGACCTATACGATACGGTATTTTAAAAGGGTTTGAAAGATTCTTAACAACAAAAAATATGATGTCCACATGCATTAGGGTAATTTCCAAGAAAAACAAACAGAACATGCTATTTAAGGAATAAACATCCAAGAGTAATTAATTAACTTACAAGTGATGCACTTGTTCCAACAACAAAAAGTTTTGCTCCATTGCGCTGCATGAAATTGTTAGAGGTCATTTTGTCCTTAAATGCTTCAATTCTGAAACTTCAAGAACAAAGTAAAGTTGGGAAAATTAATTCATCATACCACTATTGCTCCCATTCTTTGTACAAATGAGTACGGTGTTCCAGCAAGAGCAACCTGCAAATGAGACAATAATCAGAAGCATACTATATTTTCCGAACAAGTAATTTTATATAGGGTAATCTAAGAAAATATAGCAACCTGGAATGCATTATCTGGGCAGTTATGGAAGAACCTAGCAATGGCTCCAGCATTGACCGCAAGAGGCGGTCGCAGAGAAACCGTGGGAGCAGGAAGATAAACAAGCATGAAATCTGCAATTATGGCCATTGCCTTAGCAGAAAATGAACCAGACATGAGTAACATTACAAATAGAGCATTGAGGTTGGTACATTAAAAACTGTTTCTATACAATTGATTTACAATAGAAAAGAAAATGCAAACTCATAACTAGTCGAGCTTAGCAACATGGTAGACTATGCTAACTCCAGTCCTCTGAATAAAAAACAAAAGGATACATCATGAGAAAGGACATACCACATCAGCTATTACAAAATCCATTTCCTCAAAAAACTTTTCTCCACGACGTGAATATTCTGCAGCAGTCTGAAAAATAATCCAAAACCGTAAATTGCATGTTCAACAAAAAGAAAATTCAGTCAGGAAAAATTAAAATTAAAGGGCAGAGTAGGAAATATATAAATACATGCACACTAAAGTGTTCCAAGAGATCAAGCCATTTGTCTAGGATAATTATCTGCAATTACTGGCATCCGATTCTCATGAATTGGTCAAACCATCTTAGAATATCTTCTTACCATTTCTTTAGCTTTGCCAACACTACATAAAACTTGTCCTGAGATCTTTTTTCTTATTTAACCTCTATATAGTCTCATTCTCAACACCAATAAAAAAAGGCAGACTTAAATCGTATTCAGGACTGATATAGTCACTTCTGAACACATGGTCACCATAACTTGCAATCAGGCATAATTGGCTCCAGAAAGGGGCTTCCTCTGACCATCTAATCAGAATTCTAATGCTGACTCAACAGCATCTCTTCAATCAAATGAAGGGAGGAAATGAGCCATGATTGCCAATCATAAGTAACAAAACCTTTTGCTTCAGGTGTTATAGCAACTACCTTCCCAACCCTATTTTTTCGAGGGAAAAGGGGCAAAGTTACTAGATCCCCCCCCCCCAAAAAAAAAAAAACAAAAAGAAAAGAGGAAAAAACCCGGTATGTCAATCAAGAGATACACCAACTAATTGAGCTAGCCCTTTTGCAAGAAGAAACAACTTTCAATCTTATTTCCAGTCCAAAGCTGTGTTTTCTTAATGTAAAATAACTTCTTGAAAAACATTTTACATATTTTACTGCGTTTAGCAATTAAAAAGGATTCTAGTCAATAGTGATATCTTCAGATTAACATAAAAGAGGAACTTTTTTTTTTTTCCCCCTTTCAAGATATTAGAAGTCATTTTCATCAAACCCCAACAAATGTTGGAAAGACCCAAATTAATAAAATATATGATAATATCACACAATGTTTTCAAATGACAGAAAATGTTTCTTCAAGGGAAACAATTTTCCCAATCCTCGAGAAAAACAAAACCATAAACGAAAACTTGTCCGCAAACCTAAAAAACTGGCAACATAAATCATACATAGAACACATCCCATTAAACATACGCTACATGTCCTCTCCTAGAAAAACACAATTGCGGAAACAAACAAATCATAACAATGTAAATAAAGACAGAGATTTCAATTTCATTTGAAATTTAAGGAAGAATGAAGACCTTGGTGAAGATGCCAACACCACACTCAATGCCAACCTTCGCCAAGAAGAGATCATCAGCCAACAATCTCTCCTTAAACCCTCCGAACTTCATCAACCATCTGAAAAGCGCCGACTCCTCCAGCTCCGCATACCTCGTAACAATCGCGGCAGGTATTCTGCCGTCGTTGATCGCCGCCGCCAAGTCGTTGGGCAGGCTCTCCACCGATCTCCCTAACTGCCCCAACGCCATGATCGCCTCCTTCCGATTCTTATCTCCGGAACTCTCATTTCCTCCGCCGGGCCCGTCATCTCCGCCACCGCCGCCGGAGATTCGGTCACCGCCACCGTTGATTCCGTCGCCGCCGGAGAAGGCGAGAATGAGAGGATTGCGGCGGGGGGTGTGTCGACAGGTGAGAGAGGTGGCGGTGGCGGTGGAAAAGTGAGGGAGGGTGAGGAAGGTGGGATGATGAGATGCAGGGTGAGGATTGGTGTTGTGGGAAAGAAACGAAGGAGATGAGGAAGATGTTGAAGAAGCGAAGAAGGTGGCGGCGAAGGCCATTGCAAATGCGTGTGTTTTGAGATTTCGGTTTTCTTTCCTATTCCCTCCTTCCTTCCCTCCCGGCCTCTTTCCTTATAATATAGGTAGAAAGAGACTTTCTCTCTCTTGCTTGGGCCTTTCATTTATTTTTTTGTCAGAAAGTGAGAGTTGTGACGTTAGTTACGATGTAGGAGAAAGTCGTAAATGCTCATTTTCTTTCCCCACGACGGATATATAAACCCATACTCCGATTGCTACAATTTGAGGATACGTGAAACCCTATTTAAACCATAATTTTTTTAATATAATTTCTTTTTAAAAAAAATTTAAATTTAATACTTAATTAAGAAGTTTAATCTTCTGTTTTACTAAATCAAAAAATGATTTTTTCAATAAAATCATTTTAATTTTAAAATTTTAAAATCCATACTTAATCAAGAAATTTAATCTACTATCCTTCTGAATCGAATATCCGCTTATTATGACAAAAAGCGCTCTCTCTCTCTCTCTCCCCCAATGGTCAAGAAGGGGAGAGAGAGACACACAATTCCTCTTTTTGCCCTTTTGGGAGGTAGGTGAGCCACCTTGATTCCATTGACCTCTTTTGCCAATGCCAAAGGGTTTCGGTTTTTAGTGAAGCCCGTCGTTTTTCAGTTGGTATCCATCAGCTCGGCACCTGACGTTGGTTTTCCCGGTTTCAACATTTTTTTTCCTTATTTATTTTGTCAAATATTTTTGCCTCCATAATATTATCTTATTTTTTAATAATAATAATTGATGGGACATGATCCTAAAAATCAAATCTCATGAGTCAATTTTAAAAAGACCCACATAAAAGGTCTATGAAAGACAGCTACCGATCTATATTAAAATATGATTATTTACCGAAAGAACTCCGTTGTTCAGATCTCCTGAACGATAGGGTCTCAGTCGTCCAAACATCCCGAACAATAGGAACTTAGTCGTCCCGTTAACCGAATGTGATTTATCAAGTGAAGGTAATCACATTGATTGGGTATTCAATATTCGGCTTCTCAATCGAAAGAGCCCTGAAAACCTTTCATCGGTCGAACGACTAATCGATAGCTAACGATTCCAACGATCCTAAAGGAAGACCAAAATATCCTATACCCGTCGAACCATTCGCCCCTACGACACTTAATCATCCTATTCAGGATCACGTGTTCTCTCCCTGGTCGTCCCGTCCGGAGCAAATCCTACAACCTGCGGCTCAGGAGCAGCCGGTTATGGCCTCAGCGCTAGTGCCAGAGCAGGCAAACCAGTCTCAAAAGGAGAGATTGGAGTTGAGATTCCAAAGAATGAGTAAACAATTGGAGGGGTTCAGCCGAGCCCTCAGGCCAGACGGCCACTCATCTGTAGCAAAGTCCGAATATGAGCGACCACAAAGACGAGAGTTTCATGAACCATCGACGGTCTCCCAATATGACCTCAAGGACCTAAAAATACAGATCGAACAACCCGTGGCCGCCGAGCTTAAAAGAGCGGGTGCAAGGGATAGGGAAAATCCCCTACACCCTCTAGGTGAATCACCATTCGATTCGAAGATCTCTTTAGAACCAATGCCGGGAGATGTTCTTTTACCTCCTATGGAGCGATATGATGGAATGAATTACACTCGCGACCATGCCGCCCACTTCCTAATAGTTATGATCTCCAGAGACCTCTCGGATGCAGCGATGTGCAAACACTTCCCCACCACTCTCAAGGGTAATGCCCTGACATGATTTAACTCTCTTTCGCTGCTCAGTATCAAGAGTTTTGTACAGTTCCGACAATAGTTTGAGACTCATTTTGTAATCAGTAGGGGAACCAAGCGAAAATCTACTTCCCTGTTATCATTACGGCAACGGGGGGTAGAGTTTTTGAGGGATTTCATGGAAAGATTTAAGATAGAAATACTGAAGGTCCCTGCTCTGGACCATAATATTGCATTAGCTACCCTTCTAACGGGTTTGCGTTCTTCCGACATGAAAGTCTCTATCACGAAAAAGCCCTCAGCAACCATCCAAAAATTTTACTTCCAAGCGGAGAAATATATTACGGCAGAAGAAGCAGAGGCGTTCGACTGACAAGAGAACCGCCATAACAAAAAAGAACATAGCCGATCGCCCCGTCAGCCCTCTCCGAAGAGAAGCAAATTGGGAGTTCTGCCCTTGCGAAGGTTCAACGTCTACACTCTGCTGAACGAAGCCCCCAGTCGGATTTTATATCAAATAAAAAACAAATCATATATCAGATGACCCCCTCGTCCCGCAGAAGAAAATCCTAGAAAAGAAAAGTCCAAGTACTGTCATTTCTATCGGGACTACGGCCACACAACCGACGAGTGCAAAAGGCTTAAGGATGAGTTGGAATTCTTGGTTCGCCGTGATAAACTATAGAAGTTCATCAACACGGAGGGGAGGAACCTACCTTCCCCTGATAGGCGCAATGCACCACGGAAAAGTGAATCACCCAATGGGTCGGATCCTAGGCCATCGCACAATGAACCAGGAAGGGTGATCCTTCAAGTCCACGGTAAAGACGGTTGGCACGAGCCTTATGTGCCCACTAGTATCTGCCAGACCTATGACCCGAAGTTTCCTGCGCTTTTCCCTTGATGAAAGCTTCAATTTTCTCCTGTTACTCATTGATAACACGTGGCACGGGATTCTTAATGATATGTGGAGAAAACAACCCTCCTAACTCCTAAGGTTTCTAATCGATCGATGGGCCTCAACCGCCCAGATTCTTTCGAAAGAATGTATCGTTAAGTTAGGATGAAAATCCCGGAACGGGAGGATACGACCCTAACTCCTAAGATTTCTAATTAATTGACGGGCCTCAGTCGCCCAAATTCTTCCGAACGAATGTATCATTAAGTTGGAATGAAACTCCCCGAACGGGTGGACACGACCCTAACTCAAAGGTTTCTAACAGACTGACGGGTCTCAGTCATCCAGATTCTTCCGAACGATTGTGTCGTTAAGTTGGGGTGAAACTCCCCGAACGGGCGCAGATGGCCCTAACTCCTAAGGTTTCTAACTGACTGGCGGGTCTCAGTCACTCAGATTTTTCTGAACGAATGTATCATTAAGTTGGGATGAAACTCCCTGAACGAGCGGATACGACCCTAACTCCTAAGATTTCCAACCTACTGGTGGGCCTTAGTCGCCCAGATTCTTCCGAATGAATGCGTCGTTAAGTTGGGATGAAACTCCCCGAACGGGTGGACACGACCCTAACTCCTAAGATTTCTAACCGACTGGCGGGTCTCAGTCACCCAGATTCTTCCGAATGAATGTGTCGTTAAGTTGGGATGAAACTCTCCGAACGGACGAACACGACCCTAACTCCTAGGGTTTCTAATTGACTAACAGACCTCAATTGCCCAGATTAATCTAAAAGAATGTGTCGTAAAGTTGGGATGAAACTCCCCGATTAGGCAGACACGGCCCTAACTCCTAAGATTTCTAACCGACTGGCGGGTCTCAGTCACCCAGATTCTTCCGAATGAATGCGTCGTTAAGTTGGGATGAAACTTCTCGAACGGGCGGACACGGCCCTAACTCCTAAGGTTTCTAACCAACTGGCGGGGCTCTGTCGCCCAGATTTTTCTGAACGAATGTGTCGTTAAGTTGGGATGAAACTCCCCGAACAGACGTACACGACTTTAACTCTTAAGGTTTCTAACCGACTGGCGGGTCTCAGTCGCCCAGATTCTTCTGAATGAATATGTCGTTAAGTTGGGATGAAACTCTCCGAACGGACGAACACGACCCTAACTCCTAGGGTTTCTAATTGACTGACAGACCTCAATCGCCCAGATTAATCTAAAAGAATGTGTCGTAAAGTTGGGATGAAACTCCCCGATTAGGCAGACACGGCCCTAACTCCTAAGGTTTCTAATCGACTGACGGGTCTCAGTCGCCAAGATTCTTCCGAACGAATGTGTCGTTAAGTTGGTATGAAACTCTCCGAAGAGGTAGACTACCCTAACCTTGGAGGTTTCTAATCACACACTAGATCTTGGACACCTCGGCTCAATTGATTGGACACGTCATCAATGGGGCGAGTTCCCCCGACTTCATCAGACTAGCGGGATAAAGCATTCAAAAGTTTTTTGTAGAAAATTGTTATATCTCAATAAAGTATGGGCCAAAAAATTCCTTCATATCAGATAACACAAAATTACAAAGGAGCGGAAGGAACACCGAAAGTAACCAAGGTGGAATCCGAATCTGCAAACCCCTCAAGAGCAGGCAAAGCCTCATATTGGCCGACGTGTCGAAGGATCTCTTCGGCGCATTTCAGACGCTCAAGCAACCTGCGCTGAGAAAACTGAATGTTGATAGTGTCTTTGGCAATAGACGTCTTGAGATTAGCCATCTCCTGTTTGGCACTTTGAAGGGATTCCTCCCGAAGACGAGCCAATGTTTCGGTAGTTGTTAACCGTGCTTCTCTAATGCGTGCCTCCACTTCCAGTTTCTCGCAACGGGCTCGAGCCAAAGTAAGATCCATCTGAAGATCCCTGATCTGCCTATCTTTTTTCTCTCTGATGTTTTTCTCCTAACTCTCCAGGGCATCCTTTAACGCCAGCACTTGACTGCTCATACGGGCAAACTGTTAATCATGCTCCTTCCTCCGTTTCCCTTGAAGCTCGGTCAAGGCTAAAACCTGAGAAAAAGTATGCTTATCAGAATCGTAAGACAATAAGAACCAAACATGGTTCGACAGAGAAGATACTTACCGTAAGACAGAGATAATGGATGGCCTTGTCAACGCAGTCCAGAGACATCGTTCGAAGGCCACTAAGGGAGGCTCATGCCCTCCGGTTTCTGCCGACTCTTTCTCTCCCACAAGAGGGCTGGGCGATCGAGCCCTTGACCTTTTTCGTCAGGACTCATAAAAAGCATCATCTGCCATCCTCTTCACATTTGGCCACATTTCCCGCTCGGTAGAAATCTCATCGAGAAGATTAGTGTCTACAACCAGCGCAGAATCAACCAACGACATTCTCTGTTGCTCTAGTAAGAGGGGCCTGGTGATCTGCCTAGTTTCATCCATCAGCAAATCGGACAACAGCAACATTTCGTCTTCTATCAAACGGTTTATCCATAAGCTTCTACAACAGGCCTCACAATAACGGGCCACAGTACGCAAAAAACAAGAATGACGGAGAAGATTCGGGATCTTCACGTTCAAGAAAGGTGCTTGGTTGGCATCCGAAAACACCGAAATGAGATCTCTGTTCAAAAATCTTACATAGAAAAACTTTTGCATTCAATGTTTATCTTGAGATTCACTGTAGAAACATTTCCAATGGAACTCCCAGCAGGTTTGAAATTTGTACCAGCCATGGGTAGACCCTTTGGAGCTACATCGCCCTAAAGAAAAAAGGGTCCCTAAAATCTCCAAGTCAAAATGAATACGGAAAAACCCTAACAGGGAAATCAAGACAATCACAAAACGCCAGGTACTTGGGATAAGCAACGAGGGATGGATGTTCCAATACTTCAAGACTTCCGCCAGTGGGCCCATGTACGGGATCCTCAAGCCGTACTTCATACTCTGTTTATACACTAGAACACAACCCTCAGGGACAAAACTTGCTCTGTCCCCTTCACCGGGCAACACGAACTCAAAGTCGCTTCCGAGCGATATCTCCCTCTGGACTTTTGTCAAATCCTCTTCGGCCTTGGCACTCTGAATGCTGTCTATATTGCGCGATGAGGAAGCGTCTTTCGACATTTTTGTCTATAAGGAGAGGTTCTTCGAAGAAAAGTTAAAATGGTAGTGAGAATGTTGGGATGCGATACTCTCTAAAGAGTGCAAACCCTTATGAAGCTTACAGAAGACGATTTGTGGAAATCAAATCGATAAGAGTCACATTAAAAAGCTCCGCGCCTTTTTCAACAATCATTACTTGTGATGCCTCTTCATCAAGAGAGCCATGAGTCGAGTGCAAATGATGAGAAATTGTTCCAAAAATCAGATCTCATGAGTCAGTTCTGGAAAGGCCCACGTGAAAAGTCCACGAAGGAGAGCTACCGATCTAGGTTAAAATATGATTATCTACCGAAGGGTTTCAGTCGTTTAGGTCTCCTGAACGATAGGGTCTTAGTCACCCAAATCTCCCGAACGATAGGGTCTCAGTCACTCTGTTGACCGAACGTGATTTATCAAGTGAAGGTAATCACCCTGATCAGGTATTCAATGGTCGACTCCTCAACCGAAAGAGTCCTGAAGACCTTTAATCGTTTAAATGACCGATCGATAGCTAACGATTTCAACGATTCTAAGGAAGACCAAAATATCATATTAACTTCCGTCCTCACTGCAGACAGTATCCTGAGATTCTTTCAATTAAGGAAAAGTTCCTTCAAGAATACGAAAGTTTCCCAAAAGATGAGAATCACAGCTGATTTGAAATACTGAATCCCTGAGATTTCCGGATCGACTCGATAAGAAAGGTAGGATTGAAGCACTGCAGCGGCGTACGACTCTCACAGATATAAAACATCTTAAAACCCTCCAAAACAGGTACGCTCTCTCTGGGCCTCACACATTGGGTACTCTAATTACAGGGAATCACTCGTTTAAACTCTCAATCTGTTTCAATCATTCGAAAACCACTTTTTCTGACGTGAGCGTCGGAATCTCCCCGCCAGAGCACCCTCCGATGGTTTTTGTAGGTATATTCCTTTCGACGGTAACTGCTCGGGTCAATGAAGAGCCGGTATCTGTGAAGTCATAACTCAACTTCAACAATAATAATAATAATAATGATAATAATAATAATCTCAATTATTACTCTTAAGGCATCAATTATATGCATAAAAATTATAATTGGTTTGGTAGCCTCTCTAACACTAGAGATGGGTATGGGCCTGTTCTGATCCAGAAACTGGTCTAGTCAAATCAATTTAGTCCGAATCGAAAATTGACCCAGAAAAAAGTGGGTCAAAACTGAACCGACATGGCTACAATATCTAGTTGATCCAATTTCATTGATTTTGGAATCGAAAACAGGCCCAGCCAGGGTTGAGAACCGTCTCGACCGATTCCAACTACCATTTTTTTTTTTGTTTTATGAAAGTTTCCAAATTTCTAACCATCCTAATCGGGAACCGATCTGGCCCTGAAACTGCGACCGAATCGACCCATGGTTCCAGGCCTGTCCAAAAACCGGACTGGAATCAGCCCAACCCGACCGGTCCCATGTCTATCTAACACTATTGTTATTTAATTAAAATTTACAATTTATCTAAATAGAGGTATAAATACATATCTTTTAATTTGCTCAATTTATAAATAGAAATTCTTTAAAACAATATTGAGATAATATTTGCAATTGGGGAATTGATTAATAAGAGTAATAATCACAAAAAGTCAGCTATGACATCAATTTTACCTTTATTTTAATAAAATATAAAACATAATAAAAATATGGCACCTACCCTTTTTCCTAGTAAATTAGGAGATGTTTTCTTAGAAACTCTTCTCTATTTCCAAAGAAAACTATAACAACTTGAGTTAATTTTGAAAATTCCAATTCAGAAGTTTTTTCTTATTAAATGTGAAACAAAGACTTGGGCTCTTTGTAAGGACCGCAAATGGGGGATTTTTTCTTATTAAATTGTTGACATGTCAGACACATATTTGGACAATCTTATTTATGAAAAAAAGTAAAGATTATTATTCATTCAAGATTTACCCACATTTGTTTTTTTTTTCTTCCTTAAAATTCAATTTTCTACCAAACGCACTTTAAATATTTTCTAATAAAAAATTTTTACGAACAACTATTGATTGATCGTTTTTATTTTCTCTCTTCGAAGAGTTTCATAAAAAGAATTTTATTTGTATTGTTTCTCTGTATCGCCTTTTTTTTTAAAATAGACAGAGAGGGAGGGAAGAAAAAACTGAATAAGAGGAGGAGAAAAGTCAGAAGTACGTCGATAATGAATATTTTAGACCAGTTGATCATCGGACTTTTTCCTAGCAGTTCGGAATTTTTTGTTCCTTTTGTGAAAGACAGAAATTCTATTCTTAACAAAGAGAATACTAAATGTATTATAATAATTAATATTGATTTGACTCAATTAGAAGGGAGTTAAATTTTTTTAATTATAATCATAAGTTTAATTTTTTATAGTTATGAAAAAAATCACGTTGGGAGATTATCCCCGAAAAGGACCCGACAGTAAAATAATCCAGATTAGTCGGGACGAAATTTCAAATATCATATGAAAACAAAAAAAAATGTATTATAACAAATACATATATAGATATAAGAGTAATACAAGGTTTATCGAAAAAAGTTATCGATCAAAACCATTAAATTGGATGCGATGTAATATTATTGGCCAATATATTATGGTATCTTATAGGATTGATTATAAGTAAATCATGCAAACTCAAGGAGCACCCAAATTTATTCATTTTCCAGACAAGCCAAAGCAAGCAAGCCAAATCATACCTTACATTATAAATGAGGCTAAAAAGTATTATTTGTGATTGGACATAGCCTAATGCCCGTTTCGAAGGGACAACACTTGAAAAGTCTATACATGATACTCACAACTTAGAAGGGACAGTTATCGATCGATGGGCAAGTATAACCCAGTATTATCAAACGACTACTCTTTATATCTATTCAACTGATCTACCGAAAGGATTTAGTCGTCCCATCTCCCGAACAATAGGGTCTTAATCGCCCCGCTTATCGAACGAGATTTGCTAAGTGAGATTTACCTCCCCGATCGGATACTTAGCCCTTGGTTCACCGAGCGAACAAGTCTGAAGGCTCCGCATTGGCTAAATGACCGTCTGGAGGCCAACGGCCTTATTGATTCTACGGAAAGGTCAAAACACCCCAATGATTCTTATTTTCTATCGAAAATCAATATCTCTAGGATCTTTCAAAAAGGGAAAGGATCCCCCGAGTAACAAAACTTCCCATACGAGAATCCCCCAAGTAACGAAACTTCCCATACGATAAAAATCACGACCGTTTCGGAATATTTAACTTTTGAGATTTTCGGATCATTTTCATAATGAAAGTAGGGTTATAACAGTCCAAAAGCATACGACTCTATCAGGTATAAGAAACCCTCAAGTTTTTTAAGTCAGGTATACTCTCTCGATCTTACACATTGGGCACACTAGTCATAAGGAACCCCTCCCTCTCAAAAACTCTTAGTTTATTTCTTTACACTCGAAAATGGTTCTTTTTGACTTGAGCGTCGGAACCTCATCTGTTCGAGCACCCTTCGACGGTTTTTGCAGGTTTCACGTCCCGTCGACAGCAACTGTTTGAGTCATCAAGGAGCCGATATCTGTGAAGTTACAACCCACCTTCAACAATCTGTATTCGATTCACTTAATAAATATGTATTAAAAATTATAGTCTATCACACTTATCTATATTTAGAAAATAGAATTTTTAAAATATCAAATTTTCTTATATATTTTGTTATTTTTCTCATTTTATAAATCAATTGCTCCTTAAAAATCCCGAGTTTAACCATTCTATAATTTTTTCATTAGAAAGCGGTTCATTCAATCGCTATGCCACCGTATCTCTAGCAATAGCATTATGCTAAACCGGATTCCTTTCGACATGGGATTCGAAGATTTAATAAGAAATGCATAATGACATAATCTTCACACATTTTGTTAGGTATATTTTATTTTAGTACTGATACAGTCAAATAATCATATTCTTCAATTTGATGATTACGAATTCAAATCGCGATATAATAAAAAAAAATTATATTTTATTTTAATAACAGAATAGTTGTTGCAAATTTATTTTTAAATAAGAGATCGGTGGTCTAAACTTATATAATGGGATAATCATTACTTATATAATTATTAAATAAATTAAAATTTGAATTGGAATATACTTTTTTTAAAAATTATTAAATAATCTAAAACGCTGTGTTCGTATTTGTAGAGCACTGCAGTGGTTATATCGATGCAAGATTGGTATCGCTTCCCCAATCTTCGGAACTTCGGTCCGCTTCCACCTCCCAAGTTGCAACAACAATCCAAATGGTATAACGAATGTACTCGCGAGAGTACATGCTTCCGGGTACTCGCCTCCTGGCCTCATGAACTCCATGCACCCTATGCGTGTCACTCTTTATTTTATTTTAAAAAAACTGGAGAAAGAAAGAAATGCGCCTTCTTCCTCTTATTATTATTACGAAGATTACAAATTTAAAACAATTGATCTTTGGGCAAAAGATATGATTTTGTATGTATTCTATTGAAATTCTGCTACATTTGCTTATAGTTGATTAATTATAAAAATGAGACAGTCATGTATACATTATTATATTTAATAATGATAAATAAGACTTTTACCCTAAGTTTGATCGGCCGAAGGAGAGAAGGAAGGGAAGAAAAGGGCCAGATTTATTTTATCTGATAGAAATAAATACGTTTTCTTCATTTTTATTTCATAAACATGGAATAGAAGAAAATGAATGATATTTTTTTTTATTTGGTTGGAATGAAAAGTGAAAAAAAAATACTACCTTATTTTTTTAACTTCTCTATTATACTCTTGTTAAATGATAATTTTAATATTTTTCATCACATAACTTTTTTAGTTTTCTAATTTAAAATATTTTTTTAAAAATAGAATAATAATGTTAAAAAAGTAAAATCTCCATGAAAAATAATTTTTCCAATAAAATTGATAAAAAAAATTAAATTTTATTTTTTTATATTAAATAAAATTAAAATAAAAAAAATTTAATGGACAATTTTGTAAATATTAAAGAACAAAAACAAATTTGTTTAAAAATTTTATTTTCTTTCTAATCCGTTCTCTTGGGGATGAAAATAATTTCTCAACCAGAAGAGATTTGGATTATATCTCACTTTACTTTTCTTCCCCTTTCCTTTTACTTTACTCCCCAACCAAACTTATTGTAGAAAATTTTCTATCTTATAATATGTAAAAGCCAAAGGTCAATTCAGGTAGATAATCATAAATAGGATTCGATTTTATGCATTTAAAAGCTAAACTCAATTTCCCATCGAGGATGCTACATCACTCAACACAGCAAAACCAAACGTATTCATTAATTAATACATCAATCCTCCAAAACTACAGTCTTCACCATCATTAAATCATTATATAGTGACTGAGTTTGTGATAGAATGAAATGAAGCCCAGATACGAATGCCTTGTTGGTCGAAAGATAAAAGAATTAAAATTTTCTAATCAAATTCTTGAATTTAATTTTAGAAATGAAAAATAATAATAATAAAAAAGAGTTAGGATAGTTTGTCTCTTAACGAGCTAAATAGTTAATTCGAGTCGTATTAATCAAGATTAATAAATTGGTTATCAGAAACCGATCAATAAAACACAAAAGAAAAAAATGAAACCCTAGCTAGCTAGGTGGGTCAGCCTATGTAGGCTGGGCTCAACATAATATTAATAACCGCTCCCAAAGTTTGGTGCTGCTAGGAAATTTCTATGATGTTCAATTCAACATAAGAAAAATGATATTTGATATCAATACTATTATTTGATTTTTATCGAGTCTTACCATCCCACAAACCACCCAACTCTGTACTACCACAAAATTATTATTTTTTATTTTAATAATAATATTATAATAATAAAGTTATTTGATCAATATAAATCTTTTGACCAAGGGCCTTTTTTTGAATATGATAATAATGTAGAAGAAGAATATGTTGATTTATAGATCTACGAAAGGTAATTTAGCAGTTGACTCACTGATGTGCCATCCAAATTCATGATATTGTATGTGATATCTTTCTCCTGGGATTGAACCCAATCATAATTTTACCATGCCAACTATTTTCTTCGAAAGAGAACAGATATAGCAAGCCGCATGATAATCTGACATGTATCATTTGTCAACCAAATTGAGGAATCTGATGGAGAAGAGGAGCTATGGAAGCCTATACACAAGCTATGGACTATGTTCATGAAACGAGTTCTCTTCTTCACAGGTTTAACTTGAAGCCTAGATTGGAGTACTTGCCCAATAACAGAATTGTTTTGCCCTCCAATAGATTCAGGTGGCTGAAGGAGTTCTTGCTGGACCATGATTGGTGTACCGTCCCCGGCCTATCGGCACATAAACAATGATAGTTTCTGGTTAAGGATAACCCTGCTTTCATTTGAATTCTTAAGACAAGATAGATAAATCTTCATACATTGTCCTCTTTACAGTTGCACGTGGGCTGCAGATTAAAGACCAAATGCAATATTCAACAATTTTAAAAAATCAAAAGACAAAGGCAAAGGAGGCCGGCAACCTTCATGGCTAATGCTCAGCTGCAAATAATTATCAACATTGTAACCAAGCCCAACGGATAATTTGGCTCCCGGAGATCACAAAACATCCATCTTGCTAAAGAGTGTCACATCAGAAACCAGCATTCAAGGAAGTGAAGCAAATGCTTAATGTAAGTATGGAGTTTTTCACTCATCTGTCTCAGACTCAGAATCTGTGTCTGCAAGTAACTCTAGAGGCTTGATTCTGTTTGGGTTGGCTTCTAATGGTGGGAGCCCTTCATCATCACTGGAGTTGATTTCCTCCCCTTGTGGATATATAGGTCTCTGCAAATTTTCATTGGATCGATCCATTGATGTAGATTTGATGATCTCAGACCTACATCAAAAGATAGTAAATATTCAGCACCACAAATGAACTACTCACCCAACATAGGTGATGACAATAACAAGGGAGAAAATCCAGTCTGTTAAAGATGATAAGGTGCTTGTCAGAAGCACATATATATAATCAATATCATCCCAATTAAAAGGGTTAAAACATATTTAACCACTTCAAGGTAGATATCTACATTCTACTCAACCTTGTGATCATGCTTTCTTTTATTTATTTATTTGTTTTTTTTTTTGGGGGGGGGTGGGTTTAAAAAGGATTCATACTTCTACCTAATATTTGCTATTTAACTAATGCTAAATTGAAAAGTTCCCTAGAATATGCCTAAGGACAACAGTATCTCAATTTTAAACCTTAACAGGCAGAGAAAGGTCTCTGATATTAGTGATGCAGCATCTATTATCCATAAGCAAATATTAGCTCCCACTTTAGTACCATAATGTTGCAATAGGATTTTCAAGGATCCACACAGTAAATATAAATGTCAAAATCTCATTACTTTCATGATTTTGGTAAAGAGACAAACCATTCTTGAGATTTCTGAAGCTGACGAACTTGTTCATGAAAGAGAACTTGAGAAACCGTACAAGCAACCTTGCTACCTGATTCAAGGGCTTTCTCTCTCCCACTTTCATCAACAACAACAAAACCCCCTGCATATTAGAAGCAGAAAGCTCAATTATTCTAATTAAATGTGTTCAACAGACACCACACATCAAAGAATAAAGTTCTACTGCCATCTATGTGTCAACTGTATGCAATATCACCATTGCAGGCAAGCCAAAGTTAAGCACAATTTAGTAGAAACAAGCAATGTACTGGAGAGCCACAGTATGGTCCATGCAAAAGTAGTGCATAACCAAGATATGAGAACACAACTAATAGAAAAACCTGTGAAGCTTCAATTGGCATGCAGCATGTCAGTAATATGACCAAAGCTGCTGAAAGCAGGTGCATGCAACAAACCTCGCTTAATCCAAATGCTCTTTTGGAACTTTGATGGAAACAATGCCAATGACTTCTGTCCTTGTGCATCCATCACCTAAACAGATGAATGTGATAGGAAAATTTAATAACAGGAAAGAGAAGATAAGAAATAGCATGAAAGACATGGAGAAAGTTATATGAGCCGATTCAATTCAATCCTATCCTTTCTAATCTTAACTTTGATGGAAACAATGCCAACAACTTCCCATGGAAATTGTCTTTCACATTGAAAAAGTAAAGAAATAAATAAAAATAGTCTATTTACAAACCCTATATTGTTCAGTACCAAAAAGAAGATTATAATTAATATGACTCAATCCAATCCAATCCTTTCTAATCTTATCTAATCTAATCTTTGGTTGCAACTGGCTCCTATGTGTCTTCGAAGAGTAAGTGCATGTGAACATGTTTTTCAGATGTGCTCGCGCACTTAGGTGCAGGAAGAGTTACCAAATTCTCCCAACACGTTTGTAGATGTACCATGTAAATTTGACCTAACACTCCATACTTCAGCAGACTAGACCTCCAAAAATTTGATTTCATCAAAAGCTTAGAAGCAATAACAAGAAAAAGAAAAAAGAGAAATGTAAGATTACCTAGTTTTATATACTGGATCTGTTATCCATGTATACACTTATATTCCAAATTTTAATAGTCATGTACGAAAGCATATAGCAGCCAACCAACCTGAATTAGCATATCAATGCACATTAAAATTAAAAATAGCAAATTAATGAACTAATGACATTGTACCTAGTAACAGTGGTGCATAGGGAGCATATTAAAGCATTTTTGTGGGTGAGCGATGAGGTTGAATACCCATGAACTCCCAAGTGATTATTACTGAAGCCACTCCAAGGACAACAAATACATCAGAAACCAGGTGGACTTGAAAGCAGAAGTCCTTTGAAGAAAGTGGTTCTGCTGATCACAGAATTTTATTAATATCTAGGTCATTTATCAAATCCCAATAAAAATATTCACCCATTAGCGTTATGTTTAAAACCTTAACTGAGCCCTACTTTTCATCCTCGAACAATATATTCCATTGCTCAATTGTAGTCTCCGCAGTCTATGTCAACCACATAACCACAGCAAAATCTATTTGGAAATTGGAACCCATGAAAAACCCTAAACCCTTCTCCCTTTCTCATCGGCTCGAATTGCCCTAATGCTACTATTTCGATCAATACAATGATAAAAGGAGAAAAACCTTCAATAATCATCACTGACACAGAAATAATTTGCACGACTTTAGTAGGTAAAATCATGAAATAACAAGATAAATTAGAAAGAAAGGATTGTCCTTATTAATTAAAAATAGGATACCTCAATGAGATTAGACCCACGAAGGGAGACAACCTGCATAATGGTTTGACCTTGTTGAAGTATTAACTTGTCATCATCAGTCACTGCCCTCTTTAGGTTTTTCCTTCCTCCTTTCATTGCTGACACAGAGAGAGAGAGAGAGAGAGAGAGAGAGAGGAGTAAGCTGCTCCTTCGGGGATGAGACAGAGGGAGGGAGAGGAGAGAGAAGGGGGCAGGCGTGTTTCTGAGAGGCAGCCCACATACAAAAACACGTTTCGGACACCTGTGTATTGATATGGTTAGAGCCCAAGAAAAAGCCCTAAAATATTTATCAAGGCCAGGGGTAATTTTGAACAAAAATTTGTATGATTTCTGCGGAGGAATTACTAGCATAAGAGTGCTTCAATTAAGGGGGAAAAAGATAATATTTCAGTAGTTGAAGGACTGATTTCATAATACCTCAAAATTTAAGAGCAATTTTACATTTTTTAATCAAATTTACTATATCATTAACAAAATAATATCCCTTGGCACAGCCCAGTGCAACAGCCTCCCTTCTTGTACCCGTAATTCGGATTTCGATTTCTATCGTAACAAAAATAAATAATCATTTTTGACTTTTTTGGTTTGGCATCTCATACGATCCCTATTTACAAAAATGTGGTAATTTTATTTCATGCAGGAAACAGAGTATTTATTATAATTATATAGAG
The DNA here is from genome assembly GCA_037126225.1 of Dillenia turbinata. Classification (NCBI taxonomy): domain Eukaryota; kingdom Viridiplantae; phylum Streptophyta; class Magnoliopsida; order Dilleniales; family Dilleniaceae; genus Dillenia; species Dillenia turbinata. The sequence continues at coordinate 2,007,033 of JBAMMX010000015.1, forward strand.
GAATCCATGAAGTAGTCTTTTTTTTTTTTTTTTTTTTTAATTTGCACAAACTTATTGAGTATTCCTAATTAAACAGTTTACCCCCAAATGATCTTCAAAGAGAAAGAGGATGGGACAGAATGGTTTAATCTTCATGACTGAATTTGTTCCCACCATCAAAAGATTAAGGACTCATACGTATAGAGGTTTGTTAGATGCTGTCCTCTGTCTTGAGAGGAGAGCCAGATCCAGAGAGAGAGAGAGTGTGTGTTTGTGCGTGTATTTTTCTTTTAAAAAAATTATCGATATCCAAAATCATATACATTCTAACATTGCGAAGATTTTATTTAGAGATAATTCATTCAACGTAATTTCTTTTATTTCTAAATTTTTAAATTTAAAATTAAATTAAAAAACTTATTACCTCATTTTATTAAATTAATTATCCGTTGGTGCACATTCTTAGTTTTGTCTTCATCATTTATAGGTGGAGCACCCAACATGATCCAAAATGATTAAGGTGCTATGGCTATATCCAGGCGAGGTGGGCTGGCTATCCTCCTCACCTTCTCATCACTTTCACTTGCGACCCAAAATGGCCGGAAGCCTGAGGATCCGCCTGATAAACTTTGTATGATATTCCAGGTCAAACTTAATCACCTCCTCAAAGGTCAAGGGTAAATTTGGCGCGATGCATTCAGTCTAAGGTCAGTCATGTATCTTTTAAATAAATAAATAATTACATAAAAAGGAATCGTAAAAATACACACGATTATGAAATTTTGAATATTAGACTTAGAGAAAATATTTAAGCAAAAGTTTTTTATTATTTGAGTGAACATATACTTTTAAATATGTTATGAAGGGCATGACCATGTCATGGTATCATTTTATCAATCTCCTACCGATGAAAGCACACACGCACTATAAATGAAATCAAAATATATTGTCCTCAAGGGAACAGTTTAGTCGTTATAACCCATTCCTCTAATTTACAGATCTCAGTTTCGAATTCTTGTAAAAAAAAAAAAATCAAAACATATTTGATTAGAGGTATGTGTCACCTGTGGTAGTGGCACACATGCAAATAGAGGTGGCATACATGGAAATATAAGTCACTTTTATTGAGTTTGAAAAAAAATCAACAAAAGTCACATTATTTAACAATGAAAGGAGAATTCCACAATTTTGTAATAAATTTGGATACAATATTGTCAAAAAGTTGCTGCTGCACCATTGTAGGTTGTCAATAGAAATTTGTAAAACCAACAATATTATAAATAGCCATTAGAGTTTATGGTTTCAGACATTCCATGGAGAAAAAAGAAAATATCAAAGAGAAAAAAAAAATATCAGAGAGTGGAGTAATTATTTTCTCTTATTATAAAGAGAGAATTTTCATTTTTTTTCCTTTATAAATAGAGGAATTGCAAATCCTATTATTTTCTTATAATAAAAATTTTCTATTCTTACTCGTGGTTTTAACCCCAATTTGTTTGAGTGTTTTCTATGTATATATGTGTATTTTAGTATTTTTTATTATTATTATTTTTTTAAATTTCTTAGTAGCGTTTCCGCCCTATTTGATTCGATTTTTACAAAATCATCGCATGAGGCAGTTTTGAGAATTTGTAGTTTCAATATTGGTTACGGACAACTTGGGTTGAGCACTTGAATTTTCATGCTCCGGATGAACAAAATGTTATTAATTTTGGTGATGATTTTTTTTTTTTGTTATAAGAAAATACAATCAAATAGAATCAAATCGGGAAAGAGAGGATAGAAGTAGGGAGAGTATACCGTTTGAACTGTCCCTAAGAAATATTAATTTTGGTGATGATGATTCGATTGGTTATGGAAATCGACCAATGAGGATTATGATGATGCAAGAGAGCTAACCTGTGTAGAGTTCCTATCCAAACTTGTTTGGAAGAAGGATTAAAAAAAAAAAACAGTGGGAACAATGAAACCTGGTTTTTCCCTTGGGAGAGTGTTTCATGTTCCTACGAGGATACTTTGAAAAGTTATGGTGAAAGTCTTTGTGACTTTCTAACAATGCCTTTCCTGGATTTGGATTGTTCTAACGGGTAAGTATAATAAATTGTCTTATATTTAAAATTTGAAAATAAAAAGATTATTGGAAGAATTTCTCATAAATTGAGTCTGACAATATTCAAATCAGATGAATTGAAATATGATTTCAGATATCGGTTGGTTATAAAAAAAAAAAAAAAAACGCTTATACCGATGATCCAATATATCTACAAGATAGAACAATACATGATCCAATTCTTCAAGTAGAGAAGATGGTGAATGAGTATATCCCTTCTCTTATGACCTTCTCCATCATATTCATACTTCTTGTTCGTGGAAGAAGTTTTCTTTCCATGAATATCTTAAAGTCCACCTGACCAAAGATTGCTTCTCAAGTTTCAACAAAGACAAACATCCTTTGATTGTTTCATTTGCAATTCGCCGATCAAACTCTATATGTAATATTTAAGAATTAAATGCTAAATTTTACATAAAGATACACACACACACACACACACACATATATATATATATATATATATATAAGTACTTTTTAACATACAGTTGATATAATCATTTTAAATTTTCATTTTAAAGGGAGAATCAGTTAGCAAGCAAGCTAACAAAAAGTTAGAGATCAGAAACCTCCGAAAGGATGAAAGATTCATGGGCCAAGGCATTCGTCATCGATAGCATCAGAGTGTGGTTTTCATTATTATTATTATTTTAACTCGATCGAAGGCCTTTTGAGTCCTTGGGGTCGCATGGGACCGACATTTTTAAATTGATTGACGTAAGGCCTTTTGTGTCCTTGGAGTCACATGGGACTGACAATTGCTTGATGGGAGAGTGTTCGGTTGGGTCCCACCAAATGGCAATGACCCATTGGCAGTTTGCAACCGGTTCTTGTATAACACTGAGAGAAGGCAAGATTGATGATCAACAGCCAGAGCCACCTCAGAATCTCTTTCATCAGCGAGAGACAATTTAGAAAAAACTCTCAAAATAATCTCTATCGCATCGCATGTAGGACCACAAAGTTTATATTGTTTTTTTTAACCATAATCCATTAATTTAATTCGAATATCGTTACACTTAATTTAGAACAAACTCTCAACATAATCTTTATCACATCGCATGTGGGGCTTTTATTCGAGAAATCTTGTGCTTTATTGATAGATCAAATCAGACCTGATAATACATGATTAAATGACCCAAACCGTATTGGACTCAATGTCAGTCAATAACATTACAAATGACCCTTGATGGTCTAGTTGTTCCATCAATCGGTATCTTTTTGATCGACTAGCCATCTGACTTATTACTGTCATGAGACTCTAGACCCTCCGAACCCTCCAACTTGTGGGGTACATCGACCAAAACGTATCGTCAATACGGGATCTATCTCTTAGGCGGGGAGACACGACCAATACTTTCTCCTTGGCAAGCACTGATTGTATCCTATTGATAAACCGTTGACTGACCGCAATGTTTATTTAGTGAAGGGTGATCCTCATCCAACTCGATAAGGTAATTATTCATTTCTCCTACTAATGTGAAAGGAATCTCCCATAAACAGAAAGGAAACCTCCAACACATGGAAGAGAATACACATAACCGCTTGGACTTGCCAAATTGAATGTCATTGAGATCTTTTGAAATCTTTTCATCACGATCCCTGTAATTTAGGGACATTTCCATAAGAAAAGTAGGGTTTTAATGTCTCATTAATGCACGTCTCTTATGCCAAGTAACTATATATTCATTATAAGGACAACCGACCAGATACGTCTCCCTTTCCACTAAGCTTACACATGATATCAAGAGACTTCTCTTTTAGTTTGTTTTTCCTTTTGAAAACTGATCTCTTACTTAAATATGGGAGTCTCCCCCACAAGAGTACCTTATGACGGTTTTTTGCAGGTCACATCCTTCAACATTGATAGGAGGCCAAGCCCCTTCATTCAAGTTAGTTGATTCATAATCTGTAGAAACAAACTCATCTCCAACAGATTGGCGCCGTCCATGGAAAACAAATTAGAAAGAAACTTGTCTCACCATCGCCTCGCTTCGTCGAAATGTCTCCCCGAAGAGTAACCAGTGCCACCTCTAGAGCAGCTTCCCTAAAAGGAGCCATTCGGCCCCAGGTGAAAAGACTAGAATCAAAAATACAAAATATGAGTAAACAATTAGAAGAACTTAGTTGTACTCTTCGACCAGGAGCCCAATCTTCTTTCCACGAATCAGGCCATATGCACATAAAGAGACTCGAGCCCAGAGAACAACGACCCTTGGTGACATCACGACACGATCCTAATGACCTAAGAAAACAAGTCGAAGAGCTCGTAGCCAACAAGTTAAAATGAGCAAATGTGAGAAGAGACGAACCTGTCCAATATCCCACGGGTTTCTCACCTTTCGACCCTAAGATTTTTTCAGAACCAATACCTCGAGATGTGCTTCTTCCTTCCCCAAAAAGATACGACCATACTAATAACCCCAGGGACCATGTCGCCCATTTCATCACTGTGATGGTCTCAAGAGACATGACAGTTGCGACCATGTGCAAACATTTCCCAACAACCCTAAAGGGCAATGCACTGATATGGTTCAACTCGCTTCTCCCGTTCAGTGTTAAAAGTTTATCTCAGTTACGATAACAATTTGATATGCACTTTGTCATTTGTAGGGGGCCAAGAGAAAATCGACGTCTCTCCTCTCATTGCGGTAGAGGGATGATGAACCATTGAGGGACTTCCTTGAAAAGTTCAAAGTTGAGATGATAAAAGTCTCTAGTTTGGAACATTCAATTGCGTTGGTCGCGCTATTCACAAGACTGCGACCGTCTGGAATGAAGACATCTATTACTAAGAATCCCCCATCTTTTATTCAAAATTTCTACACCTGTACAGAGAAGTATACAGCGACAGAAGATACCGAGACCTTTGACAGGCTGCAAAATCAATCGGCTCTAAAGGAGCGCAGTCGTTTACCTCGATGATCCTCCCCTAAGAGGGCCTGTCAGGGGCTTCCTTAACGATGGAGATTCATCAGTTACAACCCTTTGAACGAAGCCCCCAGTCAAGTGTTTCTCCAGATCAAGAACAAGCTTTATGTTAGATGGCCACCTCGTCCCACAAAGGATAATCCAAGAAGGACAAAACTTGGTATTGCCACTTTTATCGGGACAATGGGCATCTCCCCTCAAAACTTCCACAACCCAAAGTCAGAGAAGGAATGAGTTGACCAATCGCTCCTGGCTGACACCCTCGATCGACTTGATGGAGTAATCCTCCATGTATTGGGCCAATATGACCCCTCGTGATCTTATCTCCCGACTCATATCTTGCAAGCACTGTACCGATGCAACCAAGCTAACACTCAAACAAACAAAGAGGGGCACCTAGTAGCCCTAATCTTTCAGAAGACTAAAATGCCTAGCTCCCCATCCAAAGAGGTCCTTGTCACCCGTGTAGGGAAACCACCCATGACACTTGCAACCTTATGCTAGACACATTAAAGACTCTCAGGTGAATGGATATACCCTAAAGATATCATCTACTTACCCATGACTCTTGGAACTCCGCCCCACCACGCAACAGTTTTGATCACGTTCATTATGGTTAAGCTCCCCTCTCTCTACAATGCAATCCTAGGGCATCTCGACCTGAATGCCCTGAAAGCACTACGAGCACAAAACACATGAAAGTTAAGTTTAAGACCCCCAACGGTATTGGGACCCTATCCTACGATCTAAAGCTCTTAGCACCTCCTCTCAGGTAAACTCTAAAACTTTCTTTTTCACAATCATTTCTGCAATGCCCTTGGTGGGCAACCTTTGACATGTAGTCTTAGTACTCTATCTTTTTACTTTCGATCTTTTATTAACCATGTGTTTTATCTCTTTTCATGAGATAATTAAGCTAAGCCAATTCATTGAAACGGAGCTTATAGTTAAGAATCTATCTTCCTGAATGGGTCAACGTTGCCTTATCCTATCAATAGGGATCTATCTCCCTGAATAGGCTATGTTGTCCTGTCCTATCGCTAGAGATTTATCTCTCCAAATGAGCCAACGTTGCCCTATCCTATCGTTAAGAATCTATCTTTCCGAATGTGCTAATATCGTCCTGTCTTATCGCTAGGGATCTATCTCCCCGAACGAGCCAACGTCATCCTATCCTATCGCTAGGGATCTATTTCTCTAAATGAACCAATATCACCCTATCCTATCGTTAGGAATCAATCTTTCCAAATAGGCCAATATCGCCTTGTCCTATCGCTAGGAATCTATTTCCCTAAACAGGCCAACGTTGCCATGTTCTATCGTAAGAGATCTTTCTTCCTGAACAGGTCCATGTTGTCCTATCTTATTGACAGAGGTCAACTTCCCTGAATGAGCAAGTATCACCTAGTCCTTCCGAACAGAGTCGTGGATAGGGACTTAACTCCCTGGACGGACGTACAATGCCTAATTCATTCGATGTGCATGACCTGTTAAACAGAGCCTATTGAACACCCATGACCCCTCCTATCGATTGACTTAAGAAGGGAAATGACGTCCCGATAATGCTACCCATCAAGGAACGATCCATCCGACATGAAACACTAAGCAAAATGAAAACGAAAGATGCATTTCATTTACACACTTGGGAAAGAATGCTAGAAAAAGTCACAAAATAAAAACAAAGATCCTGAATAGGGGACAGGTAGATCATCAGGCTTTACAGGAGAAACAGGCTCAGGCTCAACAGCAGGATCCTTAATGCTTGGGGGCATAGCATTCACTAACCACATTTATCGAATGATCTCCATAGTACACTGAACATTCTTAGACAGTTCACACTGAGCGTGCATATCCCTTGCGATAGCAGCCTTCAGTTTGGCCAACTCCTGTTCAGCAGATTGGAGGGATGGGCAACGCATCTCGACTAGTCACCTCACGGCTTGAAGGGATCCTTGCACACCCTACCCTTTGCCTCTAATTCCTCACACCATTAAAAAGCTGCATTCCTTTCAACCTGCAACTGCCTTATCTCCTCGGCATGGGTGCTCGTAGCAACCACCAATGACCTTGCCACCTTAAGTTCCCTTTCCTTCTGCAAAAGGGCCTCCTCTAATCGAGAAATGTCAATCGACATCTGATCAGATTAACGCCTCATATGACTCAGAATCTACTCCTTACGTCACTTCTGGAACTCTGCCAAAGCTATAGTTTGCATAATTGAACACTAGTCAGTTAGCTGAAAAGGGAAAAGCTAACAAGAGCAAAGGAAACAAACAAAAAAAAAGTACCATCATAGCTATTAAAAACAAGGCCTCGTTGCCCTGTTCAAGTGAAAGTTTATTCAACTCCAAGTCAGAATGATAAAAATCCAAAAATCTAACCAATTGGCTATTCGCCTCCCTTTGACAATGTCCACATAACAATGACGATGATCCCTAGCACTGATTGTCACTGTCCTAAGTTCCTTTGAGCCCCTGCACCCGTCAAAAGATCAAACGGGGATGGGACGAGGGATCACTTCCTTCTCAAGCACTTTTTGTTTGCCCTTGTCCAAGGACAATATTGGAATAGCAGTTGATGGTCCTGCAATGGGCCCCTTTTCTGAGTCAGAGCCAGCATCTTCAAAATGCTCTGGGAAAAGTCCCCCTGTCTTTGTTGAAGCCTTAGAGATAAAGCCTTCTTTCCTTGCTGGGGTACCGTCACCAATCCCATCGTTGGAATGGTCGCCTCCACTGGTATTCGTTGGCTCATCGACAACTGATTGAGCAGACTCATGTCTCCCTGGACCCTCGCTAGAGCTAACTAAAAGAGAAATAAAGATGGTGGCAAAACTCCTCGGTAACAGGTTGCGACCAAAGCTACTCCCAAATCGGCTCCGACCATCGTCGGAGTTAAGAAACTCTACCATTTTCATCCTGGATTAGTATACTAGAAGACGGTGAAGATCCAAAAATCTCGAAAGAAGAAGAAGAAAAAGTAGTTGCACCACCATAGTTTTCCCAAAAGTCGAAAATGAAAATTTTGATAGACAAGAAGCAGAGAAATCTGTAAGTACCAGCGGAGAGAGAGAGAGAGAGATACTGAGACTGAGAGAGGAACCAAAAAAGAAATGGGTTTTCACTTTTGCACGTGCATTAGTTTTTCCTCCATGTCAGACCACTTTCGTCCTTTCCTTCCCCAAATATCTATATACTTAAAATATATTAGTTTTGTTAAATGTTATTTAAAAATATTAATATAATATAATATAATATAATATAATATAATATAATATAATATAATATAATATAATATAATATAATGTTATAATATCTTTATTAATATAATATCTTATTATTAAAATTGAGAAATCAATATTTCTATTGCTTATAATGTAAAAATATTTTATATCATTCATTAATAATTGATTTTTTATATTTTAAAAAATATAATTATATATATTTTAAAATTTTAAAATAATAAAAAATAATCAACGGTTGAACCAGTGACCAAACGGTTTAACTGGTTGAACCATAAATTTTAAGATTTACGGGTTAACATGCGAGTCGGGTATAATAACTATGCTTGCACTGTACTCACCTTATTTTAACTTACTCACGGTCCCTTCCGAGGCCCCCACCAATCTTTCCCTCATCCGACAGTCAATGGTTATCTTTTTTAAATCCTCCTCTGTGGGGAAATGCAGACAGTCCACAAGCTTTTTCTTTACCTTCTCAAGTAATAGAGGCCTCTCAATTCCCCTCCTTTCACTTAGCAAAAGACCCACTAGTGACAGCATCTCATCGTCTAGATGATCAATCCAGACGGTTCTTCGTGAAACCTTACAGTACTTTCCTACAGATTGGACAAAGCTTAAATTACGACAATCTTTACAGGACTTTAATCCAGTAAATGGGTTTGTATCGGGTGTCGGAAGCTTCGGTATTGAACCTTCCCTCAAGAACTTGATGAAAAAGTATTTGTACATTCAACTTTTGTTGATGGTCTCACAATAAATGAGCTTTCAGTTTGACTCTAGCCGAGTCTGCAGATAGAATTACCCTCTGGTAGAAACCTTATTCCCACATTTCTTCAATGTGAACATAGATACCGAGACTTCAAAATTGAAGCATAATCGACAAAAGCTCATCAGAGAAATAAGTGTTACTGCCAAACGCCAAGCATTGGGGATCGGAAAAGTGGGAAATATGTTCCAACGAAATAGGACCCTTGCAGTAGGGCCGGCTTAGAGCACCTTCAAACTGTATTTTACCGATTGTTTGTACATGGGAACTCAATTTCCTGAGACCATGTTGGCTCTCTCAGCATCAGTCGCTGATATGATCTCAAGGTCATCGCCCAACTACATCGCGCTTTTAATTTCATGTAGTTCCTTATGTGATATGGTGCTCCTGATATCTCTGATACCTGGAGAAGAACCAAATGATGAACCATTAGCCATTTCTCTCAGAAGAACTCCACAGAAAGCTGAATTGTTGAAAAACTCAATGGCCAAAAAGGTGAAGAAGATGATAGGGGACCAATCGACAAATGTGTAGGATAAAAAAGCATGTTGGAAATGGTTCATGGTAACCGAAGCAGTACGTGCCGCATTTGATGCTTTGATTTACAAGATTCAAAGGGTTTCATCTATACTATACTCCTGACGTTTCTCTTTCGAAACAACAAAAAGAGTATGAGCAAATGATGATACATGATTAAAATGACCTAAACTGTATTAGACTCAAGGCCAGTCTACAACATTACGAATGACTTTTGACGGCCTAGTTGTTCCATCAGTCGATATCTTTTCGATCGGCTGGCCATCTGAGTTGTTACTATCATGAGATTCTAGACCCTTCGAACCCCCTACCCGTGGGATACATCGACCGAAATGTGTTGTCAATATGAGATCTATCAACTATACGAGTAAACATAGTCCATACTTTCTCTCTTGGCAAGCACCGATCATGTCCTGATCAGTAAATCGTTGACTGGCCGTAATGTTCATTTAGTGATCGGTGATCGTCACCTAGCTCGACAAGGTAATTATTCATTTCTCCTATGAATGCAGAAGGAGTCTCCCGTAAATGGAAAGAAGACCTCCAACACATGGAAGGTAGCTCGCATAACTGCCTGGACTTGCCAAATAGAAGGTCAATGAGATCTTTTGGAATCATTTCATCATGATTCCCATAATTTAGGGATATTTCCATAAGAAAACTAGGGTTTCAATGCCCTGCTAATACATGTCTCTTACATCAGGTAACTATATATTCATCATAAGGACAACCAACCAGATACACCTCACTTTCTGCTAAGCTTACGCACGATATTATGAGATTTCTCTTTCAATTTGTTCTTTTCTTTTGAAAACCATTCTCTAATTTGAAAATCAGAATCTCTTCCGTCGTAATATTCTCCGATGATTTTTTGTAGATCTCATCCATTAATATTGATAGGAGGCCAAACCCCTTCGTTTGAGTTAGCCGAGTTATCAACTGTGGAGATAGATCTACTTCTAACAAGACCCATTACCCAAAAGTATACCAAACAAACTCTATATACAATATCTAAGAATTAAGTGCTGAATTTTACATAAAGATATAGGTATAAATATATATATATATATATATATGTACTATCAATTAATTTGGAACTTAGGGTTAATTATCATTTTCAATTTTCTTTTCAAAGGGAGAATCAGTTAGCAAGCTGTCAAAAAGTTAAGAAAGAAACTTCCAAAAAATGACAGATTCACGGGCCAAGGCATTCGTTACAAGACCAATAACATCAGAGTGTAATTTTCATTTTTTTTTTTAAACTTGATTGAAGTAAGGCCTTTTGAGTCCGTGGGGTCACGTGGACCTGATTGAAGTCAGCTTTTTGTGTCCGTGGGGTCGCACGGGACTGACAATTTCTTAGTAGGGGAGGGTTTGGCTCCCACCAAATGACAGTGACCTATTGACACCTTGCAACCAGCTCTTACATCACAGAGGAAAGCAAGATTGATGATCTACAGCCACCTCAGTGTCTCTTTCATCGGCAAGAGATAATATGTTCAATGTCGGACCACAAACTTTGTTTTGGCAATTTTTTTTTTTTTAAATAACTAACAGATACTTAATATTTGAGGTATTCAAAGTGACGCTGTGATTAATTACATCCTAATATTATCAAGTTTAATTTTAAAAAAATTCTTTTAATATAAATTTTTTATTTTAAATTTTGTATTCGAAGAGACAAAACACTTTATCAAATAAATCTAGTTGATACCTCGGCATCTTTTGGTGTCAATAAGAAAAGTGAATGTCACGGTAGATTCCCAAACCCCCCGGTTCGGATTGTCTGCGTACCATCTTATTCTTGATTTTATTTAATTATTTTATCAATTTATCTTATGAAAAATAATAATTTTTAATAATCACAAGCTCCATTTAAAAAAATAGAGAAAAGGTAAAAATTACTTTGATAGAGAGAGAGAGAGAGTAGCACTGGACTAAGAGACCTTTGATGATTAATATCAGTTGCTTTAGGTGTTGCTTACTGAGAATTGGTGTTGGGAGATGAAATAAACGTAATAGAGAAAGCTTAGGTAATTGGAACCTACCAAGAACTGCATTTTCTAGGCCATTGTTGATATAAAAGAAAATTCATGACTACATGTCACTATATTGCCTGCCATGTGATTTATTACTTGTAAGCTACAGTTGATTATTGTGGATGACTCAACAAGAAAAGGGTGGCTGACTGAGATATTCTTTGGTAGGACCTATTAGAGGTCGGTCTCGGTCTTCAATCTTGTTTGTGCGAGCTATGGTGGTTAAGAGGGGAAATGAAACTAAAGGGAGAGGAGGATTTGTATCGTAGAACCAAATAGAAGAAGAAATTTCTCACATCTTTCATTGAGTATTTCAGCTAGGTTAAATACAATGGTATCAATTCATTAAAGAATCTTCCTAACCTAATTCTCTTAACCGAATTGGTTGTAACCAATTCGTTCAAGCCACTGTCAGAAAAAGGGTTTTCAGCGACGGAAATTATCGACGGAAAAAAATACGTCGCTATTAGTGACGGAAAAATCAGTTACGGAAAAATTCGTCGCTAATTTTTTTGCCGCTAAATCTGTCGCTAAAATTAGCGACTGAAATTTTCCGTCGCTAAATCCGTTACTAAAATTTTTCCGGACAAATTAACAATGGATTTAGCGACGAAAAATTTCCGTCGCTAATTAGTCGCTAAAACTCAATTTTTTTTGTTTTTGTTAAATATAATTTTTTTTTTTGTTTTTATTAAATATAATTTGTATTTTTATTAAATATAATTATATCTTTTTATTAAATATAATTTTATATTTTTATTAAATATAATTTTATATTTTTATTAAATATAATTTTATTTTTTTGTTAAATATAATTTTTTTATTAAATAATTTTTTGTTTTTATTAAATATAATTTTGTATTTTTATTAAATATAATTTTGTATTTTATTAAATATAATTTTTTTATTAAATATTATTTTGTATTTTTATTAAATATAATTTTGTATTTTTATTAAATATAATTTTATTTTTTTATTAAATATAATTTTATATTTTTATTAAATATAATTTTGTATTTTTATTAAATATAATTTTATTTTTTTATTAAATATAATTTTATATTTTTATTAAATATAATTTTGTATTTTTATTAAATATAATTTTAATTTTTTTGTTAAATATAATTTTTTGTTTTTATTAAATATAATTTTGTATTTTTATTAAATATAATTTTTTGTTTTTATTAAATATAATTTTGTATTTTTATTAAATATAATTTTGTGTTTTTATTAAATATAATTTTTATTTTTATTAAATATAATTTTATTTTTTTATTAAATATAATTTTGTATTTTTATTAGATATAATTTTATGTTTTTATTAAATAAAATTTTATATTTTTATTAAATAAGGTTACTGTATTTTTAATATTGAGAGTTACAAATAAAATATAGAATTAGAAAAAAAATAAACAAATAACACAAATGTAATGATGACATGGTGGTTAAGGCTTTCAAGTTCCCTCTCTCACACCCGGGTTTGAACCCGGGTGGGAGCATATTTTCAGCACATTTAGGCGCAAGCGGGCCGAGGTCCGAATGGGGCGCAAGCGGGTCAGGCGGGTGGGTGGGTCGGGCGGGTGGCTTCGGGGATTTGAGTTTGCTCTTTATCACTTCAGCGACGGATTAACGACGGAAATTTTCTGTCGCTAAAAATTTATCACTAATCCGTCTGTAATTTGAAAATCGTAAAATAAAATTAGCGACGGATTTAGCGACGGAAAGATTCCATCACTAAAAAATCCATCGTTGATCCTTCGTTAAAATTAGTGAGCTGACTTTCAGCGACGGAAAAATACGTCATTGATTTTCCGTCGCTGATACTTTCAGCGACAAGAATTTGGGTATCAGTGACGGAATAATCTGTCGCTGATATCCGTTTTTCTAGTAGTTAGCTATGAAGAAAACAACTGAAAGAAAAAGAAAAAGAAAAAATAAGAAAAGACCAAAACACCCACCTATTGGTAATAGTTCCCACTCACTCCTGGCTGGGCTACAATTACACTTATTGGTGTTGTCATGTTACTCTTGTTAGATTGATATCATCTCCCCCTTGCCCTGACAACATCCTTGTTCTCAAGGATGGACAAAGTTTGGATATTTCTCCATAAATTTCTCTTTGATTTCCTATATTGCATCCTCCTTTGTTTTACCTTTTCATTGCACCAAGACTTTCGCAATGTTGCCATTGGTCTTCTGGTTAAAAACTTCTTGTGGCTCTTCAGGTAGCAAGATCTCCCATTCCGATAACTGGGGCTCTACTGGAACCGTAGCTCCCAAATGTTTTTTTGAGTAAGGTGACATGGAAGACAAGGTGAATCTTGCATCCACCAGGAAGTTGCAGTTTATAAGCTAGCTTTCCAATGTGTTAGGACGGTAAATGGTTCGAAGAAACAAGGAACTAGCTTTTGAGAGTTGCGTCGAGCCGCCGAAGTTTATCTATAAGGCTGTAGCTTTAAGTAGACCCTATCTCTGACTTGAAATTCACAATCCTCATATTTTTTGTCATAATAAATCTTTATCTTTTCTGCTGTTATTCGTAAATTTTTTTCAGTGCTGTTAGCACCTGATCTCAAGCCAGCAAGGAGTCTTCCAATGTCTGCACATGTGCAGTACCTCAAACATATGTAGTAAGTTGGGCGGAGGTCTTCCATACATCACTTCAAAATGAGACATCTTTGTGGTGGAATGCACACTCGAGTTATAACAGAACTCGACTCACGGAAGCCACTGTACCCAATTCTTGGGCTGATCACTTGTAAAACACCTTAAGTATACCTCTACTGTTCGGTTGACCGCTTTAGATTACCCGTCTGTTTGGGGATGATGAGAAAAGCTGAAATTGAAGTTAGTGCCTTGTAATCGAAATAATTCCTTCCAAAATCGGCCGGTGAAAACCAGATCCCGATTACAAACAATGGACTCTGGTATCCCATGCATCTTGAATATATTTCATAGAAAACTTGTGCAAGGGTCAAGGCCGTGTAGGGGTGAGCAATGGAAATAAAGTGTGTTTACTTACTCAATCGGTCTACGACTACCAAGATTATCGATTTCCCTTTTGATTTGGGAAGACCTTCGACAAAATTCATTGAAATGTCGGACCATACGTTTTCTGGAATTAGTAAGGGCTACAGAAGACCCCCAATTAAAATTCCCTTTTTTCAATTCAGTTAATGGCCTAGCAGTAATTCCATAATGAGTTATGAACCTTTGATAATACCCTGTTAATCCGAGGAACCCATGGGGCTCCTTTAGATTCCTTGGCTTTAGGTACTCTGTCATCGTCTCAATTTTTTATGGATTAGCTCGCGCACCCTTTGCGCTAATGACATGTCCTAAATGATTTACTTCCTTCAACCCCAAAACACATTTTTCTTTTTTAACCACTAGTCTGTGGTCTTTTAAAATGGTCAAAGTGCTTCTTAGATACTGAACGAGATCGTCCCAACTCTTGTTGTAGATTCAAATATCGTCAAAGAAGACTAAGATGAATTTTCTTAAATAAGATTGAAAATTTTGTTCATTAAGCTCTGGAAGGTTGTCGGAGCATTTGAAAATTCAAATGGCATTACCAAAAACTCGAATTGCCCGTGATGAGTGCGAAAAGCAGTCTTCTCCACATCCCTGGCATCCATCCGAATCTAATGATAACTGGACTTTAAATCTAGTTTGGTAAAGACTTGGGCACCATGTAACTCATCTAGTAACTCTTCAATCATTGGAATTTGAAATTTATCCTTTACTGTCTGCTAATTAAGAGTCCTATAATCTACGCAAAAATACCAGGAGCCATCACATTTTTTAACCAATAATACATGAGATGAGTAGGGGCTCCTATTATTTTGAACTATCCCTTGCTGAATCATCTCCTCAACCAGCCTCTCAATCTCTCTTTTTTTTTTGGGGGGGGGGGAAATGTGGGTACCTATGGGGCTTTAGGCATATGAGTTTCGCTCCCTAGGCATAAGGTGATTCGATGGTCATGTTCCCTTCTGGGAGGTAAATCTATCTTATCCCTAAAAACTTCAGTAAACTCAACTTTCCATCCTTCCCAGGGGTAGCCCTATCCATATTGGTTGTAACCAATCTTCCTATTCTTCCCTATAGGGCTTTATTGCACTAGAAGATGAGGAGAAACTTGACTTTCTTTAATCGTTGTAACCAATCCGTCCAAGCTTTAAAGAAAACAATTGAAAGAAAAAAAAAAAGAAAAAATAGGAAAAGATTAAAACACCCGGTAATAGTTCTCGCTCATCTCTAATCGGGCTACAATTACCGTATTGTATGTTACTTTTGTTAGATTGATATCATTCTTGAAGTGTATTATCGTTATAATTTAGACATGATTTTCTTTGTCCCTAGGATAGAAGCACAGACCCACCCCAGATATGGGAGATCTCTTAAATGGGGCATCATTCTAGATTAATTTGACATAACTTGATTAGACCCGTCCAAGTCAAGGGATAATAGTTGCTCTAAGCGGCTCTCCCATTGCAGAGCCGCCGCACTGAATAATACTTTTCATCTATCATAGAAATATATAATTTAGAGGCGAAAAGGCAGAAAGGCAAGCGAGAAGTCATTAATTTGAACATATAGACATTAAAAAAGCAATGTTTGGCCCATCTTGACTTCTGTTAACACTTAAAGTCAAAAGATACAAAATGGCCTTCCGAATATTGCAAATACAACAGGCTAATTTTGGTATACACAGCTATTGTTTGGAGTATCTAAGTAGGCTTGAGTGAAGAAGTTACACGCTTGAGCACTTTGGCAAGGTGGTGCGCCGTATCGGGCGGATGAGCCTCCATCTTGGGCCGCTCCGGCAACACCAACCGCCCATCAGTATTCCTCACCATCCCCTTGTTCTCGTCCTGCCGCCAATTCGGGGGCACGTCGAAATCATGCCTCAAAAAGTCACAACTCTTGTTCACAAGCGCAATATCTCTCTTGTTCACCAAGCAAAATCTTTTCCCTTCTCCATGATACCCATCCACCAAGTGCAAATGGGCCTCTAGATTATGCGCGCAGGTAAAATCAGGCGTCGATTTCAAGAAAGGCGAATGCGTATGATCCAATGCTAGCTCCACACCCACATGAGCATAACTCCAAGGAAATGACATGTTCTCCTCCAAATACTTCTGGAATTGAAATTTCTCGTTTGTGAAAATTCCGGGTACAGTAGGAACCTTATCATGCACGTTAATCACTCTCAAAACCTTAACCCCAAGCTCATCGCACCTTTCCTTAAATTTAAGGTTCCCAACACGAGGACCCGAGAAGGAAAAAACCGAAATAGGAACTTCCTTAATAGACCCTCCATCATCCACAACATTAACCTTCATTTCTGCGATGTCGTTAGCGCTTATCAAAGCGAGCGCCGCACCAAGGCTATGTCCTGTGATGGTGATGCTGAGTTCTTCTCCGCTATACATCTCTAGAAGCCTCTTCATTTCGGCTAGAATTTGTTCTCTAGCCGAGAAAGAGCAAAACTTGCATTTCTCTTCTTTCTCTGTGTAAAGATCATAGAACCCAGATTCAATCTTGATTGAAGGATCGTCTTTGAAGTGCGCTGGATGGAGGATGTCTTTGAGATCATGAATCCATTCAAGGTACGTGACCGTGCCACGCCATGCGATCAATATGTCGCGTCTTCCTAGACGTTTGATCTCTTCCGGGTCGGTTGTTACCGCGATGTAACCCATCCAATTCGCATGTTGGCTCCAAACTCGACGGATTCCTTTTTTGTGGAAGAAGTTGGGGAGATTTATGTTTGATGTTGCATACAAGTATCTGGTGACCTCGTATCCTCTCTCTCCCATCTCGAGCTTGTCGAAGAATTCAGGGCCGTGGTACTTGCAAGTTCCGCAGTATTTAGAGTGAGGATCGAAGTCGAAAGCATCGTAACAAGCCTGTGCAAATTCGCCGTAACGAATGATTTCGTTTCTTAGGTGAGGGTTCATGGGGTCTAGGAGTCCTTCCCAGTTGTTGCTCCCGTTGATTTCCCTCCAAATTTCCCGGAGGGGTCTTTCATCTTGGTAGAATTTATGGGCTTCTTGACATTCTTCTTCTTCTTCTTCTTCTACTTGTTTGCAGTGTTGTTGTTGTTGGATTTCGTCTTCTTCTTCTTCTTCGAGTGCTAGTTTGGTGTGATATATGAAGGTTGGTGTCAAGCTTGACGTTGTCGTGGATTTACAGTTGATGGTTGCTAGTTTTGGTGAGATGAGTTGAAATTTTTGTTTGTGGAAGTAGTTAATGTTTGTGAAAAGGTTTAGAGAGTTAGGATCTGAAAGCGTTGTTTTGGGACAATTGAAGGGTAAGAGAAGAGTAGCCATGAAAATAGTCTTTTCCGCTTCGCTTGTTAATGGTTGAATGAAGAAACAGCAACTTGGAATTAGAGAATTAACAATCTTAGGAAATCGTGAAGAACGAAGAAGGTGTGTGGGCCAAAATGTGAGAGAGAGAGAGAGAGAGAGAGAGTAGGGGGTGATAGCAAGGAAATGATCTAGTGAGGAGGGCGTGGCTGAGTTGGAGAAGTGCCATATGATAATAGCGCACTGGTCAAAGTGCGCGGGGACAAATGTTTGGAGAGAGCATATGATAATGCTTGATGGTTGTAAAAGTAGGGCAACCCAGCCCAGTATGTTCTCACACCACATTGATCACGTGCACTCCGGGAAAATCCTTTTTTTTTAAATAAATTTTTTTTCTCAATAATGTTAGGAATCCAGCCAGAGATACCCCCCCAAAAAAAAACCCCAATCACCAAACCAAAAAAGAGTATGAAAATCAATTATTTTATATGATTTTACACCCTTAAGCTATGATTAGAAAAATCTAATTCTTTGTTATGAGAATGAATTAATATAATTAGTAATAACATATTTATTTAATTTAATGCACATAATTTATAAAGCCTAATCAAAATCTATCCCACTAATAAGTAAAAATGACTGTTGTGGTGGATTGGCCTCGGGTAAGGATAGGGCGTAAAAATATAAAGAAATGATTTAATAAAAAATATAAAATATACAAAAAGGAAATGCTTTCATTTGTAAAATCTATCACCATGAACCTTTACGTATCATCCATATCATATAAGGTTTCAATGCCCGATGTTGATTCATTAAAAAAAATCAAATATTTAGAGACTTTGATTGAGATATTTTAGTTTTATGACAATGGCCTAATTAAAATATCTCTTA
The DNA here is from genome assembly GCA_037126225.1 of Dillenia turbinata. Taxonomy (NCBI): domain Eukaryota; kingdom Viridiplantae; phylum Streptophyta; class Magnoliopsida; order Dilleniales; family Dilleniaceae; genus Dillenia; species Dillenia turbinata. The sequence continues at coordinate 2,025,841 of JBAMMX010000015.1, forward strand.
AAGCCCAACTGGTGGGACATGAAAAGTAAACCCCAAATAATTTTTAAACTAAATTAATTAAATTTTTGCCTGATAATCAACAAAAACAAATTTTAATTAATTTATAATTAAATATTAGTTTGAATTAATCAAAACATATTAACCAGCTACCTATCCATGGCATTAATGTACATTATCGATTTGCATGCAAGTTCCTTAGGTAAATAAATACAGAGATATTTAAGTGATAAAGAGTTTTATTTTTTTAAGATTTTGTATTCGAACTTTTCATGATTCAGATATTTATACGATTTTTGTGGCTCTTTTTTTAAAAAAATACTAAACAAAAAAAAGAAAAAAATTGGACAAGTCAAATTTGATAGGCTAACTAAAGGAAAACAAAAAAGAGGGTCCCTTTACTTATGGGACAACTCATCCAGTGAATAGGATTGATAAGAGGAGTTATGGGACCCAAATTAACATAAGAAAATACCTATTATAACAAAAAATTAAAAAAAATATCTTAATTAATAGTAAATAAATTATTTTTACAAAAAATTGAAATATTAATAATTCTTAATTTAATAAAAAAATAAAAAAATAGAAATAACAAACAAATTAAATTCCCAAATTAGAACTAGTGGACCACTATGCGAGAAAAATGAACTATAAATTTATGAAAATGGAGGATTTTAATCGGGTAAAATAGACACAATTAACGAAAATCATTGTTGGGAGGCATACAGAGCTCTCAAACGGCACTTTGAGTAGCAGTTGTATCAAAAATGCACGGACAAAAGATTGGGTCAAAATTTCATTAAAAAATTTGTGTGGAAATAAATAGAAATTATAATTTAGATATATTAAGTTCTTTTTTTAAAAAAAAAAAATTAAAGTCACTTTTGGTAATAAATAATAAAATTTATGTTATTTTTTATATTGTTAAGGGTAATTTTGACACAACTAAAATAAATAAATATTTTTTGACCAGTTGTTGCGTTATAAAGAGCTATCTTTATTTATAAATAATAACTTACAAATTTATTATTTTAAGGTATAGTATCTCACACAATCTATATATTTATATATGATATAAATTATATTTGTCCTGACTAAATTCGATTCGAGTCGAATTGGATTCTTAAGAGTTAAAACTCTTAAGACATAGTTTTTTAAATATATAAGATTTAAATTTAAAATTTTATTTAAAAAAAATCAGTCTACAGTCACCAGACTAATTAAGTGTTGAGACAATTTATATTCAATTGGACTCAAAGTTGCTGAATAATAAGGGGTTTGGTAAATTTATATGCCAATATTAATGACAATTGCTCTTTCACTATTTAATTTAATTGATGTGGCAATAAAGGAAACTGTGACCGGGAGTTTAAATTAATTAAAAGTAAAGGAAAGACAAAAAAATCACTAAAATTATTATCAATCATATCTTAGTTGGATAGTAAAAGAATAATATAATAATAATAACAACAAAAATAATAATCTAAATATTTTATTCTAAAAATTTAGAATCAGAGACAAATATCAAGAAAAAAAAAATTAATTTATATGGATTCTCTTACGTCATTCATTTCTATCTAAAACTATCTCATTAACTAAATCGTTATCTATTATATTTTTATAAATATATTGTATCTAAATTTTTAACGTTCAATTTTTTTTTTAAATTTGACAAGATATCGGCAATTATAAGATGTTGATAATATGACAATTATAAAATAGTAAAAGAATAATAATAATAAAAAACCGGGAAAAGCACTCTTTTTGGTACAAACGACTATGAAGTGTTTGTGTTGTCGTATTTGACCAGTAAAAATTGAATATTTTTGTAAAAAATTATAAAATCATTTTCATATCAATAATCTCTTATATTAAAGATGGAAAGTAATCTCGTTAACTTTCCAACTTCCAAGAATCTCTGATTTGAATTGCAATAAGTTGGTACCCTCACTTTTTCATTTTTATTCAATTATCACTAATTTTTTATAAATAAAAGAACAAAATAATTAATAACTATTTAACAGTGATTTAACATTTTTAAATCTCATATTTTTTTAAAAAAATATTAAGATTTAGATGTAACCCACGATGCCACGTGGTGAGCTTGTATTTGGCAGTCAGATTAGTGACGATACCTTTCGAAGATCCTAGCACACCTAAGTCATAAAAAGGTACAACACATGCAGTGCACCACGCGCGTGACGTGGAATGAAATGGCATTAAGTCTTAGTACCTCACAGCATAAATAGACAAATGATATTAATTGAGAGCATTTTCGTACCAGCGTTGATTTCTCGTATCGTCCTTTACCAAGCAGAATAATTTGAGTTGGATGTGATCTTCGGGGAAAAATATGACAAATATGAATTATGGGAAAAGTTTGGACGACGGAGAACCACATACTTATCATGCCTTTCTTAGATTGGTCCCTCTACAAATTGATTGTTATTAGACATGAAAAACGAGAGAATTGAGAATCGAGAAGGAGACGTGATCAAGTTGAAGTTTTGTTTTGCATCACATGTTAGTGTCGGTGATGTTTGAAAATTGGATCAGAATACGAATCGATCACTTTAAAGGATATCATCGAATAAAATCAATCGAATCGAATGAAAAATTTAGATGATATCATAATAATATTATAAATAAATTTAAATTATAATATATTAATAATTCAAAAAATTTATATATCTAATTACAAAACATTATCAAAATATATTCAAAGAATATAATATTAATAAAATATAATTTATTTATCTAAATATTTTACATAATTTAATATAAAATATTATTTAAATATATTAAAACTTAATTTAAATAATAAGTTGAATATATTAAAATCTAATTTAAATAATAATAAAAAGCTTATGAGGAAAGAAAAGGAAAAAGAATAATCAAGGTGAAAAACAATTAAAAAAAAAAGAAAGAAAAATAAAAGGTAAGAGTGAGATAGAAAAAAAAGGAGAAAACAAAAAAAAAAAAGAAAAAAGAAAAAAAATCACTTCATAGCATTGCGATCCGGTGACTTTCACAATTCAAAAAATTTTAATGCATTCCTAATTCTCAGGTTCTAATCAACACAACAACACTTTTTTTGCACTAATTAAAAAACCCAGGTTAGATTAGATCGGTTTCCAGTCCGATCGTCCGGTTCAATCCAAGTTTGACCGATTTTATTAAAATCCAATTTTAGTATAAAATTTGGACCGATCATTGGTCCGATTTCCAATCTGATCGGTCAATCCGATCTGGATTTGAAAACATTGGTTAGTGTTAGGCGCTTGAAAAGTGACACTTGTGTTTGGATACAAGTGTCGAGGAAGGTTAACGATACAACAAAAATGGTTTAATAACCGACGCTGATATAATGATCGGGTACTATTATCTTTCAAACAAAATTTTGAGTTTGTGTTCGAAGAAGATAGATGAGAGAGTTTTGAGTTTTGTGATTGGGTACTTCATATATTTCTGAGAGGGGTCTTTCAATTGGGTAGAGTTTATGGGTTTCTTGACATTCTTCTTCTTCTTCTACTCGTTTGTAGTGTTGTTGTTGTTGTTGGATTTCTTCTTCTTCTTCGAGTGCTTGTTGGGTGTGATCTATGAAGGTTGGTATCAAGCTTGATGTTGTCGTGGATTTACAGTTGATGGTTCAGGTTGCTAGTTTGGTGAGATGAGTTGAAATTTTTGTTTCTGGAAGTAGTTTATGTTTGTGAAAAGGCTTAGAGAGTTAGGATATGAAAGGTGGGATAATTGAAGGGTAAGAGAAGAGTAGCCATGAAAATGGTCTTTTCCGCTTCTCTTGTTAATTGTTGAATGAAGAAACAGCAACTTGGAATTGGAGAAGTAACAATCTTAGGAGAGCGTGAATAACAAAGGTGTGTGGTCCAAAATGAGAGAGAGAGAGAGAGAGAGAGAGAGAGCAGGGGGTAATAGCTAGGAAATAATCAAGTTGGAGAAGTGCAATATGATAATAGCGCACTGGTCAAAGCGCGCGAGGACAAATGTTTGGAGAGGGCATATTAGAATGCTTGATGGTTGGTAAAGTCGGGCAACCCGGTCCAGTATGTTCTCACACTACATTAACCACGTGCACTCGGGGAAAATACTTTTTTTTTTTTTCTGAATAATGTCAGGAATATGAAAATATGAAAATCAATTATTTTATATGAATATGAAAATCAATTATTTTATATGAATATGAAAATCAACTTTTTTATATGATTTGACACCCTTAACCTATGATTAGAAAAATCTAATTCTTTATTATGAGAATAAATTAATATAATTAGTAAAAACATATTTATTTAATTTAATGCACATAATTCATAAAGCCTAATCAAAATCTATTGCACTAATAAGTAAAAATGACTCTTGTGGCGGATCTGCCTGGAGTAAGGATCGGGGGTAATAATATAAAGAAATGATTTAATAAAATATATAAAATATACTAAAAAAAGAAGTGCTTTTAATGGGATCCCATTCAAAAGTCTTAATTCGATAAGGGTCCAACATAAGACCCGTGCAGTACGTTTAGACATGAAAGGCCGATGTCGCCTTAATTTATTGATGGGGTTTATCCCCCCAATGGATCTATATCGTCCTTGTCACGCCCCGAATCGGGATCGTGAACAGCAGCCCGTTGTCCTGGATGCCGGCTGTATTTCTACAGAAAATCGGACAGAACCTCCCCGTAAATCGAAGATCTCCCATGTACAATTTAAACCTGTACATTTACATAATCCTGTAAATAAAATAAAATGGCCATCCCGGCCTAAAAACCATCCATCAAATTCTACAACCGACATCCAGACAACGCAAGGCTAAATAAATCCCCAACAGTCCTAACCACAGACCTCTACTATCATGCCCAACTAGAGCATGAGCAGCCGCTACATCGAGCGGACCTAAATTTTATATAGTATATAATAGTTTCCCAAGTAAAGAGTTTAAATATTTACAAATGCCTCAATGCAAGCATAATATGAGAGTTTCACAACAATGCCCATAAATATTACAGTCATCCCATAAAAATGTACACGGTCAACTACGGACCTCAACAAGATCTCGCAGGATCGAAAATAAAATACGTAATTCATCCTTCAAATTTAAACTTAAACCTTACCGTTGAGAAGAACCAAACCCGCCTAGGATCAACTGAAATCTCTAAACTCTGAAACGTTGCTCGATCCTGTCTGAGGGAGGAAAGAAGAGGGGTGAGTATCTATGGCAGGATACTCAGCAAGTAAGGGGAAGGACATCGTGCTATCAATATCAAGTGTGAACTTGGAGTGTCAAAACATGTAATACAATATCAGGTATATGAAAACAGCATGCAGTTTTAATATATCTCAAAGCACACATCACAAAATAACATATGCATCAATCTATGTATCAAATCACATGAGAAGAGCGGCCGAATAAACAACCCCGGCAATGGTCTACCTCGACCAAGAACGGACGCATTGGGGGTTTTCACAATGCAAATGTAAAAAATGACTCTCTACCCCAATGTTGGCCACAGGCTACTCCAACTAGCCTGTAAATAATAATAATAATAATAATCATATACGTATAAATAGTCGGCCGTGTATGATGCCCCCGCCCAGTGCTAGACAAAGATAACGTCCTCCCCCGATGAGGGTTCAACCTGGGACAACCATACACACGACAATCTGGCGGATACCTCCGGCCGAAGCGTATCCGGACACAAGGGGTGCCGCTACCAGACGTCCTTCGTAGCTACGAAACAATATCAAATCAGCCAGGCACGTGGCCCCACGCATCCCAACACCATTTCGGCCGGGCATATAGCCCCATGCATCGTATAATAATATCAGCCAGGCATACAGCCCAAATGGTACGTATAAATCCATTCAAACCATGCGCCAATGCAAGTGGAAGCATTTAAAACATGTCAATATATAAAAAGGGTGGCACAATATCCAGTTATCAAACTCATGGATGCATATCAATGAAATCACAGTTGGGACACTCCAATGGTCACAAAAATATGTACATATATTTATCAAAATCCAAAAGTTCAATTTTCACACGTATAGAAATCATGTCATTTGAAAATCGGTAAAATATGGTTTATCAATCAATAATAGATGTCGTAGTCTCACTCACAGTATGAGGGAGGGTAGTGCACTCCCCAATAATACCACGAATCGAATCAAACTCGACTCCTCGAGTCTCTAAGAAGGTCAACCTAAATCAAATCATCAATTTCATCAATTTTCCGACTATTTTCAGGATTTATCATTTTCCTTAAGTTTGTACAAACTCTAAACTCTTTAATTTATAAATGTACTCCAATGAAATCAATTTCTTTCCATTTATAAATAAATAACGAAATCCAAACCAATCTAAATTCAAACCTAAAATCGTTCAAAATCGAAAACCAATCTAAAATAACTAAATTTCCTACAAGATGAAAAAATCTTTGAAAAATCATACACTTTTCATTTCTCATCCGATTTCTTCAAACAATATCTCATTTTAAAGGTATTGAAACATATTTTCATAATATAAAGATTGTATTTGACTTACCTAAATGCAACACCAACCATAATGTAAAACAACACATCAATCCTTAAGCTCAAATCCTAAATTTTGACTGTTTTCATGCATTCATCAAATTAAACTCTACGTGAAACCATTTAAATCAATTTAACTCAATTCTATCATCCGAAACAACTCAATTTCGTATAAAATTTTATACTTAACCTAAATAATAGCATATAATATCAAACAATGTGTTCTAATCGAATCTAATGTACATCCTGAACCTATACAACACTTCCTTATGCTAATTTCACCCTAAATGCATTAAATTAACTGAATCAGTTAGAAATCCCTCACCTAGGGTTTTCCGATTCGCAACCCTAAAGTCCGTGCGCCTACAACTCAGTCCAGAATCCTGAAATACGTCCAAATCGAAGCATGGTTCAGCAATTATACTAAATTACCAATGAAATCGAAACCCTAAATTTAACTCATCTTACCCAACGCAGAAAATGAAGTCTGCAGGCGAATTTAGAGCTCTGCGATGATCGCAGAAGGCTCACCACAGTGAGCAGCTCGTGGTCGAGCGGACAGGATGGGGAGAGGCAGGGTCGCGCGCTGGGGCAGTCTCGCTTGCGGCCGCGAGGGCGCCGCGCGGCTGCAGAGGCTGTCTCGTGCGCCTAGGGGCCGTCTCGCGGCGAGTCGCGGCGCGGTGGAGAGAGATAGGGAGACTGAGAGATAGAGAGCGAAATGGAACCGAGAGAGAGAAAATAGAGAGAAGGAGAGAGAACCAAAAGAGAGTGGGAGTGAAAGATCGGTGGTCCTGGGTGGTTGATGGTGTCGGAGGCGGCGGAACACGGCGGAGGAGTGGTGGAGATGGGCGGAGAGTGCGAGAGATCGAGAGAGAGTGTCGTGGGTGAGAGAGAGAAACCGAGAGAGAGAAGGAGAGAGATAGAGAGATGGCGATGGTGGAGAGGATGAGCGATGGCTGGGTGGTGGTTGGCGGCTGTCTGCGGCGGAGTAAGGTCGCAGCGGCGGTTGGGTGGCGGTGAAGGGGAAGGGTCGCGCGGGAGAGGGAGACGAAGGGGAAGTGAAAATGGGAATTAGGGTTTTCAACCCTAATTCCTTTCCCTTTTTTTTTTTTTTTTACTATTAATATTATTAATATTAATATTAATATTAATATTATTTAATACATATATATATATATATATATATATATATATATATATAAATTTATAAATGAGTAGATAAGTATTTGTTAAATTAATAATTAAATAATTGAGTAAATAATTAAATTAATAAGTGAAAAATATATTCTTCACATCACGAATTGGAATACGGATACTTTTGATTATAACAAAAATTAAATTTTAATACCCCGAAATCGAAATCAATAAAATTAAATATTTCACTCTATATATATCTATAAATTGAGAATTATTTTATTTAAATCTAAGAACGAAAATACAACCGTATGAACACCGCAGTGTCGGCGTTACATTTTCTAACCCCCTAAAAATAAGTTTCGTTTTCGAAACTTCAAATGCAGTTTATACATAAAAATGGAGGGTGTTGCTTCACATTGTTCCTTAAATCTCCCAAATTTTTCCTTGTCAAGTAAATTCTGATTAATAACCTAGTAACATTTTACTTCCATGAAAATGAACACCCGTGTAATCAACTCGAAATTACTGATCATAGCTAACAAGATAAAACAAAAGAACATTCATCAAGCCCAACATCCACTCACAATATCAATTTCTCAATAGCATTTTACCATATATCGTAATCATAAACAATCATATATTGTCATGCCTATTACACAAAACATCAAACTTTAACATCAACCATCAGTTCAAAATGATTACTACAAGGGTACTCACCACGCAGCCAAAACAATCCAAGGAAAATCTTCGATCACAATTAAATATATATATATATATATATATATCCACACACTAATATCTTTGACTCCTTTATTAACAACCTCCTTTTCATTTTATTTATGCTCAACACCTATTCAAGCTTTGTACACACGAATGCCTCGAGATGTTTAAATCCTGAAATTATATATATAGCTTGCTTCCTTCAAAAGTAAAATAGACCTAACTACCAAATTTGGAATTTTTTTCCTACTATCCCCAAAATTTTCTTCATCAATTTATAAAGTTAAAGCCTCTTTAGCAAGAAAATGTCACTAGCAATCTAGAAAACCATTTGGTATTCGTTATTTAATTCCAAGGGGATCTATCAATCCATGAGTATACCATCTACAAGAATCCTAGGACTGAAATATGTTAACTGAACAAAAGTCCTACTAAAACTTCATAAAATATCGGTGGTCGAATTTCCTCAAGAAGTCTTCCTATCGCAATAAATTTGTAATCTCATCACCAATAGCCTCCCACTAATTGAGGGCATCACCATATAACAATCTCTCTGTTACTCGTAGCCTCTATAGACTGTATCTCGAATGATATGCTTGCCAGAATGAGTGACTACCATAATCTCCCCATCAAGTGGCGAGAGAGGCCTATCAAAATGGCGAGCGAATGTGTCGCTCACATATAAAAACTTCGACCCGATATCTATAAGAATACGAGCATCAATACCAAATATTCGTATGGTACTTAAAGATAATAAGATGTTAAAACATTTAAAATACTAAGAAAAGTAGACACACACATATATATATATATATCAAACTAGTTAAGCTTCAAAAGCTTTAACAAGTCAAAATTGTACATCAATATCGTGATATATTAGATCCCATAAAGAGCGTACAACAAAAGCGCTACACTAAGGGGTCCGCGGGAGGATCCCCCATAATAACACTAGGGTTTGCCGATGCGTTCTCCTGGGTCGTCGCAAACACACGAGCCTGGGCCCTAGGCTGCTATCGCGACGGTCCTGACACTGTACTACTCCCGGCTGCAGTCCGAGGAGCGGTAAGAGCTGAGTACGCAGGTACCCCCTGCTGGCCTGTGCCAGAAGTACCAGTACGACTCTGTAAAGTCGATCCTCGAACTAAATCCAGACAGACACTCAAAATATGACTTTGCTTCCCACACTGGAAGCAAGTAACCCGTATTCTTCATGCCCCGTATGCATGGTGGTTGCCGCATTTGCGACAGAAAGGCTATCTCTATGCCATAAACTGTGTAGTGACACTAGAGGCTGGTGCCCCAAAACTCTGTGGTCGAGGTGGTTGCATCTGCACCCAATGGGAGGTGTACCACTCATACACCTGCCAAAATGCATCAAATGATAGTGATGGAACCGTGACTATAATAGCCAGCTGAGAAAGTGCTAGAAGGTTACACATAACGAGGAAACATCCTCGGATATTCTAGGTATCTCGGTACAAATCTAGTACCTCGCCTAGTAATCAAAATCTTACAAATAAAGAGCTTAGATTAGATATGATTCAAAGGTTAGTGTTAGTTACGAAGTAACTAACCCCCTAAATGAATAAACTTATCAGTTTAAGAACTGATAGCACCAATATGCTAGGTTAGATACGCACCGTATCTAACCCCCTAAAAAAAAATAACTCATATGCCTAAAACCGTTGTACTGGGATCTCATGACTGTAATGAAACTCTCATATGCATTGAGGACTTTAAAATGTACTTGGGAATATTTTCAAAACTATTTTATAAAACACAGCTCTCAACCTAGAGCTCTGATACCAACCGAACTGTCATGCCCCGATCTGGGATCGTGAACAGCCGCCCGTTGCCCTGGATGCCAGCTGTATTTCTACAGAAAATCGGACAGAACCTCCCCGTAAATCGGAGGTCTCCCATATACAATTTAAACCTGTATAAACCTGTACATTTACATAATCCTGTAAATAAAATAAAATGGCCATCTCGGCCTCAAAACCATCCACCAAATTCTCCAACCGACATCCAGACAACGCAAGGCTAAATAAATCCCCAACAGTCCTAACCACAGACCTCTACTGTCATGCCCAACTAGAGCATGAGTAGCCGCTACATCGAGCGGACCTAAATTTTATATAGTATACAATAGTTTCCCAAGTAAAGAGTTTAAATGTTTACAAATGCCTCAATGCAAGCATAATATGAGAGTTTCACAACAATGTCCATAAATATTACAGTCATCCCATAAAAATGTACATGGTCAACTACGGACCTCAACAAGACCTCGCAGGGTCGAAAATAAAATACGTAATTCATCCTTCAAATTTGAACTTAAACCTTACCGTCGAGAAGAACCAAACCCGCGTAGGATCAACTGAAATCTCTAAACTCTGAAACGTCGCTCGATCCTGTCCGAGGGAGGAAAGAAGAGGGGTGAGTATCTATGGGAGGATACTCAGCAAGTGAGGGGAAGGACATCGTGATATCAATATCAAGTGTGAACTTGGAGTGTCAAAACATGTAATACAATATCAGGTATATGAAAACAGCGTGCAGTTTTAATATATCTCAAAGCATACATCACAAAATAACATATGCATCCATCTATGTATCAAATCACATGAGAAGAGCGGCCGAATAAACAACCTCGGCAATGGTCTACCTCGACCAAGAACGGACGCATTGGGGGTTTTCACAATGTAAATGTCAAAAATGGCTCTCTACCCCAATGTTGGCCACAGGCTACTCCAACTAGCCTATAAATAATAATAATAATAATCATATACGTATAAATAGTCGGCCGTGTATGATGCCTCCGCTCAGTGCTAGACAAAGATAACGTCCTCCCCCGATGAGGGTTCAACCTGGGACAACCATACACACGACAATCTGGCGCATACCTCCGGCCGAAGCGTATCCGAACACAAGGGGTGCCGCTACCAGACGTCCTTCGTAGCTACGGAACAATATCAAATCAGCCGGGCACATGGCCCCACGCATCCCAACACCATTTCGGCCAGGCATATAGCCCCATGCATCGTATAATAATATCAGCCGGGCATACAGCCCAAATGGTACGTATAAATCCATTCAAACCGTGCGCCAATGCAAGTGGAAGCATTTAAAACATGTCAATATATAAAAAGGGTGACACAATATCCAGTTATCAAACTCATGGATGCATATCAATGAAATCACAGTTGGGACACTCCAATGGTCACAAAAATATGTACATATATTTATCAAAATCCAAAAGTTCAATTTTCACACGTATAGAAATCATGTCATTTGAAAATCGGTAAAACATGGTTTATCAATCAATAGTAGATGTCGTAGTCCCACTCACAGTATGGGGGAAGGTAGTGTACTCTCCAATAATACCACGAATCGAACCAAACTCGACTCCTCGAGTCTCTAAGAAGGTCAACCTAAATCAAATCATCAATTTCATCAATTTTCCGACTATTTTCAGGATTTATCATTTTCCTTAAGTTTGTACAAACCCTAAACTCTTTAATTTATAAATGTACTCCAATGAAATCAATTTCTTTCCATTTATAAATAAATAACGAAATCCAAACCAATCTAAATTCAAACCTAAAATCGTTCAAAATCGAAAACCAATCTAAAATAACTAAATTTCCTACAAGATGGAAAAATCTTTGAAAAATCATACACTTTTCATTTCTCATCCGATTTCTTCAAACAATATCTCATTTTAAAGGTATTGAAACCTATTTTCATAATATAAAGATTGTATTTGACTTACCTAAATGCAACACCAACCATAATGTAAAACAACACATCAATCCTTAAACTCAAATCCTAAATTTTGACTGTTTTCATGCATTCATCAAATTAAACTCTACGTGAAACCATTTAAATCAATTTCACTCAATTCTATCATCCGAAACAACTCAATTTCGTATAAAATTTTATACTTAACCTAAATAATAGCATATAATATCAAACAATGTGTTCTAATCGAATCTAATGTACATCCTGAACCTATACAACACTTCCTTATGCTAATTTCACCCTAAATGCATTAAATTAACTGAATCAGTTAGAAATCCCTCACCTAGGGTTTCCCGATTCGCAACCCTAAAGTCCGTGCGCCTACAACTCAGTCCAGAATCCTGAAATACGTCCAAATCGAAGCATGGTTCAGCAATTATACTTAAATTACCAATGAAATCGAAACCCTAAATTTAACTCATCTTACCCAACGTAGAAAATGAAGTCTGCAGGGGAATTTAGAGCTCTGCGATGATCGCAGAAGGCTCACCACAGTGAGCAGCTCGTGGTCGAGCAGACAGGATGGGGAGAGGCAGGGTCGCGTGCTGGGGCAGTCTCGCGCACTGGCAGGGACTGTCGCGCGCTGCAGGAGCTGTCTCGTGCGCCTAGGGCTATCTCGCGAGCAGTCGCGCGAGCAGGGAGAGAGATAGGGAGACTGAGAGATAGAGAGCGAAATGGAACCGAGAGAGAGAGAGAATAGAGAGAAGGAGAGAGAACCGAAAGAGAGTGGGAGTGAAAGATTGGTGGTCCTTGGTGGTTGATGGTGTCAGAGGTGGCAGAACACGGCGGAGGAGTGGTGCAGATGGGCGGAGAGTGCGAGAGATCGAGAGAGTGTCGCGGGTGAGAGAGAGAAACCGAGAGAGAGAAGGAGAGAGATAGAGAGATGGCGATGGTGGAGAGGATGAGCGATGGCTGGGTGGTGGTTGGCGGCCGTTTGCGGCGGAGTGAGGTCGCTGCGGCGGTTGGGCGGCGGCGAAGGGGAAGGGTCGTGCGGGAGAGGGAGACGAAGGGGAAGTGAAAATGAGAATTAGGGTTTTTAACCCTAATTCCTTTCCCTTTTTTTTTTTTTTTTACTATTAATATTATTAATATTAATATTATTATTATTATTTAATATATATATATATATATATAAATTTATAAATGAGTAGATAAGTATTTGTTAAATTAATAATTAAATAATTGAGTAAATAATTAAATTAATAAGTGAAAAATATATTCTTCACATCACGAATTGGAATACAGATACTTTTGATTATAACAAAAATTAAATTTTAATATCCCGAAATCGAAATTAATAAAATTAAATATTTCACTCTATATATATCTATAAATTGAGAATTATTTTATTTAAATCTAAGAACGAAAATACAACCGTATGAACACCGCAGTGTCGGCGTTACAGTCCCGATCTACCAATAGAATTTATCTCCCTGAGTGGCCCCATGTCTCCCTGATCGCTCAAGAAAAATTACCATTGATTCCCGATAACGCCTATTCAATTGCTTCATGGAATTATTTGATATTCCTGAATACTTGTCTCTCCCTCGACTGATGATCAGTAGTCAACCCCTTCGGTTCTTACCAAATCAAAGATAATATTCCACTGAGTCCAATGATGTTTGTTTTTTACCTTGGCACAAAATATATCTTTCGGATAGGGAAAGAAATTTCCCCATATATTCAATTTCCTAAACGATAAAGATGACGACTCTTTCAAATAACTTGATTACCAAAATCCCGGAATCCTTGGGTCTCTTCGTAACGAAATTAGAGTTATAACACTCTGAGTTCACATGACTCTAGGGGAACATCCTATAAAGGCCTTCGATATACAGCAGCCCAGGTAAGTTCCTTTGACTCAACACTCGGCACACAAGTCACAGTGAGATCCGTTCTTTCTCTCTCTTTGAGTCTATTTTAATACCATTCGAAAGCCGTTCTTTTTGAATTGAGGTTGGAATCTCCGCTGTCGAAACACCATCCGCCGGTCTTTTGTAGGTTTTAAATCCTCTATCCAAGTCGCCATTCGAGTCAAGAAAGAGCCGGATCTGTGGAGTCAAGACCCATCTCCAATAGATTGACGCCGTCTGTGGAAAATAGACTAGAGCAGTTTCGTCAAACTCCCTGGATTACCATATCATTATGCCTCCAAAAAGGAGAATCAGAACCGCCTTGAAAGCCGCATCCGCCATGGACGGTTGTACCGCCACTACGACTAATGCTTCTCCCCCAGTGGCACCTATTTGCTCTGCGGATGATCGTGCTTGTAACGCCGACACTGCGGTGTTCGTACGGTTGTACTTCCGTTCCTAGATTTAAATAAAATAATTCTCAATTTATAGATATATATAAAGTGAAATATTTAATTTTATTGATTTCGATTTCGGGGTATTAAAATTTAATTTTTGTTATAAACAAAAGTATCCATATCCCAATTCGTGATGTGAAGAATATATTTTTTACTTATTAATTTAATTATTTACTCAATTATTTATTTATAAATCTATTTATCTAAATTAAAATTAGAACTTTAATTTTAAAGTGGATATAAAATATATATATATATATATACGAATATTTATTTAATTATTCATTTATAAATTGTTTAAAAAAAAAAAGAACTGTCACGCCCCGACCGGGATCATGAACAGTCACCCGTTGTCCTGGATGCCGGCTGTATTTCTACAAAAAATCGGGTAGAACCTCCCCATAAATCGGAGTTCTCCCATATACAATTTAACCTGTATAAACCTGTACATTTACATTATCTTGTAAAATAAACAAATGGCCATCCCGGCCTCTCCGAAACCAGCAAATTCCACAACCGACATCCAGACAACGCAAGACTAAATAAATCCTCAACAGTCCTAACCACAGACCTTTATTGTCATGCCCAACTAGAGTATGAGCAGCCGCCACACCGAGCGGATCTAAATTTTTATATAATATACAATAATTTCTCAAGTAAAGAGTTTAAATGTTTACAAATGTCTCAATGCAACCATAATAGGAGAGTTTCACAACAATGTCCATAAATATTACAGTCATCCCATAAAAATGTACACGGTCAATTACGGATCTAAATATCCAGACCACGCAGGGTCGAAATAAAGTGCGAAATTCGTATTTTAAATTAAACTTAAACCTTACCGTCGAGAAGAACCAAACCCGCCTAGGATCAACTGAAATCTCTAGACTCTGAAACGTCACTCTAGCACAACGATCCTATCTGAGGGAGGAAAGAAGAGGGGTGAGTATCTATGGGAGGATACTCAGCAAGTGAGGAGAAGGATATCGTGCTATCAATATCAAGTGTGAACTTGAAGTGTTAAAACATCTAATACAATATCAGGTATACGAAAACAGCGTGCAGTTTTAACATATCTCAAAGCACTTATCACAAAATAACATATGCATCCATCTATGTATCAAATCACATGAGAAGAGCGGCCGAATAAACAACCCTGACAATGGTCTACCTCGACTAAAAACGGGCGCATTGGGGGGTTTTCACAATGCAAATATCAAATAATAGCTCTTTACCCCAATGTTGGCCACAGACTACTCCAACTAGCCAGCACAACGGGGTGCGACACTTCCTGCCGTAAAGTGCCTCATAGGGTGGCATACCGATGCTGGCTTGATAGCTATTATTGTATGCAAACTCCACTAGCGGTAAATGCCTGTCCCAACTACCCCGAAAATCCATAACACAAGCCCGGAGCAAATCCTCAAGCGTCTGAATGGTTCTCTCCAACTAACCATCTGTCTGTGGGTGATATGCTGTGCTAAAACTGAGCCGCGTGCCCAAAGCTTCCTGCAGCTTGGGCCAAAATCGAGAAGTGAACCTCGGATCTCTATCTGAGACTATGGACACGGGAACTCCATGCAGTCTGACTACTTCGTCAATATACAGACGTGCCAATGTCTCCAATGGAGAGTCGCTGCGCATTGGAATGAAATGGGCGGACTTGGTGAGTCGATCGACTACCACCCAAATGGCATCATACCTGGTCTGAGTCCGTGGCAATCCCATAACAAAGTCCATAGTCAATGTTCCCACTTCCATACGGGAATGGGAAGAGGCTATAGTAAACCCGCTAGCCTCTGATGCTCAGCTTTCACCTGCTGACAGACTAAACAATTAGCCACAAACTCCGCAATGTCCCTCTTCACACCTGGCCACCAATAGCTAAATAACCCCGCGTACTGACTAAATTTGTTCTGTAAGAATAGAGAGGGATGAGTGAGTATAAATTATACCCAGGAAATGTATAACATGTTATGGTGTTAAATGAGGGATGAGTGTGAATATGCCAAATAAACGTTCTCAAGACCATGTCATTATAGGATGAAAACATCAAGGATTCATCACATTTCAAGCAAAGTTTAATAAACCACAATTTAAAATCATATGCATCCATTCATGTCCGTATGTTTTCCAAAACTATAGGTCTCCCAAAACTCATAATTCATGACAATGGTTTATTGTGACTAATGGCAGAATCACCAAGGGTTTTCATATTCATTACATATCACAAAATACCCTAACCTTGGCGTTGGCTCAAGTCTCCCTTGGGGTGCTACCACGGTTATCTGAACGGAGGATTTCGGAAGCACCTCTCGAGTGTAGCTACCTCCTTAGTCAAACAAACACCCAACTACGTTGCCCCATTGGGCTCCATACCGTGGAGAGAATGACTATAACCATTAATCATGCACACAACACTAATCCACAAATGTCACAACGTATATCAAAGTGTGCCAACAAATATTCAATGCATTCTCAATATACGAATTCAATCAAGTCATATTGATCATAAATCGACAATTATGGCACATAATTTTCAATTCAGTACATGGATGCATTTTTCATGTTAAATTCCCTTTCGGGACACTCCACAATTATAAAACAATTTTAAAAATATTTATAAAATTATTAGAAAATATTTTCTTATTTAAAACCATAAGCATGTATCCATCACCTCTTGAGAGGATAATACTCCCAAATCAATCCACTATAATGTCCAATTCCTTACTTGAGTCCGATGTCCTATACCTAAAACAATAAACATAAATTTCTTATTCAATTTGTTGGTAAAACTAGGATTATTTCGATTATTCCTAAACTAACACAATCCCTAGTATCTCAATCCACAGATCTATATTGTAGCTTCGTCAATCACATTCCATCGGCAACTATGTTCAATTATTTTTCACTAATTTTCCAAAATTTCAATATTTGTAAACTCTAGATCTAAAACCCCAATATTACATTTTATAAATCTCAAATAAATCTCCAAAAATAGCAAAAATAATTTAGATCTAGGATGGAGAGGAAATATTACCTCTATACATATCGTTGACTCTGTCTCTAAGTCGAATCTCCTCAAAATCCTAGGTTTCTCTCTCTAGAAACCTAGCTTTTCTCTCTCTACTTCTACTTCTCTATGTGCTTGTTAGATATTTGGAGAGTTTGGTTGGATTTCGAAGAAAGAAGAATGAAGGTGTACAGAAATAGAGAAGAAGAGAAAGCAGAGGAGAAGAGAGAGTGCAGAGAAAGGAGAAAAAGGCTCAATCAGTGGAGGCAAGGGGAGGAAAAATGAATTTAGGGCTTCAATCGATCTTTTCTATAGTTAAAAGTGAAATTATCATTTTGTCCTTGCTTACCTATGAATTTGTGTGGGTTGGATGTTCTTTTTCGTAATTTTGCACCCTTAAAACATTTGGGTTCAATAGGGCAGGGTGACCCAAACTTCGGGCAAGGTGACTCACAAGTGTTAAATTTATATAGGTAGGGTGACCCATTTGGGAACAAGGCGACTCATTAGTACAAATTCCACATGAATAGGGTGATCCAATAGTAAGCAAGGCAACCCAACTTTTATAATTTCTAAGTCTTGGGTCGACCCAAGAATAAGAGCAGGGCGACCCAAGATGCTATTGCCTCAGATCCATTCCCTGAGGACTTGGCAAGACAACCCAAAGCCTTGAGTGGGTCGACCTAATGATGACAAGGTTTAGACTCTTCCTTGTGCATACTCTTTGGTCGTCCTCCTTGTTGCACAGGGCAAAGCCAAACCCAATTTTCACATACTCAAGACGTCTCACTAAGCCCATAGGGTGACCCAATTTCATTTATACACACACACACACACACACACACACGTGTATATATATATATTTCACCATCACAAGCCAACCCAAATTCCAGCCAACTTAAGCTATAAAATCCCACAATAATCTTGTGCCTTTTGCATCCCATGAGATTCGAACCCATGCACTCCAGATTTCTCACAAAAAAGAGCTAATCATCACCCAGTCTCCAAAACATTCCAACTTTTGATATTTATGTAGAGTATTAATAAAGTCTCCAAAACATTCCAACTTTTGATATTTATGTAGAGTATTAATAAATTTATAATCTTATTAAAATTACATAAAGGAACAAAACTTGAAATTTTAAACACCAAATTTTTCGTTGTTATACCAAATATTTAATTTATTATGATACTTAATATTTTATAACAATGTCCAATCAATTGATTATGTAATAAGTATACATTCAATTTATAATTTATACCCAATGTGCAACACCAGCGCAAGGCATGCTCATGGTGTGAGCACATTTCTGATTTACAACCGAAAAGAGTACAAATGGCAGAAAGCATAGCTTGAAAGTAATGCTCCAGCTCAATAGCAAGATGTATATATATTATAGCAAGATTCCAATAATGAAATCTTTTGAAAATATTTACTTTCCATATGTTAATATTCGGAAAGTGATATATATCTTAACAGACGTGACATTCTCAACTACAGGAATTCGAGTCTCATTGTTTACCCTATACTTAATAAGCGCTTTTCCTCCTGTGATCGAGTCTATTCTCCCATTGGAAAGAGGGAGCTTCTTCTTCCAACAGTTCCCATCTCTGAAAATCGCAACAGCACAGAAGCAATCACCTAAACAATTATCTCTGCACCAATCCTCATTGACTGAACCAAATTGATCATAGTCATTTAAGGGCCAATCTGTGTTTTTCATCTCATAAATATCAAACAGGTTATCATTTTTCTGCGAATTTGTTGTGCAGCTCTGTGATTCAAAGTCTGGTTTGCAACCGCCCAGCTCATTATTCGGATCCAAGAAGCTGTAACCGTGTGGACACTGACACTTTGGTCTTTGATCATCTCCTAGTTGGCAGAGACTGTTTAACCCACAAGCCCCACCACCTACATCTTCAAGAATTGCCATGCAAATATTGGGAGGTAAGGAAGTTGACACAGACCAGTTCCCTTGCCATCCCCCGGAACTTGATCCACCTGCTTTTGGATACACATAGTGCCTGAAAACCCCATCAAAATCCAAAACTGCTCTATGGTAAAAGTTTGTTGTGGAACTTGTATCCGATGAAATTGTTTTGAGTATTGTTTTATCCTGTGCTATGAGGTAGATGATACCACTCTGGTTGAACATCAACTGATAGCCAGTGCCAAGAGTTTCAGTTGACCAGTAAGCATTTCTTGAAGAACTCACAGAATCCAGTGGGTATTGTGTTGTATAAATAACAAGGTTCCCATCTTCTTGTAGTATAAACTTGAATCTGCCTGTCGTATAATTATCCGCTGAGAAGCGGGCAAGGAGCCTTCTGTCTTTGATGAATTGCTGCGTTGGAAGAAATGTATCAGTTGGTTGATCAAAACTCTGCCACAGATTGACTGCGTTTTCATTTGCCAACACAAAGTTGCCCGTATCATGCATGGCCGCATAAGAAACATTGTTCTCAGCAGGTACAGCAACCCAAATTTGCTGGCCATCTGGTTCACTGAGCACCAAACTTCCGTCTGTGGTAACCTGAACCTTTGATCCTCTTTGAACTAGATTTCCGCTGTTTGCCCACCAGACAACCGTTTTTTCAGGTATTTTGTTGAACCAGACTGCCAGTAAGAAAGCTCCTTCCGTGATCTCTTTGAACCCGAAAGCAAAATCACCGGAAGCTGATTCCCATACGGAGCCATTGCTGGTTGCTGTGATTGAGGAGCCCAGAGAGATATTTCTTTGAGACATGGCTGAGGACGGAAGAAATACGAGAAAAATCAGCAGAAATGGCAGCGGAAGATCCATATGGCAACGGGAGTTTTATTGTTTGTTGTATGGACAATGGAACCAAAAGGACTTTATCAGTGGCAAATACTCTTTTTGAGGGTATAAGCTTTTAAAGTTGTGGGGAGAGTTTGGGCTGATGAAGGTTCCTTGAATCTCAGAAACTGAATTTCACCACTTGCGTAGGAAATTTAACAAGGGTCTTCTTTCTTTTCATTCAAGAGAGGTAGCTTGACTTTTGAGTTAACATCCAGACACCCAATTACTTTTGACAACTCCCTCCCTCTCTCTCTGTCTCTCTCTCATTTGAAACTTTCACATGTGCTTTATGCTCGATCAATAATCGTGGTTGACTTGGAAATTTAACAAGGATTAATTCAGTATTTTAACTCGCTCTCCCTTTCATGGAAAACTTTCAAATGTGCTTGATGCTCGGTCAATTTTAGTGGTGACAAGCCCCATTAGTGCCAAAGGAAGGGTTATTTCCGACTATAGCTCAAATGATGAAGATGATGATGATGATGATATATGTTGTTAGATCTTGACACAGCCAGAAATTTTTTGAGGTAAAAATAGAATTCAATTCTTGATTTCCGCAATATGTAACACGATTTTGGTTTAAGGTTTTGTTGGGGGTAAGAAATACTAATTTATATATTGTTGACATGACACCCTGTTTTGAAATCTAAAAATGACTATCAAAATTCAAATACAATATTTTTTGATAGAAAAATTAATTTAAATAGCCATTTTAAAAATAATTATTGTTCATCGTTGATTAGATAACATTTTTTTTTAAAAGGGAATATTGCCTCCCTTTTTCTTTGCCCCAGTTAAGCCAAATGAAGTTTGTCCATGTTAAAATATAAAAATGATAATAACATACTTTTTATTAATTTAAAAATTTGAAAATGATGTTAGATATATAAAATATAATATGATATGAGAACCGAATGTTAGTTTTGAGTTTAAATCAATGTTATCACACCGTATTATGTATAAACTCGTAAAATTTAAAATTATAATTCAATCAATTCATTAGTAAGCCAGCGTGATCCAACGATAGATTTTTTTTATAATAATTAAAAATATATATAAAATTAATTTTTAAAATAAATATATATATTGATTTTATATTTTATTTTAAGAACCCCAGTCTGAAAAAACTGAAAATATAAACCCTAAAGTGGGTTGGGCTAGATTAGTTAGTAGGCTCCGATGCTCAAGTCAGAGAGTGATTTTCGAATAGAATGAAACAGACTGAGCATTAGAGAAAGAGAGAGAGAGAGAGCTGAGAGTCTTATAGCTTGTGTGTAGGTGTTTAGTTTCAGAGAATGTACATGGATTTCGATATACCGAATTCTTATATACGTGAGTACATTAGAAGCCGTATGTTTCCAGGGTGTTACAACCCTAGTTTCCTTGTGAGAATGCCAGTGAATCTCGAGACTCTCATAATCAAATATTTTGAAAAGATTTTGAATATTCAATGTTTGGAAAGTCTATCAAGCCTGGGAGATCCGTTACTTATCGATTAGATTCTAAAAATTTTCTTTCTTTTCTAGAAGATATGTTTTGTGATAGATTAGGAAACAAAGCTGATAAGTGACTTAGTTAAATATTACCTTTATCCGATGAGAGAAAAACGATTGGTTCTCTAGTAGGTTGTCAGTTATCTACTAAGGGAAGAGGGGCATCGGCCTGAATTTGCTGATTGGTTTTATGAATTGATTGGATTGTCACCGTTAGGAATTAACCAAGAGGTCGGTCTTTATTCGCCCTTCGGAGAGATAAATCCGTTATCATGGTCACATCAAACTGCTTGCCTAGCTATGTTGATAGTTTAATCATAAAATTTGATAGTTTAATCATAAAATTTGTATAATATATACCCTATGTTGATAGTTTAATCATAAAATTTGATGCTTTTGTTATGATTTTTATAGATGTTAGTGAATGTTAGTATCATACTTATGGATGTTAAAATCCGTCAGTATGTGTGTTTTAACCATTTTTTATCCATTGGTATAATCATTCTTTTGTAGGGATAGAAAAAAAAGTTGGTATTACTATATTCTATTACTCTCCCTTTTTTGTTTAATTTTTATTTCATTTTTCTTTTGTTGCTCATTCTGCTGGTCTTAATTTGACTTGTTCTATATGAAACCTAATTGTGTTCACTTAGAACAAAGAGTTTTGTATAGAATAAATTGCTCTAACACGGCAAATATGACTTGGAAGACTGACTAAAACCTTGAACCATTAACACACAGATTTCAAGTCATTTAAATGACCATTTGAGTAGAAACTCTTGGAGTGTGAGAACTGGTATTACTATATTTGTGGAATTAATTGCAATTGCTAGAGTCCAAATTAGAGTAAGGGTCATTGCCCCACAGTCCACGCATATGAAAATATGAGTAATAAAGGGGGCAAAGTCATAGTCAAGGTTTCCGTAACTCTTGTTCTCATCTGTTTTTTCCACCCCAAACTTTATGGAGTGCCTCCAATGAAGTCCTCTTAGTCTTAACGCTTGTTTGGTAGATGACAGTTTCTGTGAATCTTCCTGGTTTTCACAGTATAGGTACCATCGTTGAGAGCTCCTCCTTTAGTTCTGTCCTTTTAGACAGATCTGCAAACGCGTGAGTCAGAGAATTGAGTATAGAAAGCAATATAAATATGAAACCATAATGATTTAATGATTCAACTAAACTATTTTAATAGATTGGATATATAAAGAATACACATTATTACAAATCAATTGAATATGTAACTCAAACATGGAAACATAAGACTAAAGTAACTCAAATATTTAATAACAATATTGAATCAATTGATTGTACAATAAGTATACATCAATTTATAATTTATACCCAACGTGCAACACTTGCACAAAAGCATGCTCTTGGTGTAAGCACATTTCTGATTTCCAACCGGAGAGAGTACAAACGGCAGAAAGCATAGCTTGGAAGCAAGGCTCCAGCTCAATAGCAAGATGTATATATATTATAGGTAGATCCAGTTATGAAAGACGTTGGATCTGGGGGTAGTTAATGTGAACCCGATAGGTATAGAAACCCTAAAAATCCATGAACAAGTAATAAAGGCCAAAAATCTTTCCAACAAATGATTTGTGCTGGTGGAAAATAAAAAGCTCAATCTTTGCCCTAAAGGAGAAAGAACCTGAGGTATATGATTTTAGACTTGTTTCTCACTAGAACAAGAATCTTGGTATAAAGATAGAATGAATGACGCTCCAACCTAGGTTATTCGAACCCTAAATTAATAAGTTGAAGAACTAAACAATACTTCTATTTTGAATAAATTCAAAAGTTTTAAAAAAGAAAACAAAATTTGTGTGAAAAAACCTTACAATTTTATTAATTCTCTCAAAGTTATATTTTTATGCAATGTGTAATAACCTATTTATAAAATAAAGGTAAAAACTAAAATGACAACTAAAAATTTAGAAACTCTCTAAAAAATCAAAAATTAGGAAACTAAAATATAAATTATAAAGATAAAAATTAGAAAACTAAATAAAGTAAAATCAAACTATTTTGATCAAGTCTTTGCTGTTATTTTTTTTTTCTTTATTTTCATTTTTCCTTGGTTTTAGATAGTTTTGGACCCTTTAAATTATTCAGTGTTTCCTTAAATCTTCTAACTCGAACTTTTGTCATTGAGCTAACTGAAACTTGAATTAAATCATGCAAATTCCTTACAGTCTTGATATTGGCATCAATAGGAACTTCAAATGCTCCTTCCAGCATTTGCGTGACCTTCCTCATGGAAGGCCTTTTACCCGCACTATATCATGTCTTGCTTCCTCATCATCCTCTACAAGGAAATTAATTGAAATTATTCTGATTTGTTGAAACTATTTCATATAAATTTGAGTTATTTATGGTATATCTTTGTGACTTTCCCACACTCACCCCTCATTTATTGCACAATTATGCCACTGCACTTCACTCATTGAGTATTTGTAATACTCACTCCCATCTTTCATATTTTTCAGAGGAAATTTAGAAGAAAGATCTCATTTTGGAGCAATTGAAGAAGTATTTTGCCAAACTTTGATAGGTATCGATGATGTGGGATCTTATTTTAGGGATTAATGTAGTAAAATTCATGGAAGGAGACTTTTGTATGTTCTTTTGGTATGAATTTGATTGATACTTGCTTTATTTTCTTTTTAGTAGGCAAGTATTGATGAAATCCTCACTTGGACAATTGAGACTTTGTAATTTTTTCTTAAATTTTACTGTCTGTGAAAACTTATTATTTATATGGGATATTTGGATATTATTGGTAAATTTTGGAATATTTTGAATTTGTGGAAACATTATTGAGAATTATTTGTTGGCCATGTTGGCCTAGTGCATGTATTGGAGTTGTAATGTCTGAGTTGGTCTTGTGCATGACATTTGAGAATGGATGGACCGGGTTGGTCATTGAATGATATTAAATTGTTTCGAAAACAGGATTGAACATGTTAAATATCTTGTGTTGTCCCGGTATATAGGGAGGTTCTGCCCATATGTCGAGGTGACGGGACGGTTGTCGCGTGCTCTACTTGAGGGTCGAGGCATGACACTTCTTTGATTCCTCTATTGGGGATGGTGAGGAGGGATGGCACTTGTGTTGCTCTGGGTTCCCGTTCATGGAGAAGTATTAGAGGATGGTACAGGGGCATTCAATGGGCCACCCTAGGGCCACTCGAATGATCACGACTTATCTGACCTTCATGTGCACTGACATTTAATTTAGGACAAGCAATGTGGAAATGCCCTACTTTTCCACAATGATAGCATTTCAAAGTCTTGGGACATGGTCCAGGGTGATGTTTCTTGCAATTTCAGTAGGACTCTTTCTTTGCTCCTGTTGACCCACTTCCGGGCATGGTATTGGACGTGAGAGTGCCAAATTTGGAAAATTGCTGGTCCCTTGGAGAGCCAATGGATCTTGAAACTGAAACTCCATTATATTATGGGATTTTGTGTGTCTACTCTTATTGGAGTCTTGACTCATAAAGAATCCAGACTTCCTCTTCTTGCTAGGGCTTTCTTTGACTCTTCCTCCCTCAATAACCATCTTCTCAACCCTAAAGGCTAGCTCCAGTACATCTTAGAATATATGCCCCTTAATTATTGACATTTTCTCTTGGATGCTCAAATTTAACCCCAATTCAAACTTTGTATAGATGGATTCCTCAGAGTTCACAAACTCTGGAACATACATAGCTAAATCCTTTGGCTCCGTCTCGTATTTTGCTACTGTTTTATTCCCTATGCTAACTTGAAAAACTCTTCCCTTTTTTGATCCCTATAGAACTGGGTGTAATATTTTTGCTCAAAAGTTTTGAGAAATTCTCCCCACGTAGGAGGTGTAGAAGTCCTACCATTTATATTTTTCCCAGAGGTCCCAGTACCCTTATCCAATAATTTCACAACTACCCACAATTTTATCTCATCATCCAACTTCATGTTGATGACGATCTCCTGTATTCGGCTAATCCATTCCTTAGACACCGAGGCATAATATGTGCCGGAGAATGTCTCACATCCCAATTGTCTTGCCTCTTTGGTCAGTTTTGATAACTCAACTGTAAGGCGGTCGGTTGATGCAACAAAAAGAGGAGGAGGTACCACTAGAATACTTAGTGTGACAGCCGGCATTAGAGGAGGAACCGGCAAAGGAACTGAAGTTAGATGCGGAGCTTGGAAATAGGTTCCGTAGTTACTCCACCATTCCATCACTTGTTGGAGTGTAGCTATAGGTGGAGCAGGAATTTTGGTCGGAGGAGTTGGTTGTGTTGACGTCGGAGGAGTCGTATGTGAAAACGATGTAGCCTTAGGTTGAGAAAGTGGCGTCAGAGGAATCTTATTCAGGTTCCTTATTCTTTTTCTAGGAGGCATAGTTCTATAGAAGAAATGTCACGCCCCGATCCTCGGATCGACCACGCGACAGCCGCCGCGAAATCTCGGTATACGGGCAGAACCTCCCCATATACCGGGACTCCGCAAGGCTACAAAGACAACAAAACAACAATTCTTTCTACACCAATCATCAAAAACAGAAAACATCACATAACAATACACATGCAAGGACTCATCCGGTCCATCCCTGTACACACGAGCACACATCGGGGAGAGGGAACCTGTACATGCGCATTTACACATCAACACACAATCGGGGAGAGGGAACCTGTGCATGCACGGCACACAATATGGCCATCCAAGCCATTTCAAAGTTCACAGTATAAGGAAAGCACTTAACAAACAGGAAGTCCCAAAACATAGCCGTAAGATCTTACTAACACTCGCTTGAAGAATCAAGCAAACGTCCGTAAGATCCAAACGATATGAGTTGTCCAAGACTTCGTGAAATCGAAAGAAAATAACCATTCTCAATATTACAAACCAAATGTCCCACTCAAACATTGAGTTTTTACCAAAAACTAGGAGAGAAAGAAAGTAAACAACAACCACGTAAGGATTCCCTCAATACTTGTTCCTATACAGGACACAAGTATCAATTAAATCCGTACCAAAAAGAATTGTACAAGTCTTCCCTTCTTCGGATTTCAATTCAAACCAAAAATGACTATACATCTCGATGTATACCTACAAAAGCCAGCTGGTAGGCCCTCCCCAAGCTCCAATCTCTGTCACAAATCTAATCTTCCTCTGAAAAATGTTAAAGAGTGGGGTGAGTATTATAAATACCCAGTGAGTGGAGTGCAATGGCATGATTGTGTAATAAATAAGGGGTGAAAGTGGGGAATGTCAAAGCATACTTCAAACATCATTTTCCATATCCAAACATTTCAGTAATTCAACATCATTTATAAAATATGCATCCATGTCAAGCATTCATTCAAATATTCTTTTAGAAAATCACAAGGGTCCCATCGAAAACACTTCCCTCTTGCGTTTGGCCGAACCAAGACGGAAGCCCGCCAAGGGGTTTTCCATTTCAGTTTTTCAAAACTACCCCCTTCCTTGGCGTTGGCTCGGACCTCCCCGGGGTGCAGCCGGATAGTCCGACGTGGCAGAGCAGAGGCCGCATACCTCTCTCGCATATAACCCAAACCCACGTCACCCCGTCGGGTCGCTCCGTGGGGGGTATGACTATAGTCATCTGCGGCACCTTTCATTTCACAATCATCAATTCACAATACCACAATTTCACAATCATTCAAATTTCCATCCATGTGCCACATTTTATCAATTCAATCTGAAATTCATGCTACAAGCATTTACTATTCAAGAAGTCAAAACAGACGGCACAAGTTCATGTAAAATCACATAGGATGCATTCATACTTCAAATTCTCATTTTAGACATCCCACAATCACAAATAATTTCATAAAATCATATGAAAATCATTTCAAATCATTTATCAAAGAATTTAAAGACATTTTGCTTATTTACTACACAACGATCCGTCCACTCACCTCTAGGGAGGGTATTCACTCCCTATTTTCGAAATCAACTCAAAAAGACTCCCCTCGAGTCTCCAAAGGTCAACCTAGACCAATCAACACGAATCATCATCAATTAAGGCTCTAAAAAAAGGTTTTCTAATTTCCCTTTTATTTAAAATAGCTTAAATTTACACAACCACGTTCTTACACTTTCATTTCATCAATTTAGGATCATTTCAAATCACCGACGACTTTAAATTTACAATATTCCTCAATTTTATCAATTTTCTCCTGAATTACATAATCCTAATTTAATTCATTTCAATTTCAATTCAAATCTCAAGAACAACTACGCAAATCAATCAAACAAAACTCTAATACTATCTACGACATTCTATCATGCTTCGCAGTCAATTTATATCAAATTCTAGACCTAACTTCCATCATTTCATACAGACTTTCAAGAATAACGCATTTTCTACGGATCTAGCATATTTTTAGAATATATCCACACTTATTCTCAACCTAAATTAGACAAATAATCTGAGTATTGAAGGGATTGAAAATCCCTCACCTAGGGTGTTTTGCAGTTCGCAACCTTCGTCAAATTGTCTTCTCATTCCATTCCGAAACCTGCAAAGCTCCCAATTTAAAGTCAATTTCAGAAATCTAAAGCTAATTTTTAAGAAAATTTGAAACCCTAAAATTTGGGTTAGGGACTGAACCTCACCTATGCAGACCGATCTCACAGCCGCAGCTAGGGTTTTCAAAGTCTGCCGTTTTGGGCTCTGCAAGAGTGGCAGAAAGCACACGAGCAAGGATGGAGCTGTAGCCGCGCGCTGAGCGCGGCTGCCGGCGCGCGCGGCGAAGGGGACGGTCGCGTGCCGGCGCGCGCAGGAAGGGGCTGTCTCGCACCGTGTCACGCGCGTCGTGCGCGTGCGCCGTGCGGGCAGAGGAGTCGCGCGCTATTGCGCGCGTAGGGAGAGCCGTCTGTCACGCGAGAGAGAAGAATAGAGAGAGGCAGAGATGGTGGTCAGATGAGAGAGAGATGCTGCGGGACAGGCTCGCGGTGGCGACCGCGGTGGCTCGCAGTGGCCGCGTGCGTGGGTTGTGGGAAGGGGCGGAGAACCGCGAGAAGGAGAGATACGTTCGAAGAGAGAGAGAGAGGGACTGGAAGAGAGACTGAGGTAGGGTGAAACAAGGGCTTGCGGTGGTCGAAGTTGGGTTGTGCGCGGTGGAGGAGCGATCGTCATGGAAAAGGAGTCGCGGGAGAGATTGCGTGAGGGAGAGAGAGTGCAGAGAGCGAGAGACGAAATAGGGGAGGAAGAAAGAGGGATTAGGGCTAAAAGCCCTAATCCTCATTTAGCCAAACCGCAGCGTTTTGCGGCGTTTTCTCCCCCCCCTTTTTTTTTTTTTTTTTTTTAAGTACCAATATATTTATATTTATTTTTATATTCTTACTATAATGAAATTTTAAATTTACCTAAAATAGAATCCACTACGAATTTACGACTCGGCATTTTAATTATACCAAAAATTTAAAATTTATACCCCAAAAATCGAAAATCAATGCAAAATTTAAAATTTTTCACCATATTTCACAGAACATTTCTAACACCGAATTTTCGGTGTTACAAGAAAATTTAAATTTAGCAAATATATTAGGAATTAAACTAGATGCTTAACCCCCTAAAAATATAATGCTCCTAACTCCCTAAGACCTATAGAAGGCAATTGAAATCGATCGAAACACTTCAAAAATCAAGTTTTCTCAAACTGATTTTGAAAACAATTGAGGACCTTGAAGGTACATGGGAAACTTTTCAATCATTTTAAAACATTTTCAAATCGTAAGTCTAAACTTTGATAGCAATAGAATTTTCACGTCCCGACTTGTAGGTCCTAGCATGCAACGCAACAACCGCCGCACAACCCTGTGCTCCAACGCACCACAAGGCATTCAATATATCTAGAAAACCAAAGGCCATCCTAGCCACTCTTGTCATCCAGCCATAGAGTAAAATATCAACCACACAGGGTAGAAATCAAAATCGTTATCGGCATTTCCCAAAATAAAATTCATATATGATGAAATAGGGGTCCTCAATGGGATTTAGACATAAACCAGTCTATCCAAATTTAAAATACAAATTTGAAAGGTTTTCAAATAAGTTTACACAAAATGCCCTTCTCGGGTTAAACTAATGATACCTTGAAAATAAAAGCAAATTCTATATCAAAAAAGGAAATCTCTAATAGTAATCTTCCCCAAATCCGGTTCTAAATAACCCCGCGTACTGACTAAATTTGTTCTGTAAGAATAGAGAGGGATGAGTGAGTATAAATTATACCCAGGAAATGTATAACATGCTATGGTGTTAAATGAGGGATGAGTGTGAATATGCCAAATAAACGTTCTCAAGACCATGTCATTATAGGATGAAAACATCAAGGATTCATCACATTTCAAGCAAAGTTTAATAAACCACAATTTAAAATCATATGCATCTATTCATGTCCGTATGTTTTCCAAAACTATAGGTCTCCCAAAACTCATAATTCATGACAATGGTTTATCGTGACTAATGGCAGAATCACCAAGGGTTTTCATATTCATTACATATCACAAAATACCCTAACCTTGGCGTTGGCTCAAGTCTCCCCTGGGGTGCTACCACGGTAGTCTGAACGGAGGATTTCGGAGGCACCTCTCGAGTGTAGCTACCTCCTCAGTCAAACAAACACCCAACTACGTTGCGCCATTGGGCTCCATACCGTGGAGAGAATGACTATAACCATTAATCATGCACACAACACTAATCCACAAATGTCACAACGTATATCAAAGTGTGCCAACAAATATTCAATGCATTCTCAATATACGAATTCAATCAAGTCATATTGATCATAAATCGACAATTATGGCACATAATTTTCAATTCAGTACATGGATGCATTTTTCATGTTAAATTCCCTTTCGGGACACTCCACAATTATAAAACAATTTTAAAAATATTTATAAAATTATTAGAAAATATTTTCTTATTTAAAACCATAAGCATGTATCCATCACCTCTTGAGAGGATAATACTCCCAAATCAATCCACTATAATGTCCAATTCCTTACTTGAGTCCGATGTCCTATACCTAAAACAATAAACATAAATTTCTTATTCAATTTGTTGGTAAAACTAGGATTATTTCGATTATTCCTAAACTAACACAATCCCTAGTATCTCAATCCACAGATCTATATTGTAGCTTCGTCAATCACATTCCATCGGCAACTATGTTCAATTATTTTTCACTAATTTTCCAAAATTTCAATATTTGTAAACTCTAGATCTAAAACCCCAATATTACATTTTATAAATCTCAAATAAATCTCCAAAAATAGCAAAAATAATTTAGATCTAGGATGGAGAGGAAATATTACCTCTATACATATCGTTGACTCTGTCTCTAAGTCGAATCTCCTCAAAATCCTAGGTTTCTCTCTCTAGAAACCTAGCTTTTCTCTCTCTACTTCTACTTCTCTATGTGCTTGTTAGATATTTGGAGAGTTTGGTTGGATTTCGAAGAAAGAAGAATGAAGGTGTACAGAAATAGAGAAGAAGAGAAAGCAGAGGAGAAGAGAGAGTGCAGAGAAAGGAGAAAAAGGCTCAATCAGTGGAGGCAAGGGGAGGAAAAATGAATTTAGGGCTTCAATCGATCTTTTCTATAGTTAAAAGTGAAATTATCATTTTGTCCTTGCTTACCTATGAATTTGTGTGGGTTGGATGTTCTTTTTCGTAATTTTGCACCCTTAAAACATTTGGGTTCAATAGGGCAGGGTGACCCAAACTTCGGGCAAGGCGACTCACAAGTGTTAAATTTATATAGGTAGGGTGACCCATTTGGGAACAAGGCGACTCATTAGTACAAATTCCACATGAATAGGGTGATCCAATAGTAAGCAAGGCAACCCAACTTTTATAATTTCTAAGTCTTGGGTCGACCCAAGAATAAGAGCAGGGCGACCCAAGATGCTATTGCCTCAGATCCATTCCCTGAGGACTTGGCAAGACAACCCAAAGCCTTGAGTGGGTCGACCTAATGATGACAAGGTTTAGACTCTTCCTTGTGCATACTCTTTGGTCGTCCTCCTTGTTGCACAGGGCAAAGCCAAACCCAATTTTCACATACTCAAGACGTCTCACTAAGCCCATAGGGTGACCCAATTTCATTTATACATACACACACACACATATATATATATTTCACCATCACAAGCCAACCCAAATTCCAGCGAACTTAAGCTATAAAATCCTACAATAATCTTGTGCCTTTTGCATCCCATGAGATTCGAACCCATGCACTCCAGATTTCTCACAAAAAAGAGCTAATCATCACCCAGTCTCCAAAACATTCCAACTTTTGATATTTATGTAGAGTATTAATAAAGTCTCCAAAACATTCCAACTTTTGATATTTATGTAGAGTATTAATAAATTTATAATCTTATTAAAATTACATAAAGGAACAAAACTTGAAATTTTAAACACCAAATTTTTCGTTGTTATACCAAATATTTAATTTATTATGATACTTAATATTTTATAACAATGTCCAATCAATTGATTATGTAATAAGTATACATTCAATTTATAATTTATACCCAATGTGCAACACCAGCGCAAGGCATGCTCATGGTGTGAGCACATTTCTGATTTACAACCGAAAAGAGTACAAATGGCAGAAAGCATAGCTTGAAAGTAATGCTCCAGCTCAATAGCAAGATGTATATATATTATAGCAAGATTCCAATAATGAAATCTTTTGAAAATATTTACTTTCCATATGTTAATATTCGGAAAGTGATATATATCTTAACAGACGTGACATTCTCAACTACAGGAATTCGAGTCTCATTGTTTACCCTATACTTAATAAGCGCTTTTCCTCCTGTGATCGAGTCTATTCTCCCATTGGAAAGAGGGAGCTTCTTCTTCCAACAGTTCCCATCTCTGAAAATCGCAACAGCACAGAAGCAATCACCTAAACAATTATCTCTGCACCAATCCTCATTGACTGAACCAAATTGATCATAGTCATTTAAGGGCCAATCTGTGTTTTTCATCTCATAAATATCAAACAGGTTATCATTTTTCTGCGAATTTGTTGTGCAGCTCTGTGATTCAAAGTCTGGTTTGCAACCGCCCAGCTCATTATTCGGATCCAAGAAGCTGTAACCGTGTGGACACTGACACTTTGGTCTTTGATCATCTCCTAGTTGGCAGAGACTGTTTAACCCACAAGCCCCACCACCTACATCTTCAAGAATTGCCATGCAAATATTGGGAGGTAAGGAAGTTGACACAGACCAGTTCCCTTGCCATCCCCCGGAACTTGATCCACCTGCTTTTGGATACACATAGTGCCTGAAAACCCCATCAAAATCCAAAACTGCTCTATGGTAAAAGTTTGTTGTGGAACTTGTATCCGATGAAATTGTTTTGAGTATTGTTTTATCCTGTGCTATGAGGTAGATGATACCACTCTGGTTGAACATCAACTGATAGCCAGTGCCAAGAGTTTCAGTTGACCAGTAAGCATTTCTTGAAGAACTCACAGAATCCAGTGGGTATTGTGTTGTATAAATAACAAGGTTCCCATCTTCTTGTAGTATAAACTTGAATCTGCCTGTCGTATAATTATCCGCTGAGAAGCGGGCAAGGAGCCTTCTGTCTTTGATGAATTGCTGCGTTGGAAGAAATGTATCAGTTGGTTGATCAAAACTCTGCCACAGATTGACTGCGTTTTCATTTGCCAACACAAAGTTGCCCGTATCAAGCATGGCCGCATAAGAAACATTGTTATCAGCAGGTACAGCATCCCAAATTTGCTGGCCATCTGGATCACTGAGCACCAATCTTCCGTCTGTGGTAACCTGAACCTTTGATCCTCTTTGAACTAGATTTCCGCTGTTTGCCCACCAGACAACAGTTTTTTCTGGTATTTTGTTGAACCAGACTGCCAGTAAGAAAGCTCCTTCCGTGATCTCTTTGAACCCAAAAGCAAAATCACCGGAAGCTGATTCCCATACGGAGCCATTGCTGGTTGCTGTGATTGAGGAGCCCAGAGAGATATTTCTTTGAGACATGGCTGAGGACGGAAGAAATACGAGAAAAATCAGCAGAAATGGCAGCGGAAGATCCATATGGCAACGGGAGTTTTATTGTTTGTTGTATGGACAATGGAACCAAAAGGACTTTATCAGTGGCAAATACTCTTTTTGAGGGTATAAGCTTTTAAAGTTGTGGGGAGAGTTTGGGCTGATGAAGGTTCCTTGAATCTCAGAAACTGAATTTCACCACTTGCGTAGGAAATTTAACAAGGGTCTTCTTTCTTTTCATTCTAGAGAGGTAGCTTGACTTTTGACTTAACATCCAGACACCCAATTACTTTTGACAATTCCCTCCCTCTCTCTCTATCTCTCTCTCATTTGAAACTTTCACATGTGCTTTATGCTCGATCAATAATCGTGATTGACTTGGAAATTTAACAAGGATTAATTCAGTATTTTAACTCGCTCTCCCTTTCATGGAAAACTTTCAAATGTGCTTGATGCTCGGTCAATTTTAGTGGTGACAAGCCCCATTAGTGCCAAAGGAACGGCCGACTATAGCTCAAATGATGAAGATGATGATGATGATATATGTTGTTAGATCTTGACACAGCCAGAAATTTTTTGAGGTAAAAATAGAATTCAATTCTTGATTTCCGCAATATGTAACACGATTTTGGTTTAAGGTTTTGTTGGGGGTAAGAAATACTAATTTATATATTGTTGACATGACACCCTGTTTTGAAATCTAAAAATGACTATCAAAATTCAAATACAATATTTTTTGATTGAAAAATTAATTTAAATAGCCATTTTAAAAATAATTATTGTTCATCATTGATTAGATAACATTTTTTTTTTTAAAAAAGGGAATATTGCCTCCCTTTTTCTTTGCCCCAGTTAAGCCAAATGAAGTTTGTCCATGTTAAAATATAAAAATGATAATAACATATTTTTTATTAATTTAAAATTTTGAAAATGATGTTAGATATATAAAATATAATATGATATGAGAACCGAATGTTAGTTTTGAGTTTAAATCAAAGTATCATGTATAAACTCGTAAAATTTAAAATTACAATTCAATCAATTCAATAGTAAGTCAGTGTGATCCAACGATAGATTTTTTTTATAATAATTAAAAATATATGTAAAATTAATTTTTAAAATAAATATATATATTGATTTTATATTTTATTTTAAGAATCCCAGTTTGAAAAAACCGAAAATATAAACCCTAAAGTGGGTTGGGCTAGATTAGTTAGTAGGCTCCGATGCTCAAGTCAGAGAGAGTGATTTTCGAATAGAATGAAACAGACTGAGCATTAGAGAAAGAGAGAGAGAGAGAGAGAGAGAGAGAGAGCTGAGAGTCTTATAGCTTGTGTGTAGGTGTTTAGTTTCAGAGAACGTACCTGGATTTCGATATACCGAATTCTTATATACGTGAGTACATTAGAAGCCATATGTTTCCAAGGTGTTACAACCCTAATTTACTTATGAGAATGCCAGTGAATTTCGAGACTCTCATAATCAAATATTTTGAAAAGATTTTGAATTCTCATTGTTTGGAAAGTGTATCAAGCCTGGGAGATCCGTTACTTATCGATTAGATTCTAAAAATTTTCTTTCTTATCTAGAAGATATGTTTCATGACAGATTAGGAAACAAAACTGATAAGAGACTTAGTTAAATATTACCTTTATCCGATGAGAGAAAAACGATTGGTTCTCTAGTAGGTTGTCAGTTATCTACTAAGGGAAGAGGGGCATCGGCCTGAACTTGTCGATTGGTTTTATGAATTGATTGGATTGTCACCGTTAGGAATTAACCAAGAGGTCAGTCTTTATTCGCCCTTCGGTGAGATAAATCCGTTATCATGGTCGCATCAAACTGCTTGCCTAGCTATATGGACCTTTGGGTCCTTGGGTGCTACCCCGATCGGTCTTGGGGTTATATTCCATCATTTGCCCCCGACTCATGATGTCAATTTGTGAGGAAGGTATCATGAGTAATGACTATCTTGGGAAAGGCGCAAACCTTTAACACATGTCTTTTTGGATTATGCAAATCGTTTTCAATATGCTTTATAAGGTCCGAAGTTGAAACAGACTATAGGTGGATGCCTTTGTCTCTCAACCATTCCATCTTCCCAGGCATGTTAAAGCATTCAACCTTTAGATAAGTGTTTTCAAAATAAATGTTTTGAGAGAGGTTGGAGAGATTTAAGCCTTTCATTCATTGTGCACAATCCTCACTGAATCATTTCGTCTGTCACAAATTAGTGAAGATCTTTTCCTTTAGGAGTCACATGGTTTTGTGTTGCTTCAGAGAAAACTTGGATGTTTTCTCATCTACAAGTTCTTTTTGCTAAGAGTTAGTTTCTTTAGGAGCCCTTTTCAATGGTACATTTTAGGTCACAAGACTTAGTAGCATAGATGCTTCTGCCAATGTGAGATCTTGTCAAGAATGGAACCGTTGATACGAGGTCTCATCATGTCATTTGATATTTGGATGTCGTGATGGACTTTGTCAAGGTTCCTGTTTGAGTTCTCATCCTCAGAGGGGAGTTTCAAATATGCTCCTGCTCTGGGTTGAGTTAGTCATCTGGCTCATGTTTTCTCGGGTCGGGTGACTAGAGGAGTCGGTTGAGTGTAGGAAGTTGTGTTTGGCAAAAGGTTTGAATCCTGATGCATCCTCACAATCTCTTCATTGTTGTCTCGTACCCTCCTCAACTCGTTTTTCCACAATTGCAGGCATTTTTTATAAATTCTTTTTTTCGTCTTCTCTTTTTGCTGTTTTTATACTCTCCAGTCATGGTGCTATGGCCTCTTTGTCTAGGAACAATACTATAACCCATGTATTTTTCTTGATATAATCGGTCTGACTCAGGGATTTATAAACCGTATCTACTCATGTAATCTGATATGTATTCATTATATAGAAATAAAAGAAGAAGTTTGTTTACTTAGTTGTCTCGATTTCTTTTTGAGTTTTTACCAACAAAAGTTATATGCCTGAGTGAATGATATGACTGTAGGATGAGCATTTTGAAGACTTGTCGGGTATATCCCTTTACAGAGTGTTTCTCTCATTTTTGTTCATTAGAAATCATCTTATAGGAAGGGTCATGCATGCCTATACAGGAGTTACATCCCTTTCTATGTTCGATAGCAAACGATAGGTTAGGTCGTGCCTATCTGTCTAGGAGTTACATCTCTTATAGATGACATGTTACGTTCGATAGGAAACAACCGATAGGATTGGGCCATGCCTACCCGTTTGGAAGTTACATCCCTCATTGATGGTATGCTACATTCGATAGGAAGTAATCAATAGGAATGGTCCGTGCCTACCCATCAGGGAGTTGCATCCCTCATTAAAGTCATACTACGTTCGATAGGAAACAACCGATAGGAATGGGCCATGCCTACTCATCTGAGAGTTACATCCCTCATTGATGGTAGGTTACGTTCGATAGGAAGTAATCGATAGGAATGGGATGTGCCTACCTGTCTAGGAGTTCCGTCCCTTATTGATGACACGCTATGT
Source organism: Dillenia turbinata (assembly GCA_037126225.1). NCBI lineage: Eukaryota > Viridiplantae > Streptophyta > Magnoliopsida > Dilleniales > Dilleniaceae > Dillenia > Dillenia turbinata. Next base: position 2,063,229 of record JBAMMX010000015.1, read on the forward strand.
TCGATAGAAAACAACCAATAGGAATAGATAGTTCATACCCGTCTGGGAGTTACATCTCTCACTAATAGCGCGCTACGTTCGATAAGAAGTAACCAATAGGAATGGGCCGTGCCTACTTGTTTGGAAGTTACTTCTCTCATTGATAATATGCTATGTTCAATAGGAAACAACTAATAGAAATGGGTCGTGCCTACCCTTCTTGGAGTTATATCCCTCATTCATGACACGCTATGTTCGATAAGAAGTATACGATATGATATAACTATTAGGATAAACAGAAGAGAGAAACTTAGAAGCCTTACTCGATAGGAGACTCTTTTGACTAAGGGAGAGGATGAGATTTACTAGTAGTAGATACGCAGGTTTTCTGAGTTCCAAGTCCTAGGCATAGCCAATCCATCTAGGTTGTTGAGATGATAAGTTCCTGGGCAAACTATAGAATATATTTGATAGGGGCCTTCCCAATTGGGTACTAGCTTACCCCTAGTAGGGGTTGGTCGGTCGTTTCCACCTTCCTTAGGACCAATTCACCAGGCTTAAATATTTTGTTTCTAACTCTTCAGTTTACTATTGAGCCATTTGCTACTGATATGCAGCCATCCGAGCAGATGTAGATTCCCACAATTCTGGTAGCAAATCTATTCGTTCTCGTAAGGCAGGCTCATTTTGTACCACGTCGTATTCAGCCATCTAAAGCGAACGGATTCCTATCTCCATAGGAATGACAACTTCACTTCCATATGTCACGTTGAATGGAGTTTCACCAGTTGCCCTTCAGGTGTGGTATAGTATGACCAGAGAATACTATAAAGTTCCTCTATCTATCATCCCTTGTCTTTGTCTAACATCGTCTTCAGCCCTTATAAAATTGTTCTATTTGTTATCTCTGTGAGTCTATTGATCTATGGGTGAGCGATTGATGTGAATTGATGGTGAATTTCTAGCTTGCTGTAGAACTCTTTGAAGTTCTTGTTATCGAACTATTTTCCATTATCAGTGATAAGGATGTTGGGTATACCAGATCTAGTGATAATGTGCGTCTATACAAATGATCAAGCTTTGGCCACTATTATCTGAACCAGGGGTTTGGCCTCCATCCACTTTGTAAAGTAATCGATAGCCGCTATGACAAATTTTCGCTGCCTAGTGGCTGGTGGGAATGATCCAAGGATATCGATTAGCCATTGGACAAATGGCCAGGGGCTTGCTATGGGACTAAGCTCAATAGAGGGTAGCTGTGGCACTGAAGAGAAGCATTAGCATTTGTCACATCTCTTGACGTAACTGTCAGAGTTGGTCTTCATGGTTGGTCAGTAGTACCCTTAACGTAGGACTTTCTGAACTAGATTCTGAGCTCCCAAGTGACTACCACATATCCTTTTGTGGATCACTCGGAGGACATAGTTTCCTTCTTCAGGAGTTAAACACTTTAGGAATAGGTGAGTGAAGGTGTAATACCAGAATCTTGATGTTCAGTATTTTGGAAATATTTCTATAAGAAAGTAGAAAAATGTTGACTTTGTGTATATATATATATATTTGTTTAGTTATTTAAATATATTATAAAAAAAAAAAAAAAAAAAAAGAAAGTGGAGATCTTTGCGTTTCGGGGTGAAACGCAGCACCCCGCTGTTCCCGAATCGATTAGGGCTAATAGCCCTAATCGATTCTCACTCTCTGCCCTCTCCCTCGTTCTCTCTCTCGCGAACATTCTGTCTCTCACTCTCCCTGACCTTCGTCTCTCATCTTCGATCGATCCGCCACCACCTGCGACGCCGCTGCAACCACCACTGCGAACCACCGCGTTCGCCTATTCTCTGTCCCGTACCGTTACTCTGTCTCTTTCTCTCGCGAAATCTCTCTCTATCACGATCTCGCGCCATCTCTCTGGTTCTCACTCACTCGTCTCTCCCTCTGTTTCACTCTGTTTTGTCTCTCCCGCGCGCGAATGGAGTTGCTCTTCGTCTCTCTTTCGCGCGACGGCAGAGATCTTTGCCTCCTACGCCACTGCTCACTCGCGCGGTGATTCCTGATCGCCGGTCGAGAGCCCTCACTGCAACCCACCATCGAGGCTTTGAAAACCCTAGACTGCAACCACTGTCCTGCATAGGTAAGGATCGGTCCTAACCCTAGCCTTAGGGTTTTCAACATTCCTTAGTAAGAAGTCTGGTTATTGAATTAAATGTTGAATTTGGACTCCTTGCAGGTTTGAGAACGGACTGAGAAAGTACCTGAGCAAGGATTTCGATCCACGAGAAACCCTAGGTGAGGGATTTTGATCCTCTCAATAAATTGAGTACTTTTAGGGTTAAATTTAGAGGAAATAAGCCTGAAAAATGTTATATTTATGTGAAATTGAAAGAAAATGAGAAAAATTAGGAATTATTGGTAATTAAAGTTCAGTAGAGCTATAACTGATTTTTGGGTGATGAAATCAACATTTTGAAATCGTGGATGTGAAATTAAGGGTGAATTAAGTTAGGAAAATGTGAAAACCCTTGTTATAGAGGTATTAATTGACGATAATTGCAATGTTTGATTAGGTTAATCGTTTGGGGACTTAAAAAGGGGTTTATTCGGATTGGAGTGAGAATTTGAGAGTGAATACCCTCTCTCGAGGTGAGTGGACGGATCGTTGTGTAGTAAATAAGCAAAATGTCTTTAAAATTCTTTGATAAATGAATTGAAATGATTTTCATATGATTTTTATGCAATTATTTGTGATTGTGGGATGTCTGAAATGAGAATTTGAATTATGAATGCATCCTATGTGATTTTACATGAATTTGTGCCATGTGATTTGATTACTTGATTTGTAAATGCTCGTAGCATGATTTGTGGATTGAATTGATAAAATATGGCACATTGTTTGAAATGGAATGATTGTGAAATGATGGTGCACGAGAGAAATGGCTATAGTCATTCCCCCCACGGAGCGACGCGACGGGATGACGTGGATTGGGGTATTATATGCGAGAGAGGTACGCGACCTCTGCTCTGCCCCGTCGGACTATCCGGATTGCACCCCGGTGAGGTTCGAGCCAACGCCAAGGAAGAGGGTAGTTTTGAAAAACTGAAATGGAAAACCCTTGGCGGGCTTTCGTCTGGGTTTGGCCGCCCTGAGACGGAAGTGTTTTCGATGGGACCCTTGTGATTTTCTGAGAAAATGTTTGATATGGATGCATATTTTATAAATGATGTTGAATTACTGAAATGTTTGGATATGAAAATGATGTTTGAAGTATGCTTTGACATTCCCCACTTTCACCCCTTATTTATTACACAATCATGCCATTGCACTCCACTCACGGGTATTTATAATACTCACCCCACTCTTTAACATTTTTCAGAGGAAGATTAGATTTGTGACAGAGATTGGAGCTTGGGGAGGGCCTATCAGCTGGCTTTTGTAGGTATACATCGAGATGTATAGTCATTTTTGGTTTAAATTGAAATCCGAAGAAGGGAAGACTTGTACAATTCTTTTTGGTACGGATTTAATTGATACTTGTGTCCTGTATAGGAACAAGTATTGATGGAATCCCTACGTGGTTGTTGTTTACTTTCTTTCCCTCCTAGTTTTGGTAAAAACTCATTTTTGAGTGGGACATTTGGTTTGTAATATTGAGAATGGTTATTTTCTTTCGATTTCACGAAGTCTTGGACAACTCATATCGTTTGGATCTTACTGACGTTTGCTTGATTGCTGAGCGCAGTGTTAGTAAGATCTTACGGCTATGTTTTGGGACTTCCTGTTTGTTAAGTGCTTTCCTTATACTGTGAACTTTGAAATGGCTTGGATGGCCATATTGTGTGCCGTGCATGCACAGGTTCCCTCTCCCCGATTGTGTGTTGATGTGTAAATGCGCATGTACAGGTTCCCTCTCCCCGATGTGTGCTCGTGTGTACAGGGATGGACCGGATGAGTCCTTGCATGTGTTTGTTATGTGATGTTTTTTCTGTTTTTATATGATTGATGATTGGTGTAGAAAGAATTGTTGTCTTGCTGTCTTTGTAGCCTTGCGGAGTCCCGGTATATGGGGAGGTTCTACCCGTATACCGAGATTTCGCGGCGGCTGTCGCGTGGTCGATCCGAGGATCGGGGCGTGACAGCTTTAGTGGTATCAGAGCTTAGGCTCACGATTTTAAAAGTTTGATAGTTTTGGAATGATTTCAAATAATTCCAAATGTCCCAAAAGCTTTCTAAAGACGTTGAAGTGTTTGGTTTTTGAAAAAGGTGATTTTGAGAATGTACAAGTCTTCCATGGATTTCTTAGGAAATTGGGAATGTTCTTTTAGGGGGTTAACCATTAGTTTTGCTTAACCCATTGAATTTACCATATCCTCCTTGTTTTGTAGTACAATGCCTCCCCGAAAGAGAATGAGGAACGTGAATGAGATTCCTCCACCGGAGCACGAGGATGAGTCATCCTCGCATGCTCTTCCTCCCTCGGTGTCTGCACACCCGGCTCCTCCCACCGGGGTTTCTGCTCCTCCTATCACCGCTCTTCAGCAAGTAGTGGAGTGGTGGACCACTTTTGGAGCGCAGTATCAAGCTCCACGGCCGACTTCAGCTCCACCGGCTCCTCCTTCAGTGCCGGTTACTACTCCTAGCACTCCACTAGCACCTTCTCCTCCGGTTGCTACGGCAGCCGATTGCCCCAAGGTAGAGCTGTCCAAGTTGATAAAGGAGGCGAGACATTTGGGGTGTGAGACCTTTTCGGGTTCTTCTGATGCTTCTGTGGCCAAGGAATGGATTGGCCGAATCCAAGAAACCGTCACCGACATGGGATTAAGTGATGAGAGGAAGTTATGGGTGGCGGTGAAGCTGTTGGATAAAAGTGCGAGGACTTGGTGGGAGAATGTGAAGGGAAGGACTCCTAGTGCTCTTACCTGGACAGATTTCCTCAGAGCTTTTGAGGAAAAATACTTCACCCGATTCTACCAAGATCGGAAAAGAGAAGAGTTTTTCAAACTGTCTCAAGGGAGCAAGACCGTGTCTGAATATGAGACAGAACTGAGAGAGCTTGCTATCTATGTCCCGGAGTTTGTGAACTCCGAGAATTCCCTAAGCTCGAAATTTGAATCGGGGCTAAACTTGAACATTAGGGAGAAAATGCCTATCACCAGAGGGCATACATTCCAAGACATTCTAGACATGGCCTTGAGGGCCGAGATGATGGTGATGGAAAGGAACAAAGTCAAGGAACATCAGGGGAAAGGGAAGAGGCCTAGTAGCTCCAATCTAGGTCAAGGCTTCAAGAAGAGTCGAGGCACCGGCTCTTATTATAGTAGTGGATCCTTTTCGGGGTCAGTGGGCTTTCCTCAAAGCCGATCTACTTTAGACCAAGTGCTCCCAAGCAGATTTGTTGATATGGGAGTAGGGTCGGGGGTGGCAGAGGAGTCTGCCCGAATTGCAAGAGGCATCATCCGGGTCCGTGCAGGGAACCCAAGAGGTGTTACCACTGTGGCAAGGAGGGTCACTTTCAGCACTCTTGTCCGGAGTTGATTGTAAAAGGGCAAGAAAGTAGTCAAGTTCGAGCTCCCTCGGGTGGTTTTAGAAGAAATCCGCGATTGTTCCTACACCTTCCACTAGCAAGACACGAGGACAGCCACCGGTAGTAATACTATTGCAGCCCCCACTCACCGCCCTCAGCCTAGGACCCAAACCCGAATCTATGCCATGACAAACGAAGAGGCCCAGGTCAATCCCGATGTAGTCACAGGTAATTTCTATTAAATTTTAAGCTTTGAAATTGAAAATGTGATATTAATGGTTTATGATTTTGATTTGATGGTTTATGATTATAGTTCAAATAATGTGGATGATACAATGTTGTTTGTGGTTTATACTATAGGTACGATGAAAATCTTTGATGTTGATGCACATGTACTCATAGATACCGGGTCTAATCATTCTTTCGTGAGTTCGGGGTTTGCCAAGCATTCTAATAGGCCTCTAGTCCCACTTGTTGAAGAGTTATTGATTATTACACCTTTGGGAGAGCACTTAATTAGAGACACAGTGTACAAGTCTTGTAAAGTGAAAATCGGTGAAGTAGCTCTTGAGGCGGATTTGATTCCGTTGGAAATGAAAGATTTTGATGCCATCCTGGGCATGGACTGGCTATATTTTCACCGAGCTTCCGTTAATTGCTTCACTAAGGAAGTGGAATTCCGAAGGCCAGGACATCCCTTTCTTATATTCACCGGTGAACGGCGGGTATTGCCGAATCGCGTGATTTCGGCTCTTGAAGCACGGAGATTGGTGCATAAGGGCTGCGAAGCATATTTGGCTCATATCATTGATACTACGGCGGAAAGCCTTGATCTGAGCAACGTCCCTGTGGTGAATGAGTTTCTGGACGTCTTTCCGGAAGAGTTACTCGGGTTACCACCGATTCGGGAATTTGACTTCGCTATAGATCTTATTCCCGGCACGGCACCAGTTTCTACTACTCCTTATCGAATGGCACCGGCAGAACTGAAAGAGTTGAAGGTCCAACTCCAAGAGTTGTTGGATAAAGGATTCATCCGACCGAGCATTTCACCTTGGGGTGCTCCGGTTCTCTTTGTAAAGAAGAAAGATGGCACTCTTCGATTGTGTATCGATTACCGACAATTAAATAAGGTGACCATCAAGAACAAGTATCCCTTGCCGAGAATTGATGACTTGTTTGACCAACTCCAAGGGGCGAGTGTCTTCTCCAAGATCGATTTGAGGTCCGGTTATCACCGGGTTGCGGATAAAGGAAGATGATGTCCCCAAAACTGCGTTTAGGACACGGTACGGGCATTATGAATTCTTGGTGATGCCTTTCGGCTTGATGAATGCTCCGGCAGCTTTCATGGACCTTATGAATCGAGTTTTCCACTCCTATCTCGATAAGTTCGTCATTGTTTTCATTGACGACATTCTTGTGTATTCCAAAAATGATGAAGAGCATTCAGATCATCTTCGGATTGTGCTACAGACTCTCCGAGACAAGCAATTGTATGCTAAGTTCTCAAAATGTGAATTTTGGTTGAAAGAAATTGGTTTCTTGGGACATGTAGTATCCGGAGAAGGGATATTTGTTGATCCGAAGAAAGTTGAGGCAATTCTGAGATGGGAACAGCCCAAGAACGTCACCGAGGTGAGAAGCTTCCTCGGATTGGCGGGTTACTATCGAAGATTCGTAGAGGGTTTTTCCAAAATTGCAGCTCCGTTGTCTGGTTTGACGCGGAAAGGAATTAAATTTGAATGGACAGATAAATGTGAGCAGAGTTTTCAAGAACTCAAACAGAGACTCACGTCAGCTCCCATACTTGCCCTTCCTACTATCGGTGATGATTATGTTGTTTACAGCGATGCTAGTAAACAAGGGTTGGGATGTGTCTTGATGCAGGGCGGCAGAGTTATCGCCTATGCTTCTCGACAGTTAAAGAAGCATGAGTTGAATTATCCTACCCATGATCTAGAATTGGCTGCAATCGTATTTGCATTAAAGATTTGGCGTCATTATTTATATGGAACCACTTGCAGAGTCTTTACCGACCACAAGAGCCTCAAGTACCTGCTCACCCAGAAGGAGCTCAATTTGAGGCAAAGGAGATGGTTAGAGCTGATCAAAGACTATGATTTGGTGATTGATTATCACCCGGGCAAAGCGAATGTAGTTGCAGATGCTTTAAGCCGCAAGTCTTCATCTTCTTCTCTGATTCAGGGAGACTCTTATCTCTCATGTCTTGTGGAATTTCGTGCTCTTGGAGCCAAAATTTCTTATGATGACAGCGGTGCGTTATTGGCGAAATTTGAAGTTCGACCAACTTTGGTGGATCGTATTAAAGAACTCCAAACCGCTGATGAAGAGTTAAAGCAAATAATGGAAAAGGTTCACAAGGGTGAAACTAATGATTTTCATGTTCGGGAGGATGGAACAACCCAGTATGGGAAACGGATTTGTATTCCCAAAGATGATGGGCTTCGAAAGGCTATTCTTGAAGAAGCACACTCTTCGGCTTATGCTATGCATCCCGGAAGCACAAAAATGTACCGAACCATCAAAGAAACTTATTGGTGGTCAGGCATGAAACGGGAAATAGCTGAATTTGTGGCAAGATGTCTGATTTGTCAACAGATCAAAGCCGAGCATCAAAAACCAGCCGGAACGCTTCAACCATTGCCTATACCTGAATGGAAATGGGAGCATATTACTATGGATTTCGTGGTAGGATTGCCACGTACTTCGAGTCGTCATGATTCCATTTGGGTGATAGTAGACAGACTCACAAAATCGGCACATTTTCTCCCAGTTCAGAATACTTATTCTTTGGAGAGGTTAGCAAGGTTGTACCTTGATGAGATTGTCCGACTTCACGGGGTTCCGGTATCGATTGTATCAGATCGAGATCCACGATTCACATCCAGGTTCTGGCCTAAGTTGCAAGAGGCCTTGGGTACCAAGTTGAAGTTCAACACTGCTTTTCATCCGCAAACTGATGGGCAATCTGAACGTACGATCCAGACTTTGGAAGATATGTTGAGAGCTTGTGTTATGGATTTCCATGGGAGTTGGGATAGGCATCTCTCGCTGATTGAATTTGCATACAACAACAGCTATCAAGCTAGTATTGGAATGCCTCCCTATGAAGCTCTCTACGGAAGAAAATGTCGGAGTCCACTTTGTTGGGATGAAGTTGGAGAACGGAAGATTGAAAGCATAGAACTGATCGAAACTACCAAGGAAAAGGTGAAGTTAATTCGGGAAAGAATGAAGGCAGCTCAAGATCGGCAAAAGAGCTACGCCGACAAGAGGAGAAGGCCCTTGGAATTCGAAGTGGGAGATATGGTATTCTTGAAGATATCTCCTTGGAAGGGTATAGTTCGATTTCAGAAACGAGGAAAACTAAACCCTCGTTATATTGGACCCTTCAAGATTCTGGAAAGAATTGGAATGGTAGCATACCGATTAGAATTGCCGTCAGAATTGCAAAGGATCCATGATGTCTTTCACGTTTCGATGTTGAAAAAGTATTTGCCGGATCCTTCGCACGTATTGGAAGTTCCTCCAATAGAACTGAAAGAAGATTTGAATTTCAAAGTGCAACCTGTGCAGATAGTAGATAGACAGCTCAAACAGTTGAGGAATAAGCAGATTCCTATGGTAAAAGTGCTGTGGAAAAACAATCAAGTCGAAGAACAGACTTGGGAAACCGAAGAACTAATGCGGAAGCAACATCCGCAGCTGTTTGATACATGAGTTGTATTTTGAAATTTCGAGGACGAAATTTGTTTTTAGGGGGTTAAGAGTTGTAATACCAGAATCTTGATGTTCAGTATTTTGGAAATATTTCTATAAGAAAGTAGAAAAATGTTGACTTTGTGTATATATATATATATTTGTTTAGTTATTTAAATATATTATAAAAAAAAAAAAAAAAAAAAAAAGAAAAAGAAAGTGGAGATGCTGCGTTTCGGGGTGAAACGCAGCACTGTTTCCCGAATCGATTAGGGCTAATAGCCCTAATGGATTCTCACTCTGCCCTCTCCCTCGTTCTCTCTCTGCGAACATTTGTCTCTCACTCTCCCCCGACCTTCGTCTCTCATCTTCGATCGATCCGCCACCACCGCGACGCCGCGCAACCACCACTGCGAACCACCGCGTTCGCCTATTCTCTGTCCCGTCACTGCCTGTCTCTTTCTCTCGCGAAATCTCTCTCTATCACGATCTCGCGCCATCTCTCCCGGTTCTCACTCACTCGTCTCTCCCTCTGTTTCACTCGTTTTGTCTCTCCCGCGCGAATGGAGTTGCTCTTCGTCTCTCTTTCGCGCGACGGCAGAGATCTTTGCCTCCTACGCCACTGCTCACTCGCGCGGTGATTCCTGATCGCCGGTCGAGAGCCCCTCACCGCAACCCACCATCGAGGCTTTGAAAACCCTAGACTGCAACCACTGTCCTGCATAGGTAAGGATCGGTCCTAACCCTAGCCTTAGGGTTTTCAACATTCCTTAGTAAGAAGTCTGGTTATTGAATTAAATGTTGAATTTGGACTCCTTGCAGGTTTGAGAACGGACTGAGAAAGTACCTGAGCAAGGATTTCGATCCACGAGAAACCCTAGGTGAGGGATTTTGATCCTCTCAATAAATTGAGTACTTTTAGGGTTAAATTTAGAGGAAATAAGCCTGAAAAATGTTATATTTATGTGAAATTGAAAGAAAATGAGAAAAATTAGGAATTATTGGTAATTAAAGTTCAGTAGAGCTATAACTGATTTTTGGGTGATGAAATCAACATTTTGAAATCGTGGATGTGAAATTAAGGGTGAATTAAGTTAGGAAAATGTGAAAACCCTTGTTATAGAGGTATTAATTGATGATAATTGCAATGTTTGATTAGGTTAATCGTTTGGGGACTTAAAAAGGGGTTTATTCGGATTGGAGTGAGAATTTGAGAGTGAATACCCTCTCTCGAGGTGAGTGGACGGATCGTTGTGTAGTAAATAAGCAAAATGTCTTTAAAATTCTTTGATAAATGAATTGAAATGATTTTCATATGATTTTTATGCAATTATTTGTGATTGTGGGATGTCTGAAATGAGAATTTGAATTATGAATGCATCCTATGTGATTTTACATGAATTTGTGCCATGTGATTTGATTACTTGATTTGTAAATGCTCGTAGCATGATTTGTGGATTGAATTGATAAAATATGGCACATTGTTTGAAATGGAATGATTGTGAAATGATGGTGCACGAGAGAAATGGCTATAGTCATTCCCCCCACGGAGCGACCCGACGGGGTGACGTGGATTGGGGTATTATATGCGAGAGAGGTACGCGACCTCTGCTCTGCCCCGTCGGACTATCCGGATTGCACCCCGGTGAGGTTCGAGCCAACGCCAAGGAAGAGGGTAGTTTTGAAAAACTGAAATGGAAAACCCTTGGCGGGCTTTCGTCGGGTTTGGCCGCCCGAGACGGAAGTGTTTTCGATGGGACCCTTGTGATTTTCTGAGAAAATGTTTGATATGGATGCATATTTTATAAATGATGTTGAATTACTGAAATGTTTGGATATGAAAATGATGTTTGAAGTATGCTTTGACATTCCCCACTTTCACCCCTTATTTATTACACAATCATGCCATTGCACTCCACTCACTGGGTATTTATAATACTCACCCCACTCTTTAACATTTTTCAGAGGAAGATTAGATTTGTGACAGAGATTGGAGCTTGGGGAGGGCCTATCATTTGGCTTTTGTAGGTATACATCGAGATGTATAGTCATTTTTGGTTTAAATTGAAATCCGAAGAAGGGAAGACTTGTACAATTCTTTTTGGTACGGATTTAATTGATACTTGTGTCCTGTATAGGAACAAGTATTGATGGAATCCCTACGTGGTTGTTGTTTACTTTCTTTCCCTCCTAGTTTTGGTAAAAACTCATTTTTGAGTGGGACATTTGGTTTGTAATATTGAGAATGGTTATTTTCTTTCGATTTCACGAAGTCTTGGACAACTCATATCGTTTGGATCTTACGGACGTTTGCTTGATTCTTCAGGCGAGTGTTAGTAAGATCTTACGGCTATGTTTTGGGACTTCCTGTTTGTTAAGTGCTTTCCTTATACTGTGAACTTTGAAATGGCTTGGATGGCCATATTGTGTGCCGTGCATGCACAGGTTCCCTCTCCCCGATTGTGTGTTGATGTGTAAATGCGCATGTACAGGTTCCCTCTCCCCGATGTGTGCTCGTGTGTACAGGGATGGACCGGATGAGTCCTTGCATGTGTTTGTTATGTGATGTTTTTTCTGTTTTTATATGATTGATGATTGGTGTAGAAAGAATTGTTGTCTTGCTGTCTTTGTAGCCTTGCGGAGTCCCGGTATATGGGGAGGTTCTGCCCGTATACCGAGATTTCGCGGCGGCTGTCGCGTGGTCGATCCGAGGATCGGGGCGTGACAGAAGGACTTTTGGTATAGATTAAATCGATGATCGGGTAGTAAACTGTAACACTGAAAATTCGGTATCACAAACATTTTTATTTCATTCCTCAAAAAATATAGGCAAAAATCGAATTGTAATTGACTTTCAAACTTGGATTGTAGCACAAAAAAATTCAGTATTTGAATTTTCAATTTTCAATTTTTTGTGTAATTTTTGGAAAGAATGATAACTCATTTATAAATATATTATTATTCTATATAAAATCAAGAATGTTGGAATGGCTTAGTGGTAAAATTCTTTTTGGAGGAAGGTGAATTCATGAGATCAAATCCAAGCAAATGCAATTTGTGCTCAAGGACCAACTCGATTCATGCAATTTGTGAATTGATTTGAGGAGTGGTAAGTTGAAGCATCGATATGAGACATGAATTGATTCACAAATGAGGCAAATCAATTCATGTGAGAGGGATGAGAAGGGACAAATCAATTCACAAGGAGAAGGAGAGAGAAATCGATTTATGTGAGAAAAAAAAGGTGGAAATCGACTTATGGACATTTGTGAGTCGATTTGGTAATTTATCAGAAAGGGGTTCTGAGAGTTGAGAGCCATAAGTTGGTTCATGCCTTGCATGAATCGATTCGGTTTTGGAAAGATGAGGTGATTCCCCTAGGCCATGTATCAGTTTGCCTGGCTTTTCAGAATGGTTTCTGAGGCTTGTCTCACACAAGTCGATTTGTGCCTCACACAAATCAATTCAACTTGCAATTTGTAAGTCGATTTCCCTGCCATGAGTCAATTTGGATTGTTTTTCAGAAGGCATGTCTGAGGCATCACTCACACAAATCGACTTGTGCTTTGGGCAAGTCGATTCACTTTGCATTTGTGAGTCAATTTGCTCATATGGAAAATTTGGTAACCTCTAAACTCGATTAAAACTTAGAATTTATGATGGCAAAATAATAATTTCATCTTCCACTATCCATTTAAGATAAAATTTATTTCTCTTCATTCATTCATTCGACTCATTTCTCTATCAACACTCTCTCCTCCAACTCTCTACATTCATCCTCTCTCTCCCACATTCTTAATTTCTCTCTCTAGAAATTTATTACACCCTCATTAAACCACTTCATTAGCTATCCAAATCCTCTAGCAAACTGGTGATGGAAGGAATTTTGGGAGAAATCTAGGGTTTGTGCAAAAAGGAAAAATTTTAGAGATTTTGAAATCTGAGACCCATGACTCAATCCAACCGTGCAATTAAAATAATTTCTCATCCTTAAACTTGGATTTAGCTTCTTCATTAGTGGATTACAATTTATTGTTAAGATTTGGAGAGATTGGTTAGAAATCAAAACCCTAGGGTTGGAAAATTGTTTGAAATTGGGGAAAATTGTGAATGAAAGTTTTATTCTGATGCAAATGATGTTTAAATGATGGAATGAGAACATGGATTCATGAATGTGAAAAATTAGGAAAAATTAGGGTTCTAGGCACTTGGAAAAATTTAGGGTTTCCTTAAAAAGTAGGGAAAATTCATAAACCCTAGAAATAGAGGTGGTTTAACATTTAATGGTGGTTATTGATTTAGGATAACTGATTGGAAACCGAGGAGGGGTCACATTGAAAGTTTGGTGATAAATTAGGAGTGTTCATCATCCAAAGAGGTGAGTGGATGGTCCGTCATGGTATAAATGAGCAAAATTATTTTAAATTCTTTTATGAATGATTTTGAAGGATTTTTTATGATTTTGTATTAATCTTTGTGATTGTGGGATGTCTGAGATGAAAATTTGAATTATGTATGCATCCATCGTATTTACAAACAAATGTGTGCCAGATGTTGTTGGATATTTGATTCATGAATGCTACGGTATGATTTGGTAATTGTTTGTTAAAATCATGACACATTGAATGAGGATTGGATATTGGATATTTATGAAATTATGGTGCATGTGTGTAAATGACTATAGTCATTTCCTCCACAGAGCGGCCCAACGGGGTGGCGTGATTGGGTTTATTTGCGAGGCAGGTAAATGCAACCTTTCCTTTGCCATGTCCTACTATATCTGGTTGCACCCCAATGAGGTACGAGTCAACTCTAAGGAAGGGGGTTGTAGTATTGTGAAACGAATGGATTGAAAATCTCTTGGCAGGTTTCCACTTGGGTTTGGCCAAATCTTGGGTTGAAGTGATTTCTTAGGGAGACCTCATGATTTTTGAAATATATGAAAGTATAAATGCATTTCTTTTAAATTATTGTGATTACTGGAACTAATTTATATTCAATGAATTGTTTGTGACATATGCTTTGACTCCTCAACACTCACCCCTTATTTATTATACAATTATGCCATTGCACTCTACTAACTGAGTATTCCCATACTCGCCCCTCTTTTTACCATTTTTATGAGGAAGCTTAAGTATTGGAGGTTTAGCTGTCTTTAGTGCTGGTTTCCACCAATCTCTAGTTTTGCAAAACTTCTCATTATAGTATCAGGCCTTTACTAGTTATTATTTTTGAGGAAATTAGATTTTTTCCCATATGGAGGGTATTCTTTTGAATTGTAGTTAAAATTTCATTTTTGGTAGCCCAGTGGAAATTTCAGACTTATAATTGTAATTAAATTTATATTTTTCCTTTCATTTAGTTTGTGGAGATTTAATTGAGAATTATTTTATCGGTCGAGTTGGTCTTATGCATGCATTGGATTTAGAATAGCCGGGTAGGTCTCATGCATGTCTTTTGAGCAGGATGGACTGGGTTAGTCCTTTGAATGTTGTTGAGTTGCTTTTGAAAATAGGTCGAATGAGTTGAGTATCCCGGTATATGGGGAGGTTATGCCCGTATGCCGAGATAATGTGACGGTTATCGTGTACTTGACTCGAGGGTCAAGGCATGTAGCTTTATTGGTGTCAAAGTTTAGGGTCGATTTTAAAATGTTTTGAAGTTTAGAAAAATTTCAAAGGATTTTCCAAACAATTTAAAAGATTCTCAAACAGTTCCGAAAGTTTGGATATTCTAATTATTTTGAATGATTTTTTTTTCTTTTTTAAAAAGCCTCCTATGGTTCCTAGGGAATTAGGAACATCATTTTAGGGGGTTAAGTAATTAGTTTTTCACTTAACCCTGTGTGCTAAACATCGCTTTTCCTTTATAGATAATCATGCTTCCACGTAGACGAATGAGGAATATAAGTGAGATTCCTCCTCAAGAGTATGAGAATGAGTCATTCTCGTATGCTCTACCTCCTTTAGCACCTACACACTTGGCTCCTTTAACTAGGATTCTTTCTCCTCCTATAGCCATACTCCAATAAGTGATGGAGTGGTGGAGCGCTTACGGAGCACAATTCCAAACTCCGTACCCAACTTCAACTCCTTTGCCATTTCCTTCTTCAATGTCGACAGTTATATCAAGTGTTCTAGTAGCACCTACTCCTCCAGTTGTTACATCAACTGACCATCCTACTGTTAAGTTGTCAAAGCTAATCAAAGAGGTAAGACAATTTTGATGTGAGACCTTCACTGGCATATGTATGCCTCGGTGGCCAAGGAGTGGATTAGCTGAATTTAGAAGATTGTCACCGATATAAGGCTAGATAACGAAACAAAATTATGGGTGGCAGTGAAATTATTGGATAAGAGTGCTCAAACATGTAGGAAAATGTGAAGGTTAAAACGACTACACCATCTACATGGGGAGAATTCTTTAGAGCTTTTGAGGAAAAGTACTATACACGGTTCTATAGGGACCAAAAGAAAGAGGAATTTTTTAAGCTTGCTCAAGGGAATCGGACAATGTTTGAGTATGAGACAGAGCTGAGGGAGCTTGCTACTTATGTTCTGGAGTTTATGAACTTTGAGGAGTCCTTGTATGCGAAATTTGAATCGGGACTGAACTCGAGTATAAGTGAAAAGATGTCTATTACTAAAAGACATATTCCAAGATGTCTTGGAATTGGCCTTGAGGGCTGAGAAAATGCTGCTAGAAAGGAGGAAGATTAGAGAACACCATGGGAAAAGAAAGAGATCCAGTGGATTCATATCGGGCCAAAGTTCCCAAAAAAAAAGAAACACGGGCTCTTATAGTGGCAAATCCGTTTCAGGGTTGGTTGGCTCTCCTCAAAGCCAATCCACTTTCAAGCTAAATGCTCATAGTAGAACTATTGGTATGGAAGTAGGATTGAGAGGTAGTAGGGGAGAACCCTACCCAAATTGCAAGGGACATCACTTGGGTTCGTGTAGAGGACCCAAAAGATATTATCATTGTGGGAAGGAGGGTTATCTTTGATACTCTTGTCTGGAGTTGGATGCAGAAGGGCAAGGGAATTGACAAGTTCGAGTTCCCCCTTGTGGCTCTAAGAGAGACTCGACTACTACTTCGACACTTTCCACCAGTGCTACTCCTAGGACGGGTACATGAAGTAATACTGTAGCCGCTCCTACTCAACGTCCCTAACTAAGAACTCAGACAAGAATTTATGTTATGACCAATGAAAAGACCCAACCAAATCCGGATGGAGTTATAGGTAAATCATCTTGAAACTTGAATTAGATAATTTAAAAATGTGATATAGTTGGTTTATGATTATGATTTGAAGAATGTCAATGATATGTTTTTGTTTATGGTCTATACTGATAGGTACGATAAAAATCTTTGGTGTTAATGCTCATATACTAATAGATATTGGGTCTAATAATTCATTTGTGAGTGCGGGATTTGCTAAGCATTCTGATAGGCCTTTAGCTCCGCTTACAAAAGGGTTGTTGGTTATCACAACTTTGGAGGAACAAATAATTAGAGATATAGTGTATAAGTCCTGTGAGGTAGTTATAGAAGGTGAGACCCTTAAAGAGGACTTGATTCCATTGGAGATAAGAGATTTCGATACCACACTAGGTATGAATTGGTTACACCTTCACCGAGTTTCAGTGAACTACATCACTAAGAAAGTGAAATTTCGTAGATCAAGACATCATCTACTCGTATTCACCGGTGAATAGCGAATCATGCCAAGCTATGTGATTTCATCTCTTGAAGTACAAAAATTAGTGCATAAAGGGTGCCAAGCTTATTTAGCTCACGTTATTGACACCATGGTGGGAAGTCCTAATCTGGATGCTGTTCATGTGGTGAATGAGTTTCAGATATTTTTTTGGAAGAGTTACCTGGGTTGCCACCAGTCCGGGAGTTTGATTTCACCATAAATCTGGTTCTCAGCATCACACTGATTTCTATTCTTCCATATCGAATGGCACCCGCAGAGTTGAAGGAGTTGAAGGTTCAGCACCAAGAGTTGATGGACAAGGGGTTCATCCAACCGAGTATTTCATCTTGGGGTGATCTAGTTCTATTTGTGAAGAAGAATGACAGAACCCTCCAGTTAAGTATTGACCACCGATAACTCAATAAGGCAACAATCAAAAACAAGTATCCTTTCCCAATGATTGACGATCTTTTTGATCAACTTCAAGGGGCCAGTGTGTTCTTAAAGATAGATTTGAGATTAAATTATCACCAACCGAGGATCAAGGGTGATGAAACTCATAAGACCGCATTTAGGAGACGGTATGAACACTACGAATTTCTAGTAATGCCATTTGGGTTGAAAAATGCTCTTGCAGCCTTTATGGATCTCATAAGTCGAGTGTTTTATCCCTATCTCAATAAATTTGACATAATTTTATCGACGACATCTTGGTGTATTCCAAGAGTGATGAAGAGCATTTTGATTATCTTCGAATCATATTATAAACTCTTAGGGAGAAGAAGCTGTATGCCAAGTTCTCCAAGTGCGAGTTTTGTTTGAGGGAGATTGGTTTTTTAGGGCATGTTGTTTCCAAGGATGAGATTTTTATAGTTTCAAAGATGATATAAGCTATTATGAAGTGGGAGCAGCCTAAGAATATTACCGAGGTGAGAAGTTTCCTTAGTTTAGTAGGGTATTATTAAAGATTTGTAGAAGGATTTTTGAAGATAGCAGCTCCAATGACTAATTTGACTTGAAAGGGAGTCAAGTTCGAATGGGATAAAAAGTATGAGGGTAGTTTCCAAGAGCTTAAGTAAAGGTTGACCTTTGCTCCTATCCTTGCTTCCCCTACTAGCGATGGCGGTGGTGATTTTGTAGTATATAATGATACCAGCAAGTAAGGGTTAGGGTGCATGTTGATGCAAGGTGATAAGGTGATTGCTTACGCTTCTCGCCAGCTTAAGAAGCATGAAATGAACTACTCTATTCATGACTTAGAGCTAGCTGCCATTGTCTTTGCCTTAAAGATGTGTCAACATTATCTATATTGGTTCACATACATGATCTTTACTGACCACCAAAGTCTGAAATATTTGCTCACTCAAAGGGAGCTAAACTTAAGGCAACGAGGTGACTGGAACTAATCAAGGATTATATTCTGGTGATTGATAACCACCCCAGAAAAGCGAATGTAGTTGCGAATGCCTTAAGCCATAAATCTTCATCTTCGACATCCTAAGGGAGTTCCTACTTCTTTTGTTTAGTTAGACTCCGAGCACTTGGAGTCGAGTTGGTTAAGGATGATCACGATGCACTCTTAGCCAAGTTTATGATGAGACCTACTTTGGTGGACCGTATCTAGGAGCTCCATGCTACCGATGAGGAATTGAAGAGCATAGTGGAGAAAATACATAAAGGGGAAGGTGGTGAGTTCTAAATTTAGGAAGATGAGATTGTAACTTATGAGAGACACATATATGTCCCAAAGGATGAGGATCTCTGAAATGTTATACTTGAAGATGCATATTCCTCGTCCTATACCATGCATCCAGGGAGTACTAAGATGTATTGAACCATCAAGGAGTCATATTGATGGTCCATGTTGAAGAGAGAGATAGCTGAGCTTGTTGCTAGATATCTAGTGTGCTAGCAAGTCAAAGCTGAACATCAAAAGCCGGCCGGTGTCCTCCAACCACTACCGATTCCTGAATAGAAGTGGGAACACATCACTATGGATTTCATGATGGGTTTACTATGTGCTCCAAGTCGTCAAGATGCCATATGGGTAATTGTGGATCATCTCACCAAGTCGGCTCACTTCTTGCCAATTCAGAACACCTATTCTTTAGAAAGATTGGCCAAATCATATGTTGATGAGATCGTGAGGCTTCATAGAGTTTCGGTATCTATTGTGTCAGACTGTGATCCTCGATTTACTTCACGCTTTGGCCAAAGTTACAAGAGACCTTAAGGACTAAACTGAAGTTTAGTATTGCTTTCCATTCTCAAACCAATGGACAATCAGAGTATACAATTCAAACTTTAGAGGACATGCTGAGGGCATGTGCCATGGACTTCTAGAGAAGTTGCTGTAGGTACCTTCTGTCGGTGGAATTTGCTTATAATAACAGCTATCAAGCTAGTATAAGGATGCCTTTCTATGAAACTCTTTACAGAAGGAAGTGTCGGACTCCATTATATTGGGATGAGGTTAGAGAGAGGAAAATTGAAAGTGTAGAGCTGATTGAGACCACTAAGGAAAAAGTGAAATTGATTCAGGAAAGAATGAAGACAGCTTAAGATCGATAAAGAGCTATGTCAACAAAAGAAGAAGAACCTTGGAATTCAAAGTAAGAAATATAGTGTTTCTAAAGATATCTCCTTGGAAGGGTATAATCCGGATTCAAAAATAAGGAAAGTTAAACTCTCGTTATATTGGTCCCTTTAAGATCCTTGAAAGGATTGAAAAAGTGGCATATCAGCTAAAATTACCATTGGAGTTGCAGAGGATCCACGATGTTTTCCATATTTCAATGTTAAAGAAATACTTGTCAGATCCCTCACATATATTAGAAGCTCCCCCCGATAGAATTGAATAAAGATTCGAGTTTTAAGATACAACCAATACAAATTATTGATTGACAAACCGAATAATTGAAGAGTAAACAAATTTCCATGGTCAAGGTACTATAGTGAAGTAACCAAGTCAAGGAAGAGACTTGGGAACCCAAGGGTACGATATAGAAATAATACACCTAGTTATTTGATGTATGAATTTTATTTTAAATTTTGAGGATGAAATTTCTTTCTAGTTGGTTAAGTATTGTAACACCGAAAATTCGGTATTAGAAAAATTTTTATTTATTTCCTTGAAAAATATATGAAAAAATCGAATTGTAATTGACTTTCGGACTTCTAGTGTAGCACCAAAAAATTCCGCGTTTGAATTTTCAATTTTTGATTTTCGTGTAATTTTTGGAAAGAATGATAACTAGTTCATAAATATATTATTATTCTATACAAAATCAATAATGTTGGAATGGCTTAGTGGTAAAATTCTTTTTGGAGGAAGATGAGTTCATGAGATCAAATCCAAGCAAATGCAATTTGTGCTCAAGGACCAAGTCGATTCATGCAATTTTGAATTGATTTGAGAACTGATAAGTTGAAGCATGGATGTGAGACATGATTTGATTCACAAATGAGGCATATCAATTCATGTGAGAGGGATGAGAAGGGACAAATCGATTCACAAGGAGAACAAGGAGAGAGAAATCAATTTATGTGACAAAAAAGGTGGAAATCGACTTATGGACATTTGTGAGTCGATTTGGTGATCGATCAAAAAGGGGTTCTAAGAGTTGAGAGCCATAAGTTAATTCATGCCTTGCATGAATTGATTTGGTTTTGGAAAGGTGAGTTGATTCCCCTAGGCCATGAATCGATTTGCCTGGCTTTTCAGAATGGTTCTGAGGCTTGTCTCACACAAGTCGATTTGTGCCTCTCACAAATCGATTGAACTTGCAATTTGTGAGTCGATTTCCCTGCCATGAGTCAATTTGGATTGTTTTTTAGAAGGCATGTCTGAGGCTTCACTCACACAAATCGACTTGTGCTTTGGGCAAGTCGATTCACTTTGCATTTGTGAGTCGATTTGCTCATATGGCAAATCGAATTGTCTCTTCAACCCACACACACATAAATCGACTTGTGAGGGTCCGAATCAATTCGTGCATATAGAAATGAGGGGAAATGACCAAAATGACCTCCAAACTCAAATAAAACCTAGAATTTATAATGACAAAATAGTAATTTCATCTTCCACTATCCATTTAAGATAAAATTTATTTCTCTTCATTTCATTTATTTCATTCATTTGACTCGTTTCTCTCTCGACACTCTCTCCTCCAAATCTCTACATTCAACCTCTCTCTCCCACATTCTTAATTTCTCTCTCTAGAAATTTATTACAGCCTCATTAACTCACTCCATTAGCCTTCCAAATCCTCGAACAAACTTGTGATGGAAGGAATTTTGAGAGAAATCTAGGTTTGTGCAAAAAGGGAAAATTTTAGGGATTTTGAAATCCAAGACCTACGGCTCAATCCAACCACACATTAAGGTAATTTCTCCTCCTTAAACTTGGATTTAGCTTCTTTAATAGTTGATTACAATTTATTCTTGAGATTTGGAGGGATTGGTTAGAAATCAAAACCCTAGGGTTGGAAAATTGTTTGAAATTGGAGAAAATTGAGGAAAATTGTGAATAAAAGTTTTATTGTGATGCAAATGATATCTAAATGATGAAATGAGAATATGGATTCATGAATGTGAAAAATTGGGGTTCTAGGCACTTGGAAAAATTTTGGGTTTCCATAAAAATTAGGAAAAATTCATAAACTCTAGAAATAGATGTGGTTTAACATTTAAATTGTGGTCATTGATATAGGATAACTGATTGGAACCCGAGGAGGGGTCATATTGAAAGATTGGTAATAAATTGGGAGTGTACACCCTCCCAAGAGGTGAGTGGATAGTCCGTCATGCTATAAATATGCAAAATTGTTTTAAATTTTTTTATGAATGATTTTGAAGGATTTTATATAATTTTCTATAAATCGTTGTGATTGTAGGAAGTCTGAAATAGAAATTTGAATTCGGTATGTATCCATTGTATTTACAAATGAATGTGTGCCCTATATTATTGGATATATAATTCATGAATGTTATGGTACAATTTGGTAATTGTCTATTGAAATCATAGTACATTGAATTAGGATTGGATATTTATGAAATCATGATGCATGTGTGTAAATAGCTATAGTCATTCTCTCCATGGAGCCTCCCGACGAGTTGGCATGGTTGGGTTTATTTGCAAGGGAGGTAGACGCAGCCTTTCCTTTGCCACATCGTACTATATCTAGTTGCACCCCGGTGAGGTACGAGTCAACACTAAGGAAGGGGATATAGTATTATGAAACAAATGGATTAAAAATCTCTTGGCGGACTTTCACATGGATTCGGTCAAATTTTGGGTAGAAATGATTTCTTAGGGAGATCCCATGGTTTTTGAAATACATGAAAGTATGAATGTATTTCTTTTAAATTACTGTGATTATTAGAACTAATTTATATTCAATGAATTGTTTGTGACATATTCTTTGACTCCCCCATACTCACCTCTCATTTATTGCACAATCATGCCATTGCACTTCACTTACTGAGTATTCTCATACTCACCCCTCTTTTTCCATTTTTCAGAGGAAGCTTAAGTGTTGGAGGTTTAGCTGTCTTTAGTGTCGGTTTCTTCCAAGCTCTAGTTTTGCGAAACTTCTCATTAAGATATCAGGCATTCTCTAATTATTATTTTTGAGGAAATTAGATTTGACCCATATTGAGTGTATTCTTTTAAATTGTAATTAAAATTTCATTTTGATAGCCCAATTGAAATTTCAAACTTATAATTGTAATTAAATTTTTATTTTTCCTTTCATTTAGTTTGTGGAGATTTTATTGAGAATTAATTTTTAGTCGAGTTGGCCTTATGCATGCATTGGATTTAGAATGGTCGGGTGGGCCTCATGCCTATCTTTTGAGACAGGATAGACTGGGTTGGTCCTTTGAATGTTGTTGATTTATTTTTGAAAATAGATTGAATGAGTTGAATGTCTTGTGCTACCTTGGTATATGTGGAGGTCATGCCCGTATACCTAGATAATGCAGCGATTGTCACGTGCTTGGCTTAAAGGTCAGGGGGTGACATAAGTGGCCTTCTGCTTTAGCTTCACTGCCTCCAATGGTGAGTCTGGCAGGCAATTATGCTTCAAGAAGGCTTTTATGGGATCTTTTTAGCTGGGAGACTAGTCTGCATCAAGGATCCTTTTAGATTCATCGATGCTGGGGTGCGGTAGGCTTCGATATAGATCGTTTGGCTAGAGGTCACCAAATCTAAACTGACCAACTTTGAAAGTGTATCAGCTTCTGTGTTCTTTGATCAAAGGATTTGTTGGATGTTAAGTTTTTCTAACTTGTTCATTGTTTTGGGCAGTTTGGTCATGTATTTGGCCATGATCAGGTCTTTTGCCTCGTAGACCCCTTTGATCTGCTTGACGACTAGCTGGTTGTCTGTGAACACTTAAACACTTTGAGCCTTCATGGTCATTGCAATTCGAAGTCCTATCAATAAAGGTTCATATTTCGCTCAATTGTTTGTAGCCTTGAAGTCGAACGGAGGGCATATTCTGCCTTAAACTTATCTGGACCCATCAGTATGAGCCTAGCGCTACTCCTTGAGGAGTTTGATGACTCGTCAACATATAACATCAAATCGGGTAATGACCATTCTTCATGGCCATCGGCAGGCTCATGTTCGATTGAAGGGTGCATTCAAGAATGAAGTCTATCAGGGCTTAACCTTTGATTGCGAGTCTCAGTTGGTACTAGACATCGAACACACCCAACTCCATACTCTATTTGATGAGATGGCCTGAGATATCTCTTTTCTGAAGGATTTGTTTTAATGGCTGATCGATGAGTACCACAATGGTATAGGCTGGAAAGTACGGCCGAAGGCATGTGGTCGAGACAACCAGAGCATAGGCTATCTTATCGATCGGTTGATAATTGAGTTCAAATTCTTTGAGTATTCGACTGATATTGTAGACTAGCTTTTAAATGGTTGACTTCTGTCTCACAAGGACAAAGTAAAGCGCTCGATTAGAGATAGAGAGATATAGGTATAATTTCTCACCAGGAGCAGGATAAGAGAGCAGTGGTGTCATGCC
Source organism: Dillenia turbinata (assembly GCA_037126225.1). NCBI lineage: Eukaryota > Viridiplantae > Streptophyta > Magnoliopsida > Dilleniales > Dilleniaceae > Dillenia > Dillenia turbinata. The sequence continues at coordinate 2,087,198 of JBAMMX010000015.1, forward strand.
TCGACCCATAGGTCGAGCATGCGAATAGACCGCCGCGACTCCTCGAGGCACGGGTATGCCCTACTCGCATATTGAAGTGACGCAAGTTTAATATTATGACTAATATCATGATCCTACTCGATATCCTAAGTCAAATCATACAGTGGAAGATTTGAAGAAGAAAATTTTTAGAGAATTTCTTTAAAACATTTGCCTTCAATTTACATATAATATTTATATGCGCGGTCTCTCAGTAAAACTCCTTGAATAGTACCTCAAAGTAAGTCAAGTGTAGTATAAGCTGAAAATTTGTAAATATGAGGGGGTGAGTATAATCCACATACTCAGTGAGTGAGGTGCAAGAACTATAAAGAGCTGATCGGGAGCCAAAATGCTCTTTAAAAGTATGTTAGACCAACATTGTAATAGGATACTAATCATAAATCGGGATCATATCATCGTGTATGTGCTCAGAAAGATTGCCCTAGTCTAGCTATTCTTTCTCTTCCATGCACGAAATGCCTCCTAATCCCGTTTCGCCTAAGGTGTGGTACCCTCCTTGGGATCCTTCATCTCATGCTGTGGAACCTCTACTAATTCCTATTCTTTGAAAACTAACTTAGCCTTCCTAGATAATTCGAGTATAGACCTCAAAGTGGGTGTATAAGTCAATGGATACCGTGCATCATAACCCGGGATCACATCTTACCGTATGGACTTGAATTCAGCACACATAAACCCACAAAAAATTATATTTATGGATGTGGGACCCTTTTAAAATTGGAAAAATCCAATTCAGGATAGCTTGACGTGCCTATTATCGTCCCATGCATTCGGGTCGCGTGCTGGCACACAAGTTAGATGCACAACGCAAGAGTTATGCGCACTCACTTGGTTGACCCATGTATTCAGGTCGCAGAGCAGGTCAGGACACTGGTCAGACATAGCTCAAAGTCGGAACCAACCCGGAGCCGTATGCTCAAGCACATCAGCGTGTGTGAGCTTCACGTGATATGCAAGCGCTCGTAGACCCAAGTCCAGTCTTTTTCACCCAACGGGTCTGCAACCGGGTTGTCCTTCGACCTGCCTACCGAAAAACCCATTTTTGGCCACTTATCAACTGCAATTTCGGTCAGAAAATAAAATTGGACTTCTCCAAGTCATTCTCAACTTGATTTTTTGGGAGATTCAGGCCTTAATCTCGGCGAATCATGTGTCCAAAATTTTGGCCCTTCGCAGCCCTGTTGGAAAGCCCAGATTCCAACAACGACAATACACAATATATATATATGTATATATCAAAATGTAGATTAGATCATGTGGAACACATATAAACCAATTTCATATATCAGTTTGTCCTCTAACGCGACAGATCCAAGGTTTTGAGGTTTAAACACCATTAATGGTCAGAAGTTTTGACCTTATATTTCATAATCTAAACATGCTCCAAAAATTATGAAAAACTATATTTGTGATCTACGAATCATAGGTAATATCATGGTATCTTCGGATTTACGAAATTTATTGGTGATCCGAACCTTAAATTTTTTTACCTTGCCTGTTTTATACCTACAAAATTTCAAAAAAGTATTTCAAAAAATACCAATGTTAGATTTATTTGACATACGCAGTGGAATATGATAAGTATTTTCCAAAAAAAAAAATAAAGAGATAAATTTTCGGATGTAACTCGGTGAATAAACACAGAGTAAATTGGGATGATAACCCATATCAAACGAGTTATCGCCACAAAGTCACAATGCCACAACCCAAATCCGATGATAAAATGACGAGAAAAGTTCACGTTTGAAATTCTCTCTAAGCTCTCGATCGATCTCACTCTAGAGAATATGTATTTCTCTCTCAAGGAAATGCACGTAGTCTCTTGGCAATATGTACTTTTCTTATTCAATCTTTCAATTTGAATTAAAGATCAATCGTATCACGTAGAGAGAATATGAGAGTTTTTAAGGGGAGTTGAGATAATGGGTTAACCACCCATTATCTCTAAATTTTAAATTCAAAATTTTTACTCTTGTGGTAAAATGTAAATACCAAAAGAGACCCACAGAAAAAAAAAGAAGAGAAAGAAGGTACAAAAAGGAAAAGAAAGTAAAAAAAAAAACACACTCATTCTCTCTCTCCTCCCCCACTTCCTCACCCTCTATTTTCTCACCTGAAAAGCTGAGACAGACCTTTCCCTCCCAACACTCTCTCTCTCGGCTTCACTCTTGCTCCCTCTCTCCTCTTCCTTCAAATCCTAACACCTATAGATTTGAACTCCAAATCCTTTAACAACCCTTTAGAAGGTCGAATGTAGAGGGAGATTTAAGTTTTCCTAGAGAGAGAAAAAAACCTAGGATTTGGAGTGGCTTAATAAGGGATGAAATTGGTGGTCCCCATAGAGGTAAATTTCCTCTCTTAACTTATATTTATTGTTTTTGTATGAAATTGTAATTTATATTGAAATTTGAGATTTTGTAGAGAGAGAAAGTTTAGGATGTTGAGATTGAAAGGATTAAGTTTGGAAGTTTAAATTTAGAGTTTGTATAATGGTAAAATTGAGAAAAATATTGAATGAAAAATTATTTCCCTAGATTTATGATATTTATTAGAAAGATTTGAATATAGATTTGATGATATTGGAAATCTAGCATTAAGAAAATTTGGGAGAAAATTTATTTAACCCCAAATTTGATTTATGATTAATGGTGAAATAGTATTTATTGTCTTAGGTTGTGTCAACTGAAAATTTAAAGAGAATTAATTTAGTTTTAGATTGTGTATTGGGAGTGTAAACCCTCTCAAGAGGTGAGTGTGTCACGCCTTGTACCTGAGACATAACACCACTATGAACTGTAAATTAACCACAATTCACAAAGTATCTAAAATAACAAAATATTTATTACATCATATCAATAAATAAAAATAATTTACAAAGTGCATTTATAGGATCCATAAAATTAGCCATACATATCCTAATATCGAACCCAACAAATTATAAATCTGCTGTTCACAAATTTTCATAAAAGTTTTCAACGTAACTAATAAGCATAAAATATAAGTAATATTTCATAAATCTATATTTCTTCTAAAACTTCTAGATATTTTCATACACATCCTCAAAATAGTTTTCGCCCTCTGCAAAATATTAATAAAAGAGTAGTGAGCGAAACTTCACTCAATAAGTATTCTATATACTTCCCTATGTTAGAATATCATAATAAATTTGACAATAATATAATAATATTTTCATAATCATAATATTTGAAAAAAGTGGTTAGCCATATCAAAAATATCAAGTCATGGGATAACAATTTAATATTTATATATTCCTAAAAAAAATCCTTGGTACATCTTGTCTTCCATTGACAACCTGAATATCTAGTCCGACTGTTTGTCCCATCAAGTAAACCAAACATTCATATCCTAGCAACATATCGTTAAGTGTTACACAAACGTTTATATCAAATAGTGGGACTAGTTCCATCAACAGTTAAAAAGCAACTAAGAGTTTGGTCAAATTATTTTATAAAATATCAATCAGTGACCACGTCATATTTAATAGTCAAATCGTAATATATGAAAACTCATGCTATTTTTTATTTAACATAGCAGTTTAAAAACATTCTATTTGTAAAAACCATTTTTAAAATATTGAGAGTACATAAAATACTTACCTCAAAGCATGAGTCTATCCCATACTTAACTCAACCAACTCAATTTAAAACCAAATCCTCACCTAATAAAATAAATCAAAAGACTGAAAATAGAACTCTAACAACTAAATTCACATTAATAATCTCGAGAAATAAATCTTTAGAGTCCAACTCTAAAAGAACTCATACACAATCCATCCAAATAAATTTTCCTAGCTTTAGAAAAGTTTCTAATAATTTAATAACACAAGATTTATACAAATAATCCTTCAATGGACCTATTATATAAGTATCCCAAAATTTTCCTAAAACCTATAACCCAAAATTTCGATTTTAAATTTACTCAAACTTATCAATATTACCTTGGGTTGAAACTCCTTGATGTCCCTCATGATCCTTCCTAGCAATTTCCTCTTGATTGGATTGGTTGAAGTCTTAATAATTGAGAGAAAAGAATTTAGAAGAGAGGAAGACAAAAGAGAAGAAGTAAAATGAAGTTGAACGGTGGATAACAAAAATTAGAGCCGGCTAGTATTCTATATGATTTTCATAATTTTAGTTTGACCCTTTAATTTGTGGAATAATTCAAAAATAATCCCTAAAATTTCAAGAATTAACAAAATGCCCCTTGAGATGGATATCATATTCTCCCCTCCTTACAAAAGTTTTGGTCTTGAAACTTAACGTACCTTGGTTTTTAAATAATTGTGGATATTTGCCACACATTTCTTCTTCAAGTTTCCACATAGCCTCTCGGACCTCATGATTAGACTGCTAGACTTTGACATAAGGAATAATTTGCTTTCTCAACTATGAAATGTGAAAGACATTATGAATCTTTGACAAGGCTGGTGGTAAAGCTAATTGGTATGCTTGATCTCTTGCTCGATCTCGAGTCTCAAAAGGTTCTACATATCTTGGACTCAACTTTTCAGTTTTTTCAAATCTCATAACTCCTTTGGTCAGTGAAACTTTAAGATACACCTTGTTACTGCATTCAAACTCTAAGGGTCTTCGTTTCAAATCTGCCTAGCTTTTTTATTGATCTTGTGTTACCTTTATCTTTCCTTTAACCATTTTTCAGTTTTTTAAGGGTGGCTTGCACAATTTGCTGTCCAATGATTCTCCTTTCACAAACTTCATCCCAATACAAAGGTGATCTACACTTATATTTATACAAGACCTCAAATAGTGCCATGCCGATACTACTATGGTAGCTATTATTATAAGAGAACTCGATTAACATCAAATGATCTTCCCAACTACCTCCAAAATCCATGATGCATGGTCTCAGCATATTTTTTAATGTTTGAATTGTTCGCTCTGATTGACCATCTATTTATAGATGGTAAGCTGAACTGAGATTGAGGTTAGTCCTCATTACTTGTTGTAAACTCTCCGAAAAAAGAGAAACAAATCTGGGGTCACGATCAGATACAATATTTACTAGTGTACCATGATACCAAATAATGTGATCCACGTATAAGTGAGCTAGAGTATTCATTGATGCCGTTACACTTATTGGTATAAAATAAGCTGATTTCATCAATCTATAAAAAACCACCCAAATGGTATTATTCCCATGTCTCGATCTCGGTAACCCCATCACTAAATCTATTGTGATATGTTCCAATTTCCACTCGGGAAAATCTAGAGGTCTTAACAATCTAGCTAGCCTTTGATGTTCTGATTTAACTTGTTGATAGACGAGACATTTTGATATAAATTTTGTAACTTCCTTCTTTATTCCACTCCACCAATAATATTGTAACACCGATACCTCGGTGTATTCAAACTTGTACTACTCTTCATTTTATATATGAGATCTCACATGTCCCTATATAGAAAATCCACTAAGAAATTTTTCTGCTAAAACTGCTCCAGAAAAGATTTCGATCCAAATCGTCGGAAACTAAAAATTTTCAAAATGATCACCGATGGTCCAAAACTAGTCAGAATGACTCTAAATTATATAAGAACCTCAAATTAGGGCATATCAAGGTAAATTAGGCTTCGTAGAGCTAAATCCGCAATTTCCAGAAAATGACCCGAAAACCCTAATTTTGGGACAGAGAGCACCCGGAAAGACTAAATGATCACATTTCGATGCGAAATGGACTTAGTTAGACGTAATATGAAGTTAGGGGTCTAATGTGAAAATATGAAAAATTTTGGGGTCAAAATAGAATTTTCAAAGTTTAAGGGGTTGGTTTGTAATTTATAATAACCTAGAATTAATCTACTAATTTTATTCTCGTAAAACCCTAATTGGACAAGTATAGAGAGAGGGAGGAATGTGATTAGCTCAATGGTTGAACAAGTGTACACAAATATAAAGAAAAGAGAGTTGAAAACTTTGACCTTTGAATTTTAATCCAAGGGTGGTGAGGTGCTTGTGGTATGTTGGACCAATGAGAGGCCTAGGATCTTGATGTGAGACCCACACATTAAATGAGAGTGTGAGTTGTAGAGAGTGAAAGAGACCTTGAAGAAAAATCAAGAAGTAAAAGAGGAATTAAAAAATTAAAATGGTAAAATGATCTATGGTGAGAATTTGTTAAGGAATAAATCAAGGGCCAAGAAACAAAGCCAAGTCACACTTAATTTCTTCAAAACCCTAAGACTAAACAATTAATTAAAGAGGAAAAGAGAGTAAACCATGAGAAAGAGAGAGAATAGTCTTGTTTTATAAAATGTAATCCAAGGGTTAAAATTTATCTTCAGATAATGGATGATTAAGATTAGATTTGGGTAAAGAAAATGAGCTTGAAAACCCTAGCCTCCTTCCTTATTCTCCAAAAACGTGAGAGGCCAAGAAAGAACACCAAAGTTCTTCATTTTCTCCTCCCAAACCGTGACCCCTTGCTTGAAGAAGAGTTCGATTTTTTTCCAAACAACACTTCAATGTTTTTACATAAATCTAACCTTCTCAAGCCCTAGAATAACATATTCAAAAACTAGAACCAAAGGAGAAGTCTAGCTTGGTGATTCAAAAAGGAAACCTTGAGCTTCAATTGGAGAAGTCCAAAGGATTCTTCAAGTTGCCATCAACCTCTTTAGGTAAGAAAGTTTCCTCCTTGTTTTTACTCTAACATATGTTGATTTGGAGCCAAAGTAAGAAGGATTTCATGTTGGATCTATGGAGGCTGAAAGTTGGGAGGAATGAAGGAAGAAGGATCTTGAATGAAAGTTTAGATTTGGGTTTGAAATATCAAGTGTTGAGCTAAGGAAAATTCTGCACTTGTTGAAAGTTATAGATCATGTGTTTTGGTTATGAACTTGTGATGATTTGGTTAGTTGTTTTGAAAAATCCTTGAGTCTAGCCCAAAGCATGTCCTAAGTCTATGTTTTTAAGTTCTTAATCATTATAGAAATCATGTTGAACATAAGGTTTGGTGGTCTGAAATTTAAAGAGGAAGGAAAGATTTGATGTAAATATTGAAACTTTAAATTTCTGCAAAACAGGGTAAACTGACTAGGCTGTAATTTTTCTGTAATAACTTTCTCTGCACAAATGCAAATTGAGTTAGGTCTTCTGCATATGAAATTAGACTTCCATAGCTTTAAAATGAAATATGATTCGTTTGATTTTGAAGATAATTGGATTTTTAGTGATTTTTCAAAATTAGGTATTCTACAGAGAAATACCTTATTCTGTCCTGTTTTGGCCGTGGAATTGTTCTTAATTTTGAGGTGTCTTCTAGTCTGAATCAATCGGAGCCCTAGTTATAAAATTTGTAGATTGTGTCTTATCTTTAATTTGAGATAAGAATCATATGAATTGGATATGTGTAGTGAAAGTTACAGCCTGTTTCCCATGACTGCGCAGATTTGAAATTTCACAGTCAAGTTCACTTAGAATAAATCTTTATGTCTTTGTATAATTGAATTAGACTTAAACTAGAAATGAAAGGAATTGTGGCTTTATAGTTAGTATAGGTGTATTAAGTATGGTGACAAAGTTGTGTCCTAGTTTGGAAAGTAATTTGGAATATAAAGAGTGTAAATGAGCATATATTTTGTATTGCTATTGTAGTGATATACTATTGATCGATCGAGAGGAACACATTTTCGACACGTTGTGGTATTCTTAGGGAGTGACGTACCCTCACGTATATTGTAAGTGGGACTTTGATGCTATGTTTTCGATTGAACAAAAACTCATGTTTTACAGCTTTTCAAATGACATATTTCTTGATTTGCGTGAAAACATATGATTTTGACTATGTTTTGTAAATGTTGCTTTTGTGATTAATGGAGTGTCTCCAATGATTTGATTCAAATGATATGCATCCGTGATTTGTGATGAAATGATATCGTGTCGTGTTTTGAAATTTTGAAATATGATTTCTGATATGACTATGCATTTTGGCACGTTTGATGGATACTGATTTGATACTTGGACTGAGAGTCCATGGAATTGACGAATATGATGATGTGATAATGTTCTTGATGGATTCCGTAGCTACGAAGGGCATTTGTAGAGGTACCCCATATTGCTCGGATACGCTTCTATAAGAGGTATCCTCAAACGTCATATTTATAGTTGCGTTCGGATGAACCAAATTGGGGAGGACGTGTGTTACGCCATAGTTTAGCTCCGAATGAGGTACTATACATAATTTGTGAGGTATATGTATAGACACGGGCTAGCCGGTTGAACCAAATGTGGGGAGGACATGTGTTACGCCACTGTCTAGCAATTGGTGAGGCCTGTAGCCAACGTTGGGGTGGAGAGTTAATTTTTATATACTTGCATATGAAAAAAAAACCCCAACGCTCCTGTCATTGGTCGAGGTAGACCTTTGCCGGGGTTATTTTCTTAGCAAGCTCTAAATGATTTCGAAAATATAAATGGATGCATACTTTGATATTATGATGTGTGATATATGATCATTTGATTTTTGGAAATGGCATACTTGGTTTTGTTATCACTATGGTTTTTGAAATATACTTTGACACTCCATGCTCACACTTATTATCGAGAATATATTGTCGATCCCCTCACTCACTGAGTATTGTCCCATAATACTCACTCCTCATTTTTTCTTGATTTCAGTTATACACTTGGCAGGAAGACGTGTCAAGAGAGTTCGACGCACTTGATTTTATTTGGTGACATTGGGCTTTGGGTATGGAACCAGCTATACTTCCACATTCATGCATTTGGTGATGATGTTGTACATTTGAGGTCTATAGAATGACCATTGTATACTTATATCGGGATGACTGTAATTACATTGTGTAATGTAATTAAAACTCTCACCAGTCTTGCATTTTACATTCTTTCCTTAGGAAATAATATTTTTGAGGAAAAACAGGTTTTAAACAGTTTTGAACAGGTGATAATTTAGCCTTCGTTGCCTTGGTATGTGTGTCTTAGGATAGGCAGCATACGGGGTAACGGATGGCTGTTCACGGCCTCGGATCGAGGATCGGAGTGTGATAGTTTAGTTGGTATTAGAGTTTCAAGTTTAGAGCTATGTTTTATGAAAAGAGTTTTGAAAAAAAAAATATTACCAAGTACATTTTTAAAAAAGTCCTCAATGCATATGAGAGTTTCATTACAGTCATTAAATCCCAATACATGGTCTTAGGCATATGAGTTTCTTTATTTTTAGGGGGTTAGATATGGCTTGTATCTAACCGAGCATATTAGTTCCATCAGTTCTTAAACCGATAACTCCATTAATTTTAGGGGGTTAGTTACTTCATAACTAACGTTGACTCTTGAAACATACCTAATAAAGATCATTCCTTTGTAAAACTATGACGACTAAACGAGGTACTAGATTTGCACCTAAGACACCTACAGTACCCGGGGATGTGTCCTCATCACGCGTACCCCATCCAGCACATTCTCAGTTGGCTACTACATCCGCGGTTCCACTACTATCACTTGATGTATTCAGATAGGTGTATGAGTGGTACACCACACACGGGATTCAGATGCCACCCCCACCACCACCGATGGCAGCGCCACTCCTATGGCAACGCCTATTCCTACGGCAGTACCTTCTCCTGCAGCACTGGATCCTCCACCGGTAGCCGTTCCTTCTACAGTTTTTGGTCTGAGTGACACTACTTCCTCCACACTTAGGCGCATCCACGAGTTGACTTAGTTAGTCAAAGAAGCTTGACAGTTGGGATGTACAGAGTTTGTAGGACTCGGTGATACCACTGCGGCTAAGCACTGGGTCAACCGGACCCCGTCGGATTTTGACGAATTTGGGTTTAAGCGAGGAGTATAGGCTGCGGGTAGTAGAGATGTTGTTAGACGGTGATGCCCTCACTTGGTGGGAGGCTATTTCTGACTAGGCTACTGAGCCACTACGGTGGGAGGACTTCTTGAGGGAGTTCGATGGCAGATATTTTACGGAGTTTCAGTAGGACCGCAAAAGGACGGAGTTCCTGCATTTGAGATAAGGGACTAGATCTGTTGCCGAGTATGAGGCAGAGTTAAGGAGACTAGCTGCCTTTATCCCTTACTTAGCCACACCTTGACAGATGAGATTCAAGTTTGAGGATAGCCTCAACTTGAGTATCCGGGGATATATGACTATCACACCTAGCTTCTCCCTCTCAGAGGTTATTGATTCGGCATATCGTGCGGAGGAGATTATTCACGCTGAGAGTAGGCAGAGAGAGAGCAGAGACCAAAGGAAGAAGAGGACTGGGTCACACTCAAAATAGAGTTTGAATAGGGGTAGAAGCTTCAGCTCCCACAGGGGTCGCTCTGATTTTAGGCCAGTCAGATTTGGATAGGGACCATGTTCTCAGGGATTTAGAGCATCGACCCCAGTATCTCTAGCCATTCCACAGCACAGCATCATCCTATCTGTCGTAACTGCGGTCGATGCCATTTTGGAAATTGCAGAGCCCCCTTAGTTGTTTCCAGTGTGGGAAACAAGGAGATGGTCGGAGATCTTTCCCTGACTTAGGTTTTAGAGGTCAGGCGACATGGACACACACGGGTGGGCCACAGACTGGTCAGTAGGGAACACCGCACATTCAATATACACCGCTCCACGGACTATAGCCGGGAGTAACACTATACTAGGCCCTTCACGACAGCAACCGAGGGCTCAGACCCGTGTTCATGCCATGACACAGGAGGATGCACAGGCACACCCAGATATAATCATGGGTAATCCTCTTTAGATCCCCCTGTATAGGATCTTTTATTTCATCCATATTTTGAGATCATGTCATACTATGATGATTATGTACATCCTAATGTAGTTAAAGCCCCAGAGGCTTAATTATTTTGATTCTCTTTTCGAAATCATGTAAACCATGATGAATATGTACGGTCATGACTAGTTAAAGTCCTAGTGGCTTAACTATTTTGATATATATATACATATATCCCTAGCACATTCTAAATTGACTCCTCTTTCAATTCCTCGTATCTAGATACCATGAAAATATTTGGTGTTGACGCCCGTGTTCTTATGGACACTGGATCGAATTTCTTTTATGTGAGAGCTTCTTTTGCTCAACAATCGGGTAGACCGTTATCACCATTAAATGAGCAGCTAATGGTTATCACTCCTCTTGGTGAGCAGTTGACTAGGGATTCCATATATAGAGGGATTTTCTTGGATCGCTGCTCCATTATCTAGGTTGACGCGGAAGGACGTCAAATTCCATTGGGATGATCATTGTAAGGTGAGCTATCAGGAGCTCAAACAACGATTGACATCGCACCGATATTGGCCCTTCCCACTAGTAGTCAGGAGTATGTGGTATACAGTGATGCCAGCCGATAGGGATTGGGTTGTGTACTGATGTAGGATGGTCGGGATATTGCATATGTTTCTCGACAGTTGAAGAAGCACTAGTTGGACTACCCGACACATGATCTCGAGTTAGTCGCCATAGTCTTTGTTTGAAGATATGGCGATGATACTTATATGGTGACTTGTAGGGTATTCCCAGATCATAAGAGTCTGAAGTATTTGTTCACCCAATGGGAATTGAACCTCAGACAGAGAAGATGGTTGGAGTTATTGAAAGACTACAACCTTATCATTGATTATTATCAGGGAAAGACAAATGTTATGGCAGATGCCCTGAGCCGAAAATCATCATCTTCTTCATATACGACAGAGAGTGCTTATCTCTCTTGTTTGGTGGGACTCCGTGCATTGGGAGTCAGCTTGACTAGTGATGATCGAGGAGCACTACTAGCCCAATTTGAGGTGAGGCCGACCTTGCTCAACCGCATTGGGGAGCTTCAGGGATCAGATGAGGAGCTCTGAGGTATTCTTAATAGGATCCGTAGAGGTGATGACGGAGATTTCCGAGTCCGTGATGACTGACTAATAGTATTTTGAGAGCGGGTTTGTATTCCTACCGACAACGATCTTCGGAGAGTTATTCTTGAGGAAGTTCATTCCTCCGCTTATGCTATGCATTCGGGCTGTACGAAAATGTATCGGACTATCCGAGGTAGTTATTGGTGGCCCGGTATAAAGAGAGAGATCGCAAAGTTTGTTGCTCGATGCCTGGTTTGTCAATAGGTGAAGGCTGAGCATCAGCGACCCGTTGGCATTTTACAGCCTCTTCCCATTCCTAAGTGGAAGTGGGAACACATCATGATGGATTTTGTGATGGAATTACCATGGACTTCAGCATGGCACGATGCTATATGGGTGATCGTTAATAGACTCACCAAGTCCGCACACTTTATTCCGATTCGTGTTGATTATTCCTTAGAGGTGTTGGCACGCCTCTATATTGACACCATAGTCAGACTTCATGGGGTACCAATGTTGATTGTTTCAGACAGAGACCCTAGATTTACATCTAGATTTTGGCCCAGATTACAGGAAGTATTGGGCACTAGGCTGTGCTTCAGCACAACATACCACCCCCAAACAGATGGTCAGTCAGAGAGGACCATCCAGACTCTAGAGGACATGTTGAGAGCATGTGTTATGGATTTCCGGGGTAGCTGGGATCGACATCTTCTGCTGGCAGAGTTTGCATATAATAATAGCTATCAGGCCAGTATTGGGATGCCTCCGTATAAGGCATTGTATGGGAGGAATGTCGTACTCCGTTATGCTGGGATGAGGTAGGATAGAAGCGACTCAGCAGTGTTGAGATTGTTGAGGAGACTAAGGAGTAAGTGAGGATCATCCGTGATCAGATGAAGACCGCCCAGGACCAACAGAAGGTCTATGCTGAGAGGAGGTGGCAACCACTTGAATTCAAAGTGGGAGACATGGTTTTCCTATGGATATCGCCCAGGAAAGGGGTGATTCGATTCAGGAAGCGGGGTAAGCTGAGCCCTAGGTATATTGGATCTTTCCGTATACTTGAGAGGGTGAGAAGTGTGGCATATAGATTAGAGTTGCCGGATGAGCTTGCATGCATTCACGATGTCTTTCATGTCTCGGTACTTAGAAAGTACCTGCCTGATCCATCACATGTCCTAGAGCCTTCGCCAGCTGAGTTGTGTGAGGATTTGAGTTTACCAGTTCAGCCAGTGGCTATCATTGATCGACAGACTAGGAAGCTGCGAAGCAAGAAAGTTCCTCTAGTCTGAGACTTATGGAGGAGTGATCAGGTCGAGGAGGAAACCTGGGAGCCCGAGGAGGCCATGAGCAGATAGTATCCTCAGCTATTCTCTGTATAGTTTTCTTTTAGTTTCGAGAACGAAACTTATTTTTAGGGGTTAGAAAATATAACACCGATACCTCAGTATACTCAAACTTCTACATTTTATATGTGAGATCTCACATGTTCCTATATAGAAAATCCACTAAGAAATTTTTTTGTTAAAACCACTCCAGAAAAGATTTCGGTCTAACTCGCCGGAAACTAAAAATTTTCAAAATGATCACCGATGGTCCAAAGCTAATCAGAATGACTCTAAAATATATAAGAACCTCAAATCAGGGTACATCAGGCTTCGTAGAGGTAAATCCGCCAATTTTTGAAAAATGACCCGAAAACCCTAATTTTGGGATAGAGAGCACCCGGAAAGACTAAATAACCACATTTCGATGTGAAATGGACTTAGTTAGACCTAATATGAGGTTAGGGGTCTAGTGTACAAATATGAAAAATTTTGGGGTCAAAATAGAATTTCTAAAGTTTAAGGGGCTTGTTTGCAATTTATAATAACCTAGAATTAATCTACTAATTTTATTCTCCTAAAACCGTAATTGGACAAGTGTAGAGAGATGGAGGAATGTGATTAGCTCAACGGTTGAACAAGTGTACACAAATATAAATAAAAGAGAGTTGAAAACCATCACCCCTTGGATTTTTCTACATAAAGTATCAGCCACTTTATTTGCTTTTTAAGTTCCTACAATTTTGATGGAGCCATTCTATATGGTGTTTTAGAGATAAGTTCTGATTGGGGTACCAGATTGATTTCGAAACCTATTTCTCTTTTTGGGGTAGACTCAGTAAATCTTCAGAAAAGATATTAGAAAACTCCTTGACCACCAGAATGTCCTCAAGTTTTAGACTCTCTTTGTTGCTATTTTCAACCACATATGCCAGGTAACGTTCACATCCACCCTTGAGAGCTTTCTATGCTTGCATAAATGTTGATAAATAACCAATTTCTTCAAATGTTTAAGCTAATGACACACAAATATTTTCTTAATTATATTCTAACACTTTTAGTCATGTGTTGCCTTGTAATGACTTATATAAAAAAAAGGTTCCAAACATACAGACTCTTAAGCCAGTAAATTTTGAACTTAGGGACCTTCATGCTCTTATACCATGTAAGATAGCCAATTGATCCAAAAACTTGAACTAATGGAATAAGGTACATTTATTATCTAATACCTTAGCAAATCTCTTTAACCCTTTACATGTCGATGCATATGCCCAAATAGTAATTTGGCTTAGTATTTATCCCAGTTTTATGTAATTGAGCAACATTAATTGGCCATTTTTGTACTTCTGAATCTCTCCAAGTCTTTTGGTTAATCCAAATTTCTCTTCTAATGCTTTTTGATAGCCCTTATCCTATAATGAAACTAGTGACACCTATCATATCTGCAAATTCCAACTTACCTATTTCCAATGACTTCATACCTTCATTACTCCCTCTAGTTTGATTAACTTTATTTATCAATAGATTTTACACCAAATGCCACTCCACATAACTCAAACTAAATATCAAAGGCATCATTCCCATAATCATGGCTTCTAGGAGGAGAATAAAAATCTCTAAAAAAGGTATAATCCACTGGGGACTGTAGCTTAAAAAAAAAAGTAAAAGAAGTCGCTTAAAGATTTGCATTTTGAAGCTACACCAAGATGTTTCCCTTACTTTAAGACTTCAGAATGGACATCGACATCATATCTATAATTGTGACTACAACATAATTTGGCTACTAAACTTGGTCAGGTTCAATCCATTAATGTGCCATCTTGCCTCTAATTGCTCCAGTCCCTAGATGCATTTTTTTTTTAAAAATCAGTTTGGGTTCAATTTGAATTCCAAACTAGCAACTTCAACATTTGATCTCCCCGGTAAATTCATATTCTTACATAAAAAGGAAATCATGTGTCTCCTTTTTGCCCATGATTCCATAAAAAAGAAGCCATAGGTTCTCCTATTAAACACTTTCCACAAGGCTATAAGAATACTAATATCTTGCTTAACTATATGAAATAATAGCATCATTTTGATTATCTCTAGCATATGTACAAAAAATTTTGGACTTCTGTATGCCGAGATACATATGTAGGACTTATGGTCACATGCTTTCACATATCAAGCACGACTGCTAAAGAAGGTGTTCCCAAAAGCATCACCAAAATGTCAGATCTTGGATCTGCATTCTTTGCTGCTATAGTTAGAGGTTGAATATTCTCTTGCTTAATCTTCAAAAGCAATAAGTTCAATGAATATTTATCCTACAACCGAGAAGCTACAAGAGGACAACTTCCAGCCTAAACTAAAACCTTTGCCAAAAGTCAAATAGCCTGGTCCCAATCCTTCAGAAAAATAATTCACTATTATTCGAACACCAAAATAGGAATTGGGTTAATCTACACTAAAGTTGGCCACCCCAAAATATAAATCGACCAAATCCCAAATTTTTGTCCGACATACATGCTAATTTCCTCAAATAACATTACCAAGGTTCAAACTCATAACCTAAAGATAAGATCCATTCTGGGGCTTTGATACCACTAAAATGTCACACTCCATACCTAGAATATAACACTGTCGTGAACTGTGAACTAATCACAATTCACAAGGCATCTAGAATGACAAAACATCTATTACATCATATCATCAAATAAAAATAATTTACAAAGTGCGTTTATATGTTCCATAAAATTAGCCATACATATTGTAAGATCGAACCCAACAAATTAGAAATCCGTTGTTCATAACTTTTTATAAAAGTATTCAACATAACTAATAAGCATAAAATATAAGTAATATTATATAAATCTAAATTTCTTATAAAACTTCTAAACATTTTCAAACTCATCTTTAAAGTAATCTTTGCCCTTTGAAAAATATTAATAAAAGAGGAGTGAGCGAAATTTCACTCAATAAGTATTCTATATACTTCCCTACTGGCCTGAGTAAGTCAGAATATCATAAAAAATTTTGACAATATTATAATAATATTTTGATAATTATAATATTCGTAAAGGGTGGTCAACCATATCAAAAACATCCAGTGATGGGATAACAATTCAACATTTATATATTCCTAAAAAATATCCTTGGTACACCTTGTCTTCCATTAACAACTTAGATATCTAGTCCTAACTATTTATCCCGTTAGGTAGGCCAAACATTCATATCCTAGCAATACGGCTACATGGTGTTCAAATGTTTATATCAAATAGTGGGACTAGTCCTGTTAATAGTTAACAAGTAACCAAGGGTTTAGTCAAATTATTTCATAAAATATCAATCAGTGACTATGCCATATTTAATAGCCAAATTGTAACATACACAAGCTCATCCCATTTTTTTTTTTTTTACATAGCAGTTCAAAAGCATTATATTTATAAAAAAAATATTTTCAAAACATAGAGAGTATACAAAATATTTACCTCAAATCATGAGTCTATCCCAGGCTTAACTAACTCAATTTGAAACCAACCCCTACCTAAAAAAATAAATCAAATTCAAAACAAAACCCTGATAACTAGATTCACACTAATAATATCGAAAAATAAATCTTTAGGATTCAACTTATAAGGGAACTCATATATGATCCATCCAAATAAATTTTCCTAGCCTTAGAAATCCTTTAACTAACCTATTATATAAGTATCCCAAATTTTTCCTAAAACCTAAAACCCAAAATTTTGATCTTAAAGTCATTATCTTGGGTTGAACCTCCTTGATTCTCTCATGATCCTTCCTAGCAATTTACTCTTGATTGGATTGGTTGGAGTTTTAAAAATTAAGAGAAAAGAATTTAGAAGAGAGAAAGACAAAAGAGAAGAAGGAAAACGAATTTGAACAGTGGATAACAAAAATTAGGACCGGCTAGTATTCTATATAATTTTTATAATTTTATTTTGACCCTTCAATTTATGAAATAATTCAAAAACAATCCCTAAAATTTCAAGAATTAACAAAATGCCCGGGATGGATATCACAGTGTGGATTTTATGTTATGTTTTAAATGAATAAAATGCTTTACTTATTTTTTAAATGATTTTAAAATGAATTTTGAAATATTTTGTGTGTGTGGAATATCTCTGTACGTATATTTGATATAGTTATGTGGCATTGAGACACAAAACAAAAAAAAAAAAAAAAAGAGAAGAAAAAGTCAAAAAAAGGGGCCCACTTACTTTTCTCCTTTCCCCACCCCACTTTCTTTCTCTTCCTCGCCTCTGCTTTTCGCCACATCTCTCCCTGTCTCAGCTCCTTTGCATTCATTCTCTCACCCAACATTTCTACTTTCACTCACTAGAAATTTATTCCACTAATATTAAATCACTCTATTACGTTTCCAAAACCTCAAACAAGTCCAAGATGGGAGTGATTTTGGAAGAAGACTAGGGTTTGAGGAAAAAGGGAGTTTTGGAGAATTTTTCAATCTGACAATCACTGCTCAAATCAATCACTGAATAGAGGTAAATACTTCTCTTTAAACTTGTATTTGAGCTTTTCATTTGAAAATTGAATCTTGTTCTTAGGTTTTGGACGGATTAAATTGAGAAATTGAAATCTAGGGTTTGTAAAAAAAAAAAAAAGATTTGGAGAAATATGAAGAAGAGTCAAAATTGAATTTTTATTCCTATTGTTGAATTAAAAAAGGCTCTCATAGAGAAATAGATTAGAAATCAAAACCTAGAGTTGGGAAAATCATTTAAAATTAGGAAAAATTAAGGAACATTATGGAATAAAGCCTAGTAGTGAGGCAAATGACGTTTAATTGACGGAGTGAGAATCTAGATTGGTGAATGTGAGAATTAGGGTTTATATTAAATTAGGAAAAATTTGAAAACCCTTAAATGGAACTCTATTTGATGATAAATTGTGATTATTGATTTAAGCTAACTATTTGGAGGATTGAAAGCAGTCAATTGGACTAAATTAAGGAATTGGGAGTGAATACCCTCTCAAGAGGTGAGTAGATGGTTTGTTGTATCTTTGAATAAGCAAATTGTTTTAAATTCTTTAATAAATGATTTTGAATGATCTTATTTGTTTTATATATATTTTTTTTATGATTGTGGGATGTCTGAAATGAAGATTTGAATCACATATACATCCATTGTATTTATAAATAAATGTATGTCATATGATGTTAGATACTTGATTCATGAATGCTTTGGTATGATTTTGAGAATTGTTTGTTAAAACATGGCACATAGAATATGATTTGGATATTTGTGAAAGGATGGTAGATAAGGTAAATAACTATAGTCATTCTCTCCACGGAGCAACCCAACGGGGTGATGTAGTTGAGTTTGGATGAGCAGGGAAAGCAGACGTGGCTCCCTTTGTCAAAATCATGCTATATCTGGACGTACCCCGATAAGGTACGAGTCAACACCAAGGTAGAGGGATATAGTATTTCAAAATAAGTGGATTGAAAACCCCTTGGCAGAATTTCGTTCAGGTTTGGCCAAATCTGGGATATGAGTGATTTCTTAGTGAGATCCCATGATTTTCAGAAAATATAAAATATGTGGATGTATGGTTTATTTGAATTATTCTAATTTGTTGAGACTATTTTATATCCAAAGAGTTGTTTATGAAATATACTTTGACTTTCCCACATTCACCCCTTATTTAGCATACAATCATTCATTGCAGTCCACTCACTGAGTATTTCCATACACACCCTTCTCTTTTATATTTTTCAGAGGAAGTTTAGGTGGGAGATGTCATTGAAACCAATTGAAGACGTTTTTGCTAAATTGTTATAGGTATTGATGATGTATATATTATTTTTGAGTTGATATAGTATGATCCATGGAAGAAGGCTTTGTACTATTCATTTTGGTTTGGATTTGATCGATATTTGCTTTATTTACTTTTGAGCAAGTATTGATAAAATCCTTACTTGATTATTGTGAAACTTTATAAACTTTTGCTTATATTTAACTTTGCAAAAATTTTTGCTTTATTAGGACATTTGGACTTTATTGTGAATTTTGAGATATTTGGAGGTTGTGAAAATTTTATTAAGATTTTTTTGATCGGCCGGGATGGTCTTATGCATGCATTTGATTTTGATTGGTTGGGTTGGCCTTAGGCATGTCTGTTATGATAAAATGGAAAGGGATGATCCTTTAAATATTGTTGAGTTATTTTTAAAGCAGATTGAACAAATTGAACATCATGCAGTATCCCGGTATATGGGGAGGTTCTGTCCGTATGCAAAAATAATACGGCGGTTGTCGCGTGTTTGACTTGAGAGTCGGGACGTGACAAGTTATGCATCTAAATTGTTATAAATGGATAATGTACCATGATTTTTGCGATATATTGAGTATAACTTGATTTGAGAAAGAATTAAATTAAATTTGACACATTTGTTGTATTGGTTAAATATAGAATGATATATTTATTGATTTGGGATGTGAGCCGAATCCTTATTAGTGGCTATAGTCATTCCCTATCACAATGTGAGTTGACGGGACAACGTGGTTAGAGTTTTATTAGATGGAGAGGTTAGTCGAGCTCGGGAGATACCTCTTTGATCCCATTGAGCTAAGTTGGTTGTACCACCAAGGAGGTTCCAAGCTAACACTAAGGTTAGGAATATTTGATAAATGTGAAATATATGAAAACCCCTTCACGGATTTGCCTTTGGTCACGGTAAACTATTGTTGAATAAAGTATTTTTGGCAATCCCCTTTATTTGTTGAAAATGTTGTTATGACTTGGATGCATAAAACTTATTATATTGTGATATCTGGATTTGGCCAAACAATCTTGATATTTATCAGAATATTTATAAAATTGAATATGAGGAAAATGATTTTCTTTGAAATATTATTTGATATATCTATACTCACCCCTCATTTGTTGCATAACACGTTATTCCATTTACTGGCTATTGTTTAGACATTTTTTTTTGTTACAACAGGAGTCAAACCCCAGATCACGGGGTCAGGGAGGGGGGATATTGACACTAGGCTGTCACCTTGAGGACTGAGTATTTTTTATACTCATTCCTCTAATTTCATTTTTATAGAGGACGTTTAGTTTAGAGATTAGTCTTTGTCTTGAGTCAAACAAAAAATATTTTGAGAACTCTTTTGGATATCGGCTTTTGATTATTTTTTAGGTATCAGTAGATCCAAGTAAAAGTGAATGTTTGTGACTATTTTGGAAACTATATTTTGATTTTTCTTGATAGTTAAACTCTATTGGGATATGTAAAATTACATTAAGGACCTTATTTTTTCTACTTTTTCAAAAACTTTATTTGGAAATTATTTTTGTTGGATTTGGTTTGGTTCCATGAGTACGGATTTGTTTTATTTTCTATGGAATTGATTGGAATGGCCAACTTGACATTGTACATGTATTTAGATTTGAATGGCTAGGATGGCTATATGTATGCATATTTTGAACGGAACAAGGACAGACCGGGTTGGTCCTTTGATTGTGTAATAAATGCATGTTGACTGATTTGGATTTGTTGGATTATTTTGAAATATAAATGGATATCAATAAATGTTTTGCAGTATTTTAGTATACAGGTAAGGTTTATCCGAATTCTGGGATAATACGGTGATTGTCACATGCTCGATCCGAGAGTTAGGACATGACATAAAATGGCTCTACATACCAACATCTTATTTAATTGTGCCTAATCCTTGTTTCAGAGACAACTGATAGAACGTGAGTGAAGGGAGTGCTTAACTTAACGTGCTTGGCTCATGTGCGAAATTCCCATTAATTAGAAGAGTGGTTTTGACATCTTTTGTTGCAGTTGTGGCATATACTGGGAAACCTTTGACTCCTGACGTTGTAGTTGATGAAACTTGGCATTCTGATGTAGAGTCTTGTAAGGAATCAAAGGTATTCCATTAATACTAGCTTTGATGTAGTGATCTAATAAACGATTTTGGAATTCCAAGCTTTACTATATTCTTTCTGTTGGATATTTTAGTGACTCATTCACAGCGGAAGCATACACAATAATTTTTGAAAAAATAAAAATAGATCGGGTATAGGGTTACCTCAAGTGTAGTCTCAAAAACAATCGATCCGTATATACCTCGATCGGATCTCACGGTCGGGATGGTGATCACGATATTAATCGAACCACCATCGCAATACTACAACGCCATAACTCTCAGTTCGAAGATCGTTGTGACGAAAAAAATTCCCTACGCGAAATTTTTCTCAAACCCTCTATATTCTCTCTCTAGAGAATATTATTTTCTCTCTGAAGATTACTCTCATAGAAGTCATCAATGGTGAACTAATAACTCAGGAGAGAAGGAGAGGTTAGTCTCCAAATTAAACTTAAAAACGTGAGAGAATTGTGGGGAAAATTGTTGAGGTAGTTATGGGTTAGTGGGAGCTATCCCACTAACCCCCACATTTACCATAATGCCCCTCTTGGGCATAACCAACTAATATCTCCCACTTGCACACGAGGGCATTTAATATTCGTCACATGATCATAACTCATGCGATCACATCACCCTATTGGACTTTCATACAGGATTGGGCGTTATGCGACTTGCGAGTATACCTGCAAGCAAAGACCTCTCGATGCACCTGTTAGGATAATTGAGAAGCCATCGTTAGTATCAAAATAATTCGTTGCACCCCAGATCCAAGACTAATTACATCCATCAAGCTATTTTCCTCATCAAAAGTAATCCCCAATAAACGCTCGACTGTGTATCCACTATTATGCTTACATCCCAACAAAGATAGACATAATAGGCATGCCGGTGAATACAACATAATGAAATAATGTGAATTGGTCTTCCTTTTCCCAAACTCGAATCTATTAGTCTCAATTCAGCTGCTTTTTTAGACCTGTCCCTCATACCTCAATTTATCTTTCGGGCCATCGGTAAACAGATTAAAGTAGCAACACTGAGCCAAGATTTCTAGAAACAGCCGAAAGTGATAAGGGTACAGGAGATCCCACCCAATGGATCTCGGGTCTCACACAATAGGAACGAGGATTTAAATAATATCAATATCTCAAATAATGCTCCCACTATCCCTGATCATCATATCACACGCGGTATGAAACGCATGCCACAATGTTATTCCCCCATCTCTCAAAGGGCATATATCATATTTCTTTAACATTGTGCAGGTATGGGACTCAGTCTACACATAAGACTTTACCCAGAGATCTCAGAGAGAGTATCTCAGGGACAATATCACTAGTTGCAGGTGATATCTGAGATCTCAAACTTGACTACTGACAGGCAACATGGATGTGGGTATTTCCATGCATGTCATATCGCATATGACCTCATCCTGAACACATATCAGGGTAACTTATGTTCTAGTAGGGCCACTCTCAAAGCCTCTTACAACTAGAAACCATCTTATCTCCACTCACTCAGAGCTGGAGGTGGTCACTCGTGTGAGAGAGTCGACCATGCCTGCCTGACATATCATTTATCACAACAAATCACAAAATATATGACAATAAAATAGTACTATAAATAAGTAACCCAATCATGCATACATGTCATATATATAACACAATAAGTATCAGTACAATGTGAGAAATGTCAATATACATACAAACCCAATGATTCCTATATCTCATACAGGAATTTCTCACAATAGATTTATTAAAGGGATCAGCCAACGCGCTGTATAGTAATATACTTAATTTGTCACTTCACCCTTCTCGGTGATGTCTCTCATAATGTAGTATTAGGTATCAATGTGTTTGGATTTACTGATACTTAGGGTCTCAAGTGTGGTCAAGGGCGGCCTGATTTTCTTAATAAATCATCACTGGCCTCCCACTGTTTGCCACAACCCCTAAGTGATCCGGAAATCTCCGAAACCAAACACTCTCCTGAACTGCCACTGAGCATCTCATAAGCTCAATCTCTATCATAGATAGAGATATACAGGTTTGCTTCTTGCTTCTCCGAAACAACAAAACCTGATATTGATTTGCATACATTCAGATCGTCAACCCAGTCGGTATCTGAATACCCATCAAAATGCAAGTCACCTCCTCCGTAACACAAAGAGAGGTTCACAATTCTCTCGAGATATCTCAGAATCCTTTCACTGCTCTCCAGTGATCCCCTTTAGGATTCGATCGATACCTAATTACCATAGTGACTGCAAAGTAAATATTTGATTGTGTTTGCGACACTGCGTACATTGGAGTTCTCAAAGCGTTGGTACAAGGGACTCTACTTATTTCCCTTGTCATTTTCTGAGTCTTAGGGCATTTGTGAAGAATTAGGCTTTAACTTTTTAATGATAAGAGTATCTTTAGGGTCGTAGTCGATCTTCTTGAAGCACTCGAGAACTATCTTGATGTTGGACTCCTGTGAAAGAGTCAACACCTGTCTCAAGTGATCCCTCTGGATCTTAACTTTGAGGAAGAACTGAGTCTCACCCATGTCTTTCACATTAAGACTCGACAATGTCCACGTCATCGTGGTCATCAGATACTCTCTGTTGTTCTTAGTCAACAGAATATCATTCACATAAGGATATGATCACAAAAGAATCAAAAGAACGTAAAAGGTATATGCGATGATCCTCCTTAATCATCACGAAACCATGAGATATCACCTCTTCGTGAAATCTCAAACGTCACTGCCTGGATTGATGATTAAGGTTGTATGTAAACTTCTGAAGTCGACAGACCTTATCATCCAGATCTACAAGTATAAAGCCAAATGGCCATTCCTTATAGATCCTCTCATCCAAACTCCCACTAAGGAGAACAGTCTCAACGTTCATCTGGTCCGACTCCAGATCCATATCATGTCCATGAAAATTGCTAAAAGTAAACGGATAGAGGTAATCTTGCCCTTAGTCTAAGTAACCCCTAGTTAACAGATGGGCCTTAAACCTCAACACCGATCCGTCAGCCTTTTTCTTGATGTTGAGAACCCACATGTTCCCAACGGCCCTACTACCCTAAGGCAAATCAACTAGATCCTAGATCCCGTTGATTCTTATCAACTTCTTTTACCCATGGCCTTTAATCAATGGTCCTCCCCAGAACCCTCAAGAACCTTTAGGACAGCTAAAAGTTTCTTGTTATCCTCAAGAGTCATTCTGAGAGCCTCTCCCTCAATCGGGAAGCAACGGTTAGGTACGTGTCCTCGACTACTCTTAATAGGAGGGGAAACCTTTTTACCTCTAGATGGATTGCTCCCACTAAGACTGAGATCCGTAATGAATTCTTGGGTCCTGCCACTGGGATCAGCTAAACCACTACGCTCATCCATCTGATAGAAGGTAAAGTTCCAATTGATTTCACCTCTCATAGGGAAATCATTTTCAAGAAACTCGGCATCATGAGACTCAATCTCAGCGAGAGTGTAACGTCGACTCCGCGGTGCCGAAAATTTGTACTATCATTCCTAAATTAAATAAAATATTCCTCAATTTATATATATGAGAAATTTTTAATTTTATTGATTTTCGATTTTGAGGTTTTTAAATTTAATTTTTGGTATATTTTAAATACTTTTTCTGGGATTTGTAAAATAAAGTTAGTATACAAATATATATATATGTAAATAATTATTTATTTATTAAATTATTTATTTACTCAATTAGCTATTTGTAAAATCTATTTATATAAAAATATATATATATAAATGATAATAATAATAATAATAATAATAATAAATTTTTTTGAAATTAGGGTATGAAACCCTAATTTCCCCTTCCCCTTTCCCCTCTCCTCTCTCCCTTTCCCGCGACCCTTCGTCTTCTCCTCTCCCCTTCCCTCGCGCGCCTTCCGCCATCCTCCGCCGCAGACAGCCGTCTCCACCACCGCATCCCTGCTCTCTCTCTCTCGCCCTCTCTTTTCTTCTCTCTCTCAGCTTTTCTCTCTCACCCGCAACTCTCTCCCTCTCTTCCACTCGCGATCTCTTCTCCACCACCGCGGCCCTCCACCGTGCTCGCCGCCCCTTTTCGCCACCACCCATGGCCATCCAACCACCGATTGTCTTGCTCTCACCATCTCTCAGTCCCTCAATCGCTCACTCTCTCTCCCGTGAGCTCTCCCCCCTCTCCTAATCGCGCGCGCGACTGCGCGCAACAGCAGCGCTCCCCAGCGCTCGCGCGACCACCAGCCCCAGCGCTCGCGCGCTGACAGCCCCCAGCGCGCGCGACTGCAGTGAGCGACTGTCCCTGCGCGCGTGACTGTAGCGCTGCCTTACCCTTGCTTGCATTGCACGAGCGCCCTGCTCTCTCCTTCGAGAGCCCACTGAAATCTTGTGGCATCTTCACTGCATAGGTAATGGTTGGTCTCTCAATAACCCTAAAGTTTAATTCTTTAGGTGATTTAGTCTAATTGGTAGAAATTGTTTCAATTGGAAATACTACAGGTCCCAGCGTGAACTGAATGGCGCACGGAAGGTAGATTTGTGGACTGCGGAAAACCCTAGGTGAGGGATTTCTACCTGATTTAGTTAATTGAATGTATTTAGGGTAAATTAGGATAAAAAGTGTTGTATATATGTAGGATGTATGTTAGATTCGATTTTATAATGCTTTGGGTGAAATTATATGTGATTATTAAGATTAGGTATAAAATTTTAAATAAATTGAGTTGTTCTAGATGATAGAATCGTATTGATTTGATTTGAATGACTGCTCTTAGAGTTTAATTTGACGAATGCACGAAAATAGTCGAATTTGGGATTTAAGTTTAAGAATTTATGCAGTCTTTTTAATTATAAGTTATCCTGCATATAGGAAATCAAAATACTATTTCCGTATGATGAAAATAGGCTTCAATACCTTTAAAATGACATATGGTTTGAAGAAATCGGATGAGAATTGAAAAGTGTATGAATTTTCAAATATTTTTCTAATTTATAGGGAATTTATGTATTTAGACGTGTTTTCGATTTTGAACGATTTTAGGTTTGAATTTAGCTTGATTTTGATTTGGTTATTTACTTATAATGGAATGAAAATTGATGACATTGGAGTTATTCATAAATCGGAGAAGTTAGGGTTTGTACAAACCTAGGGAAAATGATAAACCCTAAGAATAATTGAAAATTTGATGATTTATGTGATACTTTGATTAGGTTGATCTTGTTGGAGACTCGAGGAGTCAAATTCGGGTTTGATTGTGGAAATAGGGAGTGATTACCCTCCCTAGAATGTGAGTGGGACCCTAATCTCTTGCATGAAATAGTGAAACCTGATTTTTACATTGTTTTTAAACAAAACATGCTTTGATATGCCTTGATTTGATGTGTGATATTTAATCTCAAATCTGTTTTGTGACTATCGGAGTGTCGTGCTTATATTTTCTACGATTATGCATCCATGTTTGAAAAGAAATGAAATTGTGCCATGATTTGAGAAATGGAATATTTGCTATTCGACCATTGCATTGGTTTATTGAATTTGAGATGATTTTGATGAAATTGTATTGGCACACGGATTTGAAATGTTTTGATAAACTGTGAGGGCACCGGGATGCCCACTTGTGATGCGATACTATGATGATGATATTGATGATTCCGTAGCTACGAAGGGCGTTTGTAGAGGCATGAGTTGCCCGGATACGCTTTGGCCAGAGGTATCCGCAAACGTCGTGATTGCGATATGTATGGGCCCGGTTGAACCGAAAGGGGAGGTCCGTCAGAATAGGCGGTCTAGCACCGGGAGTTGCTTGTACATGATTGTGATATTTCGTATGGGCCCGGTTGAACCATGTATTGGGGAGGTCCGTCAGCATAGGCGGTCTAGCACCGGGAGTTGCTTGTACGTGGTTGTGATGTTCCGTATGGGCCCAGTTGAACCGAAAGGGGAGGACCGTCAGAATAGGCGGTCTAGCACTGGGAGTTGCTTGTACGAGCCAACGTCGGGGTAGAGAGCTACTTTTGAAACACTTTGCATATTAAAACCCCCGATGCGCCTGTCCTTGGTCATGGTTGACCCTTGCCAGGATTCTTTCGGCTAGTTCTATATTATACTTGATTTTTAAATGGATGCATATATGTGTGATATCGTGTGACTGCATAAATGAGTTTATTGTATCGAACATAGCATGATTTATTGCGAAACTTGAGTTATTGTTACGAATGATATTGTTTGACACTCCAATTTTCACCAACACTATTAGTACTTGAGATTATCCCCTCACTCACTGAGTATTTTTCCCCGAGTACTCACCCCTCCTCTTTCCCTCCCCAGACAGGATTATGGTGCTAGGACGACGCTTTTGGCTTTAGAGGCTTGATGGCTTGATGGTGGATTTGGGTGATTATCGACGGTGAGATTAAGTTTTAATTGAAAAGATAAATTTCATATTTTATTGTCGACCCTGCGTGGTCGTGTTGAGGTCCGTAGTTGACCGTGTACATATTTTGGGATAACTGTAAATTTTTTAGACTTCTGTTTGCGAAACTCTGATTTCACTTGCATTGAGGCATTTGTAATTGTTTAAAGTGTTAACTTGGGAATTTGTAATATATTTGTATAAATTTAGGCCCGCTCGGTGTAGCGGCTACTCATGCTCTAGTTGGGCATGACAGTAGAGGTCTGTGGTTAGGACTGTTGGTGATTTGTTAGCCTTGCGTTGTCTGAATGTCGGTTGGGAGATTTGGTGGATTGTTTGAGGCCGGGATGGCCATGTGTTTAATTTACATGATGATTTTTAATTTATACAGGTATACAGGTTATTTGTACATTGGGAGACCTCCGATTTATGGGGAGGTTCTGTCCGAATTTTTGTAGAAATACAGCCGACATCCAGGGCAACGGGCGGCTATTCACGATTCTCGGTTCGGGGCGTGACAAGAGTGTCATCTGTATGCTCATTAGAACACAACCTCCTAGAGTGTTCTGAGTATCTCATAGAGATACATCTCTTTTCTCGTAGGCCTAACTCGTCGTGTAAATACGAGAAATAGTGAACATACGCGACACAACCCCATAATCTCAAATGGCTAAGGTCAACCTGTCTCCCTATCAAATCTCATATGGAGTACTGACTGCGGACTTCAATAGAATATGATTGAGGATATAGGCTGCAGCCAATAATGCATCTCCCCAATGGGAAATGAGTCAATTGGCTTGCGCCATCATCGGCCTCACCATCTCAAACAAAGTCCTATTCCTCTCTCACAACTACTCTACTCTACTGAGTAGCAAGGAATAGTCAGTTTCTCACAATGCCCTTCTTGAAACAGAGCTCTTCAGACATTTATTCGCGCTCTCGTTCCATTCTGAGAGTCTCCACTCTCAAGTCTAACTAATTCTCAATCTCGTTAATAACCTCCTAAGGCACCTCAATGCCTCAGACTTGTGTGAGATCAGGTAAACGTAACCGAAACACGTATAATTGTCTATGAACGTAATAAAGTACCCAACTCCATATCAGGTTCTCATGTTCATAAGGCCATAGATGTCGGAGTGAAACGACTACAATGGAGTCCCAGCTCGCATTGCAATGTCGAATGGTTTTCTTGTAAGTTTGTCGTCTAGGTAAGACTGGTTAGCGGGCCCTACATGCCAACCGGTTTATCCTCTCTCACACTAAGAGGATAACAAGAAATACCATTATAAAGAATCACTTCCAGTGTATTTAGTCCCTAATGGACCAAAATAAAACTAATCAAAGAATTACCGTAATAAATGAAAAATTATAAAATCTCCAAATTAACAGAGCATATCCTAGGCTGAAATCAAGTTCCGTCGTATAATCGGAGCGTAAAAAGCATATAGAGTCTAGCATATTTGCAACTCCAACTTGCAAGTGCTACTCCCTCTGATGTCGACAAACGCTCCGTTTCTCTACGTAAATCCTCATACTTGAGGACTCGCTGGGCGAAACTATATAAGGCACTCCTATCTCGAGCTACGTGGTCGGTTGCTCCCATGTTTATAACCCACGAAGGAGAGAAAACAATGAGTATCTCAAACCACGTAAAGAAGGAAGAGATAATTTTCACTCGTCGCACTCACGAGCGAAATAACCTAGTCTACTACAGATATAGCACTACACCTTGGTCGTATCCAACTCCTTCTCGCTACGCATTATTATTATCGATTTTCTCGGATGTTTTCTTCTTACATGAATCTCGAGTCCCACAGGAGTCCTTGCTCGACTTCACCGCATAAGCATGACCCGAGTATGGCCTACTCGTCTCTAGATGCTCCTACTCAAGCTCACTCTGCCTATTCAAATTATTGAAAGTATGAATACTTTCATCGTATGTGAAATAGACTTTCATGATTTCTCATGAATCAGGTAAAGAACTGGATCGCATCTAGCACTAGAAAACATAACCAAAATGGGCTCGGTCACATTCCCCAACTGGACGATCATACTCGACATTTTCATCAAATGTTGCATCATCATATGATCAACTATTTTCTTATAAGTTATTAAACTTATAAGATAGCATCCACATCTCAGGATCTGTAAGAGCACCACAATGCTCTTTATAGGGTGAGCCAAACTGATAAAACTGTAGGATATTGCTTATAGACTAGGATCACATCATCGTACTGCTACTCAGGAGAATTACCCTAACCCAGCCATCATTTCTCTTCCATGCAAGTGATGTCCCTTAATCCCGTCTGTCTGAGGTGTGGTACCCTCCCTGGAGTCCACCATCTCATGTCTCAGAATTTTAATTAGATCTTGCCCCTCGAGAATAAATTGAATCTACCGGTGAAAAATTATATAATTATCACCATTTAATTTTATCCTCCTTGCAAAGATCTGAAACGACAATTTTAGAAGTAGTCATAGAGATAATCATGACTTGTGATACTTATTCTCATAATTTGTGCACCCTACGAATCAACAAGATACAAATGATTTGAATACAGACCCCAAGACGAGCGTATGAATCAACAGACACCATACACCACAATCCGGGATTGCATCTCACCATTCGGACTAGGATTTGGTATACAAAAACCCACAATTAGTCACTTTTTATCATAAAATCCTCAAAAAATTAGAAAAATCTAATTTTTGGACAGCCTACGCACCGCCGGGAGGGTTCATGCGCTGCCAGACCCCCGGCGGCACGTCCCACGCACTCTCACGCACTGGGGAGGAGTCTGGGCGCGTGTAGGATGCAGGCACGCACTTGCATGCACCCTCTGTGCATCAGCATACACGCCTGATGCGCGGGCGCGTGGGCGATGTGCCTACACGCGCGCGGCCCTCGTCCCTGGGTCGGATCTGGACGCGGGCACAGGTCGGAACCCGGAACCCGGTCCGAATCTCCAGGCACGGGTCGATTTTTACCCGGTTCAGTCTAGACATGCCTCTGTGCGCGTGTTGTGCACGCGCGAAGGATTCGGAAAATACTTTTTCAATATCGAAACGTGAAAAACATCATGGATCCTTTGTAATTCTGATGACAATTCAATATGCCACTGTTCCATTCCTTTCAAGGATTTTGAAGGGTCCAATATAATGAGAGTTTAATTTTCCTCGTTTCTGGAATCGGACTATGCCCTTCCAAGGAGATATCTTCAGGAACACCATATCCCATACTACAAACTACAAGGGTCTTCTTCTCTTATCACATAGCTCTTTTATTGATCTTGAGCTGCCTTCATTCTTTCCTGAATTAGATTCACCTTTTCCTTGGTAGTTTCAATCAATTATATGCTTTCAATCTTCTATTCTCCAACCTCGTCCCAACACAATGGAGTCCGGCATTTCTTTCCGTAAAGAGTTTCATAAGGAGGCATTCCTATGCTGGCTTGATAGCTGTTATTATAAACAAATTCGACCAACAGAAGGTGCCTGTCCCAGCTGCCTTGGAAATCCATGACACATGCCCTAAGCATGTCTTCTCAAGTTTGAATTGTACGCTCGGACTATCCATCCGTCTACGGATGAAATGCAAGGCTGAATTTCAACTTGGTCCCTAAGGACTGTTACAGCTTTGGTCAAAATCGAAAAGTAATCACGGTCTGATATAATAGACACCGAAACTCCGTAAAGTCTCACGATCTTATCAATGTACAATTTGGCTAATCTCTCCAAAGGATAGGAGTTTTGGATCGGCAAGAACTGAGCCGACTTGGTGAGACAATCCACAATTACCTAAATGGTATCATGACATCTTGAAGTATATGGCAATCCTACTACAAAATCCATAGTAATGTGTTTCCACTTCTATTTGGGAATTAGTAGTGGTTGAAGTGTTCCGGCCGGTTTCTGATGTTCAATCTTGATTTGTTGGCACACGAGACACTTCGCCACAAATTCGACTATCTCTCTCTTCATCCCAAATCACTAATATGAATCCTTGATGGTTCGGTATATTTTGGTACTCCCCGTATGCATTGCTTAAGCCGAGGAATGAGCCTCTTCAAGTATGGCCTTCCGAAGATCCTTATTCTTCGGAATACATATTCGTTTCCCATAGGCTATAATTCCATCGTCCCGAATTCGAAACTCACCACCTTCCCCTTTCGGAATCCTTTCCTCCATAGCCTTCAACTCATCATCGGCAGCCTGAAGCTCTCGAATGCGATCTACTAAAGTAGGCCTCACCACAAACTTGGCTAATAATGTACCATGATCGTCCTTAGCTAATTTGACTCCAAGAGCTCGAAGTCCAACTAGACAAGAGAGGTAAGAACTCCCTTGGGATGCCGAAGATGAAGATTTGCGGTTTAAGGCATCCGCAACTACATTCGCTATCCCCGGGTGATAATCAATCATCAAGTTATAGTCCTTGATCAGTTCCAACCACCTTATTTGTCTCTGATTTAGTTCTTTTTGAGTGAGCAAGTATTTCAGATTTTTGTGGTCGGTGATGTCACGCCCCGATCCGAGGCTGTGAACAGCCGCCCGTCACCCATTATGCTGCCACCACTCGACACGCATATCGAGACAACGAAGGTTAACACCAATACCTGTATAAAACCTGCTTCCTCAAAATATCATTTTTCCAAGTAAAGAATGTCAAATGCAAGATAGTGCCTCAATGCATAATTATACAACACATCTGAGAGTTTCAATTAAATTACACAACATAATTACAGTATCCCAATAAATGTATACAATGGTCATTCTATAGACCTCAAATGTATATATATATATATATCATCTAACATCATCAAATACATCAATGCGAAAGAATGGTCGATACCATACCCAAAGTCCAAGGTCTCCGATACAAATCAAGTATATCGAACTCTCTCGACACGTCTTTCTGTCAATCTATCTCTGAAATCAGGGAAAGTGAGGGGTGAGTATTATTGGGAAATACTCAGTGAGTGAGGGGATCGACAATATGTTCTCAATAATAAGTGTGAATATGGAGTGTCAAAGTACATTTCAAAACCATAAGGATATAAAAACCAAGCATGTTATTTCCAGAAATCAAGTGATCACATATCACACATTATAGTATCAAAGTATGCATCCATTTACATTTCCAAATCATTTAGAGCTTGCCAATAAAACATCCCCTGTAGTGGTCTACCTCGACCAGTGAAGGGCGCATTGGGGGTTTTTCATATGCAAGTATATAAAATTAGCTCTCTACCCCAACGTTGGCCATAAGCCTCACCAAGTGC
This sequence comes from Dillenia turbinata, assembly GCA_037126225.1. NCBI lineage: Eukaryota > Viridiplantae > Streptophyta > Magnoliopsida > Dilleniales > Dilleniaceae > Dillenia > Dillenia turbinata. Next base: position 2,120,039 of record JBAMMX010000015.1, read on the forward strand.
TAGACAGTGGCGTAACATATGTCCTCCCCACATTTTGTTCAACCGGCTAGCCCGTGTCTATACGTATAATCAAAAAATCAAGTATAGTACCTCACTCGGAGCTAGACTGTGGCGTAACACACGTCCTCCCCAATTTGGTTCATCTGAACGCAATTATACAAAATCGAGTATGGTACCTCGCTCAGAGCTAGACTGTGGCATAACACACATCCTCCCTAATTTGGATCATCCGGGTGCAACTATACATATGGCGTTTGGGGGATACCTCCTGCAGAAGCGTATCCGGACACAATGGGTGCCTCTGCCAAAGCCCTTCGTAGCTACGGAATCCATCAAGGATATCATCACATCATCATATCACAGGTAGGCGTTCGGCCCACACAAATCATCAAATCATTTCAAAACAGCGTGCCAATGTATTTCATCAAATCCTTTCAATTTAAATATCAATGAAATGATAGCATATAAATCATATCGTAATTCTAATAAGTGGCACGATATATTTTCAATACAAATCATGGATGCATAACATTTAACTAAATCATTTGGGACACTCCAATAAATCACAAAAGAACATTTATAAAACATAGTTCAAATCATCTGTTCTCACACATGCCATGAAACATGTCATTTAGAAAGCTGTAAAACAAGAGTTTGGTTCAATCGAAAACATAGCATCAAAATCTCACTCACAGTACTAGCGACGATAGTCACTCCCGAACGTCTCTGCAGTGAATATCCTGTCTTGTTAAGCTTTCGGCAACTCTTAAGGGACATAACCAAGTATCCACCATCATCAATATCAATTCTGTCAAGAAAACCCAAAATTCTAATATCAAACACCCAACGTTTCTCTCACTTACGGTGACTCAAAACCCACCAATTCTTTTTTATCAAATTTTAACATAACTCCAATGTTATGAAAGAGGAAAATAAACCCAAACTAAAATTAGAAATATAACCTAAATTTTAGTCTCTGATTTGTCTCAAGTCGAATCACGATCAAATCCTAGATTTTCTCTCACTAGAAACCTCAACTCTCTCTCTAGTTTTAACTTACTAGAGATTGGGTCATGAGTTTTGGAACTGTTGGAGTGTGGATCTAGAGGTATTTTGATTGATCTTTGGAAGGAACAGGAAGAAAGAGAGAGAAAAGGTGTGAACTGAGAGAGAAAATGAAAGAAGAAGAAAATTGAAGTTTGGCCTTCGTGGATTCTAATACCCCATCACTACACTTTATTTATAAACCCATTTTCATGAATTTACTTAGTTGTCCCTTTCTCTCCCAACTTACACAAGTTCCCAATATGTCCCTTTTTGAAATTTAGTACTCAATATAATGAGTTTAAATATTTAAAAATTTTATTGATTGAGAAAAGAGTGATCGGTGATGGGATTGGATCAATGCTCATCGGTTACCGAACAGTAGAAGACATTTGTTCCAGTACAATATGAAAAGAAATGTTCTCTGGGGTCATGGGGAAAGTCATTCAATGAAGTTGAATACTGTAGGCCAGGCTCTAGGAACCGACTGGTTTAGAAAATTTGAAATGAAAGTGTAATTTATGGAAATTAAATTAGAATTATAAAGATCTGGAAGACTCTAAAAATAAGGAATATAAGATAATAAGGAATATAAGATAAATTGGGTATAATAATAACAAGAGGTTAAGGTGGCCTAATGGATAAAATCTTTTTGGAGACTTGAGAAGTCATGGGCTCAATTCCACATGCATGCAAGGATGGCAATTGTTGGGAGGATTTAATGAAGATTCATGCTTGTGTGGGAGTGTTGACTGAAGGTATGAGTTGGCAAATACACTTGACCGAACGAGAATTTGCAAGTGAATATCAATCGGTGCATATGCTCGGTGGAGGGTGAAGGTGACGGATAGGTGTAAGCATTGACCGATCGTAAATGGCAATTACATATGTTAGACCGATGACCGAACATGAAAAATGAAATCAGGGAATGATATCGAACGGTAAATAAAAATACTTTATACCGATTAGTCACAAGTGATTAAAAGGTCTCATATTACCGATGGATGGTGGGAATAAAATTTACGAATCTCACATTTCCGACGGTGCACATTACCGATTATAGACACACAATACCGATCGGTAACAAAATAATCATTAGAAATTGGATATACCGATGGGCATATAAAATTATAAAATGATAAGTCTATCCAAAATTATAACTTCCTCCATTTACCGATGTGACCTAATTGTATTGTATTGAAAAATGATAGGAAAATATACCGACAGTCAAATCATTTGTTTCACAATATACCGATGGGCTCTTACTATACCGACGGGAGTTCCAATACCAACTGGTGAGTAAATGACCAACAGGATTTTAAGATCCTAGTACCGACAGATATAAATTCCATCTTCACAAAACCGATGGGTGTCTCATAATTATCGATCGGCCGATGAATACCATCGATTACTGACTGGATAACCAAAAATTTAAGGGACTGTTCACTAAACTTAAATCTCTACCGAACACTAAAATTTCTCTGAGTACCGAACGGTTAAAATCCACCAAGTACCGATTACCAAACACCTAAATAACCGACGGCTCTGGTGATCATGACTCCAATGATCGATCACTTAGAAATTTTAAAATCATCAACTAAGTATTTTAAAAAGTCTTGACCATTCTGAATGATAAAAATTTATATTTTTATTCCAATAAATTATTCTCCCATATTTTCACATATATAAAAATTTTTCAATTATCCATTTAAAACAAAATCACAATCCGGACATGTCCGGTGTTGTAGGTGAAAACTTTGCTTGTGACCCCATACAAATAGTACCGCCAAATCTTCAAGGCAAAGACAATGGTAACGAGCTCCAAGTCATGAGTAGGGTAATTAACTTTCATGTTTCTTTAGTTAACGAGAGGCGTAAACAATCACCCTATCACCTTGCATTAACGCACATCCTAATCCTTGCTTGCTAGTTTTACTATATACCACGAAATCACCACCGCCACAAGTCGGAAGAGCAAGGATAGGAGCTGAAGTCAACATTCATTTAAACTCTTGAAAACTCTGCTCACATTTATCATTCCATTCAAATTTAACTCATTTTCGGGTCAAATTAGTCATTGGAGCTGCTATTTTCGAAAACCCTTCTATGAATCTCCAATAATAACCAGCCAATCTGAGGAAACTTCTCATCTCGGTGACATTCTTAGGCTGCTCCCACTTTAGAATAGTTTCCATTTTCTTTGGGTCCACATAGATTCTGTCTTTGGAAACCACATAACCCAAAAATCCAATCTCCCTTAGCCAAAATTCACATTTTGAGAACTTGGCATATAATTTCTTCTCCCTAAGGGTTTGCAGAATGATTCGGAGATGTTCTGAATATTCTTCATCACTTTTGGAATACATCAAGATGTCATCGATGAAAACAATGACGAACTTGTCGAGGTAGGAATGGAAGACTTGGTTTCATGAGGTCCATAAAAGCTGCCGGAGCATTTGTTAGACCAAAGGGTATCGCCAAAAATTCATAGTGCCCATACCACATCCTAAATGCTGTCTTGGGAACATCATCATCCTTTATCCTCAACTGGTGATAGCCCAATCTTAGATCTATCTTGGAGAATACATTGGCCCCTTGTAATTGATCAAAAAGATCATTGATCCTTGGGAGAGGGTGCTTGTTTTTTATGGTGATCTTGTTTAATTGCCGATAGTCAATATACAACTGGAGTGTGTCATCTTTCTTATTTACAAACAGAATCAGAGCACCCCAAGATGAAGTACTCGGTCGGATTAATCCCTTATCCAATAACTCTTGAATTTGGACCTTCAACTCTTTTAATTTCGCCGGTGCCATTCAATAAGGAGGAATAAAGATTGGTGCCATGCCAGGAATAAGATCTATAGTGAAATCAAACTCCCGGATCGATGGTAACCCAGGCAACTTTTCTAGAAAAACGTCCGAAAACTCATTCACCATAGGGACATCGCTCAGATTAGGGCTTTTCGCCGTAGTGTCAATGATTTGAGCTGAATAATCTTCACATCCCTTATGCACTAATCTCTGGCTTCAAGAGCTGAAAACTCAGCAATACTCACCATTCACCAGCGAACATAAGTAGGGGATGTCCTGGCCTATGAAATTCCACTTCTTTAGTGAAGTAGTTCACTAAAGCTCGGTGAAGATATAACCAATCCATGTCTAGGATGGCATCAAAATCTTTCATTTCCAACAGAATCAAATTCACTTCGAGAATTGCCTCACCAATTTTCATCTCACAAGACTTATACACTACATCCCTAATTAAATATTCTCCCAAGGGTGTGATAACTAACAGTTCATCATCAAGTGGGACTAAGGGCCTATCAGAATGTCCTGCAAATTCTAATCTCACAAATGAATTATTTGACCCAATATCTATGAGTATATGAGCATCAACATCAAAGATTTTCATCATACCTATAAATATAAATCATAAACAAAATTATATCATCACACTCCTTAATTCATAATCACAAGCCGTCAAATCATAATTATAAACCATATATATCACATTTTCAAACTTCGAACTTAAATTTAAATGGAAACTACCTGTGACTACGTCGGGATTGACTTGGGTCTCTTCATTAGTACAACATAGACTCTAGCTTGAGATCTAGGCTGAGGTCGTTGAGTGGAGACGGCTATGGCATTACTTCCTGTGCCCGTCCTAGGGGTAGTATTGGTGGAAGGCGTCGTCGAACTAAGTGGGCCAGTTTTGGAGTCACTAGAGGGACCCCAGACGTGAAGACTCCCTTGCCCTTCTTCCTTCAACTCGGGGCAAGAATAATGGAGGTGTCACTCCCTTCCACAATGATAGCACCTCTTAGGTCCTCTGCATGGACCCATATACCCTTTACAATTAGGGCAAGTTTCCATCCCACTTCCTCTTGGTTTAACTCCCGATCCAACATTCCCACTAGGAGCATTCGGTTTACGAATTGGTTGGCTTTGAGGAAATCCAACCGATCTCAAAGCAGATCCACCGCTATGAAAGCCTGTAGTTATGTTCTTTTTAGAACTTTGGCCCGGTGTGAATCCGCTGGACCTATTATTCTCACGGTGATCCCTAACATTTCTTCCTTCGAGCACTATTTGTTCAGCCCTTAAGGCCAATTACAATACATTCTGGTATGTGTGCTCATTCGTGACTGACTTCCTCTCTAGGATATTCAAATTCAAACTATCCTCAAACTTGAAGCGCCTGTACTCCTTGGAGGTTATTAGCTCTGGTACAAATGAGGATAGGCTTTTAAATTTTGCCTCATATCTGCCACGGACATATTTCCTTGGCGAAGTCGAAGGACTCTCTTCTCTTCAAGTCCCGATCAAATCGGGTGTAGAATACAACACCGGACAAGTCCGAATTTGTAAAAATGTACTATAAATGTCATTTTTTGAAAATTCCTATATTTTTTTAAAATATATATATATATATATATAAGTGTGAATTTCTGTGCCTTGGGTTATTCAGGAACACCTCTAGATATTTGGTGGACAGACTTTAATTTTTTTTTAAGTTACTGATCATTAGAGTCCGTTTCACCTGAGCCATCGGTCACTGGAGTATTTGATAATGGTCATTCGCTGATTTACAAGTGAAAACCCTATCGGTATTATTTTTTTGGCTAAAGAGTGAAATTTATAGCGTATCGGTACATAATTCTCTGTTGGTAATAAGTTCATAAATTCTTGTTGGTCATCTAGCCAATTGTTGGATTGATATTGAGACTTCCGTCGGTATAGTAAGATCCCATCAGTATCTTATTCTTTCATCAATTTTACCTATTTGGTATTGAAATAATTAAACCATCGGTGTATTGTGACACAGATGATTTGACTGTCGGATACATCTAATTTTGAATTCCCATTTTATTTTTATTATGAGATATCTATGAAATTCTTAATTAGTTATTTTGCTACCGATCGGTAATGTTCTTAGCTGTTTGGTATAATCATCTATCGGTAGTGTTCTTGGCCATTCAGTACAATCACCGATCAGTAATGTTCTTGGCCGTTCAGTACAATGTGTTTCCAATTATCTATACGGTGCTCTTTCCTGTTTTCATTTCGGTCACTGTGTATTCAATTTTAGACTTACCATTGTTTGTTGGTGATTGCCTTAGTATATTGACCGAACGCTTAACATTCCTAATTCACCTTAGTGAATATTGTATTTTTCCATCAGTCGTTTGGTCACTTTGCCATTGGTCACACATATGTTGAATATATCCATTTCCCTCTTATTTTTGTCTCATTTTCCTTGCACACCATCGATCAATGCATCCTGTTGGTTACTCACTAGCCATCGGTCAATGTTGATTACCGAACATCCATGAGACTTGAAATTTTTCACATCACTTCCTTACCATTTTCTTACTCCTCGATAGAACCGTTCGGTATCCCAATTATGAGGTGCACACACTTTCTTTCAATTTTCTCTCTCTTCGGTAAATACCCACACACACATATTTATTATAAAATGGTTTTTGCTCTATTTCCATTGATTAGCTTGGACTTTGACTTTTTTTTTTCCAACCTTACCAATATTGGTCGTTGAGTGTAGCCATTGGGAATTGATCCCAAGAGTTTGAGCTTCCAAAAAATGATGTTATCCACTAAGCTATGCAACCTCTCTAATCGTATATTACCTAATTTATATTATATCCCATGTTTGTGGAGATTCTAAAATTTCCAAAATTTTTGTTTGTTTCCTGTATATTTGTAATACCCATTTCAACACTCCCGAACAGCACTCTCATTTGATTGACTGAGCAGTACTCCTGGACAGTATTTTCTCTCTCTAGCTGATGATATTTTGTATTGAAACTTTTTCCTTGCCTATTATAAAGTTACATTCAGTAACCGATGAGAATTGATTCAAACCCATCATCGATCACTCTTTTCTCAACAAATAAAATTTTAAATATTCAAACCCCTTGGGTTGAGTTTTAAATTACCAAAAAGGGTATGATACATATTTGAGTAAGTTGGGAAGAGAATGAGGGCAATTAAGCAAATTGAAAAGATGGGTTGTAAATAAAAAGTGGAGTTGAGACTCTAGAATTTACGAATGTCACATTTCGATTTTTCTTTTACTTTTCTCTCTCCGCTCATACGCTACATCTCTCTCTTCTTGTTTCTATCCAATATCAATCAAAACACCACAAAACTCATAATCCAATCTCTAGAGGGATAGATCTAGTAAGAGAGTTGAAGTTTTCTAAAGAGAGAAAATCTAGAGTTTGATCGTGATTCTGCTTGAGGCGAAATCGGAGACTGAAATTAAGGTAGTATTTTTAATCTTACTTTGGGTTTATTTTTCATCTTTCATGATTTTGGAGTTATGCTGAAATTTGATGAAATAGATTTGGTGGATCTTGAGTCACCGTAGGTAAAAGAAAGATTGGGTATTGAATATTAGGGTTTTGGGTTTACTTGAAAAGATTGACATTGATGGTAGTGGGTATTTATTTATGCCTCTTAGGAGTTGGTGAAAATTGAATGAAGTAGGACGTTTGCTACAGAGACGTTCGTGAGTGATTATCATCCCTAGTACTATGAGTGGTTACATGCTTACACTTAAATAAGATAAATGTTTTCAATAGTTTTTCTAAATGATTTTCAATGGATTTTCTAAATGATTTTTTGAAACTTGATTTAATATGTTTTAGTGTGTGTGGAATATCCCAAAGAATGAGTTTTGAAATTCCTATGCATCCTAATGTTTTGATTGAATAAATGTGCCATGTTGATTTATTGATGTTGAGCATATTATGATACTGGTTATTGATGAACAATTATTTAGTTGATGGCACATGGAATGGATTGTTAAATTTTCATGAAATGGTTCACGGTGTGGTTGCTAGGGGAAGAGCCTGAACCCTGAAAAATGGCTAGTCATTTCCCATCACGGTGCAACTCGACGGGGTGACATGGTGGGGTTAATCTTTATAGACATGGTATGTGGCCAGTCGCGACGGCACATTCATGGTTGAATAACGGGCCGCTTGAAGGGCGTACGATAGTTGGTTGCACCGCCAACGACACGCTATGGCCAATGCCAAGGAGTGGTGTATTTGTAAACTAAAATTGCTAAAAACCTTGGCGGTTCCACCCTATGTCATGCCCCGATCCTCGATCCGAGGCCATGAACAGCCGCCTGTTACCCCGTACGCTGCCCCTCACAGGACACACATACTGAGGCAATGAAGGCTACAATCAACACCTGTATAAAACCTGTTTTTTTTTTTTTTTTTTTTTTATCAAAATATCAATTTCCCAAGTAAAGAATGTAAAATGTAGGACATTTGCCTCAATGCATAAGTATACAACACACCTGAGAGTTTTAATTATATTATACAACATAATTACAGTCATACCCATAAATGTATATAATGGTCATTCTATAGACCTCAAATGTATATATATATCATCCAACATCATCAAATACATCACCGCAGAAGAATGGTTGATACCATATCCAAAGTCCAAGGTCTCTAATACAAATCAAGTATGTCAAAATCTCTCGACACGTCTACCTGTTAATCTATCTTTGAAATCAAGAAAAGTGAGGGGTAAGTATTATGGGGAAATACTCAGTGAGTGAGAGGATTGACAATATGTTCTCGATAATAAGTGTGAACATGGAGTGTCAAAGTACATTTCAAAACCATACTGATATCAAAACCAAGCATGTCATTTCCAAAAATCAAGTGATTACATATCACGCATCATAGTATCAAAGTATACATCCATTTATATTTCGAAATCATATAGAGCTTGCCAATAAAACAACCCCGGCAGTAGTCTACCTCAACCAATGACAAGCGCATTGGGAGTTTTCATATGCAAGTGTATAAAATTAACTCTCTTCCCCAATGTTGGCCACAGGCCTCACTAAGTGTTACACAGTGACGTAACACATGTCCTCCCCACATTTGGCTCAACCAGTTAGCCCGTGTCTATACATATAACTAACACATCGTGTATAGTACCTCACTCGGAGCTAGACTGTGGCGTAACATACGTCCTCCCCAATTTGGTTCATCCGAGCGCAACTATACATATGACGTTTGTGGATCCCTCCTGCAGAAGTGTATCCGGGCAACATGGAGTGCCTCTACAAATGCCCTTCATAGTTACGGAATCCATCAAGAATATCATCATATCATCATATCCATCAATTCCATGGACTTTTAGTCCAAGTATCAAATCAGTGTCCATCAAACATGCCAATATATTTCATAAAATCATTTCAAATCAATATGCCTATGCAATCGTAGCATATAAATCATGTCAAGGTTTCAAAGGGTGGCACGATATCATTTCATTACAAACCGTGGATACATAATATTCAAATCAATCATTTGGGACACTCCAATGAATCACAAAAGCCATTATTTATAAAATATAATCAAAATCATATGCTTTCACACATGTCTTAAAACATGTCATTTGAAAATTTATAAAACATGAATTTGTTCAATCGAAAACATAACATCAAAGTCTCATTCACAGTATACGGGAGGGTATGTCACTCCCTTAAAACACCACAACATGTCAAAAATGTGTTCTCTTTGATCGATCACCAAGCAAGTCACTACAATGCTACATATAATATAAATAGAAATGTCATAAAACTAAAAGTCATTATATTAAGTTTGTATTACAAATAAAACCTTAAATCTAGATCTAGAACTTAGGGCAATCATAGGTAGGTTACAAATGTTTCCCATATCCTTCTAACACTACAATACCACTTTAAATCACCAAAAACCATCACTCTTACATTCCAACTTTTTGTATACTCAAACAGTCCGCAAACTCACACACCAATTAAATTGAACACCCCTCCACAAAATCTCACAATCCTAAATCACCCCACATACACGTGTTCTTACACATTCCTTACAAATACACATTTAAGCCTTAAATTTACATACCAAACTCGTTTCCAATCTCTCCCGGACAGCATGCAAATTTTCTTGTTGTTTCCAATACACTCGGTCAAGACATTAAGCACACATATGTGCATTATTCTCCATCCAAAATTCTGCATACGTATACAAATAAATCCTCACACTCTCGGCCTCTAATGCACACACACACATTCACTATTTCACTAACAAAATTCTGCACACAACTTGACTTCTCTTCCTCACAATTTCATTCCTCAGTTAGCATGAAAATGGTCTCATTTCAATCCTCTTTGGTGCAGAAACTTTCTGCACATTAAATTACATTCCTTGGACTTTTAGGTAATCTTTCTTGCACAATTACCTTCCATTGTTTTCAGCCAACAAGCATAACATTTGTCAGCAACATGCATATGTGCATACAAATAATTATCATTCAAATTTCAGCACAAAAACTTTGCAAAATGCCGGGCACCTTTTCATGTCACAAATACACCTTTCTCTCCTCAGAATTTTTAACCAAACACAACTAATTTTCTGTACACTTTTCCCCATCATTTCAATCACCAAATATCCACATATATTCATCATTTTCATATAAAAATACTGCACACATAATCTGCATTTTAAGAACTAAATTCAGCTCCCCAAAACATAGCATTTTCATTCCAATTCTCAGCTAATACGAGTTCAAATTTTCTGCACACCTTTGCTCATATTTTATTTGGGTTCCACCTAGACTCTAGATTATAAAATCATGCTAGAACATCATATTAAATCATTCACACAAGCTTTCAAATTTCCAGCAAGATGTAGAATTTTATTTACCTCAAATGTTGATGCTTTAAGCCCAAATCAAGACCTCTTCACAAGATCAATCTTTCCTCTAATTTCCTAACTCTCGGCCGTACAAGATTCACCATATTAGCTTTCTCCTTTTGGTCCCAAATTAACATATGTTATACTAGGGTAGATAAAGAGTCTCCTACCTCAAAATGGCTGGATGAAACTTGAAGCAAAACAGAATTTTTCTCCTTGAACTCTCAGCTGCCTCTTAGGATCTCACCAAGCAAAACTCCTCATTTTGCCCTAATTTTCAGATATGTTGTAGTTGGAGATGTGAGGAACAGATCTATGTAAAAACATTTAGGTAGTGTTGTAGAGAAATCTTGAGATTCCTCACCTTGAACTCACGGTTCTTGAGAGAAAAGAATGGAGAGCCTTTATGTTTTGTTCTTTGAACAAGTCTCACGATTTTTGAAGAAATGAAAAATTGCTAATTGTTTTATGCTTTGTTAAAGACTCCATGAAATCCTAGTCATTAAACAAATTTCAAGAACACTATTATGCCATTGGATCACATGCAAGACTTATTCTCTCTCCCACATGCACTCATGGTTTCCTCTCTTCCTCTCTCCCACGGTTTGCTCTCTTCTCTGAATTACAAACACACCTTTCTCTCACTGCAAGCACATGCCTCATTAATTGCATGTCTCCCAACCACCAAGATCTAAGGGTAATTTGATCCCATTTCAAAAATTAATCCTCACCCTTGGTTTGTTTCCAAGAATGCACACTCTTTTATGTAATGAATAGTGTCTTGTCTTCCACTACTTAATCTAAGGCCCAAATTAATTCATCTCACTTCAACTTTAACCTCTACCCACGGTTTTAGTTCTCAACAGTAAAAATAAATAAAATTAAATTAGAATATCTCTTCTCTCCTCACCCAAAATCGTCCATGTCACTCTCTTCCTCTCTACACTCTTTTGTTGATTCTAGGTTTAAGAGAATAAAATTGTTAAATTTCCTTAAACCTCAACCGTTGATCATTTCTAGGATTATTTCTCACCATTAGATCATTTTACACTAAATAATAATTCATTTTCTCTCACTTTTTCAATCCAATGGTTAAAATCAAGTTTCAAATCAATCAAAGATCCTAACCATTCACTCACACCTCAATTTCATTAATTGTTTATTTCTCTCTCTCTAATTTCTTATTAATTGTAAATAAGTCCCTTAACTTATAAAAATTATATTTTGACCCTGAAAATTTTCATAATTTTAAATTAGACCCAAAACCTCATATTAGGCCTAATTTAATTTATCCCATATCTAAACATGGTCATTTAGCTTTGCCATACAGCTTTCGACTCAGATTAGGGTTTTCGGACAACTTTTTCAGAAATTTTTGATTTAGCTCTACGAAGTGAGATTTATCTAGATTTGAGGTTCTCATACCCTTCTAAGATCATTCTGGTTATTATTGGAATCTCAGTGGACGTTTTGGAAATTTTTCACTCCCGGCGATTTTAGCCGAAATTTTCAGAAATGATTTTATCGGAAAAATTTCTGAGTGAATTTTCTACATATAACATAACAATATTATATATAAATGTGAGAATAATTACCATATAAGTACACCGAGGTGTCGGTGTTACACCCTAGGTCATGGTAGACCTTTGTTGGAAATGATGATTTTGGCTCCCCTATGTTTGAAAATGTGAAATAATTGGATGCATATGAGATTGAATCATGATGATTAGAAATTTGATTTATTGTTGAATGATCTTGTGACTGATATGATGATTTGAAATGTATTTGTTTGATATGTCCACCACACAAATCTTATTTTTGATCAACGTGTATATCACTCACTGAGTATTCCCATACTTACCCCTCTTTCTCCATTTTTATAGAGAAAGTTTAGTTATTTCGCAAAGTCGTTTAGAGCCAGAATTTTTGGGAAGACCTCTGTTAGAGACTTCTTTTGGTATAGATCTTATTATTGTCTTTGAGGTATCGATAGATAGACCCATAGAAGGCATTTTGTATAAGAATCTATTTGAATATTTTTAAAACTCTGTATTTCGATTTTCGATTGGATTTGACTATGTATAAACTTTTATCGGGAACCCTTAATTTCCTTATATGAAATTTTCTTGGGAATTATTTCTGATTTTATTTTCTATCCCTAGAGAGGGAATTGTATTATGCTTGGTTGATGGCATTTGATGACTAGGATGGCCTATGGCTTTAGTTGGTATTTTGAATATCTTGCGATGCCTTGGAGCACGGGGTGAGATTCACACGTGTTCAAGATAGTGTGGCGGTTGTCGCGTGTTCGGATCTGTGGGTTGGGGCGTGACATAGAACCTCTCGTTGAATTCCCTAAGGAAATCATGCCAAGTGAGAGGTGCGGTTGCCCTTTCCTCTACTCCATCCCACCATGTGCTAGCGTCATCATCTAACAATCTCACGGCTTACATGATCTTTAATTTATCCTCTATCCCCATATCCATTACAGCTTTCCTGACCCTCTTGATCTATTTCTTGGCCTCCATAAGATCACCAGATCCCAAGAAGGTCTCATATCTGAGTTACCTTGCTTCTTTGATTAACTTGGATAACTCAATTATGAGATGGCTGATTGGTGCAGCAACCGAAGGAGGAGGTGCTAATGGGGTACTAGGTATAGCAGCCGGCATTGAAGGAGGAGCCGGTGGAGGGGCTGAAGTCGGATGTGGAACTTGATACTCAATTACTTGCTGAAGAGCGGCAATAGGAGGAGCAAAAATCCCGGTAGAAGGAGCCAGGTGTGTGGACGCAGAAAGAGGTAGAGCATGCTAGGATGACTCATCCTCGTGCTCTGGTTGAGGAATCTTGTTCACATTCCTCATTCTCCTTCGTGAAGGCATGGTAATTTTAACACCGAAAAATCTGGTGTTAGAGATTTTGTTAAATACCATTATAATATAAAGAAAAAAAAAGAAAGAAAAGAGGAGACACTGTGTTTTGGCCCCAATTCAATTAGGGTTTGAAACCCTAAATGTCTCTCTCTTCCTCCCGTCTCTCTATCTTTCTTGATCGATCGACTCTCTCTGTCTCTCCCTCCACCGTGAACAGCAGCGCTCTTCCCTCTCTCTCGCCACTCTCTGCCTCTCACGGTGGTTCCTCTGACCACCGCCTAGCCGTTTATCCCTCTTTTTCTATTCTGGGTAGTAACGATTAGGGTTTCACAGTCTTCCTCTCTCGTCCCCAATTTCTCGTTCTCTCTCTCTCTCTGCAATACCTCTCACTTTTGCTCTTACCCCTGCTTTGTCATTCTTCAACGTCAAGTTGGATTGCGATCTTTCTCTCTCTCCCGCGCGCGAATAGAGCTTTACGCACGAACAGTTCTCTCTCTCCCTCCTTTGCTCACTCGCGCGGTGCTCGTTGTGAGCACTACTTTCCTGCGATCTTCGTTGAAGCCCCAACCGGCAGTAGCAGCGGGCTGCGATCCCTGCAAACTCCATTCTCTGCGTAGGTAAGGATAGATTCCTGATTTAGAGTTCTAGGGTTTCGATTTTTCTAAGTGATTGAATTTAATTGCTGAACTTTACTTCAGTCTAGAAGCACTGTAGGATTCCGGACTAAATTGTTGGCGCGCAAAAGTTAGGTCTACGAGTTGCGAAAACCCTAGGTGAGAGATTTCAAATCCTTTTGATAATTGAATGAATTTAGGGTGAGAAGTCTTGTATATATCTAGAATATATGTTGGATTTGAATAGAATGTATTTTCTTAAATTCTATATGGGATTATTAAGGCTAAGTCTAGAATTTTACATGAACTAGGCTGTCTGATACAAAAAAAAATATGTTAGAGGATAATAGGATCTTATTGGTTTGATTAGAATAGTTTTCCTCAGAGTTTAATTTAAAATATGTATGAAAAATATTATGGTTATGTAAATTCAGGAGAAAATTGAGAAAATTGAGGAATATTGAGAATTAAAGTCATTGGTGAGGAAAATAATTCTAAATTGATGAAATGAGAATCTAAAAATGTGAATGTGTGAATTAAGGGTATATTAAATTAGGAGGAAATTTGAAAACCCTTTAATGAGACTTTATTTGATGATAAATTGTGATGATTGGTCTAGATTAACCTTTTGGAGACTCGAAAGGAGTCATTTTGAAGTAATTGTGGAAATAGGGAGTGAATACCCTACTTAAAGGTGAGTGGATGGTTATGTATCGTATAAATGAGTAAATGATTTTAATATGATTTGTAAATTTGATTTTGAAATGAATTTAAAATGTTTTGTGATTGTGGTGAGTCTGAAATGAATTTCGTGACAAATCCATGACTCGTGAGTTGAATGATGATTTATTTGCACCATGTTACGATTGAATACTCATATAAATTGTGAAATATTGCTCCATTTTATACATTGAGCATGAATTGATTTTGAAATTGAATGTGGTAACATGGTACTGGAAAAAGACTATAGTCTGAGTCTTGCCACGAACTTGGCCAGCGAAGCGGCGTGGTTAAAGCTAACTTGTGATTAAATTAGAAGCTTGGAGGTGGCAGGTTGGAGAGTCATTCAAGTCGGCCGGATGACGTAGTGGCACCCCACGAAAAAATTTCCGGGCCAACGCCAAAGGGAAAGGGGATTTTTATGCAAAAATTGCAAAAAATCTTTTGGCAGATCCTGCCAATGGCCATTGGTAGGATAATATTTTCGTCACACCCCAAAATTGTGAAAAAATGAATTTAGATTGTTTGATTTGATTATATGAGTCATGGTGGTTTGATATGAATGATTTTATGTAAATGGATTTCTTTATTGCATTAAATTACATTTGATACATATATTTGGCATCATCACCCTCACCCCTAATTTATATGCTGCATACCATTGCACTCCTCTCACTGGGTATTCCCAATACTCACCCCCTCCTTTATTACTTTTCAGAGGAAGTGTAATTTAAGGGCGACTCTCTAAATTGTGCGAAGAGCTTTTGTGGTACTTTGGGTATGTATGAATTAAGTAGTTATTTTGGGAGTTGTAGATCGTTAGTCCATGGAAAGGAAGTTCTGTACATCTCATACCGTGCAGCTTTTACTGATACTGGTTGGATTCTTCAAGCATGTATTGGTAAAATTTGACGACTATGATTTGGGACTTCATTCATTTTGATTGGATTATATTTATAAATTTTGATATTTTACTTCAGATTTGTAAATTATAAAATGTTTGAGAACTCTGGATTGGCTGGAATGGCCATACTGCATGTACGCATGTACATGATCCCCTCCCCAAATGTGTGTTGATGTATGCTTGTATGTACAGGGATGGACCGGATGGGTCATTTGCATGCGAGTTGTTTATATGATTTCTGGTTTGATGGGTTTATTGTTTTGGAAGATTTATGATAAAATTGGAATGTCTTGCGCTACCCCGGTATATGGGGAGTAATGCTCGTATGTCGAGATATTGCGGCGGTTGTTACGTGCTCGACGGGAGAGTCGGGACGTGACAGTAATCTACAAAATAGGAAACTATAATTAAGTCAAAGGGTTAAGCGAAGACTAATTACTTAACCCCCTAAAAAATACTCTTAATACCCTAAAAATCCATGGAAGACTTTGTACATTCTCTAGAGACCTTTAAAAGATCTATACTTCTTTTTTTTAAACTAAACATTTCAAAGTCATTAGAAAACCTTTGGAACCTTTGGAACATTTTGAAAACATTTCAAAACCATCAAACTTTTAAAATCATGAACCTGGCTCTACCAATAAAGTTGTCACGTTCCAACTCTCGGATTGAGCACACGACAATTGCCACGTTATTTCGACATACGGACAGAACCTCCCCATATACCAGGACACCACTAGACTATCCACCTGTACAATCTGTTTAAAATTCAATTGGACAGCAATAACCAAAGGACCAACAAGTCCATTTAATCTCAAATCAGCACACGCATGAGTCCAACTCGGCCAATTTAATTACAGGCACGCATCCAGCCTTCCCGGCCTTTCCAAAATCAAGTAAAGTCCAAATGTCCCATTTAAACAGTTAGTTTTAATCAAAAATGGAGTTTAAACAAAAATAAACAAGTTCCAACATAAACGATGTACGGATTCTACCGATACTTGCTCCTATATATGAAATAAATATCGATTAAATCTATACCAAAAGAATGATACAAGTTTTCCCTTCCATGGATTATAGATCAATACAAAATAAACCCTACATTGCTAAATACCTATGCAAATCAACAAAATAATCCTTCACGAACTTCAACTTCCAGTCTCTCAGCTGAGTATCCTTTGAAAAATGTAGAAAGATGGGTGAGTATTGGGAATACTCAGTGAGTGGAGTGCAATGGTATGATTATGTTCATAAATGAGGGGTGAACGTGGGGGAGTCAAGGTATATCTCATAAACAACACTTTATATATATAAAACATTTTCAATAAATCAAGATAATTCACAAAACATGCGTCCACATCAATCATTCTTTTAGAAAATCACGAGATCCCATCGAAAACACTTATGTCCTAGGTTTGACCGACTCCAAACAAAAGCCCACTAAGGGTTTTTCAATCTAGTATTTTAAAACACTACCCCATTTCTTGGCATTAGCTCGTACCTCATTGGGGTGCAAACCAGATATAGTACGATTTCGGTAGAGGAAGGGACATCTATCTCCCCCGCATATCCAACCCCAACCACACGACCTGTAAGGTCGCTCCGTGGTGGGAATGACTATAGTCATTAACTAATAGCACTATTCATTTCTCAAACATGTCATTTCACAAATCATGTGTCATAATTTCCAACAAATAATCACCAATTTCATACCATAACAATTTATAAAATAATATTCAATAACATAAGGCACACATGCATTTATAAACGTAGTGAATGCATTCATACTTCATGTTTCAGTTTAAACATTCTACAATCACAAAACAATTCATATACAACCTGCAAAAATCTTTCAAAATCATTTATAAAATAATTTTAAAACAAATTACTCATTTAAGAATACAATGAACCGTCCACTCACTTTTAGGGAGGTTATTCACTTCCGACACCCCAATTTAATCCAATGAAATTTCTTTATCAATTTCCAAATCAGTTTCCTAAACCAATAAATCACAATGCATTGTCAATTCTCAATTATTTCTAGGGTTTATGAAATTTTTTCTAATTTTTCCTAAATTATCATGACCCTAAATTTTGGGTATTCACGTTTTTACGTTCTTATTGCTCCATTGTAAGGTTATTCGCATCACTAACAACCCCTAATTGCAATTACTAATATTTTCCCCAAATTCCACATAATTTCTCTAGGCTAGGGTTTTCGTTCCTCAGCCAACTCCTTGGATTTCTAACAATAAACTCTAATTTAATATAAATGAAGTCAAATACGAAGTTTAGAATAATAAATTATCTTAGATTCGATGTCGGATTGGAATTTGGAGTTGGGTTTCAAAAACCCTAATTTTCTTATTCATTTGTGCTTCTTGTGAGAGAGTGTGAGTTGGGTGAGAAGAGAACAAGCGGGAGAGAGAGAGAGAGAGAGAGAAATCGGGAGAAAGTGGGTGAAATTGAGAGAGAGATGAGAGAACGAGATAGGGGAGGTGCGGCAGAGAGTGAGAGCGCAGGGGAGAGGGAAGAAGAAGAAAAGAAAAAAAAAGAAAAAAAAAATGAGTGTGCGTGAGTGGGGTGGGGGAGAGAGAATAAGTGGTTTTTTTTTTTTTTTTTTGTCGGTGTTACAAATCATTTGCCAGATTCTTTGACTCTGAAACTGAGAGCAGAACTTGTAGCCTACGATTAGTGCTATTTTTATTTTTTTATTTTTCATTATTTATATATATATATATATATTTTTTTTTTTGGGGGGGAAAGGGTGGAGGAGGGCAAGAAGTGTACTTACTTTTTTAGGGGTAAGTACGAGGGCTCCAACCTAATGTAAAATATTTGATTTGAACTATAACTACCACCATTGTAATATCTCCATGGCCAACTTGTTTAAAAACTGATCAAATGCAAATCTGCTAGTTGTGAAGATGCAGCACATCCGACTAAGAAGAGAAAGCGTGATTGTGGCAATGGTTATAGTTAGGATGTTCATCTCATCCAGCAAAAAGAATATTAAGAATCCAGATCATATGGAAGAACATCTACTAACTTGGAAAAGATGAGAAAACCAAGGTACTGACATTTATTTTGGATTTGATTCAAATTAGCACACTTATAAACAAAGGGTCAGGTTATGATTATATTATGTTTCTAAGCAGAAAGAGTTTTGTTAATAGAAGCTCCTGAGAACAAGAGAGCAGAGCAACAGCAACAAGAACCACAGAGCCTAACCAAAAACTACATGGCAGAAACACCACACATGGAGGTCAGATTGCTGATGCAAACATTGACCTATTCAAGAATACTTGCTTCGGCCCTTTTGTTTTGGTCTTCCATGAGATCAAAACCCTATACAAGAGGGGAAGAGAGTTGTGAGGCTCACTATCAGTGAGAAAACCCCTTGTACCACTAGATCTAGTGATATAATTTAGTATATCAGTGCTGTAACCAACGATATTTTCTATCCATTGGTAAAAACATTTTTGGTAGTGAGAGCAAGAGGCTAGAGGTGTTTGCACACAAATTCTATTACTCTCTCGCTTTTTTGTTCAATTTTTATTTCATTTTTCTTTGTTGCTTATTCTGCTGGTCTTTAATTTGACTTGTTTTATATGAACCTAATTGTGTCCACTTAGAACAAAGAGTTTATATAAAATAAATTGCTCTAACACGGCAAATGAGAGAACAGAGAATGTGACTCGGAAGACCGACTAAAACCTTGAACCATTAAAACACGCACACACATTTTAATGAAGTCCTCATCTATTTTTTCCACCTCAAAACTTTACGGAGTGCCTCCAATGAAGTCCTCTTGGTCTGAACGCTTGTTTGGTAGATGTAGTCTTTGTGAATCTTCCTGGTCTTCACAGTATAGGTACCATCATTGAGAGCTCCTCCTTCAGCTTCCGTCCTTTTAAACAGAACTGCAAACACGCGAGTCAGAGAATTGAGTAGAGAAAGCAATATAAAATATGAAAGCCTAATGATTCAATGATTCAACTAAATTATTTTAATGGATTGAATATATAAAGAAAACAATATGTCGAATCAATTGAATATATAACTCAAATATGAACACATAAAACTAAAGTAACTTAAATATTTAATTTATTTTGATGCTTAATATTTCATAACAATGTTGAATCAATTGATTACGTAATAAGTATGCATCAATTTATAATTTATACCCGACGGGCAACACTAGCACAAAGTATGTGATACCGAAAATTCGGTATTTAAAATTTTAATTTTTATACCTTTGTGTAATTTTAAAAATATATTTAATAAGATTATAAATTTATTAATAGCTTATATAAATATCAAAAGTTAGAATGGTCTGGTGGTTGGGTGATGTGGAGTGTTTGGCACAGGATTGTTGTTGGGTTGTGTGGAATTTGGGTTGGCTTGTGACGGTGAAATATATATTAAAAAAAAAGAATGCATAGGGTGGTGAGTTCTGAGGGTTGATGGTCTTGGATCGCCCTGCGTAAGGTATTGAGTTGACCCAAGACATGAGAAATAAAGGATAAGACGCCTTGGGACTGATGTTGGGTCACCCTAAGGGCTTGGTGAGAAGCCTTGAGTGCGTGAGAATTGGGCTTGGGTCACTTTGTCCAACAAAGGAAGACGACCCAAGAGCCTGCAGTAAGTGGTAACTGAGCCTTGTGATGGTTGGATCGACCTGCTCAAGAGCTTGGGGTGACCCAAGAGGCTCATAGAGTGTGGGTTCTAAGGCGGTGACATGTTCGGTTGCCTTGCCCATTAACTTGGGTCGACCCAAAGTTTAAAAATTAAAATGTTGGGTTGTCTTGCTCACTAATGGGTCACCACGTCCATATTAAAATTGTACCATTGGGTCGCCTTACTCTAAAGGTGGTCACCCTATCCATGTGGAATTTGCACTGATGTGTCACGCTCCGACCCTCGAGTCGAGCACGCGACAATGGACGCATTATCTCGGCATACGAACAGAACCTTCCCATACACTGAGACAATGTAAGGCCTTCAACCTGTTCAACCTTTTTTAAAAATAATTCCACAATATTCAAAAGGATCATCCCCATCCATCCTATCTCAAAAAGGCATGCATGAAGCCAACCTGACTATTACCGCAAGGTATTCAGAATTTCCAACAACCAAAGGCCATCCCGACTACTTATGCCATCAAATCATAAAGCAAACATACCCTTCATGGGGTAGGAACCGAAAATGAAATCAACTTTTCCCAAAACAAAATTCATAGAAGATTAAATAATGGTCCTCAATAGAATTTAAACATAAACAAGTCCATCTAGATTCAAAATACAGAGTTAGATAAAATTTCAAATAAATTTTACACAAAATGCCCTCCTTGGGTCCAAACTAATGGTACCACAGAAATAAAATAGGGTCTATACCAAATGAGCTTTCTGACAATGATGTTCTCCACAATCCGGCTCTAAATGACTCGCATAGGAACTAAATTTCCTCTGTAAAAATGGAAAGTGAGGGTGAGTATAAAACTATACCTAGTGAGTGTAATACAAGTTATGACAATAAATGAGTGATGATTGTGGGTGTGCCAAATAAATATCTCAAAGCCATGTCACTTTAGTATAGGTAAAAATCAAGGATTCATAACAAATCAAGTGAGGTTCAATAATCCACGACTTAAAATAATGTGCATCCTTTCATATATGTAAGTTTTCCAAACTATGGGGTTATCACAAATATCATAATTCTCAACAATGGTCTACCTTGACTAATGGTGAAGCCGCTAAGGGTTTTTATGCTCATTCCATATCATAAAATAACCCAAACCTTAGCATCGGCCTCGGGCCTCCCCTAGGATGCAACTAGGCTAATTCAAAAAGGGAACTTGGAAGGCACCTCACGAACGTAGCTACCTTCTTAGTTGAATGAATGCCCATCCACATTGCCCCGTCGGGCTCCATACCATGGGGGAATGACTATAGCCATTAGTTTAACATGCACAAACACTATTTCACAATCATCTCAATGTATAATCAATGTGCCATCAATTATCTAGACAATTTCTCAAGTCATGAATTCAATTCAACCATGTTTAACATAAATTGATAAATATGACACATTATTTTCAATTCAGACTCATGGATGCATTTTTCAATCCAAATCCACTTCGAGACATTTCACAATCACAAAACAATTTAAAACCATTTCTAAAAATATTTGTAAAATCAATACAAATTATTTTCTCATTTAAAAGCATAAACATGTAACTACTCACCTTGGGAGGATATTCACTAAGTACACATTATCAATTCTGAGGAAAATCTCCTTTCAAGCTCTAATAGATTGTCCTAAACCAACAATAACAATTTTCGGGTCATTTCTCCTCAAATTCAAGGTTTTCCAATTTTTCCTAATTTTACTTAAACTCTAATTTCGAATATTTTCTTGTTTTTGTTCTCATTTTGTCAATTTATCGTCATTTGTATTTTTATAAAAATACCCATTCATAATTCTCCTAAATTTTCCTATTTTCAAACAAATTTTCCCAATTTTCCCAAATTAACAAAATCCTAATTTCTCATAATTTCTACAATTTATAAATGTACATTCTAATTTCATCAATTGTACCTCATTTACATCTACATACAATTTTTCATTCCAATTTCTCCCAAATTTCACTATTCACCAATCTAGGGTTTTGATTCTCCTATGAGATTTCCATCAAATCTCAACAATAAAATTAAATCTAATATTAAATAAACTAAACCCAAGTCTAAGGAGTGGAAATTACTTTGATTTTGGGGGTTGGATTGAGTTTTGGGGTTTAGGTTTCAAAAACCCAAATTTCTTCCTCATAGAGCACTGTTTCCTACAATCCTCCAATATTTGAGTTTGATTGAAATTTTGCAAGTCCATTTAGTGTATTTAGATAGAGAGTATTTGATTTGGTAGGAGAAAAATCAAATGTGGTGGGAGCAAGACAGAAATGAATGTAGAGAGAGAAAAAGGAGAGTATGGGTTGAAAAGGCAATGCAATTCCCGAGAATGAGAAGACCGCATTCAATTTCTATTGTTTTGGAAGCTAAAATTATCATTTTACCCCTCTTAGAATTAAGATTATAGTTGAAATTGAAGGGTATTTTGGTCATTTCTCATTTCCACTAACGCGTATCGATATGTGGTTTAGGGGTATATCAATACACCCAGCAATTTTTTTGGCTTGCTGAGAGGGGGTTTTAATATGTCGATATACTCTATTGGGATATATCGATATATCAAACAAAACTCTCAGAAAATGTGTTTCAGAGCTCGGTATATCGATATGCTCATCTAGGACATATCGATATATTAAGTCTCAACCTCTAAAACCTATTTTAGGGACTTGATATAATGACCCAAATGGCTCTGTATATTAACCCAACACATCAAATGAGGATCATAAACCTTCTTCCTATACCACTGACCAATACATTCCCAATTTACTTCGGAATCATATTGAAGAATTTATTAAAAATTCTAACACCGAATTTTTCGGTATTACAACACTTAACCCCTTAAAAAGAAATTTCATTCTCGAAATTTAAAATAAACTCGCATGGCACTCTCAGGTTCCAAGTCTCTTCTTCAACCCGATCACTCTTCTATTTAACCATAACGATAGGAATTTGATTGTTCCGTAACTCCTTGACTTATTGATCGAGGATGGATGCGGGTTGAACTTCAAATACATGGAATCGATTTGACAAATATTTCTTTAGTACTAAGACATGGAATATGTTGAGGACCTTTATCAAATCCGGGGCATTATTAATCGGTAGGCCACTTTCAATTCTTAGTCATAGGCCTTCTTGATAAAGGAGCTGTAATTAATCTTGACTCTTAAATTTGGCAAGATCATTAACCAAAGAATCTTAGATTTGGCCAAAGGATAAAATAAGGAGACTATTTTACTAGGGAACATAAATAATTCGAACTTCAAATTCAATCTAATGGAAAACAAACCTAATTCAAACAACCAGAAAATAGAAATCCTACTACCTGCGTGGACCATTACACCGTGATTATAGTGCATGGTCGAAGCACATATGTCTCAAGGTGACATTTCATCACCCCAATCATACATATCTATGTGCTAGATGTTAGAACTAATAGTTCTGGATTTTTGAGGCCACCACCGAATCGGGTCCAACACCCATCGGCTAAACAAGACATCAGAGCAAAAGGGGTTCTGGGTAACCATTAAGTAATTAGTCGCCAAGTGATACTCACTTGGGAAAACTCCATGAATTAACAACCCTACAATATATCCCATTTTGCTTTCTTCCACCCCTTTTTAATGTTAAACCCAGCTTAACCTCCATCAACCATCCATGGAAATAATATACTCAGAAACAATTAAAATCAATATAACCGTAAATCCAACTATTCATAATGTATTTCCCTATAGCAAAGTGTTAACAAAACTTGCAAGACCTCTAAATGAAGTTTCTCGACGAATATTCTCTTCAAAATCAACACTCCATCAAGGGAGGA
Organism: Dillenia turbinata; assembly: GCA_037126225.1. NCBI lineage: Eukaryota > Viridiplantae > Streptophyta > Magnoliopsida > Dilleniales > Dilleniaceae > Dillenia > Dillenia turbinata. The sequence goes on from JBAMMX010000015.1 coordinate 2,144,436, forward strand.
AAAACTTAATTATCTTAAATATGCATGAGATAATAAAGAGGTTGGCATATGAGGGAATCCCTATACTCCGTGGCAATGTTTCCACGATTGCACTGCAATCAATGTTTAGGATTAAACTAGTAGCAATCAACTTACATTTAAACATTAAAATTTTAATCATTCTTCAAATTGACCTAAAGACAAAAACTCCATGGTCACAAACAAACCTTTCATGAGACAAAGCCATATCAATGTGATACCAAAATGATCAAATCAGCAAAAACATATCCTGAATAACCATAGATCCTCTCAAGGTATTATCGTACAAAATCTCTCTACTGATGTTAAATGCAACTACGTTATAGTGTATAAACTTCAAGAAAACATATATCAAACCATTTATTATTTAGTTTCCAAAAGATTTTATAAATCTTTGTAAGAGAATTTAGACCACATTACTATGATACAATTTTTTCTACACAAAGCCTCTCAAAGATCAAAGACTCTAGGTCTCCAAGTGGATATATCAACCATTTCTGTTGCAAACCATTGTGTCAAAATAATTTTGTTATCCACAATATCTTCAACTAGTTTGTCAACTTAAAATCAAACATGTACGATATTGTCCAATTTGTAAGTAGCAAGTTGTATTTTTGAACCCAAATCAATTGCATATTGATACACTTTTGAAGATATTCTACAATATGATCATAAGCTAGCTCTCCAATTTATTTAATTACAATTGCTTCTTTCACTCTAGTGTTTTTCTCACTATGTGGAGGAAAAGTGCCAAAATGCTCTCATTAGTCTCCTAGTTTGATGCCTCTCCATGCACATGCTTACAATTGCAAAATTTTCAGCATCATAATTATGTTCTCCTACTCCAAGTGAAGCTTATACTCGAAAACACTAGAGTGCATGGTGCCCCTTTTCCATAGCTCTTGAAACACTTGTCACGTGGTACTCTTTTAATTTAATCCACCTAAAAACTTCATTTTCACTAGATTGTATAAATCCAGATTTTGCAAGCTGATTTGTTTGACTATTTCACTATGCCATCACCTTGGTACCTCCATTTAGCATGGCTAAATGCCCCCTTAACAAAATACCCATCTTGTAACCTATGTTGTATCTCCATTGTATAATAACAACCTTTCATATCAGTAATTTATAATAACCTTATCCTCGCAATACAAATATCCCTTCAAAGGATCATAATTTATAACTTTCTAGCGATTCTTACCAATATCATTTTCATCTACTCTGACCAACTTCTAATTCATTCTACCTAACATTGTGCTCCACAAATAGCATTATGTAAATCTCCACAAAATCCTTGACTTAGCAAGATTGAAATTCAACCATTCAATTTTTGTACCTTTATTAGCAATACAAATTCATACATTATTAAACTTGGATATAATGAAGTGCAGATTGTCTTCTTGACTACTTTCTAAGTCCCACAGCAGTCGTTATTTGAAACTACCATTTCCAGATTTCTAAGAGATCCACAGTCCATGCTTGTGCTTAGATAAGACTTATGTGGTGGTTATATCAAATATGCAATTTTTCAAGCCATTGTGTCATTCTCAAAATCATTCAATAATGAATAGACTTCTAAATTATCACGATTGACTATTATATGCATCCTACTTCATCAATTTCAAGCAACACTAATTATATATCAAGAAGCATAAGATACTTTGATAATTCTTCAGAATAAACATTAGTCATGAAGCTAAGCAACTTATACCTTATGCAAGGAGTTGTATTTGGTGCATGTTTATGATATCCTAATTAATGTTCAGGAGATTTGACTAAACTCAGATATAATTCAGAGGAGATGGAAATCAAATGGCAAATTCAATGAATCAAAGTCAAGGTTTATAGTCATCACTAATACCATAAACTATCACAAATATTAAAGTCATTCTCCCAATCTTCGCTATCATGCAAAGTCATCAATACGCCTCTGAGTTTAGTTATGTACACTTAATCACTTAATGTTTGTATTAAAAATCTTTGAGTCATCCAATCAAAGTTCAAGGGAATTTACCTATGACTATGTCCAGATTTTTTTTTCTGGGTCTCTTCTTTCTTTATCACGTCAATCCTTGTATGAACCCTTGTTCGTGGACATTGGGTTAGAGTAACCTCCATGTTGCTCCCAATCTCCATCTGTGGTGTAATATTAAGGGTGGAAGTGGGGATGTTGACTTGGTAGCCCATGGATCTACTAAGGCGATCTCGGCTTAATTGGCTTCCCTGCCCCAACTTCGGACAAGCACTGTAGAGTGCCCGGCCTTTCCACATTTGTAACACTTTGGAGGCTTAGTACAAGGTCTGGGATGGAACCTCTTACAATTCCTACAAGGCTCCCTCCTCGCCCCCATTGACTTGTTCTTGGACACAGCACTAGTAAAAGGTGCTGAAATAATTATCGAGCCTCTCTTGGAGCCACTAGGGGAACCGAGTACTTATTGATCCTCTTGCCCTTCCGTACTCAATTCAAACAAGAGTGCTGAAAATAACCCTCTTTTCTACAATGATAACACATTTTGGGTGCCTTACATGAACCCGAGTGGAATCCCTTGCAGTTTCGACAAGGTTTTCTTTTACTTCCTTGTGATCTTATTCCCAATCCAACTTTTCCACTAGGAGTGTTTGGCTTGAATGATAATTGGCCTTGGGAAGTGCTAGGCGATCCTGAGATGAAACCACCACTATAAGAACCGGTGTTCCTGCTCTTCTTAGAGCTTTGGCTCGCTGTGCATCCGCTGGACCTCTCTTTTCTTTTCCCTTGACTTTCCCTCACATTTTCCTCTTCAATCACCATTTTCTCGGCCCTCAAAGCCAATTGCAACATATCCTTGTATGTGTTGGATTCGGCCACTAACATCTTCTCCCTTATATTCTAATTCAAGCCCACTTTAAACTTAGAACATAAGATCTTTTCGAAACTGGAGAACTCTGGGACATATCTAGACAATTCCCTAAACTCTGCTTCATATTCAATCACCGTTTTGTTTCCTTGTACTAATCTGAAAAATTTCTCCCATTTTTGATCTTTATAAGAGCAAAAGTAATACTTCTTATTGGGTTCCTTGAGGGATTCATCCCTAGCTAGAAGAGGAGAAGACCTAGAAGGAAAAATTGGTGGGGGAATTGAGGTTTGATGTAAAGCTTGCATCTGAACTCCATAAGTGTCCCACCACCCCATCACCTACTAAAGGGCGATTAAGGGAAGAGCTGGAATCTTGCTTAGAAGAGCTGCATGCATTGCCATCAGAGGAGGCACATGCAAGGATGACATGACCTCAGGTTGAGAAGGAAGAGTTAGCGGAATTACATTTGGGTTCCTCATTCTTTGTCTAGGGGGATATAGCACCTACAATAGAAAATCTAGACTTTATGAGTATATTTAGAATCAAACTCAGTGCTTAACGCCCTAAAAGAAATATTCCTAAATTCCTAAAACCAATAGAAAGCAATTGAAATCATTTAGTATACTTCAAAAATCGAGTTTTCTCAAACTGATTTTGAAAATAATTGAGAACCTTTAAAATAATTGAAAGACTTCTCAAACATTTTAAAACATTTCCAATCGTAAACCTGAGCTCAGATATTAATAAAATTGTCATGCCCTAATCCTCGAGTCGAGCACGCGACAACTGCTGCATTATTTCGGCATATAGGTAGAACCTCCCCATATACCGAGACAATACAAGGCTTTCAACCTGTTCAACCTGTTTTAAAAATAATTCTACAACATTCAAAAGGATCATCCCCATCCATCCTATCTCAAAAGGGCATGCATGAGGCCAACCTGGCCATTACCACAAGGCATTCAGAATTTCCAACAACCAAAGGCCATCCCGGTCACTTATGCCATCAAATCATAAAGCAAGCATACCCTTCATGGGGTAGGAGCCGAAAATGAAATCAACTTTTCCCAAAACAAAATTCATAGAAGATTAAATAATGGTCTTCAATAGGATTTAAACATAAAAAAATCCATCTAAATTCAAAATAGAGAGTTAGATAAATTTTTAAATAAATTTTACACAAAATGCCCTCCTTGGGTCCAAACTAATGGTACCACAGAAATAAAACAGGGTTTATACCAAATGAGGGTTCTGACAATGATCTTCCCCACAATCTGGCTCTAAATGATAAACGTAGGAACTAAATTTCCTCTGTAAAAATAGAAAGGGAGGGTAAGTATAAAACTATACCTAGTGAGTGTAATACAAGTTATGATAATAAATGAGTGATGATTGTGGGTGTGCCAAATAAACATCTCAAAACCATGTCAGTTTAGTATAGGTAAAAATCAAGGATTCATAACAAATCAAGTGAGGTTCAATAATCCATGACTTAAAATAATGTGCATCCTTTCATATATGTAAGTTTTCCAAACCATGGGGTTGCCACAAATATCATAATTCTCGATAATGGTCTACCTTGACCAGTGGTGAAACCGCTAAGGGTTTTTATGCTCATTCCATATCATAAAATACCCCAAACCTTAGCATTGGCCTCGGGCCTCCCCTGGGATGCAACCATGCTAGTCCGAAAAGGGGACTTCGAAGGCACCTCTCGAGTGCAACTACCTTCTTAGTCGAATGAATACCCATCCACTTGCCCCGTCGGGCTCCATACCGTGGGGGAATGACTATAGCCATTAGTTTAAGATGCACAAGCACCATTTCACAATCATCTCAACGTATAATCAATGTTTCATCAATTATCCAAACAATTTCTCAAGTCATGAGTTTAATTCAACCATGTTCAATATAAATTGATAAATATGGTACATTATTTTTAATTCGAACTCATGGATGCATTTTTCCATTCAAATCCACTTCGAGACATTCTACGATCATAAAGCAATTTAAAACCATTTCTAAAAACATTTCTAAAATCAATACAAATTATTTTCTCACTTAAAAGCATAAACATGTATCCACTCACCTCGCCAGGGTATTCACTCCCTACACATTATCAATTCCAAGGAAAATCTCCTTTCAAGCTCCAATGGATTGTTCTAAACCAACAATAACAATTTTCGGGTCATTTCTCCTCAAATTCAAGGGTTTGCCAATTTTTCCTAATTTTATTTAAACCCTAATTTTAAATATTTTCTTGTTCTTGTTCTCATTTTGTCAATTTATTATCATTTGCATCTTTATAAAAATACCATTCATAATTCTCCTAAATTTTCCTATTTTTAAACAATTTTTTCCAATTTTCCCAAATTAACAAAATCCTAATTTCTCATAATTTCTCCAATTCATGAATGTACATTCTAATTTCATCAATTGCACCTCATTTACATCTATATACAATTTTTCATTCCAGTTTTCCCCAAATTTTACTATTCACCAATCTAGGGTTTTGATTCTCCTATGATATTTCCATCAAATCTCAACAATAAAATTAAATCTAACATTAAAGAAACTAAACCCAAGTCTAAGGATGAGAAATTACCTTGATTTTGGGGGTTGGATTGAGTTTTGGGGTTTGGGTTTCAAAAACCCAAATTTCTTCTTCGTAGAGCACTATTTCCTTAAATCCTCCAATGCTTGAGTTTGATTGAAATTTTGGAAGTCTATTTAGTGTATTCAAATGGAGAGTATTTGATTTGGTAGGAGAAAAATCAAATGTGGTGGGAGGAAGAGAAAAATGAATGTAGAGAGAGAGAAAGGAGAGTAACGGTTGAAAAGGTAATGCAATTGGCCAGAATGAGAAGACCCCATTCAATTTCTATTGTTTTGGAAGCTAAAATTACCATTTTACCCCTCTTAGAATTAAGGTTACAGTTGAAATTGAAGGGTATTTTGGTTATTTCTCATTTTCACTAACATGTATCGATACGTGATTTAGGGGTATATCGTTACACCCAGCCATTTTTTTCACAGACTGAGAGGGGGTTTTCATATATCGATATACTCCATTGGGATATATCGATATATCAAACCAAACTCTCAGGAAATGTGTTTCAGAGCTCGGTATATTGATATACTCCTCTGGGACATATCGATATACTAAGTCTCAATCTCTAAAACCTATTTTAGGGACTTGATATAATGAACCAAATGGCTCCATATGTTAACCCAACATATCAAATGAGGATCATAAACCTTCTTTCTATGCCGCGTGACCAATACATTCCCAATTTATTTCGGAATCATATTGAAGAATTTATTAAAAATTCTAACATCGAATTTTTTGGTGTTACATAATGAGTCGCCTTGTTCTCAAATGGGTCACTCTACCTATATAAATTCAACACTTGTGAGTCGTCTTGCCCAGAGGTTAGGTCGCCTTGCCCTACTGAACCCTAATGTTTTAAGGGTACAAAATGACTAAAAAGTACATCTAACCCTACCTAAATTAACAGGTAAGCTAGGCCAAAATTGTAATTTCAATTTTGTTGGTTCATGTGACAACCAAGAAGGGGGGTTGAATTGGTTGTCTTGATTGACTTTTAAAAATTATTCTAACTCCACTTAGATATAAAAGAATTCTATGGTCATTCTAAACGTATGTAGCGAAAAATAAAATAACCATAAAAATAAAAATAATTGATAGAGATGCAAGCCTAATTTTATACTGGCTCGACCTTGTGCCTACGTCCACTCTTTCCGCCAGCAAGTTAGGATCTAGCAACTTGTTAGTTTTTCACTATAATACGAGATTACAAAATATAATCCATAAACTATTGACTTTTGATCTTCTTTACTTGAAGATGTCTTCGTCCAACAAAAATAGACTCACAACATCTATCAAACTATCTTACACAACTCTCTGTACAATATAATTTTGGCTGTTCAAGTGGCCAACTTCAATAATAATTTTCTCATATCAAGAACGTCGACATTGCTCTATAAAGCTTGCTAGATATTTTATGTATATCACACTTTAAATCCTAGCAAAGATCACTACGAAACTAGTCTTGATCCTGAAGATATATAAACCAAAAGTTGTATTCTTAGTAACATTTTACAGTTGTAAAATTGTGATAACTTTCCCATCTTAGCATTGTCTTTGGACTTTCCATCCCTAAGAGAGATCTTTCTGGAGGAAGTCAATAGTTGCAATTGCCATGTTGTATTTCAAATTCATTTGAGTTCAAATACTTTCCTAAATTGTAATTTGAACTTGAAGACTTTCCTCCTCCGAAGCTCTTAGGAGAGATCCTTTTTCCTTATTAGATGAAGTCAATAGTTACAGTCGCCATACTTAAATTCAATTTTATTTGAATTTAAATACTTTCCTGAATTATGATTTGGACTTGAAGATCTTTCTCCTTTGGTTCTCTTAGATTTTCCTTTCTTACAAAATATTCCTTTAATCATGATTTGGTCAATTATGTCTTAACATATTTTGAACTAAGTATAGTTTCCAATCTACACTTAAATTGCTAACTGGATCTTCAATTAATAGAAAGTACAGATTTTTTGCTTTTGCGACAATCTTTATAACCCAAGATAACTTGCCTTTATGACATTCTCTATAATAATTTTTATGAACCATTTTTATGAGATTTTCAAAACAAATTCAATCTGCATATTTAGTAAAAATGTTAAAATAATATAAAAGATTTTGTTATCATCAAAATTCCAATGAGACAACAATTTTCCTAAAAATCTCTCTCTTTTTGATAACAACAAAACCATTTAAAAATAAATGCTCAAAAATTTCAAGAATACACATTTTCATGAAAGTACATTTTTAAACTCCCCCTCAATTTATGGACTTGTTAACATTTTCAATTTTATCCCCTTAATGTGTGCATATTTGTTATTTATTTTTTATTATCTATTTCTCACCCTTTTTGTTTCATCGAAAAGAAAATATAGAAAATATTAGAGCAAATATCATACAACGAAACAAAAAATAACTATATAAGTTTCAATTTTAGAGTTTATTCCATTTAACTAGCTAACTTCTATGCAGATCGCAAATTTTTTTTTGGGGTTATTTTAGTCATAGGATCCGAGGATAAAATTTTCTATTAACATATATTTCGATACGGCCAAAACTAAAGCAATTGAATTTCTCACAATCCTATTTCCTAAATGACTCAAATGTTTCATTTTATTTTCTAAAAATAAAATATAGAAAAATCATTTATTTTTAGGTACTCAAATAAGTTTTGGTTCTCTAAAAAATAACTTGTAACACAATTATGACATATATAGCATGAAATGTTATTTTTATTTCTTGGATAATTAGGTTTATAACTAAAATTATTCTGTACATTTTTAAATTTGTTGTACTTATATCCAAAGTTATTTTTTTTTTTATAAAAATTCAATTTTTTACTAGAACTTCTATGGGTGCCTCTTGAAAATTTCTTTGTGATCTTCTGTAATATTTTTTTGTTATCTGTGAATAGTTTTTGTGATTATATTATGCAGTTTGTGCAAAATTTTTATGCAGTTTTGGTGCAATTTGTGTGACAATATTTTTACTATTGCTTGTAATTTTTTGAACACATTTATAAGAATTTTCAGCAGTCTCGGAAGGGTCTATTCTCTCTAAATCTACTGATTTGACAAAACCATCATTTTTAGAGTTTGAAACTATTTTATTGTTACATGCATAATCTAAACCCTTTTTAGAAAAATTTATTATTTGAAAAGAAAGTAATTTTGTCAATTTTTTTTCACTCATGGAATTTTTGAAAAGTATTTTCAATTGAATTTGACAATTCATTTACCCTATTTTTCAAAATATTTATATCCATTTTTAGTCTATCATTTTCTGTTCTTGTAACTTCGAATTCAAAATTTAGCAATACATTTATTTAGCTTAACACATCTTTTCTCATTTTCTAAATCAATTATTTTGTATTTTAATTTATTAATTACATTAAACACATTTGAGTATCAAAACTAAAATATGCAGAACTTTTAAATTTAGTGTCAGAAGTAACATGTGATTTTGCCATAAGATAAAAGTTGATTTCTTCTCCACTTTCTGAACTTTCTGATTCTGAATCGGTCTCATCCAAATCACTTCAAATTGTCATTTTAGTCTCATCTTTTTTTTGAAATTTCTATAACTTTTTTAGTATAATAGGACACTCATATTTTATGTGTCCCGACTTTTTACATTCGTAATAAATTATTTTTTACTTCTTTTTTTTGCTGCCATTTCCTACACCAAATTTAAATTTTCGTAAGTTATTAGACTTTTTAGATTTGAAAAAATTCTTACTTTGTTTTTAAGAACGCGGTTGAGTCTTCTTGCTAGTATATATAATTTTTTATCACTGCCTTTTTCATCTTTTGAATATTCATCTTCTTTTGCTGCAAATGTTATAGTTTTTTTCTTGTTTTTAGATCCAGCGGTGTGGAAGATTTCGGTTTCGTAAGATATCAATTTTCCTCTAAATTCATTTAGGGACAGCTTGTTGAGGTTTTGAGTTTTCTCGATTGCAGTCTTCTTGGCATCTCAAGTCCTTGGTAATACTCGAAGAACTTTCCTTACTTGATTTACATCTAAAATCTTTTTTTCCAAGAGAATCAAGTTCATTAGTAATAATAGAAAATCTATTAAACATATCTTTAAAATTCTCTCCCCATTGAAATCGAAAAAGTTCATATTCTTGTATCAACAAGTTGATTTGTGTTTCCTTCACAGTGTTAATCCCTTCATGAGTGATGCATAATCTATCCCAAATATCCTTTGTTGTAGCACATGAAGAAACTAAATTAAATTCGGTTAGAGAAATAGCACAAACAAATAAATGTTTAACCCTAAAATTTATAAAAGTCATTCTCTTATCTTCTTCGGTTATTATTGGGTTTTTTACAACTAGATCTCCAGAGATAATAACCTCCCAAATCTCGTAGTCAGAAATTTTTATAAATATCTCCATCCTACATTTTCAGTGGGAAAAATTTTCTCCATCAAAGTATAGAGTCCTATTTATGGATTGACCTAATACTAAGTGTAAAGCCATTGGATCTTTTGCTCAAAAGTAGTCACTTTTATGGAGTAAAGCACTGTACTCTGATACCACTTGTTGATCTTTGTGACAACAAAAAGGGAGGTTGACTTGGTTGTCTTGATTGGTTTTTGAAAATTAATCTAACTCCACTTAAATATAAAATAATTCTATGGTCATTCTACACATATGCAGTGAAAAATAAAAATAACCATAAAAATTAAAAAAAAATGATTGAGATGCACCTCGATTTTATAGTAGTTTGGCGTTGTACCTACATCCACTCTTTCAACAAGCAAGTTGGGATTTAGCAATTTACTAGTTTTCCACTATAATATGAGATTACAAAATACAATCCAAGAACTATTGATTTTTGATCTTCCTTGCTTGAAGATGTCTTCGTCCAATAGAGATAGATTCATAACATCCACCAAACTATCTCACACAACTCTCTGCATGAAACAATTTTGGTTGTTCAAGTGGCCAACTTCAAGAATAATTTTCTCATATCAAGAATGTCGAAATTGCTCTACCAAGCTTGCTAGATATTCTACGTATATCACACTTTAAATCCTAGCAAAGATCACTATGAAACTAGTCTCGATCATGAAGATATATAAACCAAAAGTTGCCTTCTTAACAACATTTTATTACTATAAAATGGTGATAATTTTCTCATCTCAACACCACGAATCAAGGCCATTTGTCTTTAACTTTTTATCCTTAGGAGAGATCTTCTTTTCTTATTGGAGGAAGTCAATAGTTGCAATTGTCATATTTGAATTCAAATCCATTTGAATTCAAAAAATTTCTTGGATTGTGGCTTGGATTTGGAGACTTTCCTCCTCTAGAGCTCTTAGGAGAGATCCTTTTTTCCTTATAGGATGAAATTAATAGTTACAGCCACTACATTTAAATTCAATTTCATTTGAATTTAAATACTCTCCTGAATTATGATTTGAACTTGAAGACCTTCCTCCTTTGATTCTCTTAGACTTTTCTTTCTCACAAGATATTCCTTTAATCATGGTTTGGTCAATTGTGTCTTCACATATTTTGAACTAAGTGTAGTTTCTAATCTACACTTAGATTGCTGACTAGATCTTCAATTAATAGAAAGAATAGATTTTGTGCTTCTATGACAGCCTCTATAACCCAAGATAACTTGTCTCTATGGCATTTTCTATAACAACTTTTATAAATTACTTTTATGAGATTTTCAAAACAAACTCAATCTGCACACTTAGTAAAAATGTTAGAATAATATGAAAGGTTTTGTTATTATCAAAATTCTAAGGGGACAACAATTTTCCTAACAATTTTGAACTATAGAAAGGATGAAAGGTTTTGTTATCATCAAAATTTTAAGGAGACAAAAATTTTCTTAACAACTTTAAATTATAAAAAGGATCGATTGAAGCCCTAAATTCATTTTTCCTACCCCTGTCTCCACCGACTGAGCCTTTTCCTCCTTTCTCTGCACTTTCTCTTCTCCTCTTCTTTCTCTCCTTCTCCTTTTCTATACACCTTCATTCTTCTTTCTTTGAAATCCAACCAAACTCAATCAAACCTCTAACAAGCACATAGAGGAGTCGAAGTAGAGAGAGAAAAGCTAGTTTCTAAAGAGAGAAACCTAGAATTTTGAGAAGATTTGACTTAGAGATGGTGTAACACTGAAAATTTTGTGTTAGAAAATTTTTATTTAATTATTAATTTTCTTTGTAAAATACTGGGAGAAAACCAGATCATAATCGAATCTGGAGTTTGGATGTAACTCCAGAAAATTTAATGTTTTGATTTTTCTATTTCACTTAAGTTCTAAATGTTGGAAAATTTTCAAATTTTGTTCTTTTGTATAGTTACAAAATAATAGGGAGTGAAGGGTGAGAGTACAAAATGCCTTGTGAAGGAATGAGATGCCTTAGGAGTTTAGATTGAAGGAATGGGTAAACCTATACATCGTTTAGGTTACCTCATATTTGAGAAAGAAGGGAACAAGGTGCTTTGTCAAAGATTTAGGATGCTTTGTACCCTTGGGAGAACGACTTAGATAGGGTGCAGACAAGGGTTCTGAGAGGCAATTGCCTTGGGTCGTCTTGTGCCATTTAATGGGTCAAGCCATGCCTTGGAAAAGAGAAGAATAGGTAAGTAGCCCCGTGAAGGAACAAGGTGACTTGTGAATGTAAAGAATGTGAGAGAGAAGGGGCCTAGTGAGATGAGTGAGTAGACTTGGGTAGATGGAAATTGTGAGAGGGAGGATACCTCATGCTTAAATTGGGTTGGCTTGTGCTTCCAAGGATTGTGAGAGAGAATGTGGCTTATGATGGAGTAAGGTGACTTGTGTAGGTGTAAATGAGAGGGTAAGACATCTTGTGCTGGTGAAGAGGACAACTTGTATGTAATTTGTAAAGAGTGGAGTCACCTCAAGCTATTAGGAGTCGCCTCATGCCCATGGAAAGTGAAGGACAAGTCTACTTGAGAGGGCATACGGTTACTTGTGAATGGCTTGGTAAGAGAGTGAGACGCCTTGCGAAGTTGAGGGAGGCGACTTCATGGGTTGTACAGACCAAGTCCTGAGGGCTAGGAGTCATGAGTCACCTTGTGCTAAGGTAGAGGTTGCCTTGTGAGGTTATCTCAAGGGCGCAAGTCGCCTTGTGTGAGACATGAGATGCCTTGAGTGTTTTAGAGCATGGTTTCTATGCCTTGAAGACATAGAGGTGCTTGGCACAAGTGAATGAGGCGACTTGAGTATTCTGCAGGGGTGAGTTCTGAGGCAATGCATCTATGAGGCGACTTGACCCCTATCTTGAGGCGACTCAAGGTTTTGAAATTTATGCAAATTGAGTCGTCTCAACCAACTATGAGTCACCTTGCCCTATTGAGTCTTGAATATGCAAGTCGCCTTGCCTAAAGGGTAGGTTGCTTTGCCCAGTCGATTTATCACTAATTGAGATGCAAAATGACTAAAATGCCCTCTAAACTCAAATATAACTTGAAACTTGAGGGGGACAAGATGGTAATTTCACCATCTCATCATTCTTCTCTCTTGCAACTCACGAATACTCTCTCCTCTCCCCATATCCTCACACTCTCTCCTCTTCATTCTTGGTCTCTCTCTCTCTAGAAAATTAAATGTTCTCCATTAAATCACTCTAACTAACTTGCAATAACTTCAATTAAACTTAAGGAAGGAAGACTCAAGGAAAATCTAGGGTTGCTCTACATGAAGGAGAAATTAGGGTTTTTGAAACCCAACCACCAAAATCCAATCCAAATCCAAAATTAAGGTAATTTCTTACTCTTAATTTTGGGTTTAACTTCTTTAATACTAGATTTAATTGTATTGTTGAGATTTGATGGATATTCAATTAGAGATCAAAAACCCTAAAAATTATGAATAGTAAAAATTTGGGAAAATGGAATGAAAAATTGTAGAAAGGTTTAAATGATGTACCAATGGTGGAAATAGAACCACAAACATAAATTCTTGGCTTTGTTAGAAATTAGAGTTTGTGCAAAATTAGGAAAATTCATAAACCCTAAAATTGAATATAATTTAACATTAAATTTGTAATTATTAGTTTAAGAAGGCCAATTGGGATTTGAAAAGGATTTCATTGCACTCAAATTTGAAATTAGGAGTGAATAACTCCCAAAAACTGAGTGGATAGCTATATTTCATATGAATGAGTAAATTGTTTTCAATTATGATTTATGAATTAAATTTTGAAATGAATTTAAAATGAATTTGTAAAATTTTGTAATTGTGGTATGCCTGAAATGAAATTACGAAATATCCATGACTCATGATCTTGAATATTGAATTATTTGCACCATGTTATATTTGAACACTCACGTGAATTGTGAAATGTTGCTCTATTTTGTAATTGAGTATGAATTGATTGATAAATTGAGTTTGGTAATATGGTACTGGAAAATGACTATAGTCTAAGTCTTGTCACGGATAGGGCTATCGGAGAAGCATGGTTAAGACTGATTGAAATTTGGTTTGGCGGTAGGTAGGTTAGAGCGCCTCTTAAAATTGTCGTGATAACGTGGTAATACCCGATGAAACTCCGAGCCAATGCCAAGATGAAGGGGATTTTATGAAAATTGTGGAAAACCTTTTAACGGATCCTACCAACGGCTATTGGTAGGAAAATGTTTTTAGCAAACCCCAAAATTATGGAAATGAAAGTTTAAATTGCTGATTTGAATATTTTAGTCATGATGGCTTGATACGGATTGTTTTATGCAAAAAGATATCTTTTATTGCATTGAATTATATTTGATATCTGTGTTTGACACCACTACCCTCACCCCTCATTTATGTGTTACATGTCATTGTACTTCACTTACTGGATATTTGAAATACTTACTCCTCTCTTCTAAATTTTTCACAGGAAGCTTAGGTAGGAGACATCATTTTGAGCCAGTTGAAGAGTTATTTTTGTTGAATCACGTAGGTATTGGTGATGTAGACTTTATTTTTGGGATTAATGTAGTGTGATCCATGGAAGGAGACTTTTGTACTCTTCATATGGTTTGGATTTGGTTGATACTTGCTTTATTTCTTTTTGAGCAAGTATTGATAAAATCCTTACCTAGAAAAATGTGGAACTTTGTTAATTTTTGTTTAAATTTGCCTTTGACTAAGGAACTGAAGGAGGAATTGAGATTTGATGTGGAGCTTACAATTGAGCTTCGTTAGTATTCTATCCGTCCATCACTTGCTAGAAAGCGGCTAAGGGTGGGGTAAGGATCCCAGTTGGAGGAGCCGGGTACATCAATATCGAGGAGGCTCATGTGAAGATGATGCAGTCTTAGCTTGAGAAGGTAGAATAGGAAGAATTTCATTCATGTTTCTCATTCTTCGTTTAGGAGGCATAATTCTGGAAAATAAAATCTAAACTTAACAAATGTAATAGGAACTAAACTCGGTGCTTAACCACTCAAAAATAATATTTCTAATTTCCTAGAACTTGTAGGAGTTAAATCATTTGAAATATTTTAAACATAAAATTTTTCAAAATATTTTGAAAACAATTGAGAACATTTAAAAATATTTGGAAAACTTTTCTAATGTTTTAACACATTTTTAAATTAAAAACCTAAATTTTGATACCAATAAAAATGTCATGCCTTGACCCTTAGATTGAGTACGCAATAACCATCATGTTACCCAGAATATAGATAAACCTAACCCATACACTAAGATACCATAAGTCATTCATCGATATCTATCCATTTTCTAAAATAATTTAACAAATCTAAATAAACCAACAAGTATTCATCACACGACTAAAAAGAACAACCCAATCCATCTCTATTCAAAACAAGCATGCATAAGGCCACCCTAGCCATTTAAATTAAATCCAAAGAATATAAAACATGTCCCTATTTAAGGGATTCCGAACCAACTTAATCAAAAACAATTTCCAAGTAAACTTGTGGTAAATCAATAGGTCCTCAATAAACGTATACAAACCAAATGAAATTCAAATTCAAAATCAACAAAGATAGTATTTAAGATAATTTTGCAAAATAGTTATAAAATTTGCCTCAATTTAGCTCCACTAATACCTCAAACCAAAAGAAGACTAGTACTCGAAAGAGTTTAACAAAATAAGCTTTTATGAATCCGACACTAGGCATTCACAAGTCTCAACTAAGTTTTTTCTATAAAAATGGAAATAGGAGGGGTGAATATAAACAATACTCAGTGAGTAATATCCATGTTAAACATAAATAAGATTTGTATGATGAATATATCAAATATATATATTTCAAAACATCGTATCAATCTCAAACTTATTAAATAAAAATAAATTCTCAATCTTCATGATTCAATAACATATACATCCAACCAGTTCACATTTTCAAATATGGAAAAACCAAAATCATTGCTCCTAACAAAAATCTACCATGATCTAGGTCAGGACCACTAAAGAGTTTTAGAAATTTAAGTTCACAAATGCTCCATTCCTTAGCGTTGGAAATGGTATTTTATTAGTAGTGCAACTAACTATCCCACACCCTTAAGTGTAATATCTGGCCATGAATGCACCGCACGTGTTTGGCTACATACCATAGTCTACTAACTCCACCATATTACCCCATCAAGTCACGCCGTGAAAGCAAATAACTAGTCATTTTTTTGTGGATCAGGCTCTTCCCCCAAGCTAATCATATGCACCATTTCACATAATTCATAAATTCATTTCATGTGCCATCAATTTAATAATTGTTCAATCATAGTCAAAATGGTAATATATTTAATATCAATAAATCACAATGGTATGTTTGTTCATTTAAAGTGTATAGGATGCAAAGGAGTTCAATTTTCGGGATATTCTACACACACTAAAATACATAAATTCAAAATTTGAAAATTATTTAGAAAATTCAATAAAAACATTTTTCTTATTTACGTGTAAACATGCAACCACTCACCTCTTGGGAGGGTTAATACTCACAATCCACAATGTAGACCTAAGTTAATCCCTCTTAAATATTCAATTATCTCAGTCTAAGACAATAAACACAATTTCATCACTTAAATATGGCTCAATGCTAGAGCTAGTTAAATTTTTCCCCAATTGTCTTATAACCAAAATTTTTTGCACAACCATGTCTTTGAAAAACTATCTATCATATCTTGACCCACAAAACTTGGATTGAGGTGATTCCAATTGCTACTTAAAGTAAAACATAGGGTTATAACTTTTGTGTTTACGACATGGGCAAATTCCAAATACACATAAAGCCCCAAATTAATTAAATTTGCAGCCAAGTTTCACAATACAACATGTTACAATAAAATTAGCATAACTTTCACCATACATATCCAATTGAAGTGATTCAAGCAATGATTTAAAGGCAAGACATAATTCGAAAACTTTCATGTTTGGAATTCAGCCTAGTTCCTCCAAGAAGATGACTCAAAATTGTAGAAAATTTCGCACACAAAACAAGACAAAAACATAAGAGTTTTCTACAATAATCATACTAATTTGAAAATTCACCAAAAATTTCATTCTCAATGAAACCCTTTGAGTCATATATCATTTTGAAGCTATGGACGTATATCTTCATCTGAAGAAAATCTCACTTTATTTGTAGCTGCACAGAAAAGGTTATAAGGCAAAAATTGAGGCAAGGCCAAACTATCCAAAGTGCCAAATCTCTAATTTTTCATTTAAGAACGTGATTCATTTTTCCCTAATTCATTTCATTCTCATTCTAACAACATAATCACATGTAAAAACATGTTTTAAAGGATTATTAGGTATCAATTTAACAAATATATACATGTTACCTGCCTCATATTTGAAGATTTTTCCCAACCCCAACATTAAACAAACCTTAGGTCTAAATCTTAAATTTGATTTCATCAAATTCAATATAATCTTCAAATTCAAAAAAGAGGAAAGTAAACCCAAGTTAAGAATGAGAAGATTCTCTCAATTTTTATTACCAATTTCGCTCTCAAGTCGGGTTATACCAAAACCCTAAACTTTCTCTCTCTACAAAATCTCAAATTTCAACATAAACTATAATTCCATGCAAGAATAGCTCAATTATAAGTTAAGAGAGAAAAATTACCTCTATTGGAACCATAAATTTCACCCCTTGTTGAATTATACCAAATCCTAGGTTTTTCTCTTTCTATAAAACTCACTTTTCTCACTAGATTCAACCCCCAATGGGTTTTGTTGGGAGTTTTAGAAGCTTCAATAAGTGGATTTTTCCTTGAACATGGTTGCTCTTGAAGAAAGCAAAGAAAGAGGGAAAGAGCGAGAGTGCCAAGAGGGGAGAGAATGGGAAAGGGGTGTATGGGTTGTATTCTTGGGTAAAATAGGGAGAAAGGGATAAAGGAGAAGGAAAAAAAAAAGAAAAAGAGGAAGAAAGTAGTGGTGGTGGGGCCGACTAACTTGTGTGTATGTTTGTTTTTTTTTCCCCTCTTTCTCTCTCTTTTTTTTTTCTTCTTTTTGTTTTGTTTTGTTTTGTTTTTGTTTTACAGTGGTGGAACCTATCAGGGCTCTTATTAGCATTTTGGGATTGTGCGGGGAGAGATTTTTGTAGGTAGAGGAAGCTCTCCTCTAAAGATCAGAATCATCGTTCGGCCACTTGGTGCAGCAAAGGTTACTAAGGATTCTTCTTTAGCACTTCATCAGGTTCGATCATAAGAGGACTTGGGAAGATGGTTAGAGGCTTGATACAACTATTCTGTCCATTTGGCAAACTCATAGCTTCCTCAATTCCTTTGGCAAGCTTTTTGTTTGTTTCAAATGTATAATGTACTTTTTTGTCATCGGCACATAAGAGTGGCTTGACGGATTGTGGAGCCTATATAGTTTTAGCTTTACCTTTAGTTGGCTTTCTAATTTTAGTATCTTACTGGGTGCCAAACAAAGGTTATGTTGTGTAGTTCTCCAAGGCTTTTTTCTTGATGTTACCTGATCCGAGTTAGGGAGTTGTGGATTTTCTTCTCGTTTTGTATCCAACTGTATACTCTGATATGTATTTATCGCATTGGAATAAAAAGAAACTTTTGTTACTCACTTGTCGACATTGCTTTTAGTCGAAAGAATAATCACCTCGCTCGTTAGTAGTCTACTGATGTGAATAACAAGCATTGAACTACCGAGTTAGTAACTTGACTAATAGGAAATCTCGTGGTTGATAGGCTTACTTAGTCACTAGGCATAGGGCATCATTGCCCTTGTACTCACTCTGTTGTGTGCAATTGAGAGAATGGGTTGTATTTACTTCAGTTGTTTTTTTATTTTTTCCCCCAATATGTTCATTTGAGAGCTCAACCAAGTGAATGAGCTATGTATACCCATCAAGGAGATAGATCCTTCGTTGGTGACATATTTATTCGATGGAAGAGGCCGTGCCTACCTGTCGAGGAAATAGATCCTTTATTATTGGCACGTTCATTCTATAAAAGGGGTCGTGTCTACCCATTAAGGAGATAAATCATTTATTAATGGCATATTTGTTTGATAGAGTTCAACCGAATGAACGGGCCATGTCCACCCGTTGGGGGATATGTTTCTTATTGATGACATATACGTTTGATAGGAGGGGTCACATTTACCCATCGAGTAGATAGATCCTTTATTGTTGGCACATTTGTTCATTAGTGTTTGACTGAGTGAATGAGTTGTGTCCACCTGTTAGGGAGATAGATCCCTCATTGATGACATGCTTTGGAAAACATAAGTATAAAAACAAATTGAATGGCATATAGGGTAGCATCATGAGGTGAAGGATCGCAGAGGTCTTACTTGATCATTTATCTAGACATGGAGCAGAACGTGTTCCTTTGAGAGAGTGTCGATTCTCATTGATAATAAATGCATAGGTCCTCAGAGTTCCAAGTTCTGGGTATGGTTAAGTCGTATAGGTGATCAAGATAATATGTGCTTGGGCAGACTTTTGAGCATATTCTATAAAGGCCTTCTCAGTTGGGCGCTAGCTTGCCCCTAGTTGAGGTTAATTGGTAGTTTCTACCTTTCTGAGTACCATGTCATCCGGTTTGAATGTTCTAGCTCTGACCCGCCTATTGTAGTATCTTACCATTTACTATTGATAAGCGGCTATTCGGACAGATACAGTTTCCCTTAACTCGTGGAGCAGGTTTAACCATTCATGTAATGCAATCTCATTTGTACCCTGTTCGTATTGATCCACCCAGAGTGAATGAATGTCAATCTCTACTGGTATCATTGCCTTATAACCGTATATTAGACTGAATGGTATCTCTCCTGTAGCCCTTCAGGGTGTCGTTTGACAGGCTTAGAGAATGCTATAGAGCTTATCTACCCATTGACCTTTAACTCCATCTAATGCAGCCTTTAGTTCTTACAAGATGGGCCGATTAGTTACCTCTACGAGACTGCTGGTTTGCAGGTAGGTGACGGAAGTAAAGTGATACTGGATCTCCAATCTGCTACAAAAGTTTTGAAATCTTTTGTTATCGAACTGTTTGCTATTATCCGTGATCAGAATATGAGGCACACTAAACCTGGTGACGAAGGATGTCTATATGAAACTCTGAATCTTGCTGATGGTAATCTAGGTTAATGGTTCGGTTTCTACCTATTTGGTGAAATAGTCGATAGCTACTACTAAGAATTTTCGCTATCTGACAGTTAGAAGGAATGGTCCTAAGATATCCATCCCCCATTGGGCAAACGGCCATGGGTTGACTATTGGCTAGTGTGGTACTGATAAGAAGTGTTGATATTTGTCGCATCTTTTGATATAGTTATCCGCATCGGTCTTCATGGTAGGCCAGTAGTACCCTATCAAAGAGCCCTTTCCCTAAAGGTGAGTGGATACATGTTTATAATTTTAAGTGAGAAAATGTTTTATTCTGATTTTATAAAATATTTTCTAATAATTTTAAAAATATTTCTAAAATTGTTTTTGTGATTGTAGAATGTCCCGAAAGGGGATTTGAATTACCGAATGCATCCATGTGTTGTTGAAACTAATATGCCATGTTTTTCGACTTGTGATTGAAAATGACTGATGGAATTCATGCATTAAAAAATTTGTTTGAATAACTATTAGCACATTTTGGTATATGATTTGATGATTACGAAATGGTGCTATGTGCATGGTCAATGGCTATAGTCTTTCCCTCCACGGTGCAACCCGATGGGGTGACGTGGTTAGGCGGTTATTTGGATGAAGAGGTAGCTGCGCTCGAGAGGTGCCTCTAAATCCCTCCCTTCGAACTAGCCTGGTTGCACCTTAAGGGAGACCCGAGCCAAAGCCAAAGAAGGAGGTATTGTGTATGATTTATTGACATTGATGAGAATTCCTTAGTGATTCCACCACTAGTCAGGGCCAAGCCTTTGGTGGAAAGATTTTGACAACCCCGTGATTTTGGAAAATAAGATGTCATGACTGGATGCATATGAATTATGTACCATATTTTGTTAAGATTTTGTTTACATTGAGATTTATCGATACGATTATATAATTTTGAAGGAAACATTTGACATGTTCACAATCACCACTCATTTATTATCATAACATGCTATACACTCACTGAATATTTCCCAATACTCACCCCTCTTTTACATCTTTCAGAGGAAGCTTAAGTCTGTGACAACAATTGGAGTTTGTGAAGGTTTATCCGCTGACTAGTTTAGGTATCATAGTGATGTAAGGTTATTTTAGCTTAATCTTAAATCCATGGAAGGGAAAACTTGTACAATTTTTGGTATGGATTTAATCGATACTTGTTTCGTATATAGGAGTAAGTATTGGTGGAATCCTTACATCGTTTATGTTGAAACTTGTTCATTTTCATTTAAATTTCATTTTTGGTAAAGACTTACTGTTTAACTGGGATATTTGGATTGAAATGTTTGATTTCAATATTTACTTTCGGATTTATGAAATTCTGTACATCTTATATCGTTTGGACTTTACTGGTGCTGGCTTGTTTTCGTCAGGCAAATATTAGTAAAATCCTACGACTATGATTTGGGACTTCATTTATTTTGATTTTGTGAATATCTTTGGAATGCTTTATTTGTACTGAGAATTCTAGAATGGCTGGGATGGTCACACTACATACATGCTTGTACAGAAGCCCCCTTCTCAAATGTGTGTGTCGACGTATGCTTGTGTGTATAGGGATGGATTGAATGGGTCCTTTGCATGTGTGCTATCTATATGTTTTCTTATTTTGGATGGATTTGTATATTGGAAGATTTACTGTACTGTTATGTTGTCTCGCGGAGTCCTGGTATATGGGGAGGTTTTGACCGTGTACCGAGACAACACGGCTGTTGTCGCGTGGTCGATCCGAGGATCAGGGCATGACAACTTGATTGGTATTAGAGGTTAGGCTCACAATTTTAAATGTTTCATGGTTTTGAAATATTTTCAATTGTCTCCAAATGTCCCTGAAAGTTTTTTTAATATTTTGAAAGATTTGCTATTTTGAAATTTGTGATTTTTAAAGGTTTATCTGTCAAGAGATATACAAGAACTTTCCATGGATTCTTAGGGACTATGATCTATTTTTATTTTTAGGGGGTTAAGCACTTGGACTAGGTCCTATTTCTATTGTTAAAGTTTAGATCATCTTTGTAGAACCTTGTTCCCCAAACGAAGAACCTGTAACCAAAGTGAGATATTTTTCACTTCACCTATACAACTTGAGTGATGTATCACTCTATAAGTGGTCACTTGATTGTGATTCAAAACCTTCTGTAGCTTGTTTGGCCAAATGTTAGGGACTTTAGTGTGATAAGATTCCCTTTTGAAAAACTGAATGGGGTTAGAGATATTAACAGTATGACTAGCATGACTCTTTGATTGGGATGACGAGTTGTTAGACATTCACTTATGTAATAGTGAAGTAATTTGGGCTTTGCGAGAAGATAGAAATGTAGCGTCCTGTATTGATTATTTTCTTTACTTTAAATAACTTGGAGTCCTAACTCCCTAATTTTAAGTATGACATTCGTATTAGAACCACTTCTCATCATTTCCCCATCCATTCGAATTCTTATTGCATCACTTTAGTCTGATTTGCTTTCAAGTTCAAGAAATATATGGCTATCTCATAGGGAACTTAAAGGATGGTTAGAGTGGTGGAGCAATTTTGTGATAGATAAAGTTTTGCGATATTCAGACGACAAATGAGGGTACTATATTTGGCAATAGCTTGTATATTAAGTGGCCTACATTGCTGATGATTTGCAATAAGGGCTAATAACTACTACTAACAAGGATTTTATGATTATTTTTCTTAGAAAATCCAATCATGAATATTATTGTCCATCTAGCTTCTCAAGGACTCACTTTTGAAGATGTTTAAGGCAACCCAGATATAGTCACAGGTAAATTCCTTTGAATTTGATGATTCAGAAATTTGAATACAGATACAATGTGATTTTGAATTTGGGATATATTAGTGATACGTCTTGATATTGAGGTAATTATTAATGATTTTAGATGCCCTGTGATAGTTACAGTGGCATTGAAGACTATAAATTTTGGTGATTATTAGTGGGGCATTTGATATATTTTTTTTCTTCTTTTCATTTTTATAACTACCAATTTTGCATATAAGCCTTTGTGTTATTCCGGACACACCATCTTTTTTATGTGCTTTTAAGGGTCATAAGGTATTTCAGTGGTTCAAATATTTTCAACAAATTGAGCTTTCTCACTAAATTTAGGGCATATTGAGAAAATATGGGAAAAGACTTATGTATTGAGATATAAACATGCAAATCCCTCTATTTGAGCTAATTATCACTCAAACGTGATGTTGGAGGAATATTTGATAAGGTGAGGTAATAGAGACTTGGGAGAGATGATTTTGATGTCTTGAGGTATTCATGGTGTTAGTGATGATTATATATACCTTGATTGAAATTGGTGGAATTTGTCATTTGATTCATTTTCTCGGGACATATAGTATTACTCATTGGTGGTCAACTTATTGAGGTTTTGAGTTGAGTTGTTTCTAAATTTAGAGATATTTGGGTCAACTCGTCGATAATTTGGTTAACTCCCTTATAGGAGATGTGAATGGATGGCTATGTTGCATGTGAATGGGTAAATGAATTCAAATTGATTTATGAAATAAATTTTGAAAGAAGTTTAAAATATTTGGTGATTGTAGTGTGTCTGAAATAAAATTGCAAAATATCCATGACTCATGACTTTGAATATTGAATTATTTGCACTTGCTACATTTGGATACTCATGTGAATTTTGAAGTATTGCTACACCTTATATTTGAGAGTATGAATTGATTGATAAATTAAGTTTGGTAACATAGTATTGGAAAACCAATATAGACTAAGTCTTACCATGGATCGAGGCCATGGAGGCAGCGTGGCTAAGGCTGGGATAGAGAAATTTTGCTTGGTGGTAGGCGAGATGGGAAGCCTCCACAAGCCGATCCCATGATAACGTGGTGGCACCCCACGGAACTTCGGGCCAATGCCAAGGAAATGAGGTATTTTATTAAAAATTATGAAGTCTCTTGGCGGATCCTACCGACTACCATAGATAGGAGGATGGTTTTGGCAAACCCCAAAGTTATTGAAGAGAAAATATAAATTGTTTATTAAATTGGAAAATATGAGTCATGGAAAATTTGATATGAATTTGTTTTATTACAAATGATTTTGGTATTATATGGAAATAAATTTTTATATGTATTTGGCACAACTACCTTCAACCATCATTTATGCTCAATATGCCATATCGTCTATTTACAAAGAAAATTTTATGCTCACTCCAATCTTTTCTAAAATTCTTTGGAAGAATCTTAGATTCGAAATATGAACTTTGATTTCTAGCAACAGTTAAGGTCAAATCTTGAAAAGCACATCTAGGCATAACAAGTAAGATATGCATAACAAGTACAACATGATGGTATTATTATAAATGAGACTTACAATGGCAGGTACCTGGGATGAAAATGATTCGCTTTAGTAGGTCTTTAATTTTGTTTGATGAGTTAATATTACTTTAGATAGAATAATTGATAGTAGAGATATTTGGTACGATAATGCCTTCTGAAGATCTATATATATTCAGGACATGTTTTGTTGATTTAATCATTTTGGTGATGTGGCTTTGTCTAATGAAAGGTTTGTATGTAACCATAGGGAAGACTTATTGCTGTTCATGTTAGGAGCTCCTTTTATATAATAATGAGCAGCTGGATTTTTAGAAAGAAATTGAAAGGGGTGGATTTAGAATTTTACCACTATCTATGACTCTTTATTTTAGTAATTGTTCTTCAAAGACTCAAACATGGAGGAATAAAGCCTTGATTTTGTTATTTTGTAAGCATAGACCCTTTAATCTCATGATAGCAATCAGTTAGGGTAAATGAACCAAAGGAATTGAGACCATCAAGTTGTTATGGGAGAGATCCAAGTAATTAGGCTTTTTATTTCTCCAATTTCTACCGGAATGGAGCCATTGAGTTGATTAAAATCGAGTGACAAGTAGATGAGGTTGATTAAATGAGTTAAAGTTGAAGGGATCAAATCTATGAAATTGTTACAAGATGGATCCATGACATCTAGGCTTTTTAATTCTCCAAGTTCTACCAAAAGAGAGACGTTGAGATCATCACTAGAAAGGTTAAGGGAGGTCGGGTTCTTAACTTTTCTATTTCTGCTGAGATTTGACCATTGAAATGATTGTACGAAAGGTCAGGGAAGAACATACTTATCGAGTTCCCTATTTCTGGAAGACGAGAGCCTGAAACTATTCCAAGAAATGTTTAGATCCATAAGCAAAGTGAGGTCTATGAATTATATTTAAGATAGTCAGACCAAAATGAATTTGAACTCAAGTAGAGGCTTAAGTTTAGATAGAGCACAAATTTTAAGTGGCATGATTTCATTGAGCTTACTCTCTAAAGAGGTTAGCCAAAATGCATATGGCAGAGATTGTAAGGCTCCATAGGATTTCGGTGTCAAATGTATGCGATTGTGACCCTCGATTCACATCTTGATTTTGGCCTAGGCGTAAGAGATTGCAGAAAAACGCAAGTCCCTATCGTTAAGGTCTAATGGGAAAACGATCAGGTGGACAAAGAGACTTGAGAACCCGAAGATACTATAAGAAAGCAATAACCACATCTTCTTAATGTATAGTATTCTTTTAAATTTTGAGGATGAAATTTGTTTTTAGGGGGTTAAGTGTTGTAATACTGAAAATTCGGTATTAGAGATATTCTGTAAAATGTCTAAATAAATATAAAAAAAAATTTAAATTTTATTGATTTTTGATTTTGGGGTATTAAATTGGAATTATTGGGTATATATAAAATGCCGTGTCTATGATTCGTAGTGAATCTCATTTTTAAGAAATTTAAAATTTAGTAAAAAGTGGGTATAAATATATATGAATGAATATTTATTTATTTATTTATTTATAAAAAAAAAAAGAGGGAAGGAACACAGCGTTTTGCCCACCCTCCTCTAATTTTGATTATGGCTAGAAGCCCAAATCTCACTTTCTCACTCCCGTCTTTTTCTCTCTATTCTCTCTCTCCTGCGACTCTCTCTTTCCCTCTCGATTTCATTCTGCCTCTCTCCGCCGCGTCTCCCTCTCACTCACCGGCGAGTTCCACCGCCACCGCTTAGCCACTCGTGGCCATCTCTCTCTGTTTTCTCCCCCTCTCACGTGACAGAGCTCTGTCCCTTTCTCTCTCCCGTGCGTACGACTGCAGCACTCTGTCTCCCTCACCCTCACTCGTTCGCTTTACTCTTTTTGTAGCTGCAATTCCTTGACCTCCACTAAAGCCCCAAGCGACAATTAGCCACAAATCCTCGGAACCCTAGGCTGAGACTGAACCCCATTCTCTGCACAAGTAAGGACTGATTCCTAATCCTCACTTTAGGGTTTTGATTTGTCTAAGTAATTAGGTCTAATTGATAAACCTTACTTCGGTTAGGAAGCATTGCAGATCACAGATTGGATTGAGGAGGCATTCGAACGAGGGCTGTGAATTGTGAAACCCTAGGTGAGAGAAATTCTAGTCCCTTCGATAATTGAATGAATTTAGGCTGAATTTGAGATGAGAGCTTTGTATATGTTCTGAAAATGTGTGAAATTTGAAGAGAATGCATTTTCCTAAAATTTGATATGTAATTTCTAGGGTTACATCTAAATTCTACATGAATTTAGACTGATTAATACGAAAAAAATGTGTTAGATGAAATTAAAACTTTGTTGGGTTAATTAGAATAGCTCTCCTTAGAGTTGATTCGAAATGTGCATGAAAAACATTAGGGGAATGTAAATTCAGAAGAAATTGGGAATTTAAGTTATTTGTGAGCCAAATAGTCCTAGATGGATGAAACGAGAATCTAGAAATATGATTGTGTAAATTAAGGTTATATTAATTAGGAGAAAATTTGAAAATCCTTTAATCAGACTTTATTTGATGAAATTGTGATTATTGGTATAGGATAACCCATTTGAAGGTTGAGAAGGGTTACCTTAGATTAAATTGCGGAATTGGGAGTGGATACCCTCCTTAGAGGTGAGTGGATACATGTTTATGGTTTTAAGTGAGAAAATGTTTTACTCTGATTTTATAAAATGTTTTCTAATGATTTTACAAATATTTCTAAAATTGTTTTTGTGATTGTGGAATGTCCCGAAAGGGGATTTGAATTACCGAATGCATCCATGTGTTGTTGAAACTAATGTGCCATGTTTATCGACTTGTGATTGAAAATGACTAATGGAATTAATGCATTAAAAAATTTGTTTGAATAACTGTTGGCACATTTTGATATATGATTTAATGATTGCGAAATGATGTTGTGTGCATGGTTAATGGCTATAGTCATTCCCTCCATGGAGCGACCCGACGGAGTGACGTGGTTAGGCGGGTATTTGGATGAAGAGATAGCTGCGCTCGAGAGGTGCCTCTAAATCCCTCCCTTTGGACTAGCCTAGTTGCACCTCAGGGGAGCCCCGAGCCAAAGCCAAGGAATGGGGTATTGTGTATGATTTATTGACATTGATGAGAATTCCTTGGCGATTCCACCACTGGTCAGGGCCAAACCTTTGGTGGAAAGATTTTGGTAACCCCGTGATTTTGGAAAATAAGATGTGATGACTGGATGCATATGAATTATTTACCATATTTTGTTGGATTTTGTTTACATTGAGATTTATCGATGCGATCGTTTGATTTTGAAGAAAACATTTGACATGTCCACAATCACTACTCATTTATTATCATAACATGCTATACACTCACTGACCCAATACTCACCCCTCTTTTATATCTTTCAGAGGAAGCTTAGGTTTGTGACAACAATTGGAGCTTGTGAAGGTTTATCCACTAACTTGTTTAGGTATCATAGTGATGTAAGGTTATTTTAGCTTGATCTGAAATCCATAGAAGGGAAAACTTGTACAATTTTTGGTATGGATTTAATCGATACTTGTTTCGTATATAGGAGCAAGTATTAGTGGAATCCTTACATCGTTTATGTTGAAACTTGTTCATTTTCGTTTAAATTCCATTTTTGGTAAAGACTTACTGTTTAATTGGGACATTTGGATTGAAATGTTTGATTTTAATATTTACTTTCAGATTCATGAAATTCTGTACATCTTATATCGTTTGGACTTTACTGGTGTTGGCTTGTTTTCTTCAGGCAAGTATTAGTAAAATCCTACGACTATGATTTGGGACATCATTTATTTTGATTTTGTGAATATCTTTGGAATGCTTTATTTGTACTGAGAATTTTGGAATGGCTGGGATGACCACACTGCATGCATGCATGTACATGAGCCCCCTTCCCAAATGTGTGTGCCAACGTATGCTTGTGTGTACAGGGATGGATCGGATGGGTCCTTTGCATGTGTGTTGTCTATATGTTTTCTTATTTTGGATGGATTTGTGTATTAGAAGATTTACTGTACTGTTATGTAGTCTCGCGGATTCTCGATATATGGGGAGGTTTTGCTAGTGTACCTGAGACAACGCGGCGGTTATCGCGTGGTCGATCCGAGAATCGAGGCGTGACAATGCATTTCCTAGTTGTTCTCGCGATTGGTTGTACTCTGAAGTTTCTTGCATCCTCTTAGCCATATCCTTCTGTCTACTAGTTTTTCCATTTACCACTAGCCATGTAACCACCTGTTCTTGCTGATAATTCTATTTAGCAGCCATTTAGGATCCTGAATTGAGGATGGTAACATTCTTTATGCTATTTTGTTTCTGTAACCACTGTAATCAATAGTTAGTAGTTCCTAGCTTGTTGCTAACCTCAATGACCATGGAAGCTATAGAACTTTTGAGATATTTGCTAGTAAAAGGGGAACTAACTTCCCTTATGCTGTGGGATTCTATTTGTGTTTTTTTATTTTTCTCTATTTCTATGTGAACAAATAATTAGAGAATTCATTGGAGAGAATGAATGAAATTACAATGGAGAGGATGTGATTCCTGCGAAAAAGTGAATCAACAGGAAATTGGAAAAAAAAAATTGAGGAATATTGGCAATTAGAGTCATTGAAGAGACAAATAATCTTAGATTGATAAAATGAGAATCTAGAATTATGATTGTGCAAATTAAGATTATATTAAATTAAAAAAAATTGAAAACCCTTTAATTGGACTTTATTTGATGATAAATTGTGATAATTGGTCTAGGTTAACCTTTTGGAGACTCGAAAGGAGTCAATTTGGAGTAATTGTGGAAATAGGGAGTGAATACCCTCTCTAGAGGTGAGTGAATGGTTATGTATCATTTAAATGAGTAAATGATTTTAATATGATTCGTAAATTTGATTTTGAAATGAATTTATAATATTTTGTGATTGTGGTGAGCTTGAAATGGAATTGTGAATTATCTATGACTCTTGAGTTTGATTATTGACCTATTTGCACCATTTTACTTTGAGATACTCATGTGAACTATGAAATGTTACTCTATTTTGTGATTGATCATGAATTGATTGACAAATGAAAAATTGGTAACATGGTGCTGGGGAAAATGACTATAATCTAAGTCTTGTCATGGATCGGGCCATCGGGGCAGCGTAGTTAAGACTGGTTAAATTAGTTTGGGGGTGGTGGGTTAGAGAGCCTCCACAGGCTGCTGGATAACGTGGTAGCACCCCATGGAGTTTAGGGCTAATGCCAAGGTAAAAGGGGATTTTATAAAAAAAAAAAATGTGAAAAACCCTTGGCGGGTCATGCCAACGGTCATTAGTGGTATAATGTTTTTGGCATACCCCAATATTGTGGAAAAATGAAATTATACTGTTTGATTTGATTATATGAGTCATGGTGGATTTATATGAATGATTTTATGAGAATGAATTTCTTTATTGCCTTAAATGATATTTGATACATGTATTTGGCATCACCACCCTCACCCCTCATTTATATGCTACATACCATTGCACTCCATTCTCTGGATATATAAAATACTCATCCCTCTTCTTTATATTTTTTCAGAGGAAGTATAGAGGGACGACGCCTACTAGTGCTGATTGGAGGTTTATTTTGTTGGATTTGGGTAGGTATGGACTGTTTAATCACTTTGGGATTTGTAGATCATTGGACCATGGAAAGGAAGTTCTATACATCTCATACCATGTGGATTTTATTGATACCGGTTTGAGTTTTCGAGCAAGTATTGGAAAATTCCTACGACTATGATTTGAGACTTCATTATTTTGTGTAAACTCATGTTTGAAAGATATTTATTTTTGAAATGGGACATTTGGAATATTTACCTTGGATTTTTGGATTTATAGCTTATTTTGTAAATTCTATGAAATGCTTGAGAACTCTAGATTGGCTGGGATGACCATACTTCGTGCATGCATGTACAGGAACCCCTCCCCAAATGTGTGTCGATGTATGCTTGTATGTACAGGGATGGGCCGGATAGGCTCCTTGCATGTGTATTGTTTATATGATTTCTTATTTTGATGGGTTTCATGTTTTGGAAGATTTATTATATAATTGGAATGTCTTGTACTATCCCGATATATGGGGAGGTCATGCCCGTTTGTCGAGATAATGCGACGGTTATTACATGCTCGATGGGAGAGTCGGAATGTGACAATTCTATTGGTATCAGAGCCTAGATTTATGATTTTAAATGTTTAAAGGTTTGAAACATGTCCAAATGTCCCAAAGGTTTTCTAAAGGTTTTAAAAGCATTTTTCTTTTGAAAATCTTGATTTTAAAGATTTACTTTTAAGAAATGTACAGAACTTTCCATGGATCCTTATGGACTAGGTTTAATTTTTATTTTTAGGGGGTTAAGCCCTTAGGTTTGTTCTTATTTTAATTGTTAAGGTTAGACCCTCTCTGTAGAGCTTTGCTCCCTAGACGAAGATTAAGGAATCCGAATAGGATATTCCCCACTCCATTTCCACAACCCGAGTGATGTATCATTCTATGAATAGTTTCCCAATTGTGATTGAAGATCTCCCTTGGCTTGTTTGGCTGAATGGTGAGTACCCTCATAGTAATTCCTTTGGACTAACATTTTGACATTAGAAGTTTGATATACTTGTGTAATAGGCATGACAATATAGAATTGCTTATGATTAAGATATAAGGTAAAATACTTTTGAGAGATTGTATTCGTGAGTAGATGTTGGGGTTTGATAATTGTTTTTATGGATTATTTTATTAGGTATGATGAGTATTTTTTTTGAGTTAATGGACGAGTATTGATTTCCATGGGTCTAAAAACTTATCTATAAGTATGGAGTTTGTTAAGCACTACAATCGACTTTTGACCTCTCTTAGTAAAAGATTTTTGGATGTCACTTCAATGGAAGAATGTGAGGGATAAGACTACTCCTCCTACTGAGGAGAATTTCTTAAAGTTTCCAAATCGGTCCTATAAGACCAAAAGAAGGTAAGAGTCTAATTATTGATGGCAAATTAGGTGCCACTAAGATTTGAAATTCTCTTTATCTCTCTTATTCATTATAGCCATTGATCATAAGCCCTAATGATGACTCTATCATAGAACTCATTGTATTTCTCTGGCCTTTATATTATTTGGCGAGGTTAGCCAATTCTGTGGTCCACGACTGTGGTCCAAGACTGCAACTTGATTAGAAAGGGTGTAAATTTAGTTGGAGGTAAAATCAGCAAATGCACTTACAATTTTGTCTTGTTGATTGCAGCTGCTCTCAGACACATATGACATGTATGTATTCTATTTGTCCGAGATATTATGGACAGAGGTCTTAAAAGGGAAGTAGATGATTGTTAGAGAGAAATAAAAGATGGAGGATTTCAAGTGCATCATAAATTCAAAGAGCCTCTGAAAGTTGGATAAAGAAACTTCTGGAAATATTAGTGTAAAGAAGAGTACCATCCTTAATCAGATAGATGTTTCATAGGTTGGATATTCAAAGTGCTTGCTTATGATCCTTATTTGTCAGAAGGTGAGTCTTAGGTAAAAGGTAGGGCCTTTGTAATCATTTTATTTACATATTCTATTTAAAAGTTACAAGCATTATATGTTTCCTCTTATGGTAATGTAATTCCTTCCTATTTTTGAATGTCATCTTCAGAAAATACTAAAGAGGTTAGAGGTTCTTGGTATAAAAAAAAAAGGAATGAGGGTATGAAAAGTGTATTTATTATAGAAATTAGTGTCTTTCTCTTTAGATAGTAATGTTATAAGACTATCAATAAGTATTATCAATTCAAGCATTAGCTATTTTAAATACTATATGAATTCAAGATTGTTTGAACTATATTGTATGGGATGTGAATTTGGTACATTAAGCAGAATGAGTTAGAAGTTGGTAAGAGTACACAGAAATGATATTGGTAGGAATTGTTAGAAAGTTCCTTCTAATCGTCTATAACCAATGATTATGATCCTTTGAAAGGATATTCGTATTGTGAGGATAAGGTTACTTTAAATTATTGATATGAGAGGAGTAGCATTATCATAGTCGAAGAGATCTTTTTGTAGAAAGATGCAAAATTACAAACTTAGAGAATGAAGAATTTGTTGTAAAAACAATTTATTTCTCTAACATACAAACATTTCCAAATGAATTGATTCAATATTATTTTCAGGATGTAAGGTACATAATTGAGTTGATGTTTAAAGTGTTGATTTCTTATGTGATTATACTTTACACCCAAAATAATAGTATTTTCTTTGAAGTTTAAGAAGTTGTTTATACTATAAGGGATGAAATAACTGGTGAATTGGTGGGTGATGATTACTACAAAGAAAGTAAACTTGAAGCTAGGCATATGTGATAGAAGAATGAAATTCCATATGGAAAAGTATCATGATATAAAAGATTGTATTGTACAAAACTATGAGCAAAATTATGTATACCTTGATTTCAATACTGCTAAATCTCCCACTGAGAAATTATTAGTCCTTAAGCATATAACATCATTAGAGAATTGGGAAAACTAAAGAGGTATTGAACAATAGGTTCAAAAGTAGATGGAGAGTTATGTAAATGTCCTACTATGGTTGCATATGGCTAAGTTGAGATGATTAATGTAGATGTACTTCAACAGGTTGGAAATGTTAGGGGTGAAAATAAAATTTTGGTTTATTTTGTTGATGTCTTCCCCCCTATTTAATGTCAAATGTATTACAGCATGTATGTGGTTTATAGATAAGCATACCACCCATAGATATAGAACTAGTACAAGATTCTGTATAAAAATGAGATATGAAAATTTTTATCATTTAGTATTTTCTTGAAATTTAGTTCAAATAAGAAAGTTGTATTGAAAGCACTATATGCAGATGTAAAGATCGTAATGTCTAGAGTGCAATAGTGATAAATATAAGAGATGCTAGAAGTGGTTATTACTTTGATAATTTGGGGGTATTAATGCAAACACTAGGTGATATACGGTTACATGTGCTTGATTTGATTTGGATAGAATATTGGTGTATTGCATGATACTAAAGTTGATTGAGAATGATCATGATAGAAGTATCCTGATTGAAAGATTGTCCAACTAAGGATTTGAGATTTAAAACTGGGAAGGATTCTAATATTGTTAGTGGATTAAGTTTTCTCACTTAGTCTAGGCCATATTGAGGTTGATCTACATTTCATCATATACAAATTTGATGATATATGGATTTGTATACCTTTTATATTGAGTCTTAAGGCTATGTGGCTGCCATATGCACCATCTTGATGGGGATTATTGAGTTTTAGCTATTCTTATCTCTAAGAATATATGTATTTTGGTTGCACTCATAGTTTATATAATTAACTTTAGAAGTAGGGACAAATGTGATTTTTTACAATTTTTTTCTCATATATCTTTTATTTTGGTATCTTATAAGTTATGTCACTCTAACTTTGGATCTGCAATTGATATGGACATGACATGGTAGTGGTCATTTCTTATTTAGGGTTTCTTTTGAAAGATAATTTAAGGAATTTTCATAATTTTGGAGTCTTAATAGCTTGGTTGTTGATTATAAAGTTAAAGCATGTCGGTCCTAACATAACATAAGAAGTATTTGCCGGATTCTTCTCATGTAATTGAAACTCCTCTGATAGAGTTGAACCCAGATCTGAGTTTCAAAGTGCAGCCTGTGCAAATACTAGATCGACAGCTTAACAGTTTAGAAATAGACAGATTCCTATAGTTAAAGTGTTGTGAAGAAATAATCAAGTGGAAGAGGAGACTTGGGAGACTGAAGAATCAATGCGGAAGCAACATCCATAACTCTTTAATATATAAATTGTATTTTGAAATTTCGAGGACGAAATTTAATTTTAGGGGGTTAAGTATTATAATACCGAAAATTCGGTATTAGAGATATTCTGTAAATATCTTGATAATTATAAAAGAAAAATTTTTAATTTTATTGATTTTCGATTTTGAGGTATTAAATTGGAGTTTTAAATATATTTAAAACATCCGTGTTTGTAAATTCGTAGTGCATTCCATTGTTGATAAGTTTGGAGTTTTAATTTAGTATGAGTATATATATATATAAATATTTATTTATTTATTTATATATAAAATATAAAATGAGTATAAAAAAAAGAAAAAAAATTGGAGTATGGGGATAGAGGAGTCAATTCACAGAGAAGGGGGAAGTAATTGGGGCTTAGTGGAAAGGTGAAAAGATTAAACTACCGTCAAGACCTAATATAAAACTTAAAAAAAAAGGGGGGGTAAAATGGTAATTTTACTCCCCTAAATTGATAAATACGCCCAGAGCCTTCTTTCTTCATTTTTCTCCTCCTGCGAATGCATTTCTCCTTCGGCCTTACTCTCATTCTCACTCTCATCCAATCACATTTCATTTAATTTCCTCCACCAACTCAACCTATTTCTCATTTAACACACTAAATGGAGTACCAAGAATCTCAATCGAACTCAGACACGAAGAATTAAACAGTGGAAATCTAGGGATTTCACGAATGAAGAAAATTAGGGTTTTTTGAAACCTAACTCCAAAATTCGATCCAATCTCAAAATCAAAGTAATTTATTGTTCCAAATCTTGGGTTTAGTTTCGTTTTTACTGAATTAAGAATTATTGCTGAAAATTTTGGAATTTCCGTGAAGAACCAAAAAAAAAAAAAAACCTAGGTCTGTGAATGATAGAGAAATTAGGAAAATAATATCTTGAAATTACTCAGAAAGCTTCAAAAAAAAAAATAGCATTCTGTTGGGACTTGTAGAACTTGTAAGCATTTGTCTTCAGATTTTGACTAAGAATGCATTTCCTGGTTGTTATCGCGACTGGTTATACTCTGAAGTTTCTCGTATCCTCTTAGCCATATCCTTCTGTCTGCCAGTTTTTACATTTACCTCTAGCCATGTAACCACCTGTTATTGCTGATAATTGTATTTAGCAGCCATTTAGGATTCTGAATTGAGGATGGTTACATTCTTTATGCTATTTTGTTTCTGTAACCACTGTAATCAACAATTAGTAGTTCTCAGCTTGTTGCTGACCTCAATGACCATGGAAGCTATAGAACTTCTGAGATATTTGCTAGTAAAAGGAGAACTAACTTCCATTATGCTGGGAGATTCTATTTGTGTTTTCTTATTTTTTTTCTATTTCTATGTGAACATATAATTAGAGAATTTGTTGGAGAGAAGGAATGAAATTATAATGGAGAGGATGTGATTCCTGCTAAAAAGTGAATCAATAGGAAATTGGAAAAAAAATGAGGAATATTGGGAATTAGAATCATTGAAGAGACAAATAATCCTAAATGAATCTAGAATTATGATTGTGCAAGTTAAAATTATATTAAATTAAAAAAAAATCGAAAACCCTTTAATGAGACTTTATTTGATGATAAATTGTGATGATTGGTCTAGGTTAACCTTTTGGAGACTCGAAAGGAGTCATTTGGGAGTGATTGTGAAAATAGGAAGTGAATACCCTCCCTAGAGGTAAGTGGATAGTTATGTATCATTTAAATGAGTAAATAATTTTAATATGATTTGTTAATTTGATTTTGAAATGAATTTTGAAATGAATTTATAATATTTTATGATTGTGGTGAGTTTGAAATGGAATTGTGAATTATCCATGATTCTTGAGTTTGATTATTGACTTATTTGCGCCATGTTACTTTGAGATATTCATGTGAACTGTGAAATGTTGTTCTATTTTGTGATTGAGCATGAATTGATTGATAAATGGAAAATTCGTAACGTGGTGCTGGAAAAAATGACTATAGTCTAAGTCTTGCCACGGATTGGACCAACGGGGCGGCTTGGTTAAGGCTGGTTAAATTAGTTTGGGGGAGGTGGGTTAGAGAGCCTCCACAGGCTGCCAGATAACGTGGTAACACCCCACGGAGTTTCAGGCTAACGCCAAGGAAAAATGAGATTTTATTTTAAAAAAATATATGTGAAAAACCCTTGGCGGGTCCTACTAACGGTCATTGGTGGGATAATGTTTTTGGCATACCCCAAAATTGTGAAAAAATGAAATTAGACTGTTTGATTTGATTATATGAATCATGGTGGATTGATACGAATGATTTATGAGAATGAATTTCTTTATTGCATTAAATGATATTTGATACATGTATTTGGCATCACCACCCTCACCCTTCATTTATATGCTGCATACTATTGCACTCCACTCATTGGATATTTAAAATACTCATCCCTCTCCTTTATATTTTTTCAGAGGAAGTATAGAGGGGACGATGCCTACTAGTGTTGAGTGGAGGTTTATTTTGTTGGATTTTGGTAGGCATGGATTGTATAATTACTTTTGGATTTGTAGATCATTGGATTATGGAAAGAAAGTTCTGTACATCTCATACCATGTGGATTTTACTGATACTGGTTTGAGTTTTCGAGCAAATATTGATAAAATTCAACGGCTATGATTTAAGACTTCATTATTTTGTGTAAACTCATGTTTGAAAGATATTTATTTTTGAAATGGGACATTTGGAATATTTACCTTGGTTTTTTGGATTTATAGCTTATTTTGTAAACTCTATAAAATGTTTGAGAACTCTGGATTGGCTGGAATGGTCACACTACGTGCATACATATATAGGAACCCCTTCCCAAATATGTGTCGATGTATGTTTGTATATACAGGAATGGACCGGATAGGCTCCTTGCATGTGTGTTATTTATATGATTTCTTATTTTGATTGGTTTCATGTTTTGGAAAATTTATTGTATAATTGGAATGCATTACGTTATTCCAGTATATGGGGAGGTCATGCCCGTATACCGAGGTAATGCGGCTATTGTTACGTGCTCGACGGGAGAGTCGGAGCGTGGCAAAATTTGAGTAAGGGTCATTTTCTCATCGTACACGCATATGAAGATATGAGTAATAAAGGGGGGCAAAGTCATAGTCAAGGTTTCTGCACCTCTTCTTCTCATCTGTTTTCTTTTCCACCCCAGACTTTACGGAGTGCCTCCAATGAAGTCTTCTTAGTCTTAACGCTTGTTTGGTAGACGATAGTTTCTGTGAATCTTCCTGGTCTTCACGGTATAGGCACCATCATTGAGAGCTCCTCCTTAAGTTTCTGTCCTTTTTGACAGATATGCAAACACGTGAGTCAGAAAATTGAGTAGAGAAAGCAATATATAAAATATGAAAGTCTAATGATTCAATGATTCAACTGAACTATTTTGATAGATTGGATATCTAAAGAATACACATTATTACAATATGTCAAATCAATTGAATAAATAACTCAAATATGAAAACATAAAACTAGAGTAACTCAAATATTTAATTTATTCTGACACTTAATATTTTATAACAATGTCGAATTGATTGATTATGTTATAAGCATACATCAATTTATAATCTATACCCAATGTGCAACACTAGCGCAAAGCATGGTCATGGTTTTAGCACATTTCTGATTTACAACCGGAGATAGTACAAACGGCAGAGAGCAAAGCTTGAAAATAAGGCTCCAGCTCAATAGCAAGATGTATATATATTATAGCTTGATTACAGTCGTGAAAGATGTTGGATCTGGGGGGGTAGGAACCTCAAATGCTCCTTCCAGCATCTGTGTGACCCTCTTCATGGTAGGCCTCATTGAGGGATCATCTTGAATGCACCATATGGATATCATAACAAACCTTTTCACCTGCAGTATGTCATGTCTAGCTTCCTCATCATCCTCTACAAGGACTTCGAAATTTCCATCTTTATAGCAGTCAAATGCCCAGTCAGTTAGAACCATGTTGCCATCCTCTGCCTCCTGTTCAAAATTCTTCCTACAGCAAATAAGTTCTAGCAGCAAAACACCGAAGCTGTAAACATCGACCTTGACAGTGATGGGCATGCTCTTGAACCATTCTGGGGCGACATATCCTTTGGTACCCCTAATATTTGTTATGGTTCGAGTTTGGTCAGTCTTCAAAAGTTTGGCCAATCCAAAATCACAAATTTTTGCATTAAAAGAGTCATCAAGAAGTATATTCTGGGGCTTGATGTCGCAATGTATGATTTGGGTGCTGCATTCTTCGTGCATATAGCACAGCCCTCTTGCAGTTCCAAAGGCAATCTGCATCCTTTGACACCACCTGGGCCTTGAGTTTCTGAAAAGGAAGTCTGCCAAAGAACCATTGCACATGTACTCGTACACCAAAAGCTGATGTGGTCCCTCATAGCAGAATCCGAGCAGCTGCACCAAATTCTTGTGGTTTGTTCGACCGATTGCGCTCACTTCATTCTTGAACTCTTTATCAGCTTCCACCAATTTGTCCAATTTCTTAACTGCAACCAAACATTCGTTCTCAAATTGAATACTTCCTTTATAAACTGTTCCAAAAGCACCCCTGCCAATTTCTTCCTCGAAGCCATTTGTGGCTTCTTCTATCTCTTTGTAGGTGAATCTTTGAAGATTCATTCCTGGAGCAAGGGTGAGTGGTTGTAGTACCTTTGACTTTCTTTTCTTGAGGCATGAATAAATCAGGAAGAGACAGTTGAGTAAGACTGAACCACCCAACAAAACTGCTCCAGCAACAATCAAGGTTGAATCATCACTGTCCTTTGGATTTGGACTGACATACTCAACTGCAGGAGGTAGAGTATCATTGTTTACCCTATACTTAATAAGCGCTTTTCCTCCTGTGCTCGAGTCTATTCTCCCATTGGAAAGAGGGAGCTTCTTCTTCCAACAGTTTCCATCTCTGAAAATAGCAACAGCACAAATGCAATCACCAAAACAAGTATCTCTGCACCAATCCTCATTCACTGGACCAAATTGTTCATAATCAGATAAGGGCCAATCCGTGTTTCTCATCTCATAAAAATCAAACAGGTTATCTCTATCCTGCGAATTTTTTATGCAGCTCTGTGATTCAAAGTCTTGTTTGCAATCGCTCATCTCATTATTTGGATCCAAGAAGCTGTAACCGTGTGGACACTGACACTTTGGTCTTTGTCCATCTCCAAGTTGGCAGAGGCTGTTGAACCCACAAGCCCCACGACCTACATCTGCATTAATTGCAGTGCAAATATTTGGAGGTATGGAGTTTGACACAGACCAGGCCTCTTGCCATCCGCCGGTACCTGATCCACCTGCTTTTGGATACACATAGTGTCACGCCCCGATCCTCGGATCGACCACGCGACAGCCGCCGTGAAATCTCGGTATACGAGCAGAACCTCCCCATATACCGGGACTCCGCAAGGCTACAAAAACAGCACCACAGTTCTTTCCATACATCAATCATCAAAATAGAAAACATCACATAACAAAACACATGCAAGGACACATCCGGTCCATCCCTGTACACACGAGCACACATCGGGGAGAGGGAACCTGTACATGCGCATTTACACATCAACACACAATCGGGGAGAGGGAACCTGTGCATGCACGACACACAATATGGCCACCCAAGCCATTTCAAAATTCGAATAAAGTCCAAATGTCCCATTTATACAATAAGTTTTTATCAAAAATGGAAGAAGGGAAAATAAACAACAAACCACGTAAGGATTCTATCAATACTTGTTCCTATACAGGAAACAAGTATCAATTAAATCCGTACCAAAATAATTGTACAAGTCTTCCTTTCCATGGAATTCAGTTCAAACCAAAATGACTATACATCTCTATGTATACCTACAAAAGCCAGCTGGTAGGCCCTCCCCAAGCTCCAATCTCTGTCACAAATCTAATCTTCCTCTGAAAAATGTTAAAGAGTGGGGTGAGTATTATAAATACCCAGTGAGTGGAGTGCAATGGCACGATTGTGTAATAAATAAGGGGTGAAAGTGGGGAATGTCAAAGCATACTTGAAACATCATTTTCATATCCAAACATTTCAGTAATTCAACATCATTTATAAAATATGCATCCATATCAATCATTTTTTTCAGAAAATCCTGGGGTTCCATCGAAAACACTTCCGTCGCAGGGCGGCCAAACCCAGACGAAAGCCCGCCAAGGGTTTTTCTATCCAATGTCTCAAAACAAACCCCCTTCCTTGGCGTTGGCTCGAACCTCACCGGGGTGCAATCCGGATAGTCCGACGGGGCAGAGCAGAGGCCGCATACCTCTCTCGCATATAATACCCCAATCCACGTCACCCCGTCGGGTCGCTCCGTGGGGGGAATGACTATAGCCATTTCTCTCGTGCACCATCATTTCACAATCATTCCATTTCAAACAATGTGCCATATTTTATCAATTCAATCCACAAATCATGCTACAAGCATATACCAATCAGGTAATCAGGACAAATGGCACAAACTCATGTAAAATCACATAGGATGCATTCATACTTCGAATTCTCATTTCAGACATCCCACAATCACAAATAATTTCATAATATCATATGAAAATCATTTCAAATCATTTATCAAAGAATTTAAAGATATTTTGCTTATTTACTACACAACGATCCGTCCACTCACCTCCGAGAGAGGGTAATCACTCTCAAATTCTCAATCAAATCCGAATCGACCCCTTTTTCAATCCCCAATCGAGTAACCTATGCAAACATTGCAATTATCGTCAAATAAAATCTCTATATCACGGTTTTCACATTTTCCTCATTTAATTCACCCTTAATTTCACATCCACTATTTCTAATTGCTGATTTCATCACCCAAAACTCATTTATGTCTCAAATGAACTTTAATTGCCAATCTTTCCTAATTTTTCCAAATTTCTTCCAATTTCACATTAAATCTCGGAAAATCGCATCGCATACGAATCTCACACATTTCAGAACATATATATTATCATTTCTACCTAA
Organism: Dillenia turbinata; assembly: GCA_037126225.1. Classification (NCBI taxonomy): domain Eukaryota; kingdom Viridiplantae; phylum Streptophyta; class Magnoliopsida; order Dilleniales; family Dilleniaceae; genus Dillenia; species Dillenia turbinata. The sequence continues at coordinate 2,185,645 of JBAMMX010000015.1, forward strand.
TTTCAACAAAAATCATGCGAATTACTGAAGGGATTGAAAATCCCTCACCTAGGGTTTTTGTAGTTCGCAAATCTTCGTTCCAATTGTCTGTTCAGTCCATTCTAAGATCTGCAAAGTGTTCAATTTCGAGATTAGGATCAGAAATTTAATTTGATTACTGTGGAAATTTCGAAACCCTAGCTTTACCTTCGCAGAGGGTGGTTGCAGTCTTGACCTAGGACTGTCAAGGGATCTCAAGGTTGCTGGGTTGCTTGTTGACGGACAAGGAGCTCACAGTGAGCTCTGCAAACGAGCAACGAAGGGAGGCAGGGGATGTTCTGCCATCGCGCGCACGGGAGGAAAGGAGAGAACTTCGTTTGCGTGCGGGAAGAGAAGACAGAAGGGAATCGCCCGCTCGTGTGAGGAAGAGAGCGACTGAGAGAGAGATGTGAGTAATGGAGAGAGACCGAGAACAACCGCGGAATAGAGGAAGAAACCGAGAGATGTTACCTGCAGTGGTTCGCGGTGGGGGTCACGGTGGCGGTTGCAGCGGTGAAGGAAGGCGGTGGTGATCGATTCGCGGAGAAGAGACGAGGGAGGGAGAACCGAGCTCGCGGGAGAGAGAGGAGGGAGAGAGAATGTCGAAAAGAGAGAGAGGGATTAGGGTTTTCACCCTAATCTCTTTACATTTGGGGGAGATGCTGCGTTTCACCCCGAAACGCCGCCCCTTCTCCTCTCTCCTTCTCTCTTTTTTTTTTTTTTTTTTTTTTTTTTTTTTTTTTTTTTAGTTTCTGGTATTACAACTCTTAACCCCCTAAAAACAAATTTCGTCCTCGAAATTCAAAATACAACTCATACATCAAAGAGCTGCGGATGTTGCTTCCGCATTAGTTCTTCGGTCTCCCAAGTCTGTTCTTCGACTTGATTGTTTTTCCACAACACTTTCACCATAGGAATCTGCTTATTCCTCAACCCGTTTGAGTTGTCTATCTACTATTCGCACAAGTTGCACTTTGAAACTCAAGTCTTCTTTCAGTTCTATTGGAGGAATTTCCAATACGTGCGAAGGATCCGGCAAATACTTTTTCAACATCGAAACATGAAAGACATCATGGATCCTTTGCAATTCTGACGGCAATTGAAGCCGATAAGCCACCATTCCAATTCTTTTCAAGAATCTTGAAGGGTCCAATATAACGAGGGTTTAGTTTTCCTCGTTTCGAAATCGAACTATACCCTTCCAAGGAGATATCTTCAAGAATACCATATCTCCCACTTCGAATTCCAAGGGCCTTCTCCTTTTGTCGGCGTAGCTCTTTTGCCGATCTTGAGCTGCCTTCATTCTTTCCCGAATTAGTTTCACCTTTTCCTTGGTAGTTTCGATCAGTTCTATGCTTTCAATCTTCCGTTCTCCAACTTCATCCCAACAAAGTGGACTCCGACATTTTCTTCCGTAGAGAGCTTCATAGGGAGGCATTCCAATACTAGTTTGATAGCTGTTGTTGTATGCAAATTCAATCAGCGAGAGATGCCTATCCCAACTCCCATGGAAATCCATAACACAAGCTCTCAACATATCTTCCAAAGTCTGGATCGTACGTTCAGATTGCCCATCAGTTTGCGGATGAAAAGCAGTGCTGAACTTCAACTTGGTACCCAAGGCCTCTTGCAACTTAGGCCGGAACCGGATGTGAATCGTGGATCTCGATCCGATACAATCGATACCGGAACCCCGTGAAGTCGGACAATCTCATCAAGGTACAACCTTGCTAACCTCTCCAAAGAATAAGTATTCGAACCCGGGAGAAAATGTGCCGATTTTGTGAGTCTGTCTACTATCACCCAAATGGAATCATGACGACTCGAGACGTGGCAATCCTACCACGAAATCCATAGTAATATGCTCCCATTTCCATTCAGGTATAGGTAATGGCTGAAGCATTCCGGCTGGTTTTTGATGCTCGGCTTTGATCTGTTGACAAATCAGACATCTTGCCACAAATTCAGCTATTTCTCGTTTCATGCCTGACCACCAATAAGTTTCTTTGATGGTTCGGTACATTTTTGTGCTTCCGGGATGCATAGCATAAGCCGAAGAGTGTGCTTCTTCAAGAATAGCCTTTCGAAGCCCATCATCTTTGGGAACACAAATCCGTTTCCCATACATGAGTGTACCATCCTCCCGAACATGAAAATCATTAGTTTCACCCTTGCGAACTTTTTCCACAATTTGCTTTAACTCTTCATCAGTGGTTTGGAGTTCTTTAATACGATCCACCAAAGTTGGTCGAACTTCAAATTTCGCCAATAACGCACAGCTGTCATCATAAGAAATTTTGGCTCCAAGAGCACGAAATTCCACAAGACATGAGAGATAAGAGTCTCCCGAATCAGAGAAGAAGATGAAGACTTGCGGCTTAAAGCATCCGCAACTACATTTGCCTTGCCCGGGTGATAATCAATCACCAAATCATAGTCTTTGATCAGTTCTAACCATCTCCTTTGCCTAAGATTGAGCTCCTTCTGGGTGAGCAAGTACTTGAGGCTCTTGTGGTCGGTGAAGACTCGCAAGTGGTTCCATATAAATAATGACGCCAAATCTTTAATGCAAATACGATTGCAGCCAATTCTAGATCATGGGTAGGATAATTCAACTCATGCTTCTTTAACTGACGAGAAGCATAGGCGATAACTCGCCACCCCGCATCAAGACACATCCTAACCCTTGTTTACTAGCATCGGCCGTAAACAACATAATCACCACCGATAGTAGGAAGGGCAAGTATGGGAGCGACGTGAGTCTTTGTTTGAGTTCTTGAAAACTGCTCACATTTATCTGTCCATTCAAATTTAATTCCTTTCCGCGTCAAACCCGGACAACGGAGCTGCAATTTTGGAAAACCCTCTACGAATCTTCGATAGTAACCCGCCAATCCGAGGAAGCTTCTCACCTCGGTGACGTTCTTGGGCTGTTCCCATCTTAGAATTGCCTCAACTTTCTTCGGATCAACAAATATCCCTTCTCCGGATACTACATGTCCCAAGAAACCAATTTCCTTCAACCAAAATTCACATTTTGAGAACTTAGCATACAATTGCTTGTCTCGAGAGTCGTAGCACAATCCGAAGATGATCTGAATGCTCTTCATCATTTTTGGAATACACAAGAATGTCGTCAATGAAAACAATGACGAACTTATCGAGATAGGAGTGAAAAACTCGATTCATAAGGTCCATGAAAGCCGCCGGAGCATTCGTCAAGCCGAAAGGCATCACCAAGAATTCATAATGCCCGTACCGTGTCCTAAACGCAGTTTTGGGGACATCATCTTCCTTTATCCGTAACTGGTGATAACCGGACCTCAAATCGATCTTGGAGAAGACACTCGCCCCTTGAAGTTGGTCAAACAAGTCATCAATTCTCGGCAAGGGATACTTGTTCTTGATGGTCACCTTATTTAATTGTCGGTAATCGATACACAATCGAAGAGTGCCATCTTTCTTCTTTACAAAGAGAACCGGAGCACCCCAAGGTGAAATGCTCGGTCGGATGAATCCTTTATCCAACAATTCTTGGAGTTGGACCTTCAACTCTTTCGGTTCCGCCGGTGCCACTCGATAAGGAGTAGTAGAAACGGTGCCGTGCCGGGAATAAGATCTATAGCGAAGTCAAATTCCCGAATCAGTGGTAACCCAGGTAACTCTTCCGGAAAGACGTCCAGAAACTCATTCACCACAGAATACCGTCCAAACTAGAACTTCCCACTGTGGTGTCAACAATGTGAGCCAGATAAGCTTCGCATCCCTTCTGCACTAGTCTCCGTGCTTCAATAGCCGAAATTACACAACTCGGCAGTACCCTCCGTTCACCGGTGAATACCGAAAAGGGATGTCCTGGCCTTCGAATTCCACTTCCTTAGTGAAGCAATTAACGGAAGCTCGGTGAAGATATAGCCAATCCATGCCCAAAATAGCATCGAAATCTTTCATTTCCAACGGAATCAAATCCGCCTCAAGAGCTACTTCACCGATTTTCACTTCACAAGACTTGTACACAGTGTCTCTAATCAAGTGCTCTCCCAAAGGTGTAATAATCAATAACTCTTCAACAAGTGGGACTAGAGGCCTATTAGAATGCTTGGCAAACCCCGAACTCACAAAGGAATGATTAGACCCAAGATCTCATGAGTACATGTGCATCAACATCAAAGACCTTCATCGTACCTATAGTATAAACCACAAACAACATTGTTTCATCCACATTCTTTGAACTATACTCACAAACCATCAAATCAAAATCATAAACCATTAATATCACAATTTCAATTTCAGAGCTTAAAATTTAATAGAAATTACCTGTGACTACATCGGGATTGACCTGGGCCTCTTCGTTTGTCATGGCATAGATTCGGGTCTGAGTCCTAGGCTGAGGGCGGTGAGTGGGGGCTGCAATAGTATTACTACCGGTGGCTGTCCTCTATATCTGCTAGTGGAAGGTGTAGGAACAGCCGGATTTCTTCTAAAACCGCCCGAGGGAGCTCGAACTTGACTACTTTCTTGCCCTTTTACAATCAACTCCGGACAAGAGTGCTGAAAGTGACCCTCCTTGCCACAGTGGTAACACCTCTTGGGTTCCCCCGCACCGGACCCGGATGATGCCTCTTGCAATTCGGGCAAACTCCTCTGCCACCCCTGTACCCTACTCCCATATCAACAAATCTTCTGGGAGCACTTGGTCTAAAAGTAGATCGGCTTTGAGGAAAGCCAACTGACCCCGAAAAGGATCCACCACTATAATAAGAGCCGGTGCCTCGACTCTTCTTGAAGCCTTGACCTAGATTAGAGCTACTAGGCCTCTTCCCTTTCCCCTGATGTTCCTTGACTTTGTTCCTTTCCATCACCATCATCTCGGCCCTCAAGGCCATGTCTAGAATGTCTTGGAAGGTATGCCCTTTGGTGATAGGCATTTTCTCTCTAATGTTTAAATTCAGCCCGGTTCGAATTTCGAGCTTAGGGAGTTCTCGGAGTTCACAAGCTCGAACATAAGTAGCAAGCTCTCTCGGTTCTGTCTCATATTCAGATACGGTCTTACTTCCTTGAGACAACTTGTAAAACTCTTCTCTTTTCCGATCTTGGTAGAATCGGGTGAAGTATTTTTCCTCAAAAGCTCGAGGAAATCTGTCCGGGTAAGAGCAATAGGAGTCCTTCCCTTTACATTCTCCCACCAAGTCCTCGCACTTTTATCCAAGAGCTTCACCGCCACCCATAACTTCCTCTCATCACTTAATCCCATGTCAGTGACGGTTTCTTGGATTCGGCCAATCCATTCCTTGGCCACAGAAGCATCAGAAGAACCCGAAAAGGTCTCACACCCCAAATGTCTCGCCTCCTTTATCAACTTGGACAGCTCTACATGAGGGCGATCGGCTGCTGTAGCAACCGGAGGAGGAGATGCTAGCGGGGTGCTAGGAGTAGTGACCGGCACTGAAGGAGGAGCCGGTGGAGCTGAAGTCGGCCGTGGGGCTTGATCCGCGCTCCAAAGGTGGTCCACCACTCCACTACTTGTTGTAGAGCGGTGACGGGAGGAGCGTAAACCCCCGGTGGGAGGAGCCGGGTGCGCCGACACTGAGGGAGGAAGAGCATGCGAGGACGACTCATCCTCGTGCTCCGGTGGAGGAATCTCGTTCACGTTCCTCATTCTCTTTCGGGGAGGCATAGTGCTACAAGACAACAAGGATATGATAAATTCAAAGGGTTAAGCAAAATCAATAGTTAACCCCCTAAAAGAACATTCCCAATTTCCTAAGAAATCCATAGAAGACTTGTACATTCCCAAGGACACATTTTTCAAAAATCAAACACTTCAAAATCTTTAGAAAGCTTTTGGGACATTTGAAAACATTTGAAATCATTCCAAAATCATCAAACTTTTAAAATCGTGAGCCTATGCTCTGATACCACTAAAGCTGTCACGCCCCGATCCTCGGATCGACCACGCGACAGCCGCCGTGAAATCTCGGTATACGAGCAGAACCTCCCCATATACCGGGACTCCGCAAGGCTACAAAAACAGCACCACAGTTCTTTCCATACATCAATCATCAAAATAGAAAACATCACATAACAAAACACATGCAAGGACACATCCGGTCCATCCCTGTACACACGAGCACACATCGGGGAGAGGGAACCTGTACATGCGCATTTACACATCAACACACAATCGGGGAGAGGGAACCTGTGCATGCACGACACACAATATGGCCACCCAAGCCATTTCAAAATTCGAATAAAGTCCAAATGTCCCATTTATACAATAAGTTTTTATCAAAAATGGAAGAAGGGAAAATAAACAACAAACCACGTAAGGATTCTATCAATACTTGTTCCTATACAGGAAACAAGTATCAATTAAATCCGTACCAAAATAATTGTACAAGTCTTCCTTTCCATGGAATTCGAGTTCAAACCAAAATGACTATACATCTCTATGTATACCTACAAAAGCCAAGTTGGTAGGCCCTCCCCAAGCTCCAATCTCTCACAAATCTAATCTTCCTCTGAAAAATGTTAAAGAGTGGGGTGAGTATTATAAATACCCAGTGAGTGGAGTGCAATGGCACGATTGTGTAATAAATAAGGGGTGAAAGTGGGGAATGTCAAAGCATACTTGAAACATCATTTTCATATCCAAACATTTCAAGGAATTCAACATCATTTATAAAATATGCATCCATATCAATCATTTTTTCGGAAAATCCGGGGGTTCCATCGAAAACACTTCCGTCGCAGGCGGCAAACCCAGAAAGCCCGCCAAGGGTTTTTCTATCCAATGTCTCAAAACAAACCCCTTCCTTGGCGTTGGCTCGAACCTCACCGGGGTGCAATCCGGATAGTCCGACGGGCGGGCAGAGGCCGCATACCTCTCGCATATAATACCCCAATCCACGTCACCCCGTCGGTCAGCTCCGTGGGGGGAATGACTATAGCCATTTCTCTCGTGCACCATCATTTCACAATCATTCCATTTCAAACAATGTGCCATATTTTATCAATTCAATCCACAAATCATGCTACAAGCATATACCAATCAGTAATCGGGACAAATGGCACAAACTCATGTAAAATCACATAGGATGCATTCATACTTGAATTCTCATTTCGGACATCCCACAATCACAAATAATTTCATAATATCATATGAAAATCATTTCAAATCATTTATCAAAGAATTTAAAGATATTTTGCTTATTTACTACACAACGATCCGTCCACTCACCTCAGAGAGGGTAATCACTCTCAAATTCTCAATCAAATCCGAATCGACCCTTTTTCAATCCCCAATCGAGTAACCTATGCAAACATTGCAATTATCGTCAAATAAAATCTCTATATCACGGTTTTCACATTTTCCTCATTTAATTCACCCTTAATTTCACATCCACTATTTCTAATTGCTGATTTCATCACCCAAAACTCATTTATGTCTCAAATGAACTTTAATTGCCAATCTTTCCTAATTTTTCCAAATTTCTTCCAATTTCACATTAAATCTCGAGAAAATCGCATCGCATACCGAATCTCACACATTTCAGAACATATATATTATCATTTCTACCTAATTTCAACAAAAATCATGCGAATTCTTAAGGGATTGAAAATCCCTCACCTAGGGTTTTTGTAGTTCGCAAATCTTCGTTCCAATTGCTGTTCGGTCCATTCTAAGATCCGCAAAGTGTTCAATTTCGAGATTAGGATCGAAATTTAATTTGATTCCTGTGGAAATTTCGAAACCCTAGCTTTACCTTCGCAGAGGGTGGTTGCGATCTTGACCTAGGAATGTGTCAAGGGATCTCAAGGTTCTTTGGGTTGCTTGTTGACAGCAAGGGAGCTCACAGTGAGCTCGCAAACGAGCAACGAAGGGAGCGAGGGATGTTCGCCATCGCGCGCACGGGAGGAAAGGAGAGAACTTCGTTCGCGTGCGGGAAGAGAAGACAGAAGGGGAATCGCCCGCTCGTGTGAAGAAGAGAGCGAACGAGAGACCGAAACGAGGCTGCGAGAGAGAGATGTGAGTAATGGAGAGAGACCGAGAACAACCGCGGAATAGAGGAAGAAACCGAGAGATGTTACCTGCAGTGGTTCGCGGTGGGGGTCACGGGGGCGGTTGCAGCGGTGAAGGAAGGCGGTGGTGATCGATTCGCGGAGAAGAGACGAGGGAGGGAGAACCGAGGCTCGCGGGGAGAGAGGAGGGGGGGAGAGAATGTCGAAAAGAGAGAGAGGGATTAGGGTTTTCACCCTAATCTCTTTACATTTGGGGGAGATGCTGCGTTTCACCCCGAAACGCAGCACCTTCTCCTCTCTCCTTCTCTCTTTCTTTTTTTTTTTTTATTTTTTTGTTTTTTTAGTTTCTGGTATTACACATAGTGCCTGAAAACCCCATCAAAATCCAAAACTGCCCTATGGTAAAAGTTTTCTGTGGAACTTGTATCCGATGAAATTGTTTGGAGTATTGTTTTATTCTGTGCTATGAGGTAGATGATACCACTCTTGTTGAACATCAACTGATAGCCAGAGCCAACAGTGTTAGATGCCCAGTAAGCGTTTTTCGAAGAACTCACAGAATCCAGTGGGTATTCTGTGGTATAAATAACAAGGTTTCCATCTTGTTGTAGTATAATCTTGAATCTGCCATTTGTATAATTGTCTGCTGAGAAGCGGGCAAGGAGCCTGCTGTCTTTGATGAATTGCTGCGTTGGAAGAAATGTATCAGTTGGTTGATCCAAACTCTGCCACAGATTGACTGCATTTTCACTGGCCAACACAAAATTGCCGGTATCAAGCATGGCTGCATAAGAAACGTTGTTACCAGTAGGTACAGCAATCGAAGTTTGCCGGCCATCTGGATCAGTGAGCACCAATCTTCCGTCTGTGGTAACCTGAACCTTTGATCCTCTTTGAACTAGTTTTCCACTGTTTGCCCACCAGACAACGGTTTTTTCTGGTGTTTTGTTGAACCAGACTGCCAGTAAGAAAGCTCCATCCGTGATCTCTTTGAATCCGAAAGCAAAATCACCTGAAGCTGATTCCCATACAGAGCCATTGCTGGTTGCTGTGATTGAGGTGCCCAGAGAGATATTTCTTTGAGACATGGCTGAGGACGGACGAAACACTAGAAAAATAAGCAGAAATGGCAGTGGAAGATCCATATGGCAACTGCAGTTTTATTATTTGTTGCATGGAAAGTGGAACCAAAAGGGACTTTATCAGAGGCAAATACTCTTTTTGAGGGTATAAGCTTTTAAATATTGTGGGGAGAGTTTGAGCTGATGAAAGTTCCTAGAATTTCAGAAGGTGAATTTCACGGATAGCGTTGGAAATTTAACAAGGGTCTTGTTTCCTTTCAATCAAGACATCCATACTTTTGAGTCCCCAAAACGTCCATACACCCAATGACTCTAGATTTTACGACTCCCTCCCTCTCTCTTTCTGTCTCCTTTGGAACTTTCAAATGTGCTTCATGCTCGATCAATAATTGTGGTTGACTTGATCAATAATAGTGGTTGACTTAATTTAAAATTTTTAAAAACGACGTTGGTTATATAAAATATAAGACGATATCAGAACTCAATGTCAATTTTGAGTTTAAATTAAAAATAGTAATATTTTTTTATTAATATAAACTTTTAATAATAATAATAATTATATAAAATATAAAAAATTTGAAATCCTTTTTACATATTTATGAGCACGAGTGACAAGAGAGATCGGTGCCCTTTTGAACTTTGCGGAAGAAATGTGCATATGGGTAGGGAGTTGGAATTTTAGGGCCGAGTCTTTGTGTGAATACTCAAACCCGTAAATGCTGCAAAAGGGCATTTACTTGGTGATATTTATTCGTGCACGGAGTAGATCATTAGAATTGGTTCGAGTTTGTGTACGACGACAGATGGGAGGATTTTATTTTTACAAATTTAATTTGATTTGACTCGATTTTAATGAGATTTAATATAATTATAAAATATAAATAATTTATCTTAAAAAATTTGACATAAACAGGAGTAGTCGAGTGAATATTTACCTGATTATTTTTTTAAAAAAAATTATATTTTAATAATTTTAATTTATTATGTAATGATAGTATAGACAAAATTAGCTCATAAATTGCCGAATAATAAAAAAAAAAAGATATGAACTTGCAGGAGGGTGTACACTTAAGATGAATTCAATGTGGCTGGTGAGTGACGTGTCAGTAATTACATCGTCCATAAGTACATTGTCCAACCGATAGATAGTTAAATTTAAAAATAAAAAATAGAAACGTTCGTAATCAAACTGATTGATATAGCACAACAAAAAAAAAAAAAAAAAAAAATGTCCAAGACCCAAGTCCTCCGGGTCCTCTTGAGACGTGCCTTTTGAGTTTTTCCTCCCTTGTCATTGCCCCTCGTCGGCTTCTTTGATTTTTCCCTGTCAAGTCTCTGTCGGCCTTTATTGCCGGCCCCCTCTGGACGTTTGATATTTTGTTGCTAGCCTGGCCCTTCTCTTACTTCACA